>JANBPO010003380.1:0-682589 GCA_024336825.1 Amorphophallus titanum
AGGCCACAGACCCGGCTGAGGTGAAAACCCGAAAGGGCACCTCAGGCAAAAATGGGCAACCCCTCGGTGTGAAAACCAGCAAGGGCGCACCGGAAAAAGCTAAAGGGGGCCAGTCTCGACAAAAACCCGAAAGGGCGGTGAGGTTGGTAATGTGAAAAAAAAATCCTCTTTCAGCCTGCTTTCTAGGCGGCCTCCTCATATTGATATCATGGCCATGCCTCCCATGTCATTCTGTAACACTCAGCACCATCGGGGCATCCCGACATTGTTGCACTTCGTCCCACCGGGACCATCAACACCATCATTTGCAATGGATTTAACTCTTATGTCCCTTCGGGCTGTTAAATCCATCCATTTCTTTTCAAGAGTTGGCTCATACGCCCCTTGGCATGTCAGCTCCACTCATCTTTCGGGTCTCCCAGGTGTTTGGATCTTATGCCTTTCCGGGCTATCCAATCCCCTCTAGTCTCAGTACCAACCCATCATTTGCCTATCGACTTTTGGGTTTGACTCTCACGTCCCACTAGGGCTGTCAAATCCACCCTCTTTTGTCTCACTGGGTCTGGCCTATGCACGTCCCTTCCGGGCCGTCAACCCACCCATCCTTTGCCCATTGACTTTTGAGTTTGACTATCACGTCCCACTAGGACTGTCAAATCCATAATTTCCTTCCTGTTGGGTCAGGCCTATGAACGCCCCTTTCGGGCTGTCAACCCATCTTGCCTCCCGGCTTCAGACTTGATTCATCTATCCCACCGGGATTATCAAGTTCACTCTTTTGTCCCACCGGGTTCGGCCTCTGCATGCCCCTTTCGGGCAGCCAACCCATCTCGCCTATCGACTTTCGGGTTTGACTCTCACGTCCCACTAGGGCTATCAAATCCATGTCAAATCCACCCTCTTTGGCCCTTCCGGGTCTGGCCTCAGCATGCCCTCTCAGGCTGCCAACTCATCACGCCCTTCGACTCATCTTACCTTCTAGGGATTGGCCTTAGTATGCCCACTCGGGCTGCCAACCCATCTTGCTTGTTGGCTCTCAGGTTTGACTCTCACGTCCACTAGGGTCGTCACATTCACCTTCTTTTGTCCCACTGGGTTTGGCCTATGCACGTTCCTTCTGGGCCGCCAACCCATCCATCCTTTGCCTATCGACTTTCGTGTTTGACTCTCACGTCCCACTAGGGCTGTCAAATCCACCTTTTTTTTGTCCCACTGGGTTTGGCCTATGCACGTCCCTCGCGGGCTGCCAACCCACCCTTTGCCCATTGACTTTCGAGTTTGACTCTCGCGTCCCACTAGGGTTGTCAAATCCACCATTTTCTTCCTGTTGGGTCTGACCTATGCACCCCCCTTTCGAGTTATTAACCCATCTCGCCTCTTGGTTTCAGACTTGACTTATCTATCCCACCGGGATTGCCAAGTTCATTCCTTTGTCTCCACAGGCTTGGCCTATGCATGTCTCCGCAGGCTACCAACCCTATTTGCCTATCGGCTTACGGATTTGATTTATATGTCCCACCCGGGCTGTCAAATCCCCTCTTTCATCCTACCGGGCTTGGCCTACGCATGTCCCTTTCGGGCTGCCGCTAGATAAATTTTTAATTGGTCAAGATATTTTCGAGGAGGATTCATTCACCCCCCCTCTGAATCTGGCGTACCTAAACTAACAATCCGGATTGTATGGAATTTGTCACCCCAAGGGCATGTCTTGGGTTCCTATTACAGAGTGTCAATGACAACTTGCCAGATTTTCATTATTTACTAGGTTGTCCCACCGCTTCTCTTGTGGAACAGTGTTAAGTGTATGGATTGGCGATCACTTACTGTTAGTCGTGCTTGATTCTTCTACTATGTACTGGTATAGGGCGATAGAGGACTTGGCTTTACCTGATTTCGGGCGCAGGAACAGTGGATTGAGCATGGAAAATAGTGTAACTGGATGTTGGGTACTAGGAGCTGAGTGCTGGGTATTGGGAGCTGAGTGCTGGGTACTAGGAGCTTAGTGCTAGGTACTGAGACAGCGTGTTTGGGACTGGAGGCTGAGTACTGGGAAGTAGGGGAAAGTGACTGGGTGTTGGGGGCTAATCGTATTGAAGGATAAAAGCCCGTGTGGTATGAGGCCAGCATAGACCTATAGGGATGTGACGGTCTACGCGGTTGGAGCTGCTGGGGTGATTCTGGAGCGTGTCAATTGTAGATCGAGCAATAGAGTATCGGCTACTGTCATGTTGTTAGCCAGAAATGTAATTCACATTAGCCTGGGGAAGTGGAGCTGGGCTGGCTCGGTGGCCTAGGAAGGCATCGCTGCCAGGAACTGGGACTGGGACTGGAGGTTGGAACTGGGCCGGGGACTGGAACTGGCATTAGAACTGGGATTGCAACAGGTGAATGGGGATTGGAACTGGAGCTGGCTGGCCGGCCTGTGGAGGCGTTGTAGCCAGGATACTGGGACTGGAACTGGAACTAGAACTGGACGACTGGCCTGTGAAGGCGTTGTAGCCAAGATGCTAGGACTGGAGTTGGAACTGGAACTGGGCGGCTGGCCTCTGAAGGCGTTGTAGCCGAGATGCTGGGAGTGGAGCCCGAACTAGAACTGGGTGGTTGGCTTGTGAAGGTGTTGTAGCTGAAATGCTGGGATTGGAGCTGGAACTAGAACCGGGCGGCTGGCTTGTGAAGGCGTTGTAGCTGAGATGTTGGGACTGGAGCTGGAATTGGAACCGGGCGGCTAGCCTATGAAGGCGTTGTAGCCGAGATGCTGGGACAGGAGCTGGAACTGGAATCGGGTGGCTGTCCTGTGAAGGCATTGTAGCCGAGATGTTGGGACTGGAGTTGGTGATGGCCGACCCTCGGGGGCATGTTGGCCACCATTGTTGTGGAATGGTGTTGAGTCTGTCGTCAGTGAGATGTTGTGGCCGATGACTTTCATCAGTGAGGAGTAGAGAGGGAGAGAGAGTTTTTTTTCTCTTTACCAACTCTACCGCCCTTGTGGGTTTTCATCAGAGCTGGCCACATTTTACTTTTTTCGGTGCACCCTCACAGGTTTTCACACCGAGGGGTTACCAAATTTTGCCTGAGACGCCCTTTCAGATTTTCACCTCAGTTGGGTCGGTGGTCATTTTTGTCCTCAGTAATCCCATGGAGGGAATTGTCTGAGGCTGTCGGGGTATCTCTCTGCTCATTTTCTTTGGTTATCTTGTTATCTGAGTCTGTGGATCTGTTGTATCATTGTATGGCTTTGTTTCCCCTATGCTTCGACGTGAATGGGGCGTGGAACGGGCCGATTTGGCCATTCCACTATTTTGCTTGCTGTGTCAGTGTAATGGTCATCCCAGAGACCATCACTTTTTGTAACGGTCCCATAATATACTGTTATCTCTGTTAGTCGTTTTGGGCTCTTCGAGGCTTGGTCGGTGTGACGGACTAGTATAGGACCGTCACACGGTAACGTGCCAATGCAGAAGCGTTACACTCGGGTCATCTTTCGAGCACTGTGTTTGTCAACTCCTTGAAGATCATGTTTTCCTCGTAGATCGTGTTGGTCGGTTCGCTCTAACAGACTTCTCCCTATGCGTTATGGTTAGTTAACGCGCCTATGCTAGTTTGTTATGTTGCGTTTGACCGATGGTTGACTAGCCATGGCGGTTGGTGTAACGCACCTATCCCTATGCGCCAGGTTGTCGTAACAGGCTTAGGCTGGTCCATTACATGCTGTTCATCCATGTTCGCAGTTTTGGGTCTATTGGTTCGGATGCCCCTGCCTCAGTGCGTCAGGTTGTTGTAACGTGCCTATGGAGGTCCGTTACAGTCCTGTTGGCCGTGATGGCCATTAGTCTATTCTGTTCTGTGTCAATTTGTCATAGATTGTGCCCTAGGGCGGTGTCTATCTGTCGGTAGTTCTCTGGATAAGTCAGTTTAGGTGACTGGGTGCGGTCGCTTCCCTGACTGCGACGGTACCCTATTGACTCAATCTAGAACTACCAGCATCCTCATCTCTTGTTGCGTAGCGGCTATTCCTTGACTGTCGGGTTCACCTAGCGGTTGAGAGATGGTTCGCTTTGCCCAGAGGGTTGTCTTCGTCCACTGTTCCTGTTTCCGTTTGACTTGGCTCGATCTCATGGTTTGCCTGTGACCCGTGGATGTCTGTTGATATCCTATGAGGGCTGTGACCTTGATGAGATGGCCAAGAGTACTTGTCCATGTTCTAGTGTTCGTGTGTGTTTGTGTATGTCATGTTAGGTTCCATACAACCCAGTGAGACCAGGGGTTGACTGGTGGCCTTGTCATGTGTCTCAATGGTTTTACCTAGTTCGGGACGTTGATTCTGGATGCCTCAAGGTATTATTTCACCTTGATCTACGTGTCCAATTGTGCTAAGAAGGCTTTTCCTGCTATTTGTGAGTTCCATCGTGTATCATCGGTGTGCATTGCCTGAGTGCATAGTGGAAGCGTATGGGCTAATTACCCACTGGTCGAGGATCTTTTCATAGGGTTCTAGACGATTGAGAGAATTACTTTTCTCAATATAACTTTATCTTGGCTTCCTGTGCTTTGATTTTGTCTGTTCCCGTGTTGTTACTGGTAATTTTCCGGTGTTGGTGTTGGCATTTGCGAGTATTGGGGAATTTATCAGCTTTCCTACGGATTGAGTACCCTCTACTCTGCATTTCTTCTCATTGGTGTCGTGCTCTTGAGGTGTGTTCGTGGTCCATGAGATGCGTTCCCTGAGATTATTACTTTTCTTGTCGGTTCTTATTCAATCAGTAAACTAAAATAAATAAAATAAAAATCGGTCCCCACAAGCTGGCACACCCGGTGGGACTCAACCTCCCTTCATCTTTTAGCCAAAATAGAAGGACCATGGGGCCCTCACCCAACTATTTCAAATGCTAATTATTCATTCGTCTTGTTTCTCCTCTTTGTACATTGAAGTGATGGCTAGCGGACTATCTGGACTTTTTTTTGGTACCCAGATCGTGGCCGACCATGCTGCATACGGCTACCTTGCCGTACCTACCACCTTTGGAAACCTTTCCCCGGTCGTTGGCTTCCCCAACTTCCTGGGAGCTGCATTCACGGGTCTTCTGGACGTGGAAAGTTCTGAACCAGCGGAGCTGAAGAACAACAAAACTGCAGCCTGCCAAAGTGAGGGCTGAATTAAGAAGACTTTGCTGAAGAGCCCGATGGTCGCGAGCTGCTATGTCCACCATACTATTTGCCCGACTGTGGAACATAAGAAGAAGAGCCCACTGGGGGCAATGAGAAGTGCTTTAGAGGAAGAGTCTCTGCTACTCCCTGAAGCTGACTCTCGGCATCTGGGAAGTCCTTATTGATCGGGAGCGTCCAGATCTACTTCAATGGCCACAGCACCAAAGTTCTGCCTGATCAAATCATCCCGACCGTGCCCACTCATGACACTTTCCAAGTGCTAGCAAGCCAGAGGGTGAATCTTAATGACAATAAGCAAGGAAGGCCAACCTCGAACCTGCTAAAGTTCAGACAAGCCTCTGTTTCCAAGAGGGTCCGAGGCCCTTCACCAGCGTCGCAAGGTTTCAAGAATTCTACTTATGTTCCCAAGAGGGGGGGCAAAAGGACAATGCATGCAGAGGAAGTCATGATTGCAACCCCTCCACCTGTAAGATATCCTCAAATATTCAAGAAACTCTAATCAGGCTACCAAATCAACACGGCTTTCGTATATGCCGCCTGCCCAAGTCCAAGTGCTGCCTCCTGCTATTTATCTAGAGTGTAGTCAAGAAGACAAGACAAAGATAGTCCAGGAATACTCCCATAGCCTCGGGAGTCCCGTCATGGGCCGACAAAGGTCGCTTCGTGTCATTAGGACCGAAGAGGAAGAAAATGACAAAATATCACCCGTGGGGGCGAATGAAGAGGAGAAGCAAACTGGGACTAGAAGCCCTGAAAAGCCTCCACAAAATGAAAGGATGAAAAGAATTCCAATATATGAAGGGCTGACCTTCCCTAGTTAGGGCCGAAGGGGAATCATAAAGCACAAAAGAAGAATGCAAGTTCTTACTAGCAATATGACGGGGGTGATGAGTACACCTGGTCCCTCACCAAATGAACAAGAAGAACCGGTCGAGATTGTTGAAAGAACAGACCCGGTGAAAAGGCGGGACAAAGCTGAGGTTGAGTGGTGAGGACACGCGGCACATCACTCGACGGAGCACACGGACCATGCCAACATCCCTTTGGCTCGGCGATCATTTGGCGGACTAGCAGAGTTATCCTCACTTGTTTCATGATTTGGGCCATGTTGGGCCTTGGATTAGTCCATGTGTGGACACCTTTTTTCAGTTGTGGACCTTGGTAGGCCAGTTACAAACTAGGAAAGAAATTTCCAACCCGTGTGAGAATTAGGTAGAAACCCGGGGTAAGATAGTAATTAGAATTACTTCTACAATTCACTCCATTAATTCCATTAGACTTGACAAATTTATGCCTTCTTCCCAGGTACCTCACTCCTGCAATGGCTCATCGTGTTGATTGGGATGGAATGCAACAAACTGTTGCAGGGCTCACCCAAGCATTACAAAATATGGCTCAAGCCGACGCAGGGGCAAGAGCGGGTGATCTACACCGCAACTTTCAGAGTTTAAATGCTCCATGATTTTTGGGTTCTTCTAATCCAGACGAAGCTGAGAACTGGATTGACGAGATGAACCGCATATTCGAGGTCATGCAATGTGCCGACCAAGAGAAAGTTCATCTTGTCACTTTCCAACTCAATAAAGATGCCCGTACCTGGTGGAAGTCAATTCCAGCACCACCTACTGATGCACCACACACTTGGGAGGGCTTTCTCACACTCTTCCGAGCCAGCTACTTCCTGAACGTGTTAAGGAGCAGAAGGCTATGGAATTCGCTTCTTTGCGGTAGGGCATGATGTCAGTAGCGGAATATGAACTCCAGTTTTCTAGGCTGGCACCATATGCTCCCCACTTAGTTAGTACTGATTTATTGAAAGCTAACCTGTTTATGGATGGTCTAAGGCCCAGTTTTATTCAACAACTTGGGTCTCAAAGTATTTGCACTTATACAGAGATGGTACAACGGGCACATCTATGTGAAAGGACCTTGGAAAAGGTCAAGAAACTCAAAGGAAAGGGGGAGGAGCCAAGCCGAGAGTCTGACCGGCGGGAAAGAAAAGAGGGAAAGTTCACCATCACGGAACCGTACAAATCTCGTGATAATAAGATGAGATCCCAAAATGAGAGTGCTAGTGGCTACCACAAGAGCAAGAAGGTTAAAGAAGATGATAAGCAAGTCATGGCAGCTTACACGTTTTGTGAGAAATTCAGACACATAGCTGAAGAATGCTGAAAGCGTCTCGGTGCTTGTCTACGATATGGAAGCAGGGAGCACCGCATGCCTGATTGCCCCCTCATGAAGGATCAATCCCTCAGCTGTGGACGGAAGCGACAAGCTCGTCTTAACGCTGTTATGGATGATGAAGAAGCACCCAAGGATGATGGGCTTATGGAAGGTACCATCCAAATCTATTCCCATCCTGCATTCGTGTTATTCGATACCGGTGCTTCTCATTCCTTTATATCCACTAGTTTTGCAAAAGCCTTGCCAGTTTTATCAATTCCTCTACGTTCGGACCTAGCTATCACCACACCTCTCGGTTCTGGAACAAAACTTACCACTTATTACCCCGATAGCGAGGTAATTGTAGAAGGTCATAATCTTCTGGCAAACCTCATATGCCTTCACATGGAAGGCTACGATGCTATCTTAGGTGTGGATTGGCTGGTAGACCATGACGCCTATATAAATTGCCTAAATAGAATCATCTCCTTTTGAAAACTAGGTCTTTTGAGATTGTTCTTCCTTAGTACTAAATACAGGAAGCATCCTAACATTATTTCATGTCTACATGCTTGCAAACTCATTTCGCAAGGCCTTTATTTTCTTGTATTTTTCACCCTATTTTTCACTGACGTCTTTCCCGTTTTGAACCCTTCTTTTTGCCCTTGTTTCACCACAATATTCCTATCTTTTCATAGCATCCTTTATTTCCTCTTTTGGTGTCTTCTTCTGTGATATATTCATCGTTCTTGGAGTCCATTTTCTACACTGTTCTGTATTTTCTGCACTGTCTGCATTTTTTGCCAAATCTCTAGTGCTTTAACTTTCTGTCCAGACCTCCTTTTGGCGTGATTCTTGTTCATGCTTCTTCACAGCATTCAAGTCTTTTGTCACTGTTTTCTCCCTGTTTGGACTTCGTTTGTCATATTATTTTCATCATTCTTTGCACTCTGTTTGCACTATCTACAAAGATTTCTGCAGTCTGCACAGTTTCTGCATTTTTACACGTTTTGCATTCTTTCTCACCGCAGTTGTGTTGTGTGTTTATTCATCATGTCAATCATAATCATTGCATGATATACACACCTATTATTTTCACCCATTTACAGGAGTTAAAAACCCTCCCCTGGTAAGTTTGCCCTCAATCTTTCATGCTACTTTATGCACTTGGGTAGATTTCTACACAGTATTTTCTAATGGGTTTTACCTCTTGTGTTATTTTTATTTCGCAGGAAAGCATGGAAAGTGAGGCCCTTACCTTCTAGCCGGCTGGAAGACGAGGAGAGGTAATCCACATTACCCCGCATTACTTATATTGAGCGCGATCATCTTCTTTTTCCAAGGTACACAACGCACATAATCTTTTTTTACACTCTTTGGCGTTGTCTTTCCTTGGAGCGATCACGGTATTCTTCTATATCTTTTATCACCGTTGCCTTACTGTATGATCATGCTACTAGGTTTACATAGTCATATGTTCATGATATTCACTTGATTGGCACATTATGCCATCACTTATATATATATGCTTGTTCATGTGACTTGTGACGCCATGTTTCACATTTTTACACCCACAGGCGCCTCCGTCGAAGGCCCAGTGGGCGGCTGAGGATGAAGGCCACGTTCCTGAAGCAAGTCTTGCTGAAGGGCCTTCAAGTGCTGGTTCTGCTTCATGAGAGTCTCAAGAGTCATCTCTTGGACGTCACCGGCCGGAGGGCCATTGTTGACCGGCTCCGTGTTGCCAGGGGCGGCAGGCTCCTCAACGAGAACTTCCTCCATTCATGTCGATGCCTGTGGCCCAGCAAAAGTGCCGACGTGGCCGACCAGAGCCGGTGACTGATTCGGGTGACGAGGTCTCCTGAGGTGAGATATGGGCTGGTTTAGATCGTCAGTCTGAACCTTAGGCTGGTGCCCGGCAGTGTAGCACGCGAACACCTTGACCGCGTCATTGAGGAGCCAGACCGTCTGCCTCTTCTGAGAATGCCTCTTGGGGCGGATGGGTGTCCCCAGTCTATCAATGATCGAGGTGCGTTGCAGAGGAGTCTCCATTACGGCATCTGCCTGAGGAGAACTCAGGGCTGGATATTAGTGGGGTCCGGAATGATGGGGACATCATTTACCCCTCCACACTTTTCGGAGCTCGGATGGATCGTCATCATGTACCATCATGTCCTTGAGATAAAATAAAAAAAATGTTCCACAGCTTATCATAGGCTCGTGCCATGCAGGCGTGGTATACTTGTAGGTGCTTGTAGGCTTTGAGCCATTTGGCTTCCAGATCGGCAAGCTCTTCTAGCCTTCTCTAGTATTCATCTTCATCGGGACTGGCCAAGCCGGTGTGCACTGCCACGCGGTATGAAGCTAACTAGATTTTGATGGGGATGATAGCTTCCGTTCCGTAGACAAGGGAGAACGGCGAACATCCCGTAGTTGCATAATGCCTCGAAGACCTTTTCACCCTAGTCACATCTCCGGTGGCTAACAATCTTAGCTAGGAGGTTACAGAGGGTCTTGTTGAAGGCTTCGACTAAACCGTTGGCCTACGGATTGTAGACCGAAGAGGCCCTCCAGTCGATATGGAATTTAGCCGCCAGTTGATATACGGCCGTGTTCTTGAATGGTGTTCCGTTGTCGGAGATTATGTGACTGGGAGTACCGAACTGATAAATGATGTTATGTCAGATGAATCTGGCGACCACTTCGTCGATGACCTCTCACAGGGGAAGGGCTTCCGCCCAGTGAGAGAAGTAGTTGGTGGCAGCCAAGATGTACTTGTGACCCTTGGATGATGGTGGGAAGGGTCCCACGATGTCCATACACCACTCGATGAATGGCCAGGTGGGGGCTGTGGGACGTAGTGGGTTAGGAGATCTTCTGGGTACTGGGCCAAAGGCTTGGCATTGGTGACGCGTACGGGCATACTGGGTGTAGTCTGTATACATGGTAGGCCAATAGAAGCCTTTGAGCTTGATGTTGTGTTTCATTCTGTCTCTGACCTAATACGCACCGCACAATCCCAAATGAACCTCGCACATGATAGCTCGGCTGAGGAGACGCACCTCAAGAGAATGGACTTGTCCTTCTCGTGGACGAGCTGTACAAGGAGTCGCCGATCAACTGATATGATGCTACTCAGTAGAGTAGCTGGACCCTTTGAGCCTGGTCAGAGGGGAACCACCCCTTCTTAGACTTGATGATGGGCTCACGTCGATCTTCTTCTTCTGGAGGAGTGTCCTGGTCGAGGTCTTGGACCTCATAGACAGTGAGACTCGAGTTGCCTTCGAGTGAGCCTGGCATCAGTCTTCTGTGCTTGATGGTGATGTTGACTTTGCCCTCAGGCAGGAGTTTAATGGCCGCCGCCAACTTTGCTAGGGTGTCGGCCTGGGCGTTGCTGCTTCTGGGGACATGATATATTTCGAAGAAATAGAACTTCTCGGTCAGCCAGGTGATGACGGCGTGGTATGGGACCAACTCTGATTTCTGCACGTCATAGATGCCGAGGACTTGTCAGACTATTAGCTGAGAATGCCCATAGGCTTTAAGCCATTTGATGCCCATGTCGAGAGCCATCTGAAGTCTGATGATTAGAGCTTCATATTTAGCTTCATTATTGGTCAAAGTTTTCATGAGGGCGCAGGAGTTGTACAAAACTCTACCCTGAGGAGTCAAGAAGATGATTCCAACACCTTTTGTGATGCCTAAGCTGAGGTTGCTCCGAGTAGTGCCTCGGGAAGCACCATCGAAGTATAGCTCCCAGCAAGGTGTTGATGCTGCATTTCTGTGATTTTGGTGATGTCATGAAACTAATATGGTTTACTGATGCCAAACACTGACTGTTGATGTTGCATTGATGGATGCATTGCATTTTTGATGACATAAATGCTCTTAAGATGATCTTATTATATGTAGAAGATGTGTGTTGAATTCTCCAAAGAACAGGCTTAAAGCCAGTTAAAATCAGAAGTCAATGCACAATCAACAAGAAAAGTCAACATGGTCAATAAAGTCAATGCACAGTCAACAAGAAAAATCAATAGTCTTGTTTGGCCAGTCAAAGTTCCAGACAGTACAAGCTGTACTAATGGTTGACAACAATGTCAATGCATATGCATATCACCTTCAGTTAAGTAGTAAGGTCGATGCATATCGCCTTCAATTAAGTAGTAAGGTTGATGCATATCGCCTTCAGCTAAGAAGTAAGGATGATGCATATCGCCTTCAATTAAAGCCAGTTAAAGCTAAGGTCGATGATACCTTGCTGTCAAGGTCGGAGCACCGCTTGCCAGCACCAGCCAAGGTTGGTGCATCTTTCGCTAGCACAAGCCAAGGTCGATGCACATCGACTCAGTGCAGAATGAATGTTGATGCACATCGAGTCAGAGTAGAATGAAAGTCGATATACATCGAGTCAATGCAGAGTAAGGTCGATGCAGCTTCAAAAGAAAGGTTGATGCATATCCCTGTTCACAGAATGAAGGTTGATGCATATCTGGCGAGTGCAGAACAAGGGTTGATGCACATTTGTATGAAAGGTCTGTTCAACATTTCTAAACTGACTAGTAAGGTCGATGCACGCTATTGAAGGTCTGTGCACATGTGCAAGTGAAGTTCGATGCATGTTTAAGGGTTGATTCTAGTGACCTAACTAAGGTCGATGCATGTTTGAGGGTCGATGCTAGTGACCCAGCGAAGGTCGATGCATGTTTGCAATCTGATCTAGAAGGTCGATGCAACTGAATGATACATGGCAACAAGGTCGGTGCACCTTTAGCCATTCAGCAAAGATAGGTTGATGCTACCTACTAAGGTCGGTGCACTTGTTAAGACAAGTCGATGCACATGTACAAGCCTAAGCAGACAGGTCGATGCAGCTACTATTGGTGGCAACTGAAAGGTCGATGCAACAGAACATATCATGGCAACAAAGGTCGGTGCACCTATGCTTGTAAGTCAGCGATAGCAACATAAGGTCGATGCATATTTCAATGCACAAGGTCAAAACAGTAGAAGCCCTGCACTATTAGGTCGGAGCACATATGGTGGTAAAGTTTATTCTGGCCAATGCATATATGATGATCTGTCATCATGCTCTTCATAGTCACCATGCAAGGTCGGTGCAGCTGTGTTAAGGCAAGCTTTAGCTGAGTTTGGCCAATGGGTGAACACATGGCAGGTAGCTTCAACACTTAAGTGACAGTGGTGATTACCTAGCAGGCAAGCGGTAATTCCTCCAAACCGGAGGGGAAACCACGAGTAGCAAACCACCACTCGTGTGATGCGGGACCGCTAGGTGGACTAGGACTCTAAGTAAAGACTCAAGATGTGGACTATTGAGACCAGCAAATTGAGTGAAGGCTCACAAGACACAGACTCAAAACACGAGTGCCGAAGTACATATAGGCAAGAGTGCCCTGTACCACGTACTTCGAAGCATCAAAGGTAGCACAGGAGACTGCCAACAGACTCAGGATAAGGCAACTAGACCTACAGCTACAACGGTCCCTGAGTCCTACGACTCTGAGTCGGGATCGTCGCACATGGCGGAACAAGCCACCAATCGGTCTAATCCTAATCCAGGGAAAATGACGCTCCGAGAAAATGACACACGGAGACCTGAGGGGACACCAAGAACTCTCAACACAACTGGATACGTAAACTGAGATAAAACGGTACCTCGAAGCATCCAGAACCAATGTCTCGAATTGGACAAGGCCGTCGAGACACAACAAGGCTTCTTGTCAACCACTAGGTAACCCCGGGTCGACCGGAACCAGACATGACACAGACACACTTGCACATCCACCGCCACAGCAGCACAAACAAACAGAACCAACAACGACAAGAGCGGCGAACGACGACAACACTCTGGCAGAGCAACTTGTCAGTCAACTGCTAGGGGAAAACCCAATAGTCAAGAGACAACTGCTACGCGACCAGAGACACGAACAATGGTAGCTTCTAGATTGAGTCGTTAGGGTACCGTCGTAGTCTAGGAAAAGACCGTAGCCAGTCACCTAAACCGACCAATCCAGACAACCACCGACAGATAGACACTGCCCTAAACAAGGACCTAAGACAGACAGACGCACAGACGCACAACACAGCACAAGCAAACGGTCAACACAGCAATAGGACTATAACGCACCAGCATAGGGGCGCTATACCCACCTAACGCACCACAGGGGGGCGTTATGCCAACCAGACCAAAAATTATAACAGACGATATAACGCACCAGCATAGGGGCGTTACATCAACATAACGCACCAGGGGAGGGGCGTTATGTCCAACGGACCAAAACACGAATGAAATGGAGTATAACGGATCACAACAGGCACGTCATACAAGTATAACGCACGAGGGCAGGTGCGTTATACCCCACAGACACAAAAGCACACTAACCACAGACCAAGGGCATATAACGGACCATACCTATTCCGTCATGGCCATAAAACGCACAGGGTGTGGCGCGTTATATCAACTGCCATACTCGATCAAAGCATCGGTCGACGAACCATGGTGGATCTGCACCTGAGCGTTATCTTAATCATAACGCATGGGGAGAAATCTGTCATGCAAACTGACTGACACAGTCTTCGAGGCAGACACGGTCGTCGAGGGGACTGACATGGTAGTCAGCCTCAAAAACCACCCGACCATAACGCACCTGGACAGGGGCGTTATGCTCCACATAACGAACCTATCTTGGTCTGTTATGCTCCAAGACCTCCGAAGATGAAAATCGATGAACGAAGCATAACGGTCTATCGGGGGACCATTATGTACATAACGGCCTCTGGTAGGACCGTTATGCCAATCGGACGGTTAAAACGGTGAAATGGCCTGATCGGCCCGTTCCACGCCCCATGCACGCCGTAGCGTAGGGAAAATACATCCAAACGGTTGGAAATCCTTCAAGGATTCCAAAAACACCAGCACAAGTCTTAGGAGTGTCGACCTTGGGGATAAGTGCAATAAGAGATGAGGTGAGGCTGCGAGGGAGCGGATGGCCGCAGAAGAAGGATTGCACTACTGCCACAACATCAATCTCAATAAAGTCCCAGCAAGTTTGGAAGAAGTGGCTGGTGAAGCCGTTCGGTCCTGGTGCACTGCCAGGAGACATGCTGAAGACCACACCTTTGACCTCCTCAGGAGAGGGCACAGCGCTAAGCATAGCATTATCCTCATCAGTGAGGACAAGGGGGATGCCAGCTAGGATCTCCGGATGAATATGATGCAGAGTGGAAGAGAAGGCCACAACAAAGTGTGAAACCAAAAGGGCTCCCATAGCATCCTGCTGGTCATGAACAACACCCTCATCACTGCGCAATTCGGAGATGGATGACCGATTGTGGTGGGAGGTAGCATAGGCGTGGAAGAATTTAATGTTCTTGTCCCCTTCGCTAAGCCACTTGATCCGTGACTTTTGACGCCAAAACATTTCTTCTTGAATGTGAGTGCGGTCAAGATCGTCCTTGGCAGTGAGGAATGCCACGTGGTGAGCATCGGAGGGCTGGCTGTCGAGAGCTTCTTGAGGTAGGGAGAATGTGTCCTCCGCCTCCTGCACATTATCAAACACATTGCGAAAAATGGATTGGTT
Source organism: Amorphophallus titanum (assembly GCA_024336825.1). Lineage (NCBI taxonomy): Eukaryota > Viridiplantae > Streptophyta > Magnoliopsida > Alismatales > Araceae > Amorphophallus > Amorphophallus titanum. Next base: position 14,931 of record JANBPO010003380.1, read on the forward strand.
CCAGTGCTGATTGAAGTCCTTCATATGATTTAGCTTGATCACCATAGAGATGAGGGGGAATGAAGAGGCCGGGGCTGCAGCCCATGCAGTATGGGAGCTGCCAAGGAAATGAGAATGGGTCTTCCACATGTGTTGAAAACAGAACCTGGATGGGCGTCTTACAGGAGGCTGCACCACTGTGAGAAGCAATGGCCGGTGATCACTACAAGCTCGGGACAAGTGACGGACGGTGAAGGAGGGACAAGAGATGGCCCAGTCCCCATTAAGCAGCACCGGTCAAGCCTGGCCCAGATGCCATTGCCACGCTACCCGTTGTACAAGGTAAACAGACCGCCATAGAAGCCGGCATCCTCAAGGCCAATAGTTGCCACACACGCCTAGAAATCAGACATGGATAGGGAGAAGGCTTGCCTCCCCCCTCGTTTCTCCGAAGGGGTGAGAATGCTGTTGAAATCCCCGCCGACCAGCCAAGATTTGTCAAAAGGACTGGCAAAGTCGATCAAGTGGTCCCAGAGAATGCAACGCTCCGGTATGGAGCAGCTAGCATGCAGAATAGTGAAGAAGGCAGTGCAGTCCAGGGCTGAGGAGACAGCCAGGGTGATGTGCTGATCGGAGGAGCCCACCAGGGACATTTCAAAGGGGGTCTGCCAGAAGACCCAAATGCGGGCCTTGTCGGTGGAGTTGGCCAGACAATGCTTCATATGGAGCTTCTGATGATATCTATCCAGCAAAGGCATGGGCAGCTTGGGCTCGATGATGGCAACAAGTGGCAGGCTGAACTGGTGGATGAGGAACTTCAACCGGCTGATAGACTGAGCATTGCCCAGTCCTCTAATGTTCCATAGGAGGGCTTTCATGAGGAACAGGATGCTCCAAACCTCCTGAGGCATTCCGGCGGTGGCTGCCTCTAGTGGTCACACTTTTTAACCCCATTTTTAGAGATAGGCATCATATCAAGACGTGGTGTCTGACTATCGATGTCAGCAGTTGATTACTGGCTAGGGCATGGGGCCTTGCGCCGATGCAGAGTGATCTATTCGTTGGCAAGATAGTAATGCCAGCGCAAGAAGGGATCTTTCGCCTACTCAGACGTAAGGTCTATAGTGGTGATGTTGTACATGAATTGGCTGGGACGGGGTGTCCTGGTGCCAGGATGGGTTTATTCGTTAGCAAGGAATAATGCCAACACAAAGGAGGAGTTTCTGCCGATTCGGGCGTAAGGCCCGGAATGGCGTAGTTGTTTATTCCATTGGGGTCTGGCTAGGATATAATGCCCGCTAGACCAACGAAGGGGGACTCGACCGGGGTGAAATTCCGCTAGACCATGGAGAGTAACTCGGTCGAGGCAGAGTGCCACTAACCAAGGGGAGGTAGCTCGGTCAGGGCGGAATGTCACTAACCAATGAAATGTAGCTCAACTAGGGCGGAATGCCACTAACCAAGGAAAGGTAGCTCAGCTAGGGCGGAGTGCCACTAACCAAGGAAAGGTAGCTCGGTTAGGACGGAGTGCCACTAACCAAGAAAAGATAGCTCAGTTAGGGCAGAGTGCCACTAACCAAGAAAAGGTAGCTCAGTTAGGACGGAGTGCCACTAACCAAGGAAAGGTAGCTTGGCTAGGGCGGAGTGTCACCAACCAAGGAGAGATAGCTCGGCCAGGGCGGAGTGTCACTAACCAAAGAAAGGTAGCTCGGCTAGGGCAGAGTGCCGCTAACCAAGGAAAGGTAGCTCGGCTAGGGCGGAGTGCCACTAACCAAGGAAATGTAGCTCGGCTAGGGCGGAATGCTACTAACCAAGGAAAGGTAGCTCGGCTAGGGTGGAGTGCCACTAACCAAGGAAAGGTAGCTCGGTTAGGATGGAGTGCCACTAACCAAGAAAAGATAGCTCAGTTAGGATAGAGCGCCATTAACCAAGGAAAGGTAGCTCAGCTAGGGCGGAGCGCCACTAACCAAGGAAAGGTAGCTCAGTTAGGGCAGAATGCCACTAACCAAGAAAAGATAGCTCAGTTAGGGCAGAATGTCACTAACCAAGGGAAGGTAGCTTGGCTAGGGCAGAATGCCGCTAACCCAGGAAGGTAGACTGGCTAGGGCGGAGTGCCGCTAACCAAGGAAGGTAGCTTGGCTAGGGCAGAGTGTCGCTAACCAAGGAAGGGTAGTCATTCCGGCGACGCCGGTTGAGCTGCATGGTAGAGCTTTATATGCTTTCAATTGAGGGGAGAGAACTGGATAACTCCTTTATGGTCCACCAGGATGTAGGCACCCCCTTCATATACCTGGCGGACGATGTACGGTCCAACCCAGTTTTCCACCAACTTTCCTTTGGGGTTGGAGGCCATCACCTCTTTTCTTTTGACCATTACCAGGTCTCCGTTCTTGAATTCTCGACCTTTGACCAGCTTATCGAAGGCGCGGGCCATGCGAGCTTGGTATAGCTGGATGTTTTGTTGCGCGCGAAGGCGCTTTCCTTCGAGCTCAGCGAGCTCCTCCAGTCTTCTTTCTGCATTATCCAGCTCACTGCTGACCAACCCGTGCTGGATGGCGACTCACAGCGAGGGGACTTCTAATTCAATTGGCACCACAGCTTTTGACCCATAAACCAGGGAGAAGGGAGAGCAGCCAGTTGGGGTCTTGTAGATCGTACGATAAGCCCACAGTGCTTCGTACATTCTGTCTTCCCAGTCCTTCTTGTTGGGTTTGACGATTTTTGCCAGTAATGTGCATAGTGTTTTATTAAAGGCTTCTACAAGTCCATTGGCTTAAGGGTTGTAGGGGGATGATGTCCTCCACTCGATCTTGTATTTGTCAGCCAACCAGTAAACCTTCTAGTTTCTGTAATGGCTACCATTGTCAGAGATAATGCGGCTGGGAACTCCAAACTAAAATATTATATTCTACTGAAAGAACCTAACAACGAGCTCTCCCGTTACTTCTCTCAGCGCCACTGCCTCGGCCCATCGGGAGAAGTAATCTTTAGCTGCTAAGATGTATTTGCATCCGGAGGAAGACGCTGGCAGTGGTCCCACCACATTCGTGCCCCACTAAGCAAACGGCCAACTTGGTACAATTGGGTGTAGTGCCACCGGTGGTTTCCTGGAGACGTTAGCGTGCTCTTGACATTTCTGACAAGCTTTGGCAGACTTGCAGCAATCATCGAACATAGTGGGCCAGTAGTGGCCCAATTTCTTTATCGAATTTTCATCTTCGGGCCTGCCTGGTGTGCTCCAGTTGAACCCGCATGAACTTCTTGAATCACCTGTCTTGCTTCTGCTGAGGACAAGCAACGTAATAATATTTTCCTTTATGCATCCTCCATTGTTCGGAACAACGTTCCGCTTCTTATCTTAAAAGAGTTCTTTACCCTTAAGGGCTTCATTCTCTGCTCCTTTTTTTTGGAAGTTGCTGGTGCTGGAACCAGCGTAGGAGGTGCTCTCGCCAATCGTGCTGCTGAGCTTCTTCTGCTGTCAACGCTTCATTTTCTTGTTCGTAAGACAAGACCTCTGTCATACTGCGGACTTGTCGACGGTTGATGACTGTTATATTCAGACTGGTGTCTGGTGGGACTGCCAGAGAACTTGCCAATTTAGCGAGGGCGTCTGCCTGGGCATTCTATCCTCGATTGACGTGCTTGACGCTGATGAAGTAGAATTTCGACATGAGGAGCGTCGCCAGCTGGTGATAAGGGAGGAGCTCCTATTTTCGCACGTCGAACTCTCCTTCCAGTTGCTTTATAACCAGCATGGAGTCTCCGAAGGCTTCTAGCATCTGGATCCCCATGGATAGAGCGATCTGCAGCCCAATTATCAGGGCTTCATACTCTGCTTCGTTATTGGTGCATGGCTTGTTTATCGAGCAGGAAGTGTGCACGACCTCTCCTTCTGGGGATTTTAGGACTATGCCTGCCCCTGCCCTAACCCTGGCTGTCCCAGTGGTCGAGGTATCAATTCTGGAAGCGCCATCAAAGTACAGCTGCCACAAGGAGGGCCGCACATGGGTGGCCTCCAGTGTTTCATCTTCAGGAAGCTCTGGTTCCAGAGGATAGTCGTCCGGCACCGGATGCTCGGCGAAGAAATCTGCAATAGCTTGGCCTTTAACAGCCTTGCGCGGCACGTAGGAGATGTCAAACTCCATCAGGATCACCGCCCATTTGCCCAGGTGACCTTTAAGAGCCGGCTAAGACATGATATCCTTCAGCGGGTCCTTCTTGGATACCAAGCAGATTTCATGTGACAACATGTAGTGCCGAAACTTTTTGATGGCAAAAACCAGCGTCAGGCAAGTCTTCTCAATATAGGTGTATCTTTCCTCAGTCCTAACCAGTCTTCGGCTGAGGTAATAGAGGGTTTGCTCTTTCCCTTCTTCATTATTTTGGACCAACATTGCCCCCAGAGAGTTGTGGGTGGCCGCTATGTACAATATCAGCGGTCACCCTTTCACTGGTGCGTCTAGCACGGGAGGAGTCTTCAGGTAGTCTTTCAGCTTATCGAGGGCTGTCTGGCAATCTTTGTCCCAGCAGAAGGGGACATCTTTCATCATCAACTTGTGGAATGGCTGACATCACCCCGACAGATTGGAAATAAACTGCCGAATATAAGCCAAGCGGCCCTGCAGTGATCTCAGCTCAGAGAGGCTCCTTGGTGCTGGCAGCTCTTGGATTGCCTTGATCTTTGTGGGGTCTATCTCGATCCCTCGATATTTGATAATGAATCCCAAGAATTTCTCGCTCGACACTCTGAATGCGCATTTCATAGGGTTCATCTTTAATTCATACTGCCTTAGCCTCTGAAAAACAACCCGGAGGTCCTGCAGATGATCCTCTTTTCTTCTGGTTTTGATCACCAGATCATCTATGTAACACTCGACTTTATGGTAGAGCAGCTCATCAAATATCTTGGTCATTGCGCGCTGATAAGTTGCGCCAGCATTCTTCAGTCAGGTCCGGTTGCCCTGACGTCCCTACCCAGGTGCGTCAGAGTAGTGTAACGCCCCTATAGAGGTGCGTTACAGTCCTGTTGTGGCCGTGATGGCCATTGTTCAGTTCTATGTCTATTCTGTATGTCTGTCTATCTTAGGTTTGTATTTTAGGGCGGTGTCTGTGTGTTAGTGGTTTCTGGATCGATAGGTTCAGGTGACTGGGCGTGGTCTTTTCCTTGACTGCGATAGTTCCCTAATGACTTGATTTAGAACTACCAGCGTCTTTGTCTCTGGTTTCGTAGCGGCTGTTCCTTGACTGCCAGGTTCACCTAGCGGTTGAGTGATGGTTTGCTTTGCCCAGAGTGTCATCATTGTCCACCGCTATGATTTCTACTTGTCTTTGCTTGATCTCATTGTTTGGCCATGACTGTAGGTGTCTGTTGACATCCTATGAGGGTAGTGACCATGATGGGAGGTCCAGGAGTGCTTGTGCATGCTTTGTGTATCTCTGTGTGTTTGAGTCGTGTCGGGTTTCAGTCAACTCGGTGAGACCAGGGGTTGACGTGTGACCTTGTGTATGTCTCGACGACTTTGTCCAATTTGAGACTATGTTTCTGAATGCCTCGAGGTATCGCCTTACCTCAGTTTGCATGTCCAAGTGTGCTGAGGGTTCTTGGTGTTACCTCAGGTCTCCGTGAGTCATTTCCTGCGGACCGCTGTTTCCTCTAGCTTAGGTTTAGATCGATTGGCGGCTTGTTCCACTGTCTGTGATGATCTTGCCTTTGAGTTGTCTGACTCAAGGATCATTATGTGAGTAGGTCTAGTTGCCTTGTCTTGAGCTGTCGGCAGTGGTTGTGCTACCATTGGTGCTTCGACGTATGTGCGACAGTGCTCTCTCGCCTGTCTGTACTTTCACACCAGTGTTTTGAGTCTCTGTGTAAGCCTCCACTAGTCATAGCCTTACGGCATGCTTCGACATGAAGGCTCTTATAGCGGGGCACTTTCCCAGTTTACGATTCTTAGGCTAGTTCTGTGGGCCCCTCATCAACCGTAGCGTCCTTCCGAGGGGGAATACTAGCTAGAGGCCTGGCTTAGATGATAGCCAGTGTGTGCACACATGGTCAGGGACTTTGGACTTGCGTCATTAGACGTGACCCTGACTAGTCGCTCACGTTATGATACTATTCTAGTTCTGACAGTGTCTTGATCTCGGCATAGTCCTTGCGGTAGGTGACGTGGATAAGATGCTAGTAGGCGCAGCATAAGACGTCAGTGGATGCAGCTGACTGTTCTTGTGGTGAGGCACTCTAGTCTCGTGACACGTGACTTTTCGCGGTTCTCTTCGTGTTCCTAACACGTAGTGACCTTTTAGGGTTAGCCTTCTCTTGGCTTTTCCCGAGGTCAGTGTCCTATCACATGCATGGCATTCTGGTCGTGCATAGGATAGTGTGCATGACGTTTTAGTCGTGTTGGCCGTTGTCTGTCTAGGCTTTATCGGTTGTTCTTGCAGGTCTTTGTTTGGCGCCTGGCGTCTTGTCGATAGTTCGGTAAGCTTCTGACTTTTCCCAGTTCAGAGTTCACCCTTCTATCCTTGTTTGGTGTACCCTGGTGGGACCACACGCGTGTCGGAAGGCTACGACTAGTGGAGGGTCGCTGAAGGAGTAGACTCTCTAGTCAACGAAAAATGATGCCTGAACCGGACAAGTATAAGGACTGCTTCTCGTACCAACACTGACTCACGGTGACACAAGTCGAGAACACCCCCTCCCGGGATCCCATGGCACCCTAGCGCATGGCACCCACATGATGCCCCGCATCAGTTAGGCCACGGGTCAGTACGTGGATCGAGGTCCACTCACCTGGGACACGAATCGGTAAGAAAAGGACTACCGGTCAGACAACACATAGTAAACGGTCCACACTGGGTCGTTCCTGTACATACGATCATTCGGTGGACCACCTCAGAACTCAAACCGTTCTTCACAGACCGTTTGACAATCTGACATGGTCACATACTAACCGTCTATCAACAGACATAAGCGGTCCACCTTTGGACCGCCTCATATAGTGGACGGTCTCCCATGGGGCCATCCAACCTCTGGACAGAACGAGAAGCCACACGGTCTTCCTTAGACCATTCAGGACCTAAACAGCCCAACAATAGGCCGCTTGAAGAACTGAGTGGTCCCCCTTGGGGCTGCCCAGTCACCCAACGGCACAGTAGCCAAACAGTCCTCTTGGGACAGTTGAAGACTAGAACGGTCCAGCTTGGGACCGTTCAAAGGAACTAAATGGACATACCCTGACCGTGTTGCCCCAACACTGTGCAACAGTCAAAATCCAATGGTCACAAACACCTCGGGGGTCACGCTGGCCCCACGGGGTAAACGGTCGGCCTATGGGCCGTCCAGGAATGACACGGTCAAATGATGAACTGTGTACCCCACCGACACTCTAGGGTCGGTAAACGGTCGATCGCTGGGCCGCTCAGGGGTGTAAACGGCTTCTGTTAGGATAGTTTACATCCCGGTCACCTGAGAACGACGAACCTCACCGAAAAATGCCATTTCACTCCCCAAACAACTCCGATTGATGGGGAAACAAGGGGGAAGCTTGTCCCCATGGTCCTTGGCATCCAATGGTGCCCTCAAACCTCCAAACCAAGCGGTAAAACGCTAGATCGGCCCACGATCCCCAAAACATGGATTTCCCATCCCGAGCTCAAATAAACCCCACTCGACCTCCCATCGGCCTAGAAATCGCAGGAAAGGAAGCTATGGAGCTAGGGGACTGTCACCCTACCTCGGTTTCACCCGATGTGTGCCGGATCACCGTCAAACCACGGAGGAAGCTTTAAAACTCTCGTTCTTCCATGAAATCCAATGGACCACACGCTGCCATGATCACCTCACTGCCATCGTCGTCACCGCACCGTCGCCTCACCGCCGTCTGCAGCCAGAGGGGAGCACCGTGGCGGTCTCGTCGGTGGAAGAGAGAGAGGAAGGGGGGTGCGGGTTCTCCACGGGAGTGAAGGAGGAGGAAGAAGGAAGAAGAAGAAAGAAGAATAATAAAAAAAAAGAAAAGAAAGGGGGCTATATATAGAAAATTTAGATTTTTCGTAAAACACGTTTTTGCGATCCTTGGAACACGCCGGTCGCACTAATACCATCCGACAATTGGTGAACGACTATAAAAATTTAGGATGCTACACCCTCCCCCACTTTAATGAATTTGGTCCCCAAATTCACTGAATCTTAAAATAAACCAACCTTAGAGCAATTCAGGGTATAACTTCCTAATTCCTTACTCGGATTCCCATGTTGCCTCTTTAGTTCCACGCCGACTCCACTGGACCTTGACCATTAGAATGGATCGATTCCTGAGTTGTTGTCGCTTGAAGTCTAAAATCTTGACAATCTTTTCTTCATAAGATAAATCTTCCTTCAACTCCAAATCAGCATGTTGAATGATGTGTGAAGGGTCATACACATATTTTCGCAGCATAGACACGTGAAACACATTGTGAATGCCTGATAAGTGTGGTGGTAACGCCAATCGATAGGCAACTTCTCCTACCCTCTCCAAGTTTTCAAACGGGTCAACAAACCTTGGGCTTAACTTGTCTTGAATTCTGAACCTTTTAATTCCTCTTGACGGTGAAACCTTCAAAAACATATGTTCCCCGACTTGAAACTCCAAGTCTCATCTTCTGTTATCAGCATAGCTCTTCTGCCTGGACTGAGCAATCTTCAAATGGTCTCTAATAATTTGAATGTTCTTGGATGACTCTGAAATAAGATCTGGTCCAAGCCATTGCTTCTCACCGATCTCTTCCCAGCAAAGAGGGGATCCAATTTCTACCATACAAAGTCTCAAATGATGCCATCTGTATACTGGATTGGTAACTATTATTGTAAGCAAACTCAATTAAAGGTAAATGTTCATGCCAAGTTCCTCCAAAATCAATCATACAAGCTCTCAACATATCTTCAACAATCTGATTTGTTCTCTTAGTTTGCTCGTCCGTCTGAGGGTCAAAAGCAGTACTAAAGTTTACACGAGTTCCCAAAGATGCTTGTAGACCTTTTCAAAAGTGAGAGGTAAACCTGGGGTCTCTGTCTAATATGATGGATACAAGAACTCCATGCAACCTCACTATTTCTTCCATGTTTAGAGCAACTAACACATCCACGGTCCACTTAGATTTAATAGGCAAAAAGTGTGTGGACTTTGTTAATCAATCAACACTCACCCAAATTTCATCAAGGCCTCCTCGAGTTTTGGGTAAACCCATAATAAAATCTATACCGACACTCTCCCACTTCCATTGTGGTATTTCAAGGGGCTTTAACTTTCCAGTAGGTCTAAAATGCTCAGCTTTAACTTGCTGACATACTAAACACCTGCTTACGAAGTCGGCCACCTCTCTTTTCATGTTTGGCCACTGAAAAGTTCTCTTCAAGTGTCGGTACATCTTCGTAGCTTCTGGATGTATGGTATACTTAGCCTTGTGAGCTTCTTCAAGGATCTTCCTCTTTATTTCTGTAGAATCAGGGATGCATGTTCTCCCTCGAAATAACAATCTACCATCTTCAGCTAACACAAAATCTGGTCAACTGGCCATCTGCTCCTTGATTTCAACTAGTACTGGGTCATTATCCTGCAATTGTTTGATCTCAGTTAAAAATTTTGAATGAAGCTGGATATGAGCAACCATAATCTGGCCTTCTTTTTCTGTGACATTAAGATCTAAACTTGCAAACTGTTCCAATAGGAATTGGGCAGGGTTGTCCCAATAAGTTTTTACTCCTGTGCTTCTGCGTGTGAATGGGTTGTGTTCGCCCTGGGGTTGGCTTGAGATGTGAAGGCTCTGTGGCGAGTTTGGGACTTGAGGATGGGCGTTGGCAGTTGCCGATTGTGGCTCGTGATGTGGCTCTTGGCGTGGCGTGTTGCAGTTCCAGGAATTGAAGTGGTGGTGCATCGAGGGATGCTGTGATTATGGTCTGACGTGACACTCATTGAGTGTGTCGGGGGCGCTGACCTAATGGAAGTGACGAATTTTTTGGTGCTGGAAGGTGTTGTTCCCAACTTGCGCGAGGTTTATGGTCAGGTCGAGCGTGGAGTTTTCCCGTTGGTCGGAGGTGTGTTAGTTTCTCCTTTGGTTGGAGAGATTGTGTTTGGCCAAGGTTCGTCGTCTTGCATCGTGTGTCCGGGTTGGTTGGGCATTGTGTGTCATGAAGTCTGTATGAGACGTGACCCGTGTCTTGGCAAGGTGGTTGCCTGTGAGAAGTCGTGCCCATTCCCTTGTTGCATAAGGGTGTGTTGGTGCTATTCCAGAAGGACGAGTGCCAGTTGGGCGGTGTTCGTGAGAATTGGTGGCTGGTGTTGTAATCCCCGAGGTGTCGAGGATCGGAGCCTGCGGAGTGCAGAGGATTGTCGGGATGGGGGATCTCGAGTTCCCATGTTGGCTGTGCGTGTGGATCTGAGTGCGCAGCGGAAGCATGGTGGGCCATAACCCACAGGTCCAAGGTCGTAGCGTTGGCTGCTACGGGTGGATTTTCGAGATTGAGAAGAGAATTGGAGGATTGGTTCCTCGGTAAGCGTTGTCTCCGGTTGTGTGAGACGTGTTGTTGCTGTGCCGTTACTTGAGATATTGTGGTTCATGGCACTGGCAGGTGGAGAATTTGGGAAATATGTTGGCAAGTGTGCTGCATGAGTACCCTGTTCATGTGTCGGAGGTTGTCACTTCAGGTAAGATAAATGGTTGTTGGAGAAGTGATCTCTAGCAAGATTATGGGTCCTAGCTGGTTGCTGTGAGCGGCTGGTGGTACTAGCCGAGTGATCGGCCATGGTGAGATGCATATTGTCAGGAGACACATTTGCTTTGGTCGTGGCATGGTCGACCAGGTTGCCATGGTTTTGAATGGCACTTTCCTCCCCTAGAGATGTGTGCCGTGAGTTGTAAGAGGTTGTATGTCCTGTGGCTCTGGGGTAAGAGCGGGAACTGGGATGGGCAGCCGTCTAGTTGGAATAATTGAGATGAGATGGGACTTGATGAGACAGGATGAAGGACGATGTCTGTGTGTGGAGGTCTTTGATGAGATGTTTGAAGTTGGAATGGTGATCCTTGGTCTGCGATCAGCACGGGAGGATTCCCGTAAGTCTGAGTCGTGTGGCGTGAGGATGGAGGAGAGATCCTGTCATGTGGTTTCGCCGTACTCCTAGAGTTGGCGTGAGGTTCGAAATCGGATGTAGTGTCTGGGTGAGAGTTAGCTCGAGGTGCGGTGTTGGTCTGTGGAGAGTCAGCGGATGTCCTCGAGAGTTGTAATGTTTCCTTCGGATCTGGTGGAGGACCAGGTCGATACCCCGATCTCATAGTCGGGGGACCACCAAACTACGCACCACCCTAGCCACGCTATTAGGAAAACATCATGACACCTCTATCGCGAAGGCCTGTGCCCACACACGAAGGCCCACACCAAAACCACAAGTAAAATCTCATCTCGCAGACGAGAAATGGGACCTCGAGTCACGACAAACTCACGTCAAGTGACGGGAGTACCTGTCTACCAGAAGTAAGGTCGAATGCGTCCACTGACGTCTTAGTCTGCGCCTTAGGTCTCTCCCTACGACATCCCAGGCGGAGACTGAGACACCGTACAGTAACCACAGAACAAGGACTAGCTGGGGTCGCGCTCGTCAGCGTGTGTCCTCTACCCCCAACTATGCATGCACACACAGACCATCTGCTCTAGGTCGGGTCCTCTAGTTAGTTTTTCCCCGAGCCGAACTCAGGATGCAAAGACAAGGGGCCCTATGGTAACCAGCCTAAAAATTGTCTCACTCAGGTCATGCTCTCCACCACTCCCAAGTGGGTCTGCACATGCGTGCACAGGAAAGTTACGACTAGTGAGGGCTCACTAAAAGTGAATACTAAAAATCACGCACGCACGCACCCATCACGAGTAACACGGAGTAACAGGTGGCTCGGAGTCCACTAGACCCAATAAACCCAATAGTCCTTGAGTCACACGACTCGGGTCAAGATTGTCGCACGCGATGCCACAACGCCGTCAATCTGGCCTAATCCCTAGGTCTAAAATCACGGTGGCATGATTCTCAAGGCAGCTCACAAGCCGTCGAGTGGATCTCTCATCCACGGGACACACAAAAAACCACCATCCCCAGGCTGGTTAACTGGACTCACAGTCCAAGGCCAGTCACATGGCCCACACGGAAAACACTTCTCGGGGAAACCCACGTCGAGCTGGGAAGACCCACCGCACTCGTACCGACTCGCGACAACTCGATCTACCAAAATCATGAAAGTCCGGAACACATGGGGTCATCCGGACCCCCAAGACCTACGGGCACATTAATCAAGGTAACTCGATACCTCCGGACACCTCAAAAACACGAACACAGAATCCACGGTGTCCGGGACATCCACGAGGCTGAAGGTCAACCACTGGGTCACAACCGGGTCGACCGGAAGTCAACACAATGCGAAACGGACACGACTAGCATGAAAATCAAGTGGCGATCCCCTCTGGGCCGTCACAGTGCCTAGCGATCTCCTCCGGATCGCAAGGCCTAGCCTAGCGGTCCAGCCAGGACCACTAAGCCCCGGAGACGCTCGAACCGCAGGCGATCGCCTCCAGACCACCAAGCAGGGTGGTGGTCCTCGGCCTGACCGCTAACCGTTGGCTGGCGGTCAGTCGCAAGGCCGCTACCCAACCTGACCCTGAACCACTACGAAAACAGAAAACGGTCATGCCCTGACCGCAAGGCACACCCTGGTGGTCTCCTAGAGACCGCAAAGCTCGGTAGCGGTCCATCACACGATCGCAAGGCTCGAACCGACATAGGGGACCCCTAGCGGTCTCCATGAGACCGCCTCATTTGATAGCGGTCCCTGGAAGGACCGCTACCCCGTCCCGAGCCCCGACTTTGGGACTCACTACAACACCCTCTCCACTCAGCCCCACAAAGAACATGAGGGATTCATACTCCAAGAGGGATATCTTTTCAAGGGAGCTAGGCTATGCATACCTCAGACTTTACTTGGGGACTTCTTAGTTTGGGAGTTACCCGGTGGTGACCTAGCTGGTCACTTTGGGGTCCAAAAGACCATAGAACTAGTTGAGGCAATTTCATTGGCCCAGTCTCAAGAAGGATGTGGCCAACATTGTGGGACAATGTTACATTTGTGCCTCGGCCAAGCAAGTGAGGCAAAACACCGGGCTTTACACACCCCTACCCATCCCGGATCGACCTTGGGCTGATTTAAGCATGGACTTCATCCTTAGCCTACCTAGGACCTTGCATAAATATGATTCCATCTTTGTAGTGGTTGATAGGTTCTCTAAGATGGCCCACTTTATCCCATGTTCCAAGACTTTCGATGCTTCTAGGGTCACCCGATTATTCTTTGATGAGGTAGTCTGACTCCATGGATTACCTAAGACCATTGTGTCTGATCAGGATGTGAAATTCACTAGTTACTTTTAGAAAACTCTCTGGAATCTGATGGGAACCCTCCTCAAATTCTCCAATGCTTACCACCCTCAAACTGATGGCCAAACTAAGGTCGTCAACTGAAGTCTTGGAAACTTGCTCCGTTGCCTAGTTGGGGACCACCCCGAGAATTGGGATCTCCTCTTACCTCAGGCCGAGTTTGCATACAATGATTCTGACAATAGGTCCATATGCAAGAGTCCATTTGAGGTCATACATGGTTATAGGCCAGAAAGTCTTTAGATCTTATTCCCCTTCCCCCACATACTAGAGTGTCAGTCTCAGCTGAGTCCTTTGCATAGCATATCAAAGAGTTGCATGATGACATCCACAAACATGTAAGGAAAAGCAATGAGGCTTACAAAAGGTAGGCAGATGCTCAACAGTGTCACTGCGAGTTCCAAGTGGGAGACTTGGTGATGGTGAGGACAGAGCGGCTCCTTCCGGGGCCTGCCTCCAACTTGAGGGCACGGGGTTCGGGACCCTTTCGAGTTCAAAGATCACTTGGCAGTAACACTTATGAACTGGACCTACCTGAGAGTTTTGGGGTACACCCTACCTTCAACGTGGTGGACATGGTACCCTCTAAGGGCCCCACGGTGGGACCCAGTGAGGAGCTTGAGCCTTTACCCCCCCTTGAGAGAGAAACCTACGGTGGGACTCCACTTCTTAGATTGAGAGGCCGACATGAGCAGATAGAGGCACTACTAGATGAGCAAATTACCATTACCAGACACAAGGTGTACAAGCGCTGCCTGGTGATGTGGAAGAACCATTCCCTGATGGAGGACACTTGGGTGAGCCGGGAGAATCTATTGTGTCTTGACCTATACATTTTGGAGCGCTACCATAGGCAGGCAGACCCATACTCGACAGGGTCGAGTTCTCCCCACCCCGAGAGATTTGATGAGGGCATCTCACAATGCTCTCTTTAGCTCGGATCGCCTGCATCACTTTGAGGAGGTCCGACTATGTGTGCACATGTTATTTTCCTTTTCTTTGAGTCATTTCAAATGCGGGTGTGATTTTTATGGTTACAATAGGAAAGAAAGATAATCCCCGCTTCTGCACGTATCACCAGATGCTTGGGCACCCTATTGAAGATTAATGCTATTGAAAAGCTAATCAAGAGAGGGGAGCTACAAATGGGCGACTACAAGGTTGATCCTCCACGCCCTCATGAATTGCCAGCTATAGAAAGAGCAGTCAATATGGTATCTTTATACCAGCAATTACCTGAAGAGGTAGCTGAGGCTCGCATAGAGCATCCCCATGAATATGCCCCACGGGAGCACTTCGGACCCCTGGAAGCTGAATAGAAATTAGAAGTCCCGAGTGCACCAGATAGCCCGTTGTAGGGGCAGATGTCAACGGTAGAAGGAAAAGAAAAGAATAAACCAAAGGTCAAAAGGAGGAGCATTGTCCTCTCCTATAATACACTATCAGCCTCGCCCAGTGCGAGCCAAGCTACTGAAGAAGAAGAGGAAGAGATATGTTTCGCACCGGTGAGGGCAAGTCAAGTTGAAGTGTCTACCTCTCGCCATAAGTCCCAGGAAAAGTGGGGGCACCCTCCACCGCCTACTGAAGAAGTGCACTATCAAACTCCTCCTCTACGTGAGGGCTTGGGGGCAAGAGCATCAATCTATGAGCGGCTGAATGCGTCCCGCGCTGATAACAGGACGCCACTGGCCTCTTCTGCAATCAACACGGGAAACAGCATTCACGGCTCCTACCAAGCTAACCTTGCTCTGATGGTAGAGTTGTATTAGAAAATACAAGAAGTTGAAGTGCTAAGAAGAGAATTAAGTAGAATGAGTTTATACCTCGCCATACCCGGATAGGTAGGACCCTCATCTGAGATTCTACAGGGTGGTACTGAGCCACTCGGAGCCTCACTACAGCCAGAGATGCCCCAAATAACACATGATCGTGAAGGGAGCACCCTCCCTTGGCAGCTACATCACACGGCTTTCGCGTACCCTTCAGCTTTCCAGGCACGTCAGGGGGTAACTTCTACACCTCAACCGGTGCCACTAATAAACCCGCTTCTACAACCAGCTAGCTCGTACCCAGGTCTGACGACTCCAGCAATAATAAACAAGCTAGAGATGGAACAAGCAACTGAAATAAAGCCTACTGAGGAGGAAGTCACCGAGGTGAAATTATATATGATCAAACAAAAAGATGATGAGTCCGCGACGGACTACATTCAACGATGGAAAAATCTTAGTGTAAGATGCAAACATCCACCGAGCCACAAGGGTGCTGTCCAGATATGCAAGGGCAATTTGAAGAAAGAAATCATGCTGAGGGTAATTGGCATCAAAGTCAAGTCCTTCGATCAATTAAACAATATTGCAACCGACATTGAAGCCTTTCTGGCAAAGTACTGCCCAGCTCCTGCTACCATAATTTAGAAGAATAGGTCAGGTGAAGAGCAGCCGGTGCAAGAAGAAATAAACATTGTTGATGTTCAAGCCTTCGAGCGGCGACTGAAGAAGTCAAAAGAGGCTGCTGGCGCTTCTTCCACCAAGCCTGCGGAGCAAAAATCCTCACTAAGGGGAAAAATGAAAAGACCATACTCATTTCCAAAGGACAAAAGGAAAAGTGACTCTACAGCTCGGCTTAGGTCCAATGGTCATGACATCCGACTTCTTTGTCCTTGATGTCGACCCTACATATAAGGTCATCTTAGGGCGGCCATGGATTGAACAAACCCTTGGAATTCCATCAACAGCCAATCAATGCTTCAAATTTTCTTACAATGGTAGGGTGATCAAAATTAAGAGTATCCCATTGGTGGAAACTCTCAATGCTATCACTTTTGAACAGATCCCCTTCATGACCATTTTGGATAAGGGCAAGAGACCCATTCTCTTCATAGAGGGTGCCGTAGGGCCCTCCATCTTAAGTCCACATGATTCCCCTTTCCTTCCCCGACCGGTCACGCACTCCAATATCCCCCTTGAAAAAGGATGGAAAATCATGACCAGGATGGACTTTACTATGGGTAAGGGTTTAGGTCAGCTTGAACAAGGTCCCATGCATAGGAGGAGGCTTAAGATGGCTAAAGGTCGTGCAGGTTTGGGTTACTCTCTTGAAGAGCCATCTAAGGCCACTCAAGGTAAGGGTTTGATCTATGGTCGCTTTGTTATAGGGACAGTTCAACCAGGAACTCGGCCAGAGTGGAGAGAAAAGTTTGAAGTTTCACAGAGAAAAGAAATTCCACCTGATTCCTCACTCGAGGAGGACTTTGGTCTCCTCTCCCTGTTCCATCTTGATAAACCCCCTGATGAGGCTTTCCCCTCGGGTATCTTCCTCGCTTTAAATAGGCCCACGCCAGTCCTTTTCATTCCCTTCTTATTTCACCCACCTTTCCCTCCGCTCCTCACCTATATGATCATGGGGCAATCCACCCATACGGTTTGTACTTTTACCCATGGCCACCAAAAAAAATGCCAATTCTCAAACATGGGCATGCGATCTCACTATTGAAGATACGGCCTCCTTGGAAAATAGATCCCTCAGTCACGGGCCGACACTTTTCACCTTGAACTCCATTCCACAAACTCCCCTTGTACATAGTAGGGTAGAGTCAAGATCGAGTCAGGGTCTGTACATAGCGTCCTTTCCTTCCAGAAAATCTAGTGTTTGTCAGGTTCCCACGCGTTACATTAGCCAGTTGGCCGATAAGTGCACGCAGCTCTGTCAGGTCTCTAAATTCACATCCACTCCCATCCCCCTAGGGGCAGTTGAACTAGAAAGATCTTCAGTAGATGACGGTCTAGGGGTATACATCTTGGAAGAAGATGATGGTGCTGGAGAAGAAGAGGAAGAGCCATTAGAAGCTAGCGGTGATCCTATAACTTCCTTTGTCATTGGAACCAAGAAATTTGATCAACCTAGCATTTCCATTGACGAATCCACCAAGGAAAATAATCTTAGCACCAAGGATGATCCCAAGATTATATTGATAAGTGCCAATTTGACTGGTGAGGAGGAAGTTGCTCTTGTGGCGATTCTCAGGGAATTTTTTGATGCTTTCGCTTGGTCCTACGAGGATATGCCAGGTCTGGACCCATCATTGGTTGAACATCATTTAGTCCTAAAACCCGACGCCCGAGTTGTCAAACAGAAGTTAAGGTGACTTCACTCGAAGCTCGCACTCAAAGTCAAAGAAGAAAGAAATGCTCTCTTATCCTACAACTTGTGCTATGGAATGCATCATTATTCTTCTCTATTTGTTGGGCATTCATGAAGCATACTCTAATGCCATTGCTTTCTCCCACAAGCAAAGAGAACTTCTTTGTAGCCATGCTGCCACTTTCTTTTCTTTCTAACACTCAATGAGTTCCAGATGTTGAGGATTGATATGAAATCCAAACTCATTGCCAAGGCGGCAAGAAGGAACACGAAGAACAACAGGGCGAAGGCCCGCAAGAAGATGGGGAAGAAGAGGAAGAAATGCCTCACCGAGGACGTCATCTTGCACAAGCTACTTCCGTTCCTCCCTGCCAAGTCCCTCTTCCGCTTCAAATCCGTGTGCCGGAGTTGGACCTCCACGATCTCCGGCGGCGCCAACTTCGCTCGGGATCAGTGCCGGAGCTACGCATCCGCCTCCGGCCTCTTCTACGTGCACGACGTCCCAGGGCAGTGGAGGCGCGGGCTAATACCCGTTTCCCCTAACGCCGTCGGTGTTCCAGACCCAAAACTAGGATTCGTCGGGAAGACCATGACGATCTCGGCATCCAGCAATGGCCTCCTCTTGTGTTGCCCCCGATCGGTCTCTGATCGCATGGTCGTCTGCAACCCTGCAACAAAAGAATGCACCACGGTGAAGAATCCTGAACAGCTTGACGATTACCCCCCCAGGGTAGGGTTCGGTTTCGATCCTTGGGACTCCCCCGCGGGCTTCATCATCGTCTGGGTGTCCTTCCGATCACATGACGCTGCAGACCCGTTTTCCCGAGAAGGGGAGTGCGGGTTCCTTGTGTACAGATCGACAACTGGCCGGTGGAGAACGAGCGGCGAGAAGGTGGCCATCCGCTGGAACAGATGGCACGGCAGCTCCGTCTTTGCTGCGAAGCAAGTCCACTGGCACGTGAACAACACCGTTCTGTCCTTCGATCCTTCCAAGGACGTCCCCCGCGTCACCCCGTTGCCGGCGCAAGGTGATCGGTTCGCCGGCGTCAGGCACTACTGGCGCCTGGGGGAGATGGGCGGGAGGCTTTCGTGCATCAACATCGTCGAGAGGGCCGAGCTGCAGGTGTGGTTGATGGGCGAGACGAACTGGGCGAAGGTGTACTCTGTTCCGCTGGCGAGGATCTTCGGGAAGAACCAGGACATCATTGAGAGTTGTGGAGTGGAGGAGAGGAAGACGACGATGGCAGGCGGTGATGGGGAAGGTGAGACGAAGCAGCAGAAGGGGAAGAAGCGGACGAGGAGCAGAGTCCGAAGCCTGGTACGGACGTGCCCCATAAAGCCGTTGCCTTCCCTGGGGGACGACATGCTCTTCCTGTGGATGCGCCGGCGGGTCTTCTCGTACGATCTGTTGACGGCGAGGCTGACAGTGTTGCACCAGTGTAAGACCCGTTCCAAGTGCCAGTTCTTCGCTTACATCAATAACCTTGCGGCGCCACCGGGAGAAAATTCGGGTGAACACCCTATGCCACAGGCTAAAGATTCCGATATGTTGTAGAATGTGTGGCATGGTAATCGACGAATCGTTTCTGAAGGTTTGGATCACGGCACTCTGATATATGATGGGCTTTCCAGAGGGAGTATATACATATTTCTGGAGCCCCTTGCAAGGGTATTCATCAATCTATGGTGGCGGATCCAGATAAATGACGAGTTTATTCGATGTGCAACGATTAAACTTGAACTATATTTCATGATTTGTATATGGTTAGTGCCATTGGAGCATCTAGCTCGAGATTAACCGGAGTTCAAGTGAAACTCTGGTTTTCCCAGCCTCCCCATCTCATGCACATCCGAGTCGATATCCCAGAAGACCTGGACACAGATAGTGGCAGAAGTCTGATATGAAAAAGAAGAAAGATTTAAACTTGATGCTGGACTGTTACTGCTACGTTAGAACACGCCAAATTAGTCGACGGCGGCGAGTGGAAAGAATATCTAAGAGTGGTAAGTTCTTATTTTTCAGTAGTTACCTTTTTTTTTCTTTGATCGAGGAAGAGATAACCATGTGCGAACCCGGAGACCTCCGTCGATGGGGAGGGTGGCGAACTGGTGCAAGCGCGTGAGTTTCTTCCCACTGTGCCATACTATTGGCTACACCCGGTCAACGTACGGCCAACGACATAATTTCTTCTTCCCCCTCCTTGTTAATTTCTTCACGTACCCAACCTGCGATTGAAGGAGATGACCGTCTTTCCAGCTTTGGGCTGGAGCGAACAAAGGGCGGGCGGTCGCGGTCGTCGCCATTAAGGATGACAAAAGAAAAGAGCACCTCAAGAAATTCTACGCCTGACCTCGATCAACCTTCTCCTTCCTCTATTCCTCCTACGCCTACCATACTGCTGTAGATTCCATGGATTCCTCTCCTCCTCTCTCCCTCTCTTCCACTTCCACACAGCAGGAACCAGCCGCGGAGGAGGCAGCGGAGCTCGTCGGCAGCAGCAGGAGGAGCGCCGGGAGGCGGATGGGCCGGGAGCGCCTGCTTCGCTACGTCCACGACGTCATCCGGAAGCAGCGGACGCCCCTCCACGAGATCGTCCGCGACCACGCCCTCCCCTTCCTGCCCGCCCAGTCCCTCCTTCGCTTCCGCGCCGTCTCCGCGCCCTGGAGCCGCCACATCTCCTCCCCCTTCTTCGCGCACACCCAGTCCCTCTCCCACCGCTCCCCCTCCGGTCTCTTCCCCACCTCCCAGCCCTACCCGCCCAGCTCCTACCTCCCCTTTGACCCGGCCTCCGGCGCCGTTCCCGACCCGTCTTTCGGCTTCCTCCCCGAGGGCGGCGCCGTCCGGGTCAGGGCCTCCGCCCGCGGCCTCGTCTGCTGCAGCGTGAGCAAACCCCACCGCTGCGCCCACTACTACGTCTGCAACCCCGCCACGGCCCAGTGGACGGCGGTCCCTTACAGCAGCATCTTCGACCACAGCGCCGTTGCCTTCCTGTTCCAGCCGTCCCCGCTTAACTTCTCCGCTGACTTCTACCTCGTCTGCGTCGTCGAGAACAACCGGAGGACCGGGTTTGAGGTTTTCTCGTCGAGGACCGGGAGCTGGAGGCTCTCGAACGAGGTGGTGAGCGGCGGCGGCCTCCTTTGCTCCGACCTCGCCGTCTCCGCCGGCGGGGCCGCGCACTGGGGGACGGCGAGTGGCGCGGTGCTCTCCTACGACCTGGCGGCGGACCGCTGCCGCGTCACGCAGCTGCCGGAGGACATGGCGGCGGAGGGCTCGCCGTGGCGGCTGGCGGAGGTGGACGGGAGGCTGTGCTGTTGCCGCGTACGGCGGCCCTCTACTCCTCAGAGGACCGTGGCGGTGGACGTGTACGTGTTGGGGGACGGGTGTACGTGGAGGAAGATGAGGAGCCTGGAGGTGGCGGGCGAGGAAGTGTGGCCGTTGATCTCGGAGGGTGGGGACCACGAGGTGCTTCTGTGTGTCGACGGGAGCGTGGTGGGGTTCAGCTTGGCCAGTGGGCGGGGCAGGCTGTTGCGCGGCCCGCCGTCAGGCGTGGGAAATGGGCAGTGCCTGCCTTACGTCAGCAGCCTGGTCCCATTGAAAAAGGTCAGATAAATTACAAGGCTGGAGACGATGGTTCCGATGGGAGAAGCTTGTTTTATTTAGCATGTGACTTTGATCCGCGTGGATGATATCGCTGCCTAATCTAACTTCTTCCATCCGTGATACTTTTATTACTCACTGATTAAAGGGAATGGCGACGGGTTGTCCCACGTATCGCACTCGGCCCTCTATGGATTCGTGGGTGTTGATGACATCCGAGTGATCCCTGATTCACGAGGATGGTTACCAAGATAAGGATTCACGAGGATATTATTTCCCCCTAACTCACGTTAAGTATGTGAAAATAGTGTTATCAGAATTGGATAGGATCGGCCAGTTTAATCATGAATCGGTTCAGAAATTACTTCGATTAAATTTGGTCCAGTCAAATGATAAAAAATTATTCGAATCGTGATTTGACTGTTAAATTAGTCTGAACATATTTCGGGTGCGTGTGTACACCAATGAATGACCTAGTGTGAAGACACCCCAAGACTAGACTTGTGAGAACAAGCCTATGACCGCTCTGATACCACTTGATGTGGCACAGCCCTAAGATGATAATGGATGAATTGATGAACCTAGGACTTAGACCCGCAAGCATACAGAGACTAACACGGACTTATGCTAGCGGCTCACTCGCACGGTACGTACGATCTCCCGATGGTGACCGGGGGATGATGGCGGCAGTCAAAGGTGGAACCCAAATGTTCTAAGGGACTCGGCTAGGTTGGACTGACCCCTAAGGGCCTGGGATTCCCAACTTCATGGGAGGCCGGCATGCTGGGGCGTGGGTTTGGGTGGCACTCACTCACGGTCCGCGGTGGGCACACTCAAAATAGTGAATGAGACCGGGCTCTCATCTCACCATTCGACGGGCATTCAAGACAATACTAAACAAGTAAAGAATGTAACCAGCCAAGGGGTACCAAATGCTCACCTGACCGGTGTGAAAACACCGATCCTGTTCGGAGACGAAGGCGAGTTGGGAAGCGTGGGCACTCACCGGCACGCTACGTCGGTGATACTTGACCTAAAACAAATTGATTACAACACTACACCTCACACAGGAGGGGGGATCTTGGGGTGGGGGTTAAGATCTTTACACCAAAACACTACCTCCACGTAGGGAGGGGCTGCAAGCCACCCAGGCGGGGAGGGGGAGTGAAGCTAGAAACCCGTTGTGTCGAGTTCCGTCGGTGCTGCCAGCTTCTGGAACAGTTGGACAGGTAGCCGAAGACGGCACCACCACGGCCTCTCCTGAGCTCAGAAAAGGTTAAAACTGGCGCCAAAATTCTCTGTCTTGACCTAGGAAGATGTTGAAATTTTCGTGGAATTTCCTGTTGATGCCGCTGGCCGGAGCAGGGTTTGGAGCGGGGCTAGACTGCTCTAGTTCTGGCAGCTCCCAAGGTGATGCTTCTGGAAGACGGAGGTGTCACAAATAGTCCCGAGCTCTGTTGAAGGCGAGACCAGATCCGTTGTGACCGTGGTCAAGTCTTCTTCGATCCGCGACCAACGGAGTCATCGGCAGATGTCGGAGATGATTGTGATGGCCGGAACAGTGAAGGTGGGTCGATGAAGGCTCTAGAACACTGACCTGGTGCACCACGGAGGGAAAATTTGGAACTTTTGATGCCGATGTCCAAAATTAGATCCATTTCTTGGGATGGGAGAGGACTTGAAGGAGAATCCCTCAGCCAAGTTTCATGCCTAGATTCGCAAGGGAGTGGCTGGAGTAGCTTCTGAAGGTCGCTTCAGGTTGCTGGCCAGACCTATCCTACGCAGTCGGTGAAGAATGACTCTCCCAGGCAGCTCCAAGCTTGGACGGAGGCGTGGATGCCCTCGTTGCGAAGCTGACTAGATGACGATTCCAACGGTGTATGATGCACCTCCTAAAGTTTCAAGATGACACTGTGGCATGCTCTGTAAACTAAAGGTTCTTTGCTGCCTGTGACCTGAACCAGGACTGCTAGTGGTGGGGGCTATGGAGGGGGAGGAAATGGGTGAGGGGAGGCAAGGGATTGAAGGAGTCCCAGCGACCATCCCCCCCTGTGCCCCTCACCTCTGCCCCACTCCCAAGAACATCCACGACAACGCCGGATCCCCATAACGCCATTCCACCTCTTGTGTTAGCGGACTCGTCGCCTTGCTACTTGCAGACCCGGGACTGAACCTAAGTGCCAGCTTGCAGGCACTAACATGGCTTCCCACTGTAAGATTCAGCGAAATTTGTCTTCACAAAAGTTCTTCTCCTACGAGTCTACGATGACCCCGAGGTGATCTTACCTCGATTCAACTTCGGGATCACCTGCGGCGTCCATTCTTGTGCAACCTCGCCAGATTCACACCAGATTCAAAAGGTCAACTTGCAGCGGCTCCACCATCTCCCCAGGCCTGAACCAGCAAAAGCGGTCTTCTGAGGAGTTGTTCGTCTCCAAGTCTCCATCGTTCCAGAGGTGTTCCCGCTTAATTTTGACATATTCACTGGTCGTGGCGTTCATTCTCCTACAACTGCGCTGATCAGGTGTAACCCAGTCTGCCCAGACTGTGCGCCCGAGTTGCAGTGAGTGCCATGCCCAACCCGTTTGTCTGTGGCCCGAGGCATCTTCATCAAAGTTGTGCCCTTCAATGATGCGAAGTCAACCCAGGTCATTTCATCCCATTCCGACCTCAGTGCAGGAAGTTCCATACCGGCCTTCGTCTCCCTTCCGGCAGCTCACCCAGGAACCTGAGGCTTGCCTCTTCTGCGACCACGCCCAGCTCGGTGGTCTAAAGGCCACCATTCTTTGAGGACATGTAGCCCACCCTGTCTGCTATCCGACCGAGTTGATCCTGCCTCATTTGGAGTTCCACAACGAGAGTACCGTTGACTGCCCCTCGACTGTGCAAACCTGCCCTACAGGACAGAATCGCGTAGGCCCACGACATCGGCCAGCCCCACCCTCTAGTGACCTCGGATCGACATCAGATTTTCAGGAGCACTCCATCACTCCCCAGGCTCCGTTAGAGCATTGACGGCACCTCATTTTGACATCTGTGCTCAGCGTACCATGCGGAATGATCGGTGTCATCCAAGCAGGCCTGTTAGCAGATCGGAATACCAATGCTTCCCTTCCCTTGCTCCCCCCTCCAGCGTGAGGGTAGTTCTTATATTGATTGCCCCATCCCCTAGTCCCCCCTTCCTACGTGGAGGTGATTTTGGTTCTTGTACTAGCAGGGTCGACCGTAAGCTACACCGACGCAGTGTGCTTGCCGAGTGCGCACGCTCCCCGGTGCGCCCACGTCTCCGACCGGAGCTGATCCTTCGGATGGCTAGGTACGTGCGACAGCCACTCCTTTGTTTTCTCTTCTAGTATTAGTTCCAATTGTCATGCCAGTAAGAAGAGTGCCCATCCCAAATATTTCACCAAAATTGAGTGACTTGCTGCTGGTGAGTGAGTGTCCATTTGAACCAATTCCCTCGGTATCGGTCTGCCCGGTTGAATCCGGTGCCCTCCACCACTTCCCTCCGGTGGCTTTCACCACCCTCCTCATTGGTCGGACTGTGTCCGACACCCTCGCGGGCCGTTGATTGCCTAGCCACCATGAGGTTTCCCTTATGGAGTTCGGTATACGAGCTTGAGGTTTATCCAACCCCTGAGGTTTTAGGTCATGGTTTGAGGTGGTAGATCAGATGTTCTAATTGAGAGATGTGCAACCCCGATCGAAGGTTCCTATTGAGCTGTTGATTGCTGAGCCTGATTTTCTCGTCATGCTCTATGGTGTCGGAGATGTCGTGCCAGTCTTGATTACTTTTATAGATTTCGAGGCAGCATTGGGCAAAGTTGTCCCAGTAAGTTGTTGGTCCTATGCTTCTATGCATGAATGGGTTATGTTAGTCCTGGTTTTGGTTCGAGATTGTGTGGAAGTGGCTTGGTTCATGGCCCAGATTATGGAACTGGGGGGCATTGTGCACCACCCTAGATGTGCCGTGCGAGTCGGTAGAGGAGATGCGAAGGTTTCACAATAGATTCAGGATATGAGGATGAGCATTGATAGGTGCCGATCATGGTTCGTGTTGTGGCTCTCGGCATGGTGGTCCATGCGGCAGCATCTCGGGAGGCAGATGTTTTGAGGACCTGGAATCAAGAATGGATTGGTGTTAGTAAAGATAGATTTGAGAGAATGAAGTTCGATGGCTAGAGGTGTAGTAGCCTTTGAGCATGACATATTTTATGGTTTCTTCACTCCTCGATAAGTGTATTGGCATGTTTTGGTTCTGGGATTAGAGGCAGGCACAAGAAGGGAGAGCATGGTAGTGGCTAGCTCAACCATTGTAGTAGAGTGTGGCTGGCGATCAGCAGAGTCAGTGCTCGAGACATGGTGAGTTACAGTTTAGGGAATTACAATGATGGTACATCTGGAGTTACTGTGAATGTGGTCCGATGGGACACTTGGCAAGTATTATCGAAGGAGTTGACCTGACGGTAGTAATGGTTTTTTCTGGTGCTAGAAGGTGAGGTTCCCAGCGTGCGTGAGGTTCAAGGTCAGGTCATGCATGAATATCTCCCACTTTGTAGGTGGTATGCTGGTTTCTCCTTGGTTGGAGAGAATTGTGTTTTGCTAAGTTTTGTCATCTTGCAGGGCATGTTCAGATTGGTTGGCCTTCTCTTGTGTGCCATGAAGTCTGTGCATGACGTGTTTTGTGTTTTGGCAATTTGGTTGCTTGTGAGAAGCAATGCCCATTCCCCTAATGCATAAGGGTGCGTTGGCATCATTCTAGAAGGATGAGTGCCAGTTGGGCTGTGCTTGCGAGAGTTCATGGCTGGTGTTGCGATTTTTGATGTGTTATGGATTAGACCCTACAGAGTTGTAGGGGATTACCATATTAAGAGAGAATCTGTGCTCTGGGTTCGAGGTAATAGGACTTTCCTCACCCTAAGTTTTGGAGTTAGCCAGCCGAGTTGAGGATTGTCGGGATGGTAGATCTTGAGTCATGGTGGTGATTGTGCGTATGGCACAGAGTGTGTAGCGAAAGCCTGGTGGGCCCATAGCCCATAGGTCCAGGATTGTAGCGTTGGTCACTCGGGTGGTAATAGGGGCATCTCTGGCCCTTCACTTTTTTTGACAGCCCCGGTTGCTCATCAGCATGGTTTCATTGTGTCCGTTGTAATTTTTTGAGTCGAGTTATGTAATTTTTATATTTTTCTTGAGTCATATCGGTGCTAGAGAGGTAGGGGACTAGTTTCCCCTTGTTTTCCCCTTCATGTGGGCGTGAACGGGGTGTGGAATGGAATTTTTGGGGTGGTTCGCCGGTTTTGAACTCGGGATGACTTGGCGGTCCTTCCAGAGACCGCCACACCCCTGGCGGCCTAAGGTAGGCGTGCCACGAGGTACTGTTTTGTCGGCAGGGCGGGCGTCGGCTGGCGGCCGCACGATAAACCGCCAGCAAGGGTGG
This sequence comes from Amorphophallus titanum, assembly GCA_024336825.1. Lineage (NCBI taxonomy): Eukaryota > Viridiplantae > Streptophyta > Magnoliopsida > Alismatales > Araceae > Amorphophallus > Amorphophallus titanum. The sequence continues at coordinate 41,533 of JANBPO010003380.1, forward strand.
CGGCCGAAGCTTCTAACTCCGTTTTTGACCGTTGCATCTCGGGACGTGTGTTTTGACCGTTGGGGTCACGTGCCCTCTAGCGGCCGTAGGTACGGGCGCCAGAGGGAGTGTAGCGGCGTAAGGTTGGGCCGCTAGAGCCGTGTGGCGGCCCAAGAGAGGACCGCCAGGCGATTCTCCGTGTTCGTCGTGTCTGTTTCGCGTTGTGTTGGTCTCCGGTCGATCCAGTTCTGACACAGTGGTTGACCTTCGCCTCGTGAATGTCCCAGACATCGTGAGACCTGTGTCTGTGTTTTTGGGGGTGTCCGGAGGTGCCGCATCATCTTGATTAGCGTGTTCGTGAGTCTTGGGGTCTGGGTGACCCCATGCGTGTGTTCCGAGTTTTCGAGTGGGCCGTGTGTGTGGCCTTGGACTGCGAGTCCAATCTCCCAGCCTGGGGCTGGAGGTCTCTTGTGTTCCCTTTTTCGAGGGAAGGGTCTCGACAGTTCCTCATGAGTCATCGCTTCGTGGTTTCGGACCTAGGGAATAGGCGAGATTGACGGCTTAGTACCTTCAAGTGCGACGGTCTTGACCCGAGTCGTGTGACTCAAGGACCGTTGAGTTTAGTAGGTCTAGTGGGCTGTCCAGAGTCTGGTGGCCTCAGATCACCGGTTACTTCGCATTACTCAAGATAGGTGCGTGCGTGGTTTTCTATGTCCACATTGTGTGAGCCCCCACTAGTCGCAGTCTTCTTACGGCACGTGTGTGCTGACCCACCCGGGAGTGGTGGAGTGGCTGACCCGAGAGAGATGGTTGTTAGGCTGGTTAACATAGGGCCCCCACGTACAGCCGAGTCCAGGCTTAGGGGGAATAACTAGCTAGAGGATAGGCCTAGGGTGTATGGTCTGAGTGTGCACATGAGGTTGGGGGCATCGGACAACACTGACGAGCCCGACCCCAACTAGTCCTTGTTTGCGGTACTGGTTACTTGGTGTGTCTCTGTCTCCGCCTGGGGCATTGTAGCTAGACACTTGTGACGCAGTGTAAGATGTCAGGGGATGCATCCGGTCGTTCTTCTAGTGGGAGGTGCTCCTATCTCCTGACAGGTGTGGACTCGTGTTTTATCGGACCGTGGTTAGTTCGTACGGTATGGTTAGTATAGATGGATTTTTCATTTATTTATTACTGCTTGTTGGTTCCACCGTACTCCGTAGGTAATGTTACCTTCCGTATTTACTCGTGTCTTTTGCCTTGTTCCTTTCGCGCGAGGTGGGGGTCCGCGGGATCCCTACTACCTATGAAATGAGGCTCACCCCTGGTTTTCAGGTGCGACGGTTCTTCCTCGGGGTTCGAGGGAGTTGTGTGGAGGTTCCTGGAAACAATGCAGTAACACACAAGACAACAAAGCTAAATAGTAAAGCAGGAAGAACAAGAGTAACAGCAGTGCTAAACTACAATAGAAAGCTGTAAACACAGGAGTAAGAATAGCTATAGGAAATAGTAAAGCCGTACCGAATAGAAACACGACTGCCGAACGAATCTCGGCTCTCTAAGCTACTCCAAACAACAACAGAAAGGTAAACCCCGATCACACAAAGTCGGGCGTTGCCGATCCGTCAACAAAGCACTAGCTTCATAGTTGAAGCCTACCAAAATGGTAAGAAGCCCTACAAAAGACCTACGCAGGTACATACATACACGAACTCACCGTCATGTACGCTACACAAGACTAGACCGCGAGTGAAATCAACGCAGACTACCCGATAAGTCATGACAATCCTGATAGAAACCAGTCACAAAAACACAAAGAGTTAAGTGTCAGGTGACAGAAGTACCTCCTCACTAGAAGAACAGCCAAATGCATCCACTGATGTCTTACACTGCGCCACAAGTATCTCTCACACATGCCTAGAACGGCGGTAACTGAGATACTCACAGAACCAAGTACAAGGAACAATAGTAATGGGTGACTAGTCAGGGTCACACCCATCAGCGCTGGTCCAAACGCCCCTAACCACATGTGCACACACAAGCTCAATGCCTTGAGCCAGACCTCTAGCTATTTTTCTCCCCCAGTAGGATGCTACTGCAAGGCAAGGGAGCCCATGAAAACTAGCCTAAAAACTGTCTGAGTCTGGAACTCTTCCCCGCCACCACTCCCAAGTGGGCCGACACACAGGAAAGTATCGTCAGACTATGACTAGTGGAGACTCACTAGACACAGAGACTCTGAAACACTAGTGCTGAAGTACAGATAGGCTAGGCATGCACTGTCACATGTACTATGGAGCACCAAGCACAAGACACAAAGCAGCATACTAAACTGCTACCAGACTCAGGACAATGACTTGACCTGCTGACACAACGATCCTTGAGTGTCACGACTCGGGGTCAAGATCGTCGCACAAAAGTGGTAACAAGCTGCCAATCAGCCTAAACCCTAAGCCAAAGACACGAGAAGACACAAGTCCTCAGCCCCTCAGGCTGCACCAAGGACTCTCAACTACGTATAACACAAATCATGAAAAATAAGGGAACACCCAGACCCTCAAAGCATCTGGACACATAAATCGAGGTGAAATAGTACCTCAAAGCGTCCAAAATCACGTCTCGATCTCTTCAGAATAGTCGAGACACTCATGAGGTCACATGTCAACCACTGGGTCACACTAGGTTGACCAGACACTAGTAACGACATGAAAGTAGTATGGAAGGCTGCTTGATAGAAAGGCACTCCTGGCTACCTTATAATATGGTCATAGCCCTCATAGGATATCAAAAGGCATCCACGTGACATCGGGTAAACCACAAGGTTAAGCCAAGATGATTGGAAAGCCAAAACAATAGGAAAATAATACTCTAGGGATAAGTAGTCGATCACTTCACCGCTAGGTAAGCCAAGCAGTCAGCAAAAGAGCCGCTCCTCCACACGGAGACACAGACTCTGGCAGTCATAGTGGGGGGGTATCGGTTGAGGGATGGAGTGTACCGGTGAAGGTCCATCTGTGGTGTGCCGGGTAAGGATTGGGTGTACCGAGGAAGGTCCATCGGGTGGCCTAGCTGACGGGTGTACCGGCCAAGGAAGTGTGCCAGGCTGAGGGTGAGGCTGGAAGCGTACCGGGGAAGGGTCTAAAGTGGATGCAGGTTTGGTACGGGCAAGGAGCAAAGTCTGTGCATGTTCGGGTAAGGTCTATGCATATGCATGCAAGGTCCGTGTAGGTTTATGCATGGTTCAGGCAAGGTCTGTGTAGATACAGGCAAGGTCGAGGCTGCAAAGGGGCAGGGTGAGAACAAGGTAGACTGTGCCAGACTGGGTGGCTTAAGGAGGGCACCGGGCAAAGCTGGGGAGGGGTGCACCAGGTAAAGGCTGGGGGATATACCGGTGAAAGAGTGTGCCGGGATAGGAGGGAGGTGAGGGTGAGTGTACCGGGGAAGCGTGGGCTCGAACATGCTGGTGAAGGCTTGACCGAGGAATGGACTGTGCCGGGGAATAGGCTTGGCTGAAGGGTATGCCAGCCAAAGAGGTGTACCTGTCAGGGTGGGGCTAGAAGTGTACAGGGTAAGGCTAGGGTTCCAAAGGGGTAGGCGTGCTGGGTGGAACTGATGAGGGGCCCACTCCTCTCCCATTCTCTTAAGGCCTTCCTTTTCTTCTTTTCCTTAATTGTATGCAGTTCGCATGGGTCTTCTCTTCTTCTTTTTCTTTATAGGGCCAGTGTTCAAGTTACTCAATCATTGTTCAGTTCGGTTCTCTTCATGCTGCCCATGGTTCTTTTGCTTTGGTTAAAGCATTTTACCATTGTTCATTTCATTTGTTTATTGCTTTCTTTGGCCTTTTAACTTGTTATTATTCCATTTATTTATTGCTCCCTTTTGTCTTTGTCATATTATTATTTTCAACAAAAATTCAGCAGCATCTCCCCTTAACCTGGGCGTAAGGGAGATACGGGGAACGAGCCTACATGGAGTGACAGAATCCAACAATTAGAGGTGGGCACCCGAGAGCAGCAACACCTTCGATAAAATCTTGAAGAACTCAGAGGGGACAATGAGCGGGAGACGACTCCAGGCCTGGCTGCAAGTGTTGGGATGAGGGACAAGGTCTGGCGTGCCGGCCAAGGGGTTCAGGGGTGTACCGGGTAAGGCAGGCTAGAGGAAGTCAGGCTACATCGGCGAGGAGGTGTTGTACCGACGAAGGGCTGGTCAAAGGGCTGTACCGTGGAGGGCAAGGGGGTTAAGGGTGTGTCGGCCAGGGGCTGTGTCGGCGAAGAGGAGGCTGAGGGCTGGACCTGGCTGGGAGCACATCGGTGAGACGATTGGGGTGTGTCGGGGAAAGGCACACAGGCTGTGCCGCTGGAAGGCTCGAAGAGATGGGGTTGAGTGTACCGCAGAAGTCGAGCTGGGGGCTGTGTCGGCCAAGGTCCATGGGGAAAGGGTGCACTGGGCTGAGGGTGTTGAAGGTGTGCCTGGGAGGCCAATGGCAGGCGTGCCGCTGAAGAAGGGGGCTAACTCAGAAGCATGAAGACTAAAGGTGTGCCGCTGAGGAAGGACCTTTGAGGTGCCGAATCCTGAAGGCCCGCCCAATATTTTCTATGTGGCCGGAGAACAACCAGTCAGAGGAGGGGATGATTGTCAACTCTCCGACAATCTTCATGACCCACACGTCCCAATTACGGGGCTTCCTTATATGACTGACCGCGCGGCTGAGGTAGTCAGAAAATAAAGGATCCCACTTTATCAACCCTCCAGTCAGAAGGAGATGTTTGAGAAGATGTGGAACCTGCCAAACTTGGACCGGAGGCTCCTACGGATCACCAAGCATCTGGGTTTGGGCTTCTCACCGGAAGACTACTACGAGCCCGACATGATATCGGTGTCGGCTCCATTCGGCAGCAACCCCGTCGAGGCTACGGCCCTACAGGAAGCCCGCCACGACAAGCAACCCTTGCGACCGGTTGAAGAGATACAAGATGAAGAAGTGTTCCTCTGGAACCCCCTCCACTGCAGGCGTGTGGGGAAGGTCTTCCCCTCTTCCGAAGGGTTGGCCTTGAGGGACCGCATCATTAGGGTTCCATTGTCCCCCTCTGTTGGCGAGGCAGGAAGCGGAGGTACCAGCCGTGTTTTAGGCCCTCCCCGATACGACCCCGTTATGCTCGCCTTATACCATAGGCAACAACGGGAGATCGAGATGTTGAAGGCTCAATTGGCTGAACTAGCGGCACTAGTGGCAGACCTGACCCAGGGTTCCCTCTGCCCGTGGGGTGAAAACGCAGCTTGGTCCTGAACCACCAGCCCCGATACCTCTGTCCAGTCAGCAAGGAGGGCCAGGAACACGACAAGCCCTTTAGCCAGATAGCCAGCTGGGCGAGGCCTTACATTACAAGAGAAGCTGCAGAAGCCCTACTTCTTCCCAAGAGAAAAGCCCTGAGGCATCTTTAATTGGGCCTGCCACTATGGCAAGGTCTCCCTCCCGAGGTCCAAAAGGCCTCAAGATACCCGGAGAAGCAGTGACCCACTATTCTGTCCCTATCACCAGATACTCGGTCACCCTATTGAAGATTGTTACGTCTTCAAAGACATAGCTTAAGACCTGATTGATAGGGATGAGCTAAGAATGGGAGACTATGTAGTGGCCCCGCCGCGTCCCCATATGACAGGTGGCCCCGGGAGAGGAGTCTACACTATATCCATCCAACACCAGGCTCCTTAAGATGCAGCAGCCTCGGCTCCAATCGAAGCCGTCTATGACGATTACCTGGAAGACTCCGGGGTAGCCTTGTGCCCTCTCACGTCGGGAGACCCCGCAGGCCCGTCGGCTACAGCCCCGGAGCAATGCGAGGTGGATGCCGTTTCGGCACCGGATCGAGACGAGCAAGAAGAGACCTTCGGCGTCCTCGAGGCCGAGGAGGGCGAAGATCAAGACTTTGTCGATTTGCTGTCGGCCCCGCCAGAAATTGAAGATGGCGATCAGGCTACTATCGACGAGCTGATCGAAATCAATCTTGGCACGGAGGATGACCCCAGGCCGACCTTCCTGAGTGCCCTCATGCCTCCTCAAGAGAGAGAGGAGTATGTGAAGCTCCTGCAAGAGTTCCGTGATTGCTTCGCTTGGAACTACAAAGAGATGTCTAGCAAAGCAGGAAAACTACACTAGAAAGCTGTAAAGAAGAGGAAGCAGGAGTAGGGAACAAGCAAGGGAGAGGGAAGCTAAAAGAAAAGGAAAAAGTCATACCGAACGAGTGCGGCTGTCGAACTAACCTCGGCTCCCAAGCTACTCCTAACAGCAACAGAAAGGCGAACTCTGAACTGGCGAAGTCAGAAGTTGCCGATCTGTTGACGCTGAAAGAAACCAGCAAGATAGACAAAAAGCCTAGAAGAGATCTAGACTGACCCAACACGACTAAAATGTCATGCACACAGCATAACACTGACCTCGGGCAAAGCCACGAAAGGGCTAACTTGGAAAGGTCACAACACTTGAGAAACATGAGAGTCACACAAAAGTCACGTGTCATGTGACTGGAGTACCCCTCACTAGAAGAACAGCCAGACGCACCCCCTGACATCTTACGCTGCGCCTACAAGTGGCTCGTCTACCTGTCATCCAAAAGCACGACCGAGACCAAGACAGTTTCAGAACCAGAATAGTACTATAGTCGCAAGTAACTAGATAGGGTAATGCCTGTCGGCGTCAGTCCAAGCCCCTAACGATGTGTGCACACACTAGCTCATTGCCTTGAGCCAGGCCTCTAGCTAGTTTTCTCTCGCAACGGACGCTACTGCAAAGCAAGGGAGCCCATGAAAACTAGCTTATAAACTGTGCATCGGGAACTACCTCGCCATCGCTCCCAGGTGGGCCGACATGTCAACACAAGTCGTCAGGCTACAACTAGTCGAGGTTCACGAGACACAGACTCTAAAATGTGAGTGTTGGAGTACAGATAGGCAAGAAGCATTATCGCACATACTACGAAGTACCAATGGCAGCACAGGAAACTACCGACAGACTCAGGACAAGGCAACTAGACCTAAAACTACAATGATCCTTGAGTCTCATGACTCGGAGTCAAGATCTTCGTACAAAGTGAAACAAGCAGCCAATCAGTCTAATCCTAAGCCAGAGGAAATCACTCACCGTAAGAAATGACTCACGAAGACCTGAGGCAACATCGAGAACTCTCAACATACCAGGATACATAGAACGAGGTAAGATGATACCTCACCGCATCCAGAACCATGTCTCGAACTGGACAGAATCATCGAGACACACACAAGCTTACCTGTCAATCACCGAGTCACACCGGGTTGACTAGAAGCAGACAATGACATAAAAAGTAGTACAGAAGACTGCCCATGGCAAGAACACTCCTGGCCACCTTATATCATTGTCATAGCCCTCATAGGACATCAAGAGACATCTACGGGGCAACGGGCAAATCATAAGGTCAAGCCAAGATATACGAAAATCAGAACGTTGGGAAACGACACTCAGACACCACCCTAGGACACGTACCTAAGACAGACAGACACGAGACAAGCCATCATGGCCAACGAACGAGACGACAGATAAGACTCACTGGGCGGTCAGAAGAAGGCTGCTTAGTGAAATGATCGGTCTAGATGGAAGCCGTTCAAAGAGGGATGAGCAGTCTATAACGGACCATTCAAGGGGGATGAACGGTTGGAGGCCAACTGCTCAAAAGAACTGACCCCTAAAATATTTAAAATATCATTTGTATTTCATGGCATGTATTGCATTCTTTTCCTTGTGTCGTTTTGCCTATTTGATAAGGCTTAACCTCTTGACCAAAATTCAAAGATTGGTCTCGGGCTTGCCCTAGGCAAGGGGTTAAGCCTAAAATAGATCTAACCTATTTTATTGTTTGACCATGTGTGCAGAAATAGGTCCATGGGCGATTCTGGCATTTACATAGTGACGGTCTAGTAAAACACCATTTTCATCCATTTAGCGGTCATAGCATAACCGTCTCTTCCTCTTTGATAGTCCCTATAAGGCCGCTTTACTGTCCCAGGATCATTACTCGTGAACCCACTGACTCTTTCGGGCACTTAAGGTCCTGCGGTCTTCCAACGACTGTTTATTATTTTGGCAGTTTTGCTCTGACCATTTTAATTTCTAGCGGTCCCTCGATAGGCCATCTTTCTACCTAAGAGCCCTTCACTCTAAGCTTCACACATCTTCCTATTTTACGATCTAACTAAGGCCATTTTTACTCATTTTCGCAGTCAGTGTTTGACCGTCTTATTCATCTGACGGTCTTTTATTAGGCCGCGTCTCCTCCCGAGAGCTACCTCAACCCACACAAATGCACAAAAAAGGAAGGCCAAACTCATATCTCATCCAATCAAAGCATTTCATTCATTTATTCAAAATCAAGTACATTAAGGGCAATCTATGGATATCTACACATCATCGCAATATCACCCAATCCTCAATCGGGCATCCCCGTGAGGCCTAATCTCTCGCAACTCCCTCAAGTAGGTCTGGTAGTCCTCTTGAGTCTTCGTCACCTCTGCTGGCAGGGTGCGCACTCTGCTGACCTCCCACATGATCAAAGCGCTCCTGACAGCCTGCTCATCCTCCTCCGTCCCAAGTCTCCTCGCCTGTAGTGCAGGAAGATGGGGTAGCACTGCAACCGTGGTGCGAGGAAGTCCAACCTGTAGAAAGCACCTGTGGGGGCTGTACATCGTCAAGGTGGTGTTCCCCACAAGCCTCAAGTCAAGACCAAGCCTCCTAGGAAGCCTAAGAATAGTGCCAACAAGGAAAGACGGGTGCATCACGAACCGGTCTAGTGGCAGAGTGTTGATGTAGAGGCACCACTCATCCTTGGTCTTCTTGTCTGCAGTCCTGCACTCGACCTGCTGAGGGAACCTGAAGGCGCCGCCAATGAAGAAAAGTGGATGGCTCCCAAAGATGCGGCTAGCAGAAGTGATATCCTCCATGGGTATGAACTTCAGTCTAACCCCCATCCATCACTCAAGTAGAATCATGGATCCAAAGAGTGGGCCTCCTAAGGCAGCTGAGCTAAGTGCCTCATACAAATAGGAAAGGATGGCATGTGAAATGGATAGACCCCGCCACAGTCTACTAATGATGCTGAGGTTGAGTATATCTAGAACGTGGTCGGCGGTAGGGAAGAGTATGACCCCGCAAAGATAGATGGAAATAGCCTTGGCTATCACCTCATCCCACCCACACTTCTTTTTGCAATGGGATATGATCCACTGGCTCAAAGGTAGCAGATGGATGTGGTGTGAACCAACTATGGTGCTGATATCGTAGGTGCAACTTAACACACTTATCAGCCAAGTTGAGAGTTATACATATTAAACCATTTTATCAAACAGAGATAAGGGCAAAAAGGTAGAACAAGGAGGGTTAACTTTTTTCACAGTTCTCAAAGATATTTCGGGTTACCTTATCTCCCAATCAAGATATTTTGATGCATTTTATGGAATATCTTACATGCGGTTTAACTTATCCACTTAACCTATTCCGCAATCAAACAGGGCGGGCATGTTTGGTATGGGGTTACACCCGGGTTATCCCCGGTTCAACCCTACTCAACATTTGGTATGGTAAAAATTTGTGATGATAAGCTGGGTTAAGAGGAATATGGATAACCCCTATCACAGGGATAACTCATCCCAATGAAAAGTTGGGATGCGTTATCCCCACCTCTATCCCCATTTCATCGCCCATGCCTTTCCCACATTCGCCCTTCCTCCACCCTTCGCCCTTCCTATGGACGAAACCCTCGTCGCCTGGTCGCAGCTCGTGCCGGTGAGCTCCGGTGGCCAACTCCACATCTTCGTCTTCTCCGGTGGCCAACTCTACACAGGTCGTTCCGGTGGCCGACCACACTCGTGTCCTTCTCACATTCGCCCTTCGCCCTTCCTGTGGACGGAACCCTCGCTTGTTCACTGGGGGCTTCGGGCCGGTGAGCTCCGATGGCCGACTCCACAGCTTCGTCTTCTCCGGTGGCCGACCCCGCAGCTCTTCTCTGGTGAGTACTTCATCTTCTCCGTCTGGGTCGCCCTATTGCAGCCGACGGTCTCCAGTCTCTGTCTTCTCTGTCTTCTCATCTTCTCCGTCCAGTGAGCTCTTCTTCAGTGGCCAACCCCTTTTCTAGCCTCGCCGATCACACTGCTGCTTCTCACGACAGTGCCCGACTGGCATCTTCATCTTCTCCTCTGGTGAGCATCTTCCACCCGCGCCGGTGAGTTGGCTAATACCCTCTCTCCCACCACCCGTGTATGGTCTCGCCATCCCTTGCCTGCTCCTTCCCTATTTTGCTCTTTCAACTGCTCCCTCCCCATTTTCTTGTTTCGACTGCTCCTTCCCCATTGTCATGGATCGACTGTTCCTTTCCCTTTTGCTGTGTGGTTTGCTCTTTATGCCCCATTTCAACCTTATTTTCACTTGCAGGTGATGTCATTTTATGATTGTGATTTTATCTCCTTATGAAATTTGGTGATTGTTTATGTTATGCCATAAGCTCTCGACTGCTCCTTCCCTTTTGCTGTCGACTGCTCCTTCTCATTTTGCTATGCAGACTACTCCTTATCCCATTGACTTGTACGCTACTCCTTTCCTTTCAGGTAATTCAAACCCTATGATTAATTGCAGGTGATGAACGCCCGATTTTAATATTCTTTTTATTATCTTTATCAAATGTGATGATTATTGTATTTTGCCATAGAATATCGACTACTCCTTCCCCTTTCTTGTCGACTGCTCCTTCCCATTTTTCCTATGTGGATTGCTCCTTACCCTTCAAGTAACCTGTAGGACGTCAACTCCAAACGTTTCTGATTGATATTATTTAATTTATGATGGATGCCTATGATAATATGTTTTATGATTTTTTGAGATTTTTCTGATTTTTTGGATTTCCTATATAAACCAACCCTTTTTCTTTTTCTTTTTCACCTTTTCCTCTTCTTCTTCTTCTTCCCAACCATTGGAGAGTGCTCCCCCCCAACCGCGGCCATTCTTCCTCCCCGAACGATCGAGGCACTTCCCCTCTCACTCCGGCAACGGCGTGGCGGCGGCGGCGGCGACGAGGCGGACGCGAGGACGTGCTTTTCGCGGTGGGAGGCGGGCGAACCGAGGGTGTAAAAGCTTCTTCCTTGTGATCGGCGACGTTTCGGCGGAGTTCGAGCTCCATTGAGGTAGGGAGACGAATCCTCATGCTCATCCCATCATTCCCTGTCATTTGTAGGCCGCGGAGAGGCCGAGAGGGGCATTTTTGAGCCGGGAGGGTGAAATCCATGTTTTAGGGCTTGTGTGCCGATCCGTTGATTCGTCGAGTTTTTGACCGATCTAAGGGCGTAGATGCATGCTAGGGGTGTCGGGGGAGCTTCCCCCTTATTTTTTCCATCATCCGTGGATGATCGGGGTGTGGAACGAGTTTTTGAAAATGTTCCCGTCGTCCCGTTCTCGGGTGAGTGCCAGGGTAGGCACGCCAGAGGCCGTGGCGGCCCAAGGCGGGTGCGCCACAAGGTACTGTTTTGTCGGCAGGGCGTCCGTCAGCCTGGCGACCGTACGATAAACTTCCAGAGCGTGTAACGCTCCATGGTTCGATCGCCAGAGGGGTGAGTTGATCGTTGATTTTCGACCATTGGGTTTTTGACCGTTGGGGTCATGTGCCTTTAGCGGCCGTAGGTACGAGCGCTAGAGCGCTGTGGCAGCCTGAGATTGGGGCACTAGAGTTAATGTGATCTGTCTTCTAGCGCACTAGGGTTGGTCCGCTAGAGGCTGTGGCGGCCTGAGGCTGGTGCGCTAGTGCCAGTGTGACCTTTTCTTCTAGCGCTCCAAGGTTGGACCGCTAGAATCCTGTGGCGGACCAGAGTTGGACCGCCAGAGACTGTGGTGCTCCAAGGTTGGACCGCCAGGGTCTGGGCTGCACCGGGTGGTTTGCAGTCCCGTTTGCTTTGATCTGTGATTTCGGTGAGTTAGTTCTTATCTCCGGTGACCCATCCACTAGTCGTAGCTTCCACAGCATGCGTGTGTCGACCCACTAGGGGCATTGGTGTGGCGTACTTGAGAGAGACGGTGAGTAGGCTGGTTACCGTAGGGCCCCTAGGCACAGTCGAGTCTGGGCTCGGGGGTAATTACCAGCTAGAGGACAGGCCTAGGGTGTATGGTCTGAGTGCGCACACGAGACTGAGGGTTCAGACCCACAATGACAAGTGCGACCTCAGCTAGTCCTTATTTTGTAGTACTTCTGGTTACTGTGCGTGTCTGAGTCTCGCGCCTAGGACGTTGTAGCTAGACACTTGTGACGCGGTGTAAGACGTCAGGGGACGCATTAGATCATTCTTCTAGTGGGAGGTGCTCCTATCTACCGGTAGGTGCGGACTTGAGTTTTGTCAGACCGAGGTTCAATAGTACGATACTATTAGAGTAGACAATTTTTTCGTTTACTTACTACAGCTTGTTGGTTGATTTGCTGTCTTAGTGATGCCTTTGTCCTGTGTCTGCTTAAGTGTGGATAGCTTTATTCTGAGCTTGATCTGCTTCCTTGCTTTACGGTTGCTTAGCTTTAGACTCTGTTATTGTGTTAAGAGCTGTTGCGTACCGTGTTTGTCGTGCCGTGTCCAATGGTCGATGGGTGGTGAGGGCTTATTAATCATTTCAGGACGTAAAGGTAAGCTGAGATTTACATTTTTCCTTGTGCTTTGTGCTGATGTTAGTGCTCTCTTTCTTTGCACTTAGGCTATTTGTGACCGGTTGTTCGCTGAATCAGTACTTGTGGCGTGCTAAGTTGTGATTTTCTTGAATTGTGATGACGCCGAGCGTGTGCTGAGTTGTGGATACCGAGCTATTTTCTGATACCTGTGTGTATTGTATGAGTGCGCAGCAGAAGCATGTGGGCTGATAACCCACTGGTCGAGAGAATTACTTCTTCTCGATGTGACTTTGTCTTGGCTTCCTATGCCTTGATGCTGTCTGTTGCCATGCTGTTGCTGGTAATTCTTCTAGTATTGGCAGCGACATTTGCGAGTGTTGGGTAATTTGTCGACATTCTTGCTGATTGAGCACCCTCTGCTCCTCTGTATTTTCTCTCGGGTGTTGCGCTCTCGAGGCGTGCCTATAGTCCTTGAGATGCGTCCCTTGAGATTGAGGTTTTCCCTATCGTTTCTTGTTGTTGTGGGTCTTTCTTGGTGAGATGCTCGATGCATGACCTGTTCCTTGTGGTCGTGTGATCAGCTGTTGTTGTGCCTTGATGTGACCCTACTTGCAGTTGTGTTCCATGGTTCTATGTGCTGTACGGAACCGGAATCCTGCAGGTGCTGCCATGTTGTTGTTTCGAGTGCCGTTTCTATATGATTTTGTGTTTCTGTCTTGGACCATTGTCTTGTCGGCTAGCATTCCTGTACTCCTCTTCCTGAGTAGAGTTAGCTTGTGACTCGATCAGATGTAATATCTGAGTGAGGACTGACTTGATTGTGCTTGTGGTCCAGTTTCGTTGTCGTTGGCGTCCTGTGTGCCAGGTGTTCCCTGTTGCCTTTGCCACTGGAGCCGATGATGTGGTCGAGCTGTCAGCTGAGAGGACTGTGTTTCCTTATTTAAGCTACTGCTTGATGTGCCTGTCATTTCATTTTTCGTGATCTGTTGTCGTGACAGTCGTGTCTCTTTTCCCTGTGAGACGTAAGCGACGTTGCCCTTATTCCGGAGGTGTCAGACTTGTGTTCACTTGCATCGTGCTCAGTCCTGAGCATGTGCTCGTGATTATGGTATGACTATGTTCCTCTGAGCTATGTTTCTCGTGATTCGTGTCGCTTCGTAGTTGTGTTGTCGGGTTGTTCTTCCCTGCTTCTCCTTTGTTAGTCCTTAAATTTTGAGGACGAAAGGAGGGGAGGATGTAATGTCTTGGATCTTTATTGGGCCTTGTCGGATCATTATCAGGTCTTTCATATCCTTTTTGGAGAGTTTCGGATCGCTTTTGTAGCTCCTGAGTTGAGTTTTACGATCCGTGTGGGTTTTTCTCTCGTACAAGTTACGGAACCCTGCGGTGAGTTTATTCCCTTCTACCTATTCCCAAATCTCCAGCATCGGAGCGGGTGCCTTGCTGATAGAAGTGACTGCTTCGATAGAAGTTTCTTGAGCAGGTTTTGCCCTGGGAGCATCAGCTGAATAAGTCTCTTGGGGCTCCTCCCCTGAAATGACCTGCTCCCCAGCAGTAGCTTCTTCCATAGCCTCGGTTTCGGGAAGCACTGTTGGCTGGATGTCAGCTGCAAGCCAAAAGCAATGAGCAGTTGGGTTCCGACTGAAGATATATTGGGCCGTAGAAGCCCTATGAACGAATTGCAGCTTACCCTCCAGCTCCTGGTGGGGCGTCAGGGAAGGCAGATCTCTCTCGACAGAGGCTGTGGGAACCTCTTCCACTCTCTCTCTGACCACAGCACCCGTCACCGCTTCTAGTCCAACGACTGCATCAATAGTCCCGACAGCTGTTAAAAAAAAAATCAGTCAAGGCAGCTGAAATAAACAAGCAAGCCATGGAAGAATGAAGAGTTTACCTCCATTTCTAGGCCCTTGTGTCCAAGTGGCCTTAACTTCTACAAACGATGGAACCGGAGGAGGAACAATGGCTGGTTCTTACTCCACAACCCTCCTCTGGCATGCCCGTGTCGCCCGAGTCACTGCCCTCTTGGCCCTGCTGACAGCTTCCTTAACGTGGGACCTCGACCGTGAGTCAATGGGAGGCAGTGGTGTCGTGGTCGGGGCCGGCTCAGGGATCTCAAAATATGTAGACTTTTGTTCCTTAGATATTAACTCCCTGTAATGCCAAGTCACCTCTGAAGAGAGGTGGACTACAAAAGTGCACGGGTGAGAAGAATACATGCTAAGTATGAAGGAAGTAGCTTAAAGCTGAAGTGAAGAAATTAAGCATACCTGCTGGCCCTATGTACAGGGGGGTAAGCGGCCAATAAAACAGTGAAGGTGTCTTATCTCTGGAAGTCGCTTCACGAATAAGCCAACAGACATTGTCGATTTTCTCGCTCTTCTCAGCTAGCAATGCCAGGTCTTCATGGCCGCGAGAGCACAGGTGATAATTCAAGCTCAAATGGTCCAAGCTCCATCCGTTAGCATATTTGAAGGATATCAAAAGGGTATGGTCTAGGATGGCTTCGAGTGAGCCAGTAATTGAAAGCCCGTGAAAATGAAGTAGGGCGAACAACCAAGGCGTGTTGGTGTAAAGTTCTTCTCGCCTGTCCTCCCTCCTGATGAACGTCTAGTATGGATGCAAACGGTCTGTCTCCGGACGCCAGTCGGCCACCACCGGAATGGACTCTTCCACAGACAAAGGAATCTGTTGGAGAGCCACCCGCTCGCTGCTGACCCGGCAAAGCCCCCGAAGCATCTTGACATAGTCATCCTTCCATATTTCAGGCATCTTCGGATCGACTTTGGATGATCGACGCTTCGCAACCTTTCTGGCTTCCAGATAATCCATCACCCCGGTGTTGGTCTAGGACTTCAACGTTTTCAAATAGGTAGGATCAATGTCCAGGGCCGGCTCTGGCTGAGAGTCTAAAAAGTGACACTTAGCAACATGCCAACAATCACGGCGAGAATTCCTATAGAAGCCCGTCTGTGCATTCCACCTTTTCTCAGTGTATCTTTATTGCCCCCACTTCTAGGGCCTTTAGTGGTTACCGTTGAAGTTGGCAGGGCCGAGGCCAGATCCCGAAAGGAGTCGTGGGCTATCAGAGCTACATCTTCCTATTCATGTCCTCTCGTCAGAATGGAGAGCAACTTCTAGCCTTGCACCGGAGGCATGTACGCCAGTTGGGATATCATGGCAAACTGGTTGAATTCATTCTTTGTTACAAGGATGTCAGCCTGTCGGGTACAGGTCTTGAAAGCTGCACGGCTTGGAGGGTCCAAGACTGTGTCATCTTCTTTGGGGACAAGCCCTTTCTTCTTTTTCTTCTCTACCTTAATGGGCCTTGAATTAGTACTGCTTGTTACGGCCAACGAGATGGGCTGGATCTTATTTGGGACCCAGACCTATTTGAATTCCCTTGGCTTCGGGGCTAGCTCCTCTCGGCTTTGGCAGCCAGCTTCTTCTTTTTTTGCTTTCCTCTCAGCCAACGCTTGGAAGGAGTTGTAGGTTAAGACTACCGGAACTACATGATTCGGTATCACTTGGACATTGCGCCCGTTCAGGAAGAGGCGGACGCCACTGATTAGTATGGACTTCCCTGAAGCCGAGAGATGTCCAGAAATGGGGACAGACCCCTTCCTCCAAGAGCTCCTCATTCGGTAGCTCTCGGACTGGTTGGTTCGGGTTGGGTGGGCAACATAAGTCACATGATGTACCATGCAACTCACCACTTGAGCTCGACCTCCCAGCGAGGCCTAGCAGCTTCGGCCCTTAGCTTGGCGGACCAGTGGTTCCTTGGCAACAGGTTCTACGGCCGCTACTTTGATGATGTCGGAAAAGGTGACCCCTAGAAAGTTTGGGAATCTGACCACCGTTGAGAAGCTTTCGAATGCGGTAGGTACTGCCAGGTACCCTTTGGTGGCATGAGTAGCCACGACTTGCAGACCGAAGGTGAGAGCAGCCAATCTGGTCATCATGGTGTCACCTGCAAATGGCAAGAAACAAGTCATCAATATTTAATATAGGGCCTTGGGGGCCCTCAATCCTGGCAAGAAGATGAAGGGAGACTCAAGTCCCACCGGGCGTGCCATCTTGGTGACGCACTTTTTATTTATTTTTTATTTATTTATTTTATTATTGGCGTGCCAGTCACTAGGTGACAGTTTTGTTGTGCACTCCATCTAACTTGGTCAGACGAATGTGAAGTTCATGTCAGGACTAGAAGCCCGTCATATTAGAAAGGCTATGACGTTAATTACATCATTCCAGAAGAAGGAAAATCATTGCTTAATCGCCAGAGATGAGGGCCCTTGGGACTGGGGAAAAATACATGACAACATCGTACATTGTGCAAAGTAGGTCATAAGTTTAGGGCCCGAGCTTCAAAAGAACCCGAGTTCATGCATAAATATAACCTTGGGAGGGGAGAGAAGTAAGGCCCGTGTCCTTAGTGGATCCTTAGTGGTTCAGATCTGGATTCGATTATGTGATTTTCGGCTATTTTTGGTGATTTTTAGGCCATTTTTTGAGAATTAAACAAAATTATTAAAGTATTTAAGTAAATAAAATGGGCATTTATATAATTGTCAGTCACAGGTGCTTCTTCCCCTTTAAGTGAGGGTGAGCTCCCCCGTGGCACGACCAGAGACGTAGAGGGAGAGCTTGCAGTAATGACTTTGGCTGGAGGTGACGAGGAGACCATCGACATCGAGGGGTTCTCTAAGGGGAGTGCTCCGACTGGTGAGTTTCTTGTCTGAAACCCTTAACTGGAGGGTTGTCTTGGTATGAGGTCGGGCTGTGTACTAACCTCATTGCTTTGTTGATCTGCAGGGGCCTCTAGTTTGACCACCTCTGGGAGCTCGTCAGAGGCTTCATCAGGCTCCCTGAGTAGCAGCAACTTGGCTATGGAGACGAAGGAGAGTTTGAGCTCTTCCTCTTCTGAGACCTCTTCCACCAAGGTGGCGAAGATGGAGGCTACTTTCGGAGGTACGTGGAGGTCCTCCTCCTCCTCCCTTGACATTTGTTTGTGCTTTATAGCAGAGTGCTAAGGCCTT
Organism: Amorphophallus titanum; assembly: GCA_024336825.1. NCBI lineage: Eukaryota > Viridiplantae > Streptophyta > Magnoliopsida > Alismatales > Araceae > Amorphophallus > Amorphophallus titanum. The sequence continues at coordinate 59,201 of JANBPO010003380.1, forward strand.
TGAGTTGTATACAATGCTGGAGTCAGGAGGGGAGCACACGTCAGCTCCTGATGAGGCCGGCCGAGAGGAGCCTCCTGTCCCACCTACAATTGCTGGAGATGATCGGGTCATGGAGGAGTCACTGCCCTGTCTGACCCTGACGGGTGACAGCGTAGGTGTAGTGGGACTTGCACTGGGTAAGAGCTAAGTCTTTTTCTCAAGTTTTCCACCTTGTTTGTTATGGGAAGTTTTGCATGTATTGCTTATTTTCCCTTTGTGTTTACTGAGACTGTGCAGGCTCTACTAGTGTGCTAGCCGAGATAGGTGACTCTTCTCTGAGCTTGGGGATTGAGTGGCCTATGTCTACCTCCCCGCCAGAGCCATTGCTTGACGTAAGCGTAGGTGACTTCTTGCTCCAGCGATCCCGAGGTTACATGTAGGGTGACCCCCTTCCTTCTTTGGAGGGTCTGAGGCAGTGGCTGACAGAGTGCACCAAGGGCTACCATGCCTTTGGCTTCCCATTTGAGCTTTGGATGTCCGGGCTAGCCGGGATCTGGGTTGACTACTTGCGACTCCACGAGGTTTAGGAATAGAGGACTCAGAGGCTGGCAACCATCCGAGAGGCACAGGAGCAGAGGACTTAACTCGCATTGACCGTAGCAGAGTAGAGGGACCACGTCGAGGCGGCTGCGTCATTTTCCCTAGACCGAGTCATGCAACTAGGGGAGGCTGAGAGCCGGGTTGAGGCCTTAAGGAAGGCCTTGAAGGAGCAATTGTTGTCCGTAGAGCATGCCAGGGCTGAGTGGCAAGCGGTCGAGATTACTGCCAAGGCTAGTGCTCAGCTCTCGTCTACCCTGGAGGCAGAGCTCGCAGCTGCTGACTCTCATCTCGTGGCGTCGAAGGGGGACCAACCTGGGATTTGATTGTACCCACTTTTCCCCTTTTTGTTGTGTCACCTAGATTGTATGTCTTTTGTCACCCCAAGGGCTTGTCTTGGGCTCCTTTTACAGAGTGTTAATGACAATCTCTAGGCTTCTTTCGCCATTTGCTGAGTTGTCCCACCTCTTCTCTTGTGGAATAGTGTTGTATGTATGGACTGACTATCCCTTACTATTAGTCGTGCTTGATTCTTCTACCCCCTTTGGGAGACCCTCTGGCCTTGCTGGCCCTCTACCAGCAAGGGACCAGCCCCCACATCCTCCCCTCGGCATCGTCGAGTCACCCACGGGTTCGGGGAGTGCCGTGTGAGTTGGCCGTCATCTTCGGCCCATTCGGGTTGCGTGAGTGCTTGCTTGCTTATGTCCTAGGTTGTGTCACATCAGGACATGTCTGGTTTCTCTTTCTGGTGGTCCTTTCTCTCTCCTATCACTTGAAAATGTTAAATTTTATTCTATTGGTAGATTTAGATTATGAATCTTGCGTTTAATTATTCGAAGAATAAATGGCATTTCTTTTAGCTGTCTTTAAATTGTTCATATAATTGCACAACTTTAATTAGTTGTTATTTCTTCTGCCACTGCATGCTTAATTGCTTTCCATACATTTAGTTGTGAGATAGGGAACCACGTGAACCCTACTGAGTCTATGTCATGAGACTCACCCTTCCTTTTCCGGGTGACTAGTAGCCGCCGTCCGTCGTGCTTCTCGTGCTTTTGACGGCAGGTCGTAGGTGCCAACAGTGGTCTGTCTGTTGGTCTGTCGGTCTGTCTTTTCTTTTCCCTTTTGGCTGAGGTATGCCCTGTGTAGTTGTTTATTTTGACTAGTGTATAGTGAATGGACTTGTAATTGTAGATCTGGACTATTGTATAAACATATCACTGTGATAATGTAAGTTACTTCTGCTTAAAGTTTAAAATCTTTACTTTTCTGTATATTGCGCTTGTAATTTCAATTCATAATGCATCTCCTTAACCAATCCTCCCAACCCTTACAAGGCCTCATCAGCCTCTTGGGTGGCATCTCTGAGTTCGTGGCATCGGTTTACCGGTATTCGGATCTCCGGGTCATTACAAAAGTCCTCTTAAGATCTTTGTACATCTTCGTAGCTCAAGGGTGAAAGATGTACCTCGATCGATGGGCTTCTTATAAGAAGTTGTTCATAACTTTGGTATGTTGTGTCCCTGTGCTCTAATACTTTCAATGTGTTTTAATGATGTTTAAACTATGAGTCATACATATTGTTGATCATACTGCTGGAATTGGCATACCAAATGTGTTGCTGATCTGTGAATTTCACATGTCATTGAATCTTAAGTTTCATACGTTTTGTGCTCTTTGAGTTTCATACATCTTGTTTTGTGAGTTTCATATAGTGTTTTTTTTATAACCATAATCAATGAAGATACGTGAGATCAATATGCCTTGAAAGGTCAACGCAGGTCAACAGCACTGTTCAAGAACTTACAGCATGTCAATGCTATTGATCAATTGTGAGTCAGCTCTTTGTCAGATAAGATCAATGCACATTCATGACTTATGCATACAAGGTCAGTGTGACGACCCGGATCCCGAATACCAGATATACCCGATAGAATTATCGAATACACCTGATACCACTTGGAACCTGCGAGGCCTCCAAAGAGTGGTAAAGCTCCTAAAGGGATAAAAGGACTATCATGTAGTACATTGAACTGACAGATATAGCAGTAAGCAATTAAATTTCATTAGATCGGGTTGCTAAAGTAGCAGAAATAAAATTATTTTTTAATTAACAGTTTAAATGAGGCCCGTGCCAATCGACAACCGGCCCAATGGTAAGGAGATCATGATGATCTCTGGGGGGCCGACCGTGGGAGGAGACAGCGCGAGCAGGCGGTGACAGTACGCATCGACTGTCCGCACTTCAGAGCGAGGCGACGACACCCGATGGGAGCCCACCCCCCCGGGTCACCTAGGAGATCCTATTGTCTTCTCTAAGGATGACTTGGATGGTGTAACCACCCCCCACTCTGATACTTTGGTGGTCTCAGCCACCATTAACCAGTGTATCGTGCGTCGCATATTAGTGGATAATGGAAGCGATCCAGATGTTATTGCGTATACGACTCTCTTGTGCTTATGGGTGTAGACTTGTCTCAACTCGCGCCTCTGCACACACTGTTATACGGATTCTCTGGCACTATAGCCCACCCGGAGGGACGCATCTCACTCCCGATCACGTTTGGGACCGTGTCGAAAAAGGTAACATTCCTCGCCGACTTCACCGTAGTCTGTGCAATGATCGGGTATAATGCTATCATCGGGCGAGGGATCCTCAGCACACTACGCGGCATCCCCTCCTCCTATCACCAGAAGCTCAAATTTCTCACCCCCCGAGGAGTGGGGGAAGTCTGAGGAGATCAAAGGGAGTCCAGAAGGTGCTACCTTATTTCGACAAGCGACCGATGGCCCGAGGAGATGCCGCCCGAGAAGAAAGCGAGAATCGAGGACCCAGGTCCGAGCAAGGGCACGTCGACCGAAGACCTATATCTCATCCAAGTGGGAGATGACCCAAGCAAAACGCTGAGGATTGGCGCTACCTTGTCCGAGCACGACGAGCAAGCCTACATGAGCTTCCTCGCATCCAATCAGGATGTGTTCACGTGGTCTGAAGATGAGCTCCCCGGCATCCCGCTGGAAGTCATCACACACCAACTCAGGTTGGACCCTACTTGCTGTCCAGTACAACAGCGTCGAAGGCGGTGCAACCCTGAGCGACATGCTATCATTAGGGAACAAGTGAATGAGAAGCTACGCTCAGGGCTACTCAGACCTACCCAGTACCCGGACTGGGTGGCCAACGTGATTCTGGTCCCCAAGAGCAATGGAAAGTGGCGAATGTACGTGGACTACACCGACCTCAATAAAGCTACACCCAAATATGGCTTCCCCATGCCACGGATTGACCAACTAGTCGACGCGACGGCCGGACACGAGATGCTGAGCTTCCTGGATGCCTACTTATGATACCACCAGATCAACATGCACAAGCGCGACCAGGACAAGACAGCGTTCATCACCAACCACGGTCTATATGGCTACACTCGCATGCCGTTCGGATTAAAGAATGCGAGAGTAATGTACCAGCACCTCGTCAACTATATGTTCGACTCACAGATCGGCCGCAACATGGAGGTTTACATCGACGGCATGCTCGTGAAAAGCCTCCAAGCCTCCGAGCATCTGGGAGACTTGGCAGAGACCTTCGCCAGACTCATAAGGTACAATTAGGGGTGATCATTATTCGGGTTCAACCCAAAAACCAAATCGAACCGATGGATTTGGTTCGGTTTGGTTTGGGTTAAAATTTTAAAAAAATTAGTTTGAGAGAATTTCTAGGAGCATGAAATCTTTACAGTGAGGTACTAACTTAGTTTTCAATCATTTTCTAATTTTTTAGATTTTTATAAATTAAAATACCCTTTAAAAGCTTTCCTTTTTTCTAAGTTTCTGGAAATTGGGACAGTGCCCAGGTGCATCGACCTTCTGCTGACCTATCCTCAATGTGCATCGACCTTCTGCTGACCTATCCCCAATGTGCATCGACCTTATATAGGCCTGTCCCAAATGTGCATCGACAAGATACTGGCCTGTGCCAAATGTGCATCAACCTTATACTGGCCTATGCCAAATGTGCATCGGCCTCATACTGGCCAATGCCAAATGTGCATCAACCTTATATTGACATGTTCCCAATGTGCATCGACCTTATACTAGCCTATGCCAAATGTGCATCGACCTTATATTGGCCTGTCCCCAATGTGCATTGACCTTATACTGGCCAGTGCCAAATATGCATCGACCTTATATTGGCATGTTCTCAATGTGCATCGACCTTATACTGGCTTGTGCCAAATGTGCATCGACCTTATGTTGGCTTGTGCCAAATGTGCATCGACCTTATATTGGCCTGTCCCCATTGTGCATCAACCTTATACTGGCATGTCTCAAATGTGCATCGACTTGATACTGGCTTGTGCCAAATGTGCATCGACCTTATACTGGCCCGTCCCAGATGTGCATCAACCATATACTGGCCCGTCCCAGATGTGCATCGACCTTATATTGGCCTGTCCCAAATGTGCGTTGACCTTATACTAGCCTATCCCCAATGTGCATTGACCTTATATTGGGCTGCCCCCAATGTGCATCGACCTTACTTGGGACTTCACCACATATGTATCGACCTTACTTAGGTTTGCACCATATGTGCATCGACCTTAGTTGGGACTTCACCACATGTGCATCGACCTTACTTGGGTCTGCACCATATGTGCATTGACCTGACTTGGGTCTGCACCATATGTGCATCGACCTTACTTAGGTCTACACCATATGTGCATCGACCTTACCTGGGACTTGCTCTGACCTACCCAGAGACTATACTGACCTTCCCAGGGACTGCACTTCGATATAGACTTAGAGGAAACTCATGAAAGCCTAAAATATGATGAAAATAAAAACTAAAAATGAACATGGTGGTCATCCCCACATGCCCTTAGTCCCTCCTTAAAGTGTAGAAAATATTTTGAAATCATTCTAATGCATCATTGACCCATAAAATTTGAGGTTAGGTGCCAACCTTTGAAACGTTAAACTGACGATCCAGGGATGATATCCATACCCCAGATCCTCCCAAGACTTCGCCCATCATCCTAGGAACTATAGGTCCGCCCTCCTATGCAGGGCCAAGGTCCCTCACCTCTCTTCCTTACACAAGAGGAACCGTAGATGCTAGAAACTTGAAAATAGACATTTGTAAAGACTTACTACCCATGAAACCTATCTCCTTATATAGATTTCTAACCTCCCAAGAGCTTTTCCCACATCCTACAAGGCTCAGTCCAGTCCCCAAGGTCGTTGGCTTGAAGAGAAGTTAATGCCAAGCACCCCTTCGCGTTTGAACAGGTGTGATAACTTTTCTCGTAGCTATATGAGTTAGCATAATCCGCGTAGAAAACACCTCTTGACCAGTGATCTGAATAGCAATGGAGCGAGAGGTGATAAGAGCATCAATAGCGGACTCTCCGACGAGCAAGGAGATTGCCATCGGTCTCGCTTGTGAAGGAACTGGCGTTAGTGTGAGAGAACTCCTTTTGGTAGCCATCTTTGGAAGTGTATGCTTATCAACCCCAAAATAGCCAGAGACTAGAACACAAATCAGCATGCGGTAGATAAAATCATGATTTTTGAAATGCACAACTAGCACCGAACTGTCCTGACTCAGCTCATTCTCTCCCTGGGGTGAGACCCAAGGGGCATCATAGGCAATGAACACCTGCTCCGTGGTGTGGAAATGGATCATGAAGTAGATTGTGGAGTGGAGGTAGAAGGTTCGGAAGGCGTGGAAGCTTCCATGGTGGCTTCTAGTGGCGACGACGGAGTGATAATGGTAGGCTTGGGCATAGAGGAGGGTACAGATGAAGGTGTAGCTTGCTCAGGTTTGGGCGATGAGGATGATGGCAGAGACGATGAAGGCGGTGAATTAGGCAAAGGCGATGGAGATGATGGTGACATAGGGAATGAGGGTGATGACAAAGGTAGTGATGAGGGCAATGGGGGTAATGAGGAGGATGACAGAGATGGAGGGGATGAAGTGGATGATCAGAGTGTCCACAGGTGATGTATCGACAAGACACGTCGAGCGGCGTTGGGTGTGGAAGGAGAGGTGGCAATGGGAACAGAGGAAGAAGAGGCACTAGCCTGAGCAGAGGCTTAGGTTGATGGAGGTGGTAGAGATAGACATGGCAATGGGATAGGTTATAGAGCAGGTGATGATAGAGATGGAGATGCCAGGATAGGTGGTAGACTAGGCAATGGAGTAGGTGATGGAACGGGTGCAGCATTGGATAAGGAATCGCAGGTGTGCTCCTAGTCCTGCAATGATGAAAATAGCTGCCTGGGCGGCACTTGCTACTGCTGTTGGTGCTTGCTATTGTAGGTGCCAGAAAGGATGCAGGCATGCCGCGTTCGGAGGTGATGCAATGACATATGCATGCCTCCTTCCAAACTATGCTACTTCAGCCTACAGGGCATAAATTAGAAAGACAGAAACATGTGTGATCGCCAGAGGCTCATACCTGAGCCTCACAAGGGTGATGATCATGAATGCCTTAGGAACGAGATATGTGGGTTCTTCTAGTCCTCGCACTCGGCTGGCCAAGAACGCGGAGCTCTACGAGTCGACGATGAAGTTCGTGCAAATTAACCAGCAAACAGAGAGAATAAACCCATTAGAATTTGATAGTGTAGTATATGCTCAAATCAAATAGAAAAATATGCAAATGGGGGTGATCGTACCGGGAAGGGGGTGGAAAGGGAGATGGCTGAGACTTTCGACCATCCACCTTTTCTATGTTTTGGATTGAAAAACCTCTTTAAAACGGGATCTAGGGAAATCTATCATGTATGGATATAGTAAAATAGAAAGAAACGTAGCAATACAGAGAACAAGGGAAAGAAGAACGAGGTTTGCCCGTTAACCAACAGGAGGCGGCCATTCCACCGTCGCATGAAAGATCACAACAAGAGCATCAACTCCCAGAACAAGTAACTCCTGCAATGCCAATAAGGTCGGGAGAAATCAAACCTATAAGACGCATGGGCCGCACGCCATCGTCTTCGCCTCCGACGCACACCCCGTGGGGGGCATTTGTTGACACCTATTTATTTTCTCAGATTAATCGAGGATTAAGCATAGGGAAATACTCCCCAAATAGAGCAAAATGTCACAACACCAAGGTTGTTCTACCAAATGAGTTGAGCTCAAAACTGAGACATTTCGTCGTGTCAAACGACATAACATAACAAGCGGAGATCGTCCCCGAGCAAAGGGCACTACACCAACCAGTTTTTCAACAATCGAGTCAGATCTAAGGTTCGGGACAACCTACCGTACCGAACGGCACTTTAAAAAGATTCGAGGATCACCATCGGATACCCTGCATATGGTATCACACCACTGGCACCTCAACAACCAGGTTAACCATGGACTCAGGACAGCCTACCGTACCGTACGGCTCTTCGCCAAGAAGCGGGGTCACCCCAACTACCAAACAAATAGCATCATCTTGTCGACACCCAGTTGTCAGGCCAACCCAGGACTCCCAGTAACCTATCACGTCACGTGGTGCATGATAAAAAGATAGGTAACTACTCCCGATGCACCTTCTACGAGCGGCTTGACACCGGTGACCCCAACAATCAAATCACACCTGGGTCCACTATGTTCAAGATGGAGCTTGGGCGGACAATGAGTTCAGCCATTCCGGATCCAAATTCAAAGTCGAATCCAGTGCCCCCCATAATGCTTCTGGTCGAACCCAACCTACAGGGGATTCCTCTTTGAGTCCTCTTTGCAACGAGTCCAGGCTCATCATCATCCGCCCACAGATTAGGCCGGAGCGGTCGTCTTCATCTGACCGCACATATCTATGTCGCTAGATGCCTAATAGGACGTGACCTTTGTTGCAAATTCTTTCCCAGTTATCCCTCAGACATTCTACTTCAAGTCCTCTTCGCAATGAGGACTCACCCACCCCGATCCGACGTCGGAGTTGATCATGACGCCCATTTTCGTCGGGCTGTATGACTCACCCAGACAGGCCCAATCTAAGGAAGATCTCCCTATTGCGGGATTTTTCCTCATCACCTTGCTGCAAGTTAGGGCCTGGCCTTCGGAGACATCAAACTATGTCGAACCCTATTCGCAATAAGAGCTCGTTCGCTATCATCTGACCTCGGAGCAAGCTGTGGCAGCATTTCCCGTCCACCTGCACCAGTCTGCGTCAATAGACTCTTCCTGGTGACCAAAGATCCATTGCAGAGACTCCCATGGCCACTTCACCGTGATCCAGGATGCATCACACTACTGGGCCATTCCTCTCTAAGTCCCCTTCAAGTCCCATCAAGTCATGGCCCGTTTTGCCTCTAGATCAGCCCGAGCCAGCCATTCTCGCCAACGCGCGTAGGCTGCAACCTGCCTGCCTGCAGAACGGTGTTAAAGTGACCGCACCTTCTAAAAAAATAAAAATAAAAAATCTATTTCTCTCTCCAAAAAAAAATCCCTAGCATGCTTCGCATAGGTATCAGAGCGGAGTTGAGGAATTGTATAAGGAATTGAAATTACATAAGCGAGTCCTGAGCAAGTCCATTTGAGCTGTCTATTCCTGGCTTAGGATGTTTTCCACATTATTGATTGGTTTCTTGTTATTGTGTAGGTTTTCTAGCTTCAATATGCCACCTCGCAGGAGAGGTCATGGTCGAGGTTGAGGTCGAGGTCCTGCTCCTCAGGAAGAAAGTAGTGCCTCATCTCCTATAGTGATTGTTTCGGATCAAGCTCAAGTTGTTCCCGTTCCTACTCCAGCTCCTGCTATTCCAACGCAATAAGATGTGCTTGGTGGCCGTGGGCGTGCATTAAAGGAATTTCTGCTGTTCCATCCATCGACTTACGAAGGTCAAGCTGATCCAGATGCAGCCAGGGTTGGGCTAGATGCAACTGAGCGAGTATTTCGATCTATGGAATGTGATGAAGATGAGAAGGTGATGCTTGAAAATTTTCAGCTTCAGGGCGCAGCACTTGCTTGGTGGACTACAGAATGGAAAGTCGCCTTCCGTTTCCGTCCGCTCTGACAAATCACCTGGATAAAATTTGTTGCCACTTTTGAGAGTACTTTCAGTCCTGCATACCTCCGCATGAACAAGATGCATCAATTTATGGAGCTCGTGTATGGTGGAATGTCAGTGTTGGAATATCGTAATCGGTTCATGGAATTGGGTCGTTATGTGCCCCACGTTCTAGCAAATGAAGCCCTCAAGATTAAGCATTTCTTTCATGGTTTTAGGCCTGATTTAAGGTAGCATTTAATTGTAACCCGAGTGTCTATGATGAATGATGTTTATCAAGCAGCAGCAGCACTTGAGCTCGATATGGCTAGATCTCATGGTTTTTCTCAATTAGTGTCAGTTCAGCTGACTGTTCCACTTCAGCCAAGTTATCAGCCTTCTGTGTTGGGAGTTCCTCCTATCATTCCTACTACGAGTGGTACTTCTTCCTTCAAGCCTAAGTTCAAGAAGTTTAAGAAGTCGAAGAAGAAATTTAAGCGGCAGGTATCTTCAGGCACTGTGCAGTTGTTTGCTCTACCTTCTCAGTAGTAGTAGAGACAAGTGATGGGACCTTCAAAGCTGTGCACGAGATGTGGTGGTAGTCATCCTGGCAGGCCTTGTTCCTTGCCAGTGGTTTGTTATCATTGTGACCAGCCAGCCACATGGTTCGAGATTGTCCTTTGTGGCCAAAGCCAGTGTAATTTTCGCAAGCTTCTCAGCCGCAGTAGTCTCATTCTCAGTCTCAGTTCAGACCTCCTCTCCCTCCACCTCCGTCTCAGTAGTTCTTCCCGCAAGCATTAGCAGCAGCATCCTTCCAATCTTCTGTAGTAGCAAGTCAGAAGCAGAAGGGCAAAGTTTCTCATATTACGCGAGCAGAGGCCGTGGCATCCAACCTCGTCAAAGGTACGATTATGATTTTTGGTCATGCAGCCCGTGTCTTATTTGATTCTAGTACTTCTCACTCCTTTATTTCTAAGGATTTTCTTACATGCATTGAGGAGCCCACTTCTGAGGTCACTTGTGATTTACTCGTTGAATTGCCATCTGGAGATTTCATGTTTACTCTCTGAGCTGACGATGTTAGGAGTTGCCGATCTGTCGATGCTACAAGGGACCTGCAAAATAGATAAAGAAACCTAAAAAAACCTAGACAGATGTAGACCTAGATGACATGACTAGAATGTCGTGCACACTACCTCACACATGACTAGAACGTCATGCATACGACATGACACTAACCTCGAGTACAACCACGAGAGGGCTAACACGGAGGTCACGACGCATAAGAAACGTGAAGAGAATCGCGAAGAGCCACGTGCCACGTGACTAGAGTGCCTCTCACAAGAAGAATAGTCAGCTACGTCCACTGACGTCTTATATTATGCCTACTAGTGTCTTGTCTACGTAACCTACCGCAAGGACTAGGCCGAGACCAAGACACCGTCAGAACCAGAACAGTACAACAATCACGAGTGACTAGTCAGGGTCACGCCTGTCAACGTGAGTCCAACGCCCCTGACCATGTGTTCACACATTGGCCCACTGCTTAAGCCAGGCCTCTAACTAGTATTCCGCCACCGAAGGATGCTATGGTTGGACCGGGGGCCCACGGAACTCGCTTAAGGACCGTAAACTGGGAAAGTGCCCCACTACAAGAGCCGTCACGCCGTAACATGACGCAAGGCTGTGACTAGTGAAGGCTCACAAGACACGGAGACTCAAAACACGAGTGTGAAAGTATAGACAGGCAAGAGAGCACTGTTGCACATACTTCGAAGCACCAATGGCAGCACAACAACTACCGATAACTTAGGACAAGGCAACTAGACCTACTCACACAACGATCCTTGGGTCAGATGACTCGGAGGTAAGATTGTCACTAATAGCGGAACAAGCCGCTAATCGGTCTAATCCTAAGCCAGAGAAAATGACACTGGCGAAGAAAATGACACGCAAAGACCTGAGGGAACACCGAGAACCCTCAGCACACATGGACACGTAGAACGAGATAAGATGATACCTCATTACAGCTAGAACCATGTCTCGGACTAGACAGAACTATTGAGACACACAAGGTTACGTGTCAACCACTGGGTGACCCCGGGTTGACCAGAACCAGACAATGATGACTCAACAGTACGAAAGAGAACCCTACCACAAGCAAGAAGACTCTATTGTGTCCCTGAGTTTTGATGTTGGCAAATACCATGAGTCAATGATGCTTGTGCTTATGTAGTCAATGAGTCTGTTGAATGATCTTTTTCTAATATAGTCATTGCACCTGCTGCATAAATTGTGTCAAAGATTCTAATTGAGCATACTCCGTACAAGTCTATATTCAAACCCTTTTTCGTCATATTTTGCATACTCCGTGTAGTTTTGGGGTTCTTTACCTCGTGCAGATTTTGCTTGATGCAGTCAGTGTTCGTGCTGTTCTATTTTTCACTCTTCGAGTATGAACAGTGTTCATATCTCATCTTATTTTTCAAGTTCCACTTTGTGCTCAAAGGGGTCTGAATAAAACATCCATCCTTCTTGCTTTTCCATCATGTGTCATAGTGCGTGCATGGTCTGTTCGTAGCTCGTGTAGTTTCCTGATCCTTAGTCTTTTATCTCGTGCATGAACAGTGGTCAGCACGCATGAATGTTCCAGTGGCGGTGAGGTGACGACGTGGTGATGACGGCGGTGGCGAGGTGATCAAGACAGTGCCATTCTCGCGGCGTGGGGAGTGGAGTTGTGTTCGGCCAAGATTTAGAGATCGGTGGTGATCCGGCGGGTTTTGAGCTACCTTGAGGTAGGGGACGGATCTTTACCTCCTTTCCCGCTTTCCCCGTGGTTTCTAGGCTGCGGGGAGGTCGAGAGGGGCTTGTTTCATGTCGGGAGGGGAAATCGCATGATTGGGGCTTGAGCGCTGGATCTCACGATTTGCTTGGTTTTTGGGTTCCATTTAGTGCTAGAGGGGTAGGGGAAGGATTCCCCATTTTGTTTCCCCTTCACCGGGGGGTGAAAGGGGCATGGGATTTAGTTTTCCACGCGTAGCTCGTGAGCCGGGCTCAGCCTGGTATCGTGGCGGTTACAATGGTCACGTTCTTGATGAACGCGGCACGTTGATTGGTCGCGTTCATCAAGGAAGATGAACAGTTAGTCAGTTGGGATCGCGCATGCCCGACTCACCGCGATGATGGAGATCGCACCCACAAAGAGCACCGTGTTAATAATGTAGTGGAAACGGATAGCGTGTTCATCTGAGCGGGTCTGGGGATTTGGCCCAGATCACGCCCATAGTGGGCATCGCATTTCTGTAGATCGCACCCGTGGTGTTGGGTGCATTATGTTCAGAACGCGCCCATCCCTCCTTGCGCATTATCCCGTGATCGAGATCGGACCTCTGAGAGCGTTAATGTCGCGCCCCTAGTGAAGGTTGAGTTAGTGTCCCCTTTCGATCCGTGTTTCCCTTCGACAGTTTAGCCTCCGGTTAAGCTAGTTTTAGGTCCTTTATGGCGCGTGGCCCAAGGGTCGCCTAGAGCACCCAGTGAGAGCCACATGCATGTCTAGGGGTCCCGGAGGTGTGGTTACCATGGTTCGCATGCCTGTGAGATCTACAGGTTGTGGGACCATGTGCGTGTGTCTCGGGCTTTACGGTCTTATAAGCTTTGTCACCAAAAATTAGTGTTGTAGGTGTCGGTGAGGGGGGCTGTCCCCGTACCTCATCGGTGTGTGGCCGGTGGTGGTCGTGAGTTGAGTCTTACCTCCAGTGACACGTCCACTATCATAGCCTTCTTACAGCACGCGTGTGCTGACCCACCCAGGAGTGGTGGAGCAGCTTAGCCAAGAGAGACGATTGTTAGGCTGGTTACCGTAGGGCCCCCACTCGCAGCCGAGTCCGGGCTTCGGGGGAAGAACTAGCTAGAGGGCCTGACTTAGGGCGCATGGTCTGAGTGTGCACACGTGGTTGGGGGCGTCGAACCCACACTGACGAGCACGACCCCAGCTAGTCCTTGTTCGTAGTACTAGTTACTATTGTGTCTCTATCTCCGCCTGGGGTGTCATAGCGAGACACTGAGACGCGGTAAGACGTTAGGGGACGCATCCGACTTTACTTCTAGTGGGTGGTGCTTATATCTCCTGACAAGTACGGACTCGTGTTTTGTCAGACTGGGGTCATTTTGTACGGCACGATTAGTTATAGAGAGCTTTTCTATTTTTTTATTAATATTTGTTGATTCTGTTGTAGTACTCTCTCTCACAGATGCAATTTCGACTCAGGGTGGTAAGGTACAACCTGTCTGACATCCGTGTGGGAATCCACGACTCACGGGGACATACGGAGGTCTCGGATAAGGTCACCTAGTCGGCTCCAAGGAATATGGAGACGAGAGGATCCCCTACCAGGGTAGGAATGTAATTAATATGATAAAATGTATGAACCTATATGCACCGGAGTGCATGCAAAGTCTAGCCTAAAACTAACATACAATGATCAAACAATATGGCAAATATGACAATGATGGTGCAATGATAAATAACAACCAGGAGGAGATAAGAGGCACCCAAAATAATTATGAAATAATACATAAAATATCAATCTCGGGTGCACTGTAGCACAAATGCGGTCTGATTGGAGACCGCTCAGAGGCTAAATGGCCCCGGGCAGGACCGTAAATGGACAGGGAGCAGTAAAAACACAGAACTAAAATTAACAGAAATAAAAAGATCTCTGCGTACCTGAATGACCTAGGCGATCTGGCGAATGACCGTGAAACTTGTGAAACGGCCCTGACAGGACTGCATAAAGATAACAAATCCACAGAAATATGAACAGAGAAACGTAACTGAGGCAGTGGTACATGGTCTATCGCCCGACCATGGAAAACTAGACACGGCCCTAGGAGGACCGCACAATATGACAGTCTCACAGAAAGATGGATGGCAGAAGCATACCTGAGGCAGAGGTACACGGTCTATCGACTGATCGCTTGGAGATGTAAACGGCTCTCAAAGGACCGCAACGACCCCAGGGACAGAAACCAAGAACGAGCGAAATGAAAAACCCAAACAGACTAGAACTAACTCAAACACGTAGAAAAGTAGGTCAACAAAGTCAGAAGCACGATGGGCACTATGTGTTGTCCCACCGTGATCGCCAGAAAATTAGGATGTAGATATTGTTCTTCTTTCTTGTCTTCCTTTCTTTTCTTTTGACCCAAGATATGAAATAAAAATTATGCTAAAAGGGGTGAAAAGAATGAATGGAAGAGACAAATAATGCCATAAATAAGTCACCCACATGCATGAAAAAATCATGATCGCCACCAAGGTGTTAAGTGCAAAATGAGAGCACCACGTACCTTGAAAAAGGGGAGACGGATGAAGACACTCGCCAAGGTGCAGTGCTGGTACGAGATGAACACGGTCTAGTAGGGAATGCTCAAGGATGTAGACAGTCGATCGATAGGCCGCTTACAGCGCTGGAGAGGAACGCGGGAAGAAGACTGACTGGCACCGAAACGGTCCGTGAAAGGCCGCAGGAAGGAGATGAACGGTCTGTGCAAGACCATGTACCCTTCCAACGGACGGAGATGGACCGCGTAACGCTGCCAGACTCCAAGTGATGGAACTTGATCCTCCACCCCTTCCGACCGGCCAAAGGGGATGGGCCTCGTGCTAAAGCTCCTGTTGACCTGCAAAACAAAGTAAAGAACCAGAAAATGCAACCCAAATCAGTTTATGGATGTGTAATATCGATAGAACAAATGAAGAACTAAACTCATAAACGGAATGGGGGATACCTGGGGGTTGGGTTTTTTAACCCCTAAGGTGAGTTGGCCGCCGACATCGGCCCGTTCGGATTGCTTGAGTGCTTGCTTGCTTACGTCTTAGGTCGTGTCACATCACTCTGTGTCAGGATCGTCACACATGGCGGAACAAACTGTCAATCGGTCTAATCCTAAGCCAAGGAAAACGACGCTCCGAGAAAATGACACACAGAGACCTAAGGGGACACCGAGAACCCTTAGCACACCTGGATACACAAACCAGGGTAAAATGGTACCTCGAGGCATCCAGAACTAATGTCTCGAATTGGACAAGGCTGTCAAGACACAACAAGAGTACCCGTCAGCCACTAGGTAACCCCGAGTTGACCGGAACCAAACACGACGCCAAAACACTAACACCTCCACCGCCATAGCAGCACAAAAAAATAGAACCAACAAGGACAATAGCAGCGGATGATGACAGCACTCTGGGAAGAGCAACCTATCAGTCAATTGCTAGGGGAAGCCCAATAGTCAAGAGACAACTACTACACGACTAGAGACAAGGACAACGGTAGCTTCTAGATTGAGTCGTTAGGGTACTGCCATAGTCTACGAAAAGACCACAGCCAGTCACCTAAACTGACCAATCCAGACAACCACCGACAGACAGACACCACCCTAAACAAGGACCTAAGATAGACGAACACACAACACAAAACAAGCAAACGGTCGCCAAGGCAAATAGGACTATAACGCACCAGCATAGGGGCGCTATACCCACATAACGCACCACAAGAGGGGAGTTATGCCAACCAGACCTGAAACCACATACAGATGATATAACGCGCCAGCATAGGGGCGTTATATCACCATAACACACTACGTACAGGGCGTTATGTCAACTAGACCAATATACTAACAGAGCGAAGTACAACGGACCACAATAGGTGTGTTATACTGTATAATGCACAAGGGAATGTGCGTTATACCCAACAGACGCAAAGACACATTAACCACAAATCGAGGACACATAACGGACCACGACCCATCCGTTATAGCCACAAAATGCACAGGATGAGGTGCATTATATCAACCGCCATACCTAGTCAAAACATCGGTCAACAAACTATAACGGATCTGCACCAGAGCGTTATATTAACCATAACGCACGGGGAGGAGTCCGTTATGTCAACTGATTGACATGGTCTTCGAGGTGGACACGATCATTGAGGGGCTGACATGGCAGTCTTCGAAAACCACCCGACCATAACGCACCTAGACAGGGGCGTTATGCTCCACATAACGGACTAGTCTTGGTCCGTTATGCTCTAAGACCTCCGAAGACAAAAATCGATGAACGAAGCATAACGGTCTATCGGGGGACCATTATGCATATAACAGCCTTTGGTAGGACCGTTATGCTAATCCGATAATGAAAACGGTGAAACGGTCGAATCGGCCCGTTCCATGCCCCATGCACGCCGTAGCGTAGGGGAAATACATCCAAACGGTGGAAAATCCTTCAAGGATTCCAAAAACACCACATGCACGTAATGAAACGCCCTAAAACATGAGATCCGGGCAATTCCAACAAATCGACCCAAATCCAGTCAACGGGGTTCCCGGACTCCTACCGGCCCCAAACTGTTCTTGGCTCCGCTGAAGTGGGGCTACAGGGAGGAGCCATTCATTCTAGACTGCTTGGCAATCAGATTCAAGCACGAGCTGGCGCTGGGCTGGTTCGGGGAATTGAAGCTTCAAGATGCACACAGCTTCAGGGAAGGGGCCGTAGAGTTCATAGAGTACGTGCTATTCAACTACGCCCCTATCCTCGTACGGGCTGGCGTCTATCACAACGTCTACGCCTCCCGCTATGGCTATCCCATCTCCAAGGGTCTCTACTGTGGCATGATAGTGGTATTCAGCACAGAGACCAACACGTTCTACACAGCAGAGGACGAGACTTCATTGGACTTATGGAGTCTCAGCCAGCTCAGCGGCTTGCCCCTCGACGGGGAGCCTTACGTAGAAGTTTGCCTCCCTGACATGATTAAAGGTGAAACCAACGGGGACGGCTATTATTCTCTGGGCTATTCATACCGATATCTCATGAAGGTGTACCGGGTGCTGCACCAGTTGGCCCATGGTGAGAAGCAGCCTCACCGTGGAGATCGGAAGAGGGTCCGGATGACCTTGTGGCTGTAGTATTTTTATGATGGGCTGAAGCAGTATGAGGATTTTCCATGCGTTGGCACCGCCGTTGCTTGTAAGAAGCGTGCCAAGCCCAAGACGGATGTGAAGATCCCCTCCAAGGGGCGCCGGAGCGGGCCCAACCCAATGGCAGTCGATCCACTGACTCACTGCGCAACATATTTGACGTACTGGCTGTGCTCATTCACCATGCTGTACTGAGATGAAATAGTGATTCGGCCGGATGCAATCTACCCGGCGTGTCAGATGGCGTGGGGGATCAAGCTGTCCCTGTGCCCGACTCTTCTTTGTTTAATTTACAAGACGCTTGGAGATGTGAGTGTTCATCAATTCCCGTGGCAGGCCCAATATGTGTTCCCACTTCATTTTTTCAATGCGTGGGTCTGCTCACTGTTCCCGGAGTTCATCCCATGCACTCTTCAACACTGGAGGTTGGTGCCGCAGATGCTGGAATTTGCAAGTGCGGAGTCGGGAGCGACACCCCTGCAGCTGTACAACATCTGGGGTCGGTTGACAACGGTTCCTCGGAATGCGGCAGGCACTATCCGCTTCTGGACATTGGCTGCCCATTCGAGTCCCCTGGTGAACAGCAAGCGGGAATGCAAGGACGACCAGGTGGAGAAGTATCTACACCCCATCAGCCAGGAGAACGTCGTCCGCCCACTGCTGGAACCGGAGATCAGAGACTGGGCGTTGTTAATCCGCCCGAGCGTGCTGGTCTTTTGAAAGGGGGACACTGCATGGCTGGAGTCGTATTACCCCTTCCGCTTCGGTCAAAATTTTGGATATGACCAGCATATCCCGATTTACAGTGCACAATTCGGCCTACCCCAGCGAAGCCTCCGGGGAAGTCTAACTGCTGAAAATACCCAAGCTTGGTGGGACTTCTTCCATCAGGCAGACACTACCACTTTCAGGGTGCCAACCCCTGGTCAGATTCCGCGGGTGACCCTGGAGTATGTAAAATGGTGGAATGCTCGGACGGCCTTCTATCGGTCAGGCAAGACTGACTGCTGGGTTGTACATAGACAAGGTCGATGCACATTTGCCTTGTACATGTCTAGGGTCTGTGCACATTAGAAGTCCATGCACATTTAGAGTCTGAGCACATTTTTTTCTGTGTACATGTTGCATCAAGGTCGATGCACATGTATAGATCGAAATCTGTGCACAGTTTAGGGTCTATGCACATTCAGAACTCCAGGTCTGTACACATGCAACTTTAAGGTCTGAGCATACCAGTAGAAGGTCGATGCTAGTGTGTCAAGATTTCATATCATGTCAATGCATCATGTGTACATAATGCTTAGTCATGTTTGTGCATCTTTCACACTTGTGTAAATATCTTATGAACCACTAATGATAATAAAGTGTTTGATGAAATGCCTTAACTCTAACTTGCAGGAACTCCATCAAACACTTGAAGGATAGTGGTCACGTGGGTACGTTAGTTCATACTTCAAGGCACGTGGACCAGGAAGCTTATGAGTTGACACGTGATCCAAGGCGAATACTGTTCTGATATTCTGCCATGTGGATCAACACATCATATACACCTGAAGCGTGGCATCTCTGAAAAGGCGGGAATGAGCCCTTCACACGCCCTAAGTGTGAGCTCGTGGGACCCAAGCCTGATGCTCTATAAAAACCCTCTTCTGCTATCGAAATCAAAAGTAGAATATACAGAAGAGAAAATGAGAAGCGACCGTCAAGGAGAAGAAGAAGAGAGAGTACCTAAGAGAGGAAGATGAGCCAGTGAGTGAGTAGAGAAAAGGAGAGCTAGGAGAGCCAGAGAAGCTAGTGGAGCTGACCTTACTTGAAGATCTGTGTTCATCTATTCTTGGATCAGATCCAGAACAGTTTTGCTCCTGCGTGAGCTATATTGATTTTGGGTTGTTTCTATCAGTTCTATTTTCTTTTTGTTATTTTCATTTTCCACTTCGTTAGTGTCTTCCGATACAATATTTTGGAGTTCGGGGTTCCTCCTGTATGTTCAGGAGAAGGAAGACTTGGGTCTCCGATTGTGAGTGGCTGGGCGTCACTTACGGTTTCTCTCTGTGGATTCAGAGGAAGAGAGGATCTAATCCTATGGGTTTTGGTAAGCAGTGGGTTGTTGTTCATGTCCCTTCTGCGGTAGCAGAAGAAGGGAGATTTATCTCTGGCATCCCCTCTGGTTTAGAGGAAGGGAGGGTTGGTCCTCTGGTTGTAGCTCTGTGGTGTACCAGAGCTAGGGTGCTGATCTTATGGGTAGCAAGATCAGGTCGAGGGATTTGTTTCCCATAGTCTCAAGCTGTTAGGTAGCCGTTGTTTGCAGACTGTGTCTGTGTCTTGCTTTGGCAAGGGAAGCCTCACTCCGGTTTGGAGTGAGGGGTGGACGTAGATCTATTGGGTGTAGATCGAACCACCTAAAAAATTCTTGTGCACCGTGGTTTGCCTTGTGTGATTGTCCTTGTCTTCTACCTCCTTCACAAGCCCCATTGTTTGTTTAGCTGAGTATATTTTGCTCAACATTTTGTTTGCCTAATTCGTCGTCTGCAACGTGTTTGATCTGGGTTGTGAACGAGTATCTGTGTGTTGAGTGTTTTTATCTTCAGGTCATAGTATTCATCCAATCTTAATTCAAGTCTGGTTTTCATCTTGTGGCTCTTAGTTTGTTCACTGTTTTTAGTGCTGGCTAAGTGTTCGAGGGTTAGCTGCAATAGAGTATCGATTTTAGATTCAGTCATCGGTTTTATTTCTAGCCTTTCAATCGATATAGCTATTAAGTGTTTGACTGAGTGTTTAGAAGAAGCTCTTACTTCTTAGTGTTTCTCGTGGCTAGAGTTCTTTGAGCGAACAATGATTGAGTTTGTGCATTTCCATGAGTAATCTACCTTCAGCATTTTCAGTTTCCAGAGTAAGAGAGCTCAGTTGTCTCATTAGACTTCATTGACTGTAGGCTAAAGTTTAATTCCATAATATTTTTAAAATGGATTCATTCACCCCCCCTTTGAATCTGTGCCTTGCACTCCAACATCCCCATCATTCTGGAGATGATTGGGGCGTGGAACTTCATTTTTCCATGGATTTTACTGGTTCCCAGGTTCCGCTTATTAACACGGAGCTCCCAAGGGGCGCACCTATTAATGCGCTATATCGTGTGACCGCGTTCATCTAAGATGATGAATAGTAGGGCGGTGAGGCAGTAAGGAACGCGGTCGTTATGTTGGACGCGATCCTGAAGAATGCGACCAAGGTGATGGCCACGATCTTGGTTAACGCACTCGAGGTCTCAACCGCGTTCTTGTATTAACACGTTAGAGACTATGGCCGACTCTATTAACGAGACCCTAGGGTGTGTCACTTCAACGCATTGATGCACTGTAAGTGTTGGACGTGTTCGCCTCGCATGGCGACGCATCCTATGGACGCATTTATTATCGTGATGCAGGTGTGCACCACGTTCATCTCTTCATTTTTCGGGGTATTATGTGAGTTGTCTCGGTCTCTAGTGAACCCAATATTCAATGCCTTGTTGGCATTTGACTCAACAGATGCCTTGGGTGTTCTATGAGAGTCATATTTGTGTGTCGAGGGATCTCAGAAGAGTAGTCTCATCCCGAGGAATGTACGGTATTTTCTCTGTGTTTATTGGCTTGGTTTCGACCCCTTGGTTAGCCTATTATACGTGGATGTTGTGGACGTCCTATGAGGGTTGTGACCATGTTATATGGTGTTCAAATGTGCCATTGCACCGAGTAGTGTTTTATGTTATATCGAGGGTCATTATGGTTTTTGGTCAACCCGGTTGTGACCTAGTGGTTGACACGTGACCTCCTGAGTGTCTTGGGTATCCTTTATGGATCGAGACTTTGGTTTTAGACACTTGAAAGTATCATCTTATCTCAATTTATGTGCTTATCAGGTCTGAGGGCTTTAATGATCCCTCATGTTCCGTGATTTATGTTATACGGAGTCGAGAGTCCTATGTGCATCTTGAGGCTGGGGACTTATGGTTTATCGTGATTTTGGCTTAGGGACTAGGCTGATTAACTGTATGTTACCATGATATGCGATGATCTTGACTCGAGTCGTATGACTCAAGGATCGCTGTGTGTAGGTCTAGTTGTCTGTCCTGCGTCAAGCGGTTATTTGGTGTGCTGCCTTATGTTTTGTAGTGCGTGTCATAGGTGAGTGTTTACCCTGTCCACACTTTGGCGTTTCTTTCGAAGAGTCTCTATTTCTAGTGAGCCTCCACTAGTCGTAGCCTGATGACACTTGGTGTCGGCCCACCTGGGAGTGGTTGCGGGGTGAGTTCCTGAGATACAATTTTTAGGCTAGTTGCCGTGGGCTCTCTTACATTGCAGTAGCATCCTACGGAGGGAGAAAACTAGCTAGAGGCTTGGCTCAAGACATTGGGCTTGTCTGTGCACACATAGTCAGCGGCATTTGGACGAGCGTCGATGGGTGTGACCCTGACTAGTCACTCGTTACTGTTGTTCCTTGCACCTGGTATAGTGTCTCAGTCACCATGTTCGAGACGAGTGTGAGACACTTTAGGCGTAGTGTAAGGGGTCAGTGGACGCATCTGGCTTTGCTTCTAGTGAGGAGGTGCTTCTGTCACATGACACGTGACTTGTGGTTTTGTGATCGATTCTCTGTCATTGTTGGCGTAGTGCTTCGGGTAGCCTGTGTTTGGCTTTACCGTGGCTTGTGTAGCGTACACGACGGTGAGGTCGTGTGTGCGTCGGTGTTTTGGGTAGTGTTTTTTCACGTCCAAGAGGTCGTGATGTGAAGCCTACACGTCTGTTGTAGCATGACGTGTTCTGGCAATGTAATCGGGTTTTCTTGAGTTTAGTCTGACAACTCCCTACCAGGTGCGTGGGAAGTTATGCCTTTCCCGATTAGGAGTAGTTTAGAGGGCCGAGACTTTATCGGCTGTCGTGGTTTGTTCTATACGGCTTTCCTCTTTACTTCCATTGTTATTACTCCTGCTTACTATTGTTGCTCTTATTGTTGTTACTACTGTTACCGCTTTGATTTCGTCTGCTTAAGTGTGGACAACTTTATTTTGAGTCTGATCTGCTCCTCGCTTATTGGTTGCTTAGCTTTGGACTCTGTCATGGTGTTAAGAGCTGTAGCGTACCATGTTCGTCGTGCCGTGTCTAGCGACCGATGTGTTGAGAAGGCTCATTTATTGTTTCAGAACGTAAAGGAAGGCTGAGATCAGCATTTTTCCTTGTGCCTTGTGCTGAAGCTGGTGCTCCTCTTTCGTTGCACTTAGGTTCCTTGTGATCGGTTGCTCACTAGATCAGTATTTGTGGCGTGTTAATTGCGATTTTGATGAGTTGCAGTGCCGCCGTACGTGTGTTGAGATGCGATTGCCGAAGTTTTTCTTGATGCCTATGTGCGTTGCAAAGAGTGCGCAGCGGAAGCATATGGGTTGGCTACCCACTGGTCGAGGATCGTTATGGTAAGATTCTCACTGGTCGAGAAGTTTTGCTTCTTCTTGATGTAACTTCATCTTGGCTCCCTGTGCCTTGACGTCTTCTGTTGCCGTGCTATTGTTGGTAATTCTCTGGTGTTGGCATTGGCATTTGAGAGTGTTGGGGGAATTTGTCGGCTCGTTTGCTGATTGAGTACTCTCTACTCTACATCTTTTCTCGTGGGTGTTGTGCTATCTAGGCATTGTTGTGCTCCTTGAGAAGCATCCCCTGAGATTGTCATTTGTGTCATTCTTTCGTGTTGTGGGTCTTCCTTGGTGAGTAGTTTGACGCATGACTCGTTCCTTGTAGTCGGGTGATCAGCTACTATTATGCCTTGATGTGACCCTGCTTGCAGATGTGTTCCGCGGTTCTGTATGTTGTCTAGAGCTGGGATCCTACAGGTGCTATCATACTGTTTCTGTATGGTTTTATGTTTCTATCGTGGACCATTGTCTTGTCAGTTAGCGTTGTTGTACTCTCCTTTCCTGGTGAGATTAGCTTGCGACTCGGTCAGACATGTTATCTGGCTGAGGATTAACACGATTATGCTCATGGTCTAGTGCTGTTGTTTGGCTGTCGTTCTTTCCGTGAATTTGTCATTGGTGTCCTGTGTGCCAGGTGTTCCCTGTCGCCTTTAGTACCGGAACCGATAATGTTGTCAGGCTGTCAGCTGAGAGGACTATGTTTCCTTGTGTAAGCTGATGCTTTGTGTGCTTGTCGCTTCTGTCAATTCGTTTCTCAGTGTCTGTTGTTCTGGCAGTCGTGTCTCTTTTCCTGTGAGACGTAAGTGACATTGCGTTGTTTCAGAGGTGTCAGATTCGCGTTCACTAGTGTCGTGCTCACTCCCGAGCGTGTCCTCGTAATAATGATCTGACATTGTTCCTCTGAGCTTTGTCTCCCGTGCTTTGTGTTGGTAGTTGTTGGGTTGTTCTTCCCTACCTTACCCTTACTTGTCCTTAAATTTCGAGGATGAAATTTCTTGAAGGAGGGGAGGAATGTAACACCCTAGATTCTTTGCCGAATCTTTACTGGGCCTTGGCGGATCTTTGCAAGATTGTTCAGATCCTTTTGGAAGAGTTCGGATTGCTTTTGTAGCTCCCGAGTTGTGTTTTACTTTCCATGTGAGATTTTTCTCACATATAAGTTGGAATAGGGCATCTTGCTATCTTATGGTCCAAACTTCCGCAACGAAGACACGCTCTCGACTTCCGCTAACAATCTTCCGATTGGTGAGCACGCTTTTTGCAAAACTCACAACTTCTTGGAGATGAATCTACAGAGCTACGCAACCATTCTCTCTCTTACACTTCTTACCCTTCTACGAGTTGTAACCTTGTGGACACCTAAAATTTTGACGTTTGTAAATTTCTCACTTGCGAGACCCACCTAATGGTCCGACAGCGAGAAAATATTGAGAGGGATCGACGGCTATGCTCTGAAAGGCCCTTTCGTTATCAACAGTTCACGCCTGGGTGGGCGAACTAAAGCAGCAGGAGGCCAAGGCGTTCCTGAACAAACACACTACTACGGGTTTAGCCGCAAGCCCTTAGTGGTGAAAAGTATGATGGAGGGCTCGAGTTTTCTTGAGTCTCTGAAGAAGATCAACAATTTCAAGCGACACGGCATGTGACGTCAGTCTACACTGGGGTGGACGAAGCCTTGAGTCGGAAGGGAGTGAAGCCTTTTTTGACAAATTATCTTGAGAGCCAACCCTCGAAAACCGAAGACAAAATCTTGAAGGAACAATACCAAAGAGTCATTCAAATAGTAGACTCTACATAGCCTTAACTGGTGGAGCCTCGGGCACCGTAGACGGTGGCCCCCTGTGTTGATGAACGGTTGCCTCCTCCCATCGTTAACCGGTGGCATGCTCCTTCAAACGTTGGCATGTGCAAGTGCCATAACCGATGGCCATCTGAAAGGCCATAAATGGTGGCCGTCCATAGGGGCATGTCTGGTGGCTCCCCGTTATGTGTTAACCAGTGGCCATCATTGCCTGATAATCGGTGGCCCGTTCACCTGTATAAACAGTGGCACCTCCAACAAGCATTAAACAGTGGCCTTCAAAGCGTGTTAACCGATTGTGGCACTGAGGCCCATATTCGGTGGCTTCCTTTACCACTATATCTGGTGGCAGGTTCTAAGAGGTTAAACAGTGGACCCTCCAATGCTATAAACGGTGGCAGTCCCCTCCAAAGGCCCATAAACGGTGGCCATCTGAAGGGCATGAACGGTGGCCCCTCGTCACGGATAAATGGTGGCACCTCCAACAAGCATTAAACGGTGGCCATCTAAAGCGCCATAAAGGTGGCCATCCAAAGGGCCTTAATCGGTGGCCTTCCCTCAATGCATAAACGGTGGCCATCCAAAGGGCCATAACTGATGACCTTCCCTCAACACATAAACGGTGGTCATCCAAAGGGCCATAACCGGTGGCCCATCAATGCCATAACCAGTGGCTTCCCTCAGCGGTCGATAACCGGTGGCCTCCCAACTGGTGATAAATGGTGGCCCCCCAAACTAGTGATAAACAGTGGCCTCCCAATTGGTGTTAAACAGTGGCCCCTTGATAAGCGTTCATTGGTCTATACTTATTCATATCACACTCGTTATTTATGAGCTTTAATATATTTAATTATGTAAGTTTTTCATATTAATCTCAGTCCTACACAAAAGTGAGATTTTTTGATAATTAATTAATTTTTTTACACAACATAATCAATGGGACGCAAATGTGCACAGACTTGGATATGTGCACAGACTTGGATGCATCATATGCATAGACCCTAGACATGCACAGACCTAAATGTGCATCAACCTGTTATGCCACAATGCAGATGGGCATCGACCTTATATGCCATAATGTAGATGTGCATCGACCTTATATGCAAGACTTCTATATGTGTATCGACCTTATATGCCACAATGCAGATGTGCATCAACCTTATAATGCAGGACTTCAACATGTGCATCAACCTTCTATGCCACAATGCAGATGTGCATCGACCTTAATATGCAGGACTTCTACATGTGCATCGACCTTATATGCCACAATGCAGATGTGCATCAACCTTATGATGTATACTACAGCACGTGCATCGACCTTCTGAGCAGAAATCCACATGTGCAACGACCATAGTTTGACATGTGCACCGACCTTGTAAAATAAGAAGTGAAATGTGCATCGATCTTGCTGGGTGCAAATGCAAATGTGCATCGACCTTCTTGACCAAGATGCAAATGTGCATCGACCTTATATGCAGGACTTCTACACATGCATCGACCAGATATTCCAAAAGGTAGATGTGCATCGGCCTTATATGCGGGAGTATAAATGTGCGTTGACCTTATCATGCAACACGATGAATGTGCATTGACCTTACTTCTTCATAAATAGGAATGTGCATTGACCTTATTTCTTCATGAACAGGAATGTGCATCGACCTTACTTCTTCATGAACAAAAATGTGCATCTACCATACTTTAGTTGATGACTTGAAGTAGCGTCGACCTGTCTGTGTGAAAAGTAGCTGCTGCACCGACCTAATCAACATGAAGCTTTAAGATTGATTTTTATGCTGCCAACTGCCTAGATTTTTGTGCTGCCAGTTACCTCGATTTCTATGCTGTCAATTACCTTGATTTTTGTGCACTGACCCCTGGTTAGATCTACCTCAATTTTTATGTAACCTCTTGCTGTAATTTCTATGCAGTCAGTTTCCTTAATTTTTGTGCGCTAGTGCCTTGATTCTTGTGCGTCTAGTTGTCTCATTTTTTGTGCCATTCTTGATTTTTTTTCTTTACTTACAATGACCTAAAATGTAAGAGTGTTGACATCATCAAATGCAAATGAGACTCATCAATGAGTCATAGTCAGACATCATCAAAATAACATATATCCAACATTCTTCCCCTTTTTGTTGATGACAACTATGAGTCATTATGAATACATTGTAAGTCAAGGTGCAAAGAATTATAATCAAGAATTGAAGAATTTAAGCACAAAGACTTCCTATCTCCCCATATAAATCTCTCCCCTTTATGCATTCAAGACTCTCCCCCTTTTGCATACCTAGTTAATGACACATATAATTCTCTCCCCCTTTGACATCATCAAAATAACATGACAGAGAGAATATATGGCACAGTGAGGAATGAAAGGAGTAAGGTAGGAGATTATTAGCACAGGATGTACAGACCTTCACAATAATTCTCTTCCCCTGATAAAAGATCATGTAGTCATAGCAAGGCAACATAGACATGGAGAACAATTATATGCAGGAGATTTAAATATAGTAGGATGATGCAATTTGTGGGGGCGGTTCGAACGGCTACCCTTTCGAATCCCCCCACTCTCCCTCTCTCTTTCTCTCTCTTCGGTGGCCGAGCGGGCGGCACTCCCCCTCCTCACTCTTTTCTTCTCTTCTTCTCCGTCCCCGGGCCCCGCCCTCTCCGCGGTTGCCGTCACTGTTGTCTTCATTGCCGGGGTGAGGAGGCCGGTGTGGCCCTCTCTTCTCTTTCTTCCTCTCCCTCCGTTTCTCTCTCCCTTCTTCCCCTTCCTCTTCTTCTTCGTTCGAGGGACGACGGAGCCCTAGGCTCCTCTCCCTCTCTCTTTCCCTCTTCCTCTTACTCTTCTTCTCTTCTTCCTTCTCTTCTTCCCTTCCTCCTTCTCCGTCTCCGACGTCGTGGGCGGGAGAGCCGTCGTCGACCGTGCCGGTGAGTGGAGGGGCACGGGTGTGCCGGTGAGCGGAGGGGCACGGGTGTGCTAGTGAGCAGAGCGCAGGTGTGCTGGCAAAGCCGAGCGCGAGTGTGTCGGTGAAGGCAAGCGCGAGTGTGCTGGCGAAGCCCCCTTCGGGGTGTGCCGGTGAAGGTGAGCGCCAGTGTGCCGGTGAAGCCGAGCGCGAGTGCACCGGTGAAGCCCCCTTCGGGGTGTGCCGGTGAACGACGATCCAGCGTGCCGGCGAAGGAGTAGAGGGACATTTGGATCGGAGGACTTCTGGTGTTGCCCTGCGGGGCCCACCACTACTTTGTTGGGGCCATCACTCCTTATGGGCGTGCACCCATGTTTTCCCTTACGCCTCTGACCTAGGGAAAACTCTGTCAAAATTTCGTCAGAAATTGACGAAGACTTGGTCATTTCAACAGGGGTCCCCTCATGGATTCCGCCCTTCATCATCTCGTTCATCACCTCCATTTCACTCTTCATTCATTTGGTTCTTGGGTTTATGGAACATAGTGGGCCTCTGCCAAGGCCATGTAGCTAGGGGCCCTGTAGGCGTACCGGGGAACGACGCCAGGGAGCGTGCCGGTGAAGGCCCTTAACGGGCGTGCCGGGGAAGGCTTCGGAGAGTGTACTGGCGAAGGTCTTCAAGTGGCGTGCCGGGGAAGGCCGCTGGGGCATACTGGGGAGGGGCCATCCAGGGCGTGCCGGCGAAGGCCCCCTCAGGGCTTGCCGACGAAGGGCCGCCTGGGAGTTGATTTACTTTTCCTTTTCTTCTTTTCCTTTCTTTTCTTTCTCTTCTTCCCTTTGCTTATAGCAGGATGTTCCTCTTTCTTTGTAGCTTGCTTTCTCATTATCTGTAGTTTGTTCTGATCTTTTTCTATTGCACTTTGCAGATAGATGGCTGCTCCAAGTGGTTTCTCTGCTCCCGTTGCTGGTGCCCGGTGTGTTCCTTTGCCTCCAGTGCCGGCCGTCACTTGGTTCAATGTGGAGGATTTGGACCGGGACCACGCGAAAATAGCGACGTTGGCCGACTCTTCGGGCTTGGACACTGTGATGTGGCACAGCCCTAAGATGTTATTGGATGCAATGATGAGCCAATGACTTAGACCAGCAAGCATATAAGGAATACCACGAACTTATGCGCACGGCTCACTCGTACGGTGCACACGATCCCCCCACTGGATCTTACCGGGTTGACCAGAAACCAATAACAACTCTGAAGCAGTACAGAATACTAATCGATATAAAGGCAATCCTGGCTACCTTATAACATGGTCACAGCCCTCATAGGACATCAAAGACATCCATGGGACAATGGGCAAATCACAAGGTTGAGCCAAGATAATTGGAAGCCAAAACATCAAAAATATAGCACTCTGGGGATAAGCGGTTGATCGTTGGACCGCTAGGTAAGCCAAGCGGTCAGCCAAAGGGCCGCTAACCTCATACAGAGAACACAGACATTTGACGGTCATAGAATGTGCTGCAAGGTGACTGTAGCGGTCATACACTAGGCCGCTAAACCCAGTCAACCCTCGAACCGACTTCACCAGTCAAACCACCAAAAATGGTCTACTATAGAACCGCTTACAGAGCTTAGCGGCCTACTAATGGGCTGCTAAGGACACAACTTGAACTGACCTAAAACATTGACCGAAGCCAAATGGAGCTTAGCGGTCTACTAATGGGCCGCTAAAGACTACAAATGGTCAGAGCTAGACCGCTAGCCCAAACTGACCTAAAACTATTGACTAAAGTCAAACGATGCTTAGCGGTCGACTATGGGGCCGCTAAAGCTAGCCTCGCGGTCTATCGTACGACCGCTTAGCCAAATCGACATTCCACATAAGTCTAGCAGTCACCTAATGGGCCGCTTGACAAGCTTAACGGTCCAACAATGGGCCGCTAGCCAGGGAAAATGGTCTATCACGTGACCGTGATGACCTGAACTGACATAATGCAAACGGTCGCATACTGGACCGCGTGAGGAACGCAAATGGTCATTGGAAGGACCGCTAAGGCGTTATGGCGGGAAAACCAGGGGAATGGCCGAAACTCAACCTTTCCATGCCCCGTTCGCCCTAAAACGAAGGGGAAACAAACCTAAGCCAATTTAACCTTCCACACTCTGGAAGGGACCAATTCAATGCACAAACGACAAGAAATGGGCGATTCCATCGAATCGACCCAACATGAGTCACATGGGTTTCCAGGCTCATACCGGTCCCAAACGACAACCAATCACAACGAAACTAGCGGCAATGGAATGCTAACATGGCAGGGGTTCTAATGATACTAATCTAGCGAGAAACTGTCATCGAAAATGGCGAACCCATCTCACACCCCCCGAAGCGTGATTTCACCCAGACAAAGCAAAACCCGCTCATACTAGCACCGTTCGGCTCCAAATCACGAGGGAAGGCAGAAGAGAAGTAGGTGATCCATCTCCCTACCTCCACCAAAGTTCTCGCGCGCCGAAGCGACTAAACCACGCTGAAATCATCACACGAACCAAACCACGCCGGCTTTGAATCCACCGAGGGATCGCGCCAACGCCACGCTCCATCCTTCGCTCCAGCACGCTGCACGAACACTCCACAGCATTCCTACCTCGCCCATCTCACCACGGTCGCACACCCCACTAAGAGAGGAGAAGAGAGGAGAGAGAATGAGAGGGAGAGAGTGATGGGGACATCACCCAGAGAGCCCTTTGGCTTGACACTTCTTTCCCCTATGGAGACGGCTAGGCTGCGGGAGTTTTAGTCCGCCAGATTTTACAATGATTCTTTTGATTACCATTTCTGTGACTTTAAATTTTCTCTTAATTACTTTCTTCTGATAAAATCGTGAAAGCCTATTTTGATAAACTCTTGCATACTCAGCGGCGGCCAGATGTCTTTCATCTAAGAGCTCTAATTATACAAGGAGAGACTCACGATGCTCATCAATAGACAACTCCTTGTCCAATTGGACCCTAAGAGAAGGTACAAGAATCTCGTAAGAGACTATCGCCTCCATTCCATAAGTGAGGGCGAAAGGAGTTTACCCGGTAGGTGTATGGATGGAAGTACGGTAGGCCCATAGAGCTTCAATTAGCTTCTCTAACTAATCCATGAATTTATTAGCTTCACATGTTTTCTTGATGATTTTAATGAGCATTTTGTTTGTTGCCTCTACTTGTCCATTGCCCTATGGGTAATAAGGAGATGAATGGTGCAATGCAATGTTATACTTGTTGCAGAGGTCTTGAAGCTCTTGAGAAATAAATTACGGTCCATTGTCAATGATGATAGTACTTGGAATGCTGAATCTTGCGATGATATTCTTCATTATGAATTTGCAGACTATTGACGCTTTAAACTCCACGTAAGCTTCCACTTCCGCCCACTTGGTGAAGTACTCCGTGGTCGTGAGTATGAAAGATTTTGACTTTGTGAGGAGGTTTGGGTCACCAAGAGATCCAATGATATCGAAAGCCCACATGGAGAAAGGCCATGGGGAAGACATAGGATGGAGTGAAGAAGCAGGAGAATGAATTTTGTCAGTGTGTAGTTGGCACTTAACACACCTTCGAACATAGATTGAGCAGTCCTCTTCTAGGGTGGGCCAATAGAATCCTAACCTAAGAATTTTCTTAGCTAACATCTGACTATTAACATGGCCACTACAAACTCCAGAATGTGCCTCTTCCACAGTCTTCCAAGATTTATCATCGTCAAGGCACCTAAGCAAAACACCGGTGAGACCCCTTCTATAGAGAACACCTCCAACCAAAGTATATCTTTGAGCCACTCTTCTAATGGCCTTATTTTCTTCCGCAGTGGCTTCTTCAGGATAAGACTGGTTATGGCAATACTTAGCAATCTCATAGTACCACGGCTTCTCTTCGTCAGCCAGTTCTTCTTCTAGATCAATAAGCATGACCTCCTTATTCTCAATGACCTCTCCTTCCTTAACCTTCTTAAGCACTTTCTCCTTCACACAAAGAAATGCAAGATCCTTGATAGCTGGAGTGTGGCGCTTATGAATGATAACAGAATGGAAGTCCCGTTCGGAGAGAAAAATCAAGGAGGAGGCAAGTGAAGTAAGAGCATCAGCTAAAATATTCTGGCTGCAAGGAACATGGACAAAGATTAACTTAGTAAAGAGCTTGGCATAAGCGGAAGCAAGTTCCTGGTAGGGTTTGAGTTTTGGATCAAGTGTGTGACATTTGGTAAGCACTTGGCAGAGAATAAGTTGACTATCACCGAAAATTCACAACTGGGTGACACCAAATTGGTGAGCGGCCTCAAGTCCGGCCAAAAGAGCCTTATACTCAGCTATATTATTTGTGACAGGAAAAGTGGATGGAGTGTGCTAAGGAGGAGTGGGTTCAGCTCGGTCTTGGTGGACGTCAGAGTGGGAGGCAGTGTTCTAGTCTCGTCCCCTTCGGTAGATCACATGGCAGGAGTTTATTGTGGCATTCGAGCGTGCCTTCTGTCCATCTTTTGTCAGGTCGCAGAGGTTGCGTGAGTTTCTAGAGCTGTCCCAGGGTGACATGTCAGTGATGCAGTACCACTCCAGGTTTATTGAGTTGGGCCGTTATGCTTCTCACATCATGACAGATGAAGAAGTGAAGACCGAGTAGTTTGTTGGTTGTCTGAGGGTAGAGTTGAGACATCATCTTCTCGTGTCGGGTTTGACCACCTTGGATGCATCTTGCAAGGCAGCAGCGGCGCTGGAGAGAGATTTTTTGAAGGTCTGAGGGCATGGTAGTGCAGGTCAGGTTCAGGTAGGTGTTAGTCAGCCGATGGACGTGCAGCAACAGAGTGTCATCCAGCCCTCAGCAGGTGGTTCCGTGGCAGTGCAGTCAGTGGCTCCCGTGCCATAGTCATCGTCCTTTAGCTCGAAGCTCAAGAAGCTACTCAAGGAAGTAGGCTTTGGCGGGAAGCATCGGGGTTGCAAGGGGTAGTCACAGTAGGAGTCGTCGGGCAGCGTCCAGTAGCCCATGGCTATTCAGCCTCAGGGTTCGGTGACTAGTTCTTAGAGCGGTTGTCCAAGGTGCGGTGGTTCTCATCTAGGCAGGCAGTGTTCAGCACCCGCGGTTTGCTTTAGGTGTGACCAGCCAGGGCACTTGGCACGTGACTATCCGTAGAGACTGTGTCAGCAGCCCGAGTTTCAGCAGCAGCAGTAGTTTCAGCCCCAACAGATACCATCATAGCCATAGTAGTACCAGCGATAGGAACAGTTTCCTCAGTTGACTTGGTCAGCTATCGTGGGGAGGCAGAGGTCCCGAGGCAGAGTGACCCACATGACCAGATCAGAGGTTGAGGCGTCGCAGTTGGTGGAAGGTACTCTTTAGATTTTGGGTTGTGCAGCTTGTGTTTTGTTCGATTCGGGTGCTTCTCATTCGTTCATTTTAGAGGATTTTGCTCAGAGAGTGGTGGACCCAGTGGCCGAGATGTCTTGTGATATGGTGGTGGAGTTACCTACCGGTGATTTCGTGCACACCCTGTATTGCTTTGAGAAGGTGTCAGTGTGGGAGGAAGGGCGGAACTTGCCGGCCATGCTTTATGCGTTACCGCTTCAGGACTTTGATGTGATCTTGGACATGGATTGGCTCGAGGCTCATCATGCCTTGGTGGATTGTGGCTCGAAGAAGGTCTACTTACGGCAGCTTCGTGGACCCACCTTTTGTTATTGAGGTATTCGGTCTTCCTCTTCTCGCTTGCTTATCTCAGCTATTAGAGCTCGTCGATTGCTCGATGCAAGTTGTCAGGGTTTTCTTGCTTCCATGGTTTTGGTTGATTGGTAGTGTCTGGATGTGGAGGACACTGCGATTGTGTGTGAGTTTTCTGATATTTTTCCTGAGGAGTTGCCAAGGTTGCCGCTGCAGCATGAGATTGATTTCGTGATTAAGGTGGTACCTGGTACGGCCCCTATGTCAAAGGGACACCCCTTCACTCTACGTCCCCTATCTCTCTGCCCCGACCTCCCCTGGTGGCCTTCCTGGTTGGAGAATGAAGAGTATTCATCCACAGATGTGTCTGATTTCATACCACACCATTCCGACAATGGGAGTGATCGTGACGACGTCGCCTTCCTGGGAGTCATTCTCCACAGACTGTGCAGAACCAGTGTGGCCTGCAACCAGAGAGGGCTTACAGAAGCTCCAGCGACGTCATCTCTGCTCCCCTTGGTGCACCACTTGTCTGGGATATCCCTCTACCTGTCTTCTGTCCATCACAACTGGCAGAACCTCGTTAGGAGTCCGGCGCTACCCGTTCCGAATTTTCTCCCCTGGGTGCGCAGGGCGGGGGTAATAGGGGCAGTAGAGGTGTGAACGGGTCTTGCCGAAAGGATGATAGGTGGAGGATTGGATGGTGGGGTGGCAACAACGGGTGGAACGTGCATTGGCGGAGGAGTAGGGATAGGTGACAAAATGGGAGAGGTAAGTGATAAGATGAGGGGTTTGAAAGGAACGGTAGGCGTGGTCGGCATAGCAGTGGTGGATTGATGGTTTAGCGGGAGGATGATAGGGGTAGAAGGTGGAGGAGGGTTGCGGTAGGTATGGTGGAGGGCCATGAGCCACTGAACAGAAGACTCATCATCATAAGACCACCTGGCGTTGGGAGCCGGGCGATGGAGTTACTTGAGCCGGTGCCGGTGGGTGAGGTTGCAGAGTGGGCGCATGGTTGGGCATTGGATTCTGGTGGATCCCCAGATCCTGCGCGGGCTGCTACTGCTGCGATTGCTATGGCTGCGGTGCTTGCTGTTGCGGTCTTGGCGCTTGTTTTCTCCTCTCCTTGATCTCGATGATGACCTTGTGCATCTTGGCCCAATCAATGCGCTGTCCTTCATATAGATCTTATAAAAAATCTCTAAACTAGAAACAGTTCTCTATCGTGTGCCCAGGCTATCGGTGAACATACAATATCTAGACTGATCAACAACCGGGTTCCAATTAGGCCATTCCAGAGGAAGTTGTAAAGCACCGATGGACATGAGAGCTGAGAAAATGTCCGAGAGGGTCTCAGGTAAAGGGGGATATTGAACCCTCTTTGGAGCCAGGCATTTGAGTGCATAGTCGTTGGGAGGTGAGACATTGTGGTATTGTGGTGGTTATTGCGGCTGTTGAGGAGTGGGGAAAGAAGGTTGGGGATTTTGTGAAACGGGGAACTGAGGGTTGTAGGGAGGTTGTTAAAAGCGGGGTGGAGCGGATTGGTTAGGGAATGGGAAACTAACGGCTTGCACTTGTTCATTGGTTTGGACTCTTTCGGTAACTGGCCCCTAAGGTTTTCTATTGTATTTGGGCTTTTGGGCCTCGAAGAGAGTATGAATGGGTGATGTGACACGGACTATGGATGCAAAGGTACCGACCGAGTGAGCCTCAGACCTAGACTTGCAAGCACACTTTCAAATTGGCGGAATCGATGTTGGCGGACCGATATCGCAGTACAACCCTTTCCCGTGGTGACTAAGTGATGGTAGGGTGGGTCCGAGAGTCTAAACCCTGCTGGTTGGGGTGATGGCTTATCCAGCGACGAGGTGAAGGAAGTAGTCAACGAGTTCGCTGCGCTCAATGCGCGGCGGGAACGGCAGACCGAAGGCACCCCACGCTACGCCAAGCACCGCGTCCAGTTCGACGAGAACTTCTCCCTGATGTTCAAGGACCAGGAGGCGCTTCGCGCCGGCCGGGACGAGGACGTCGAGGTCCGCATGTCCGACCTCTTCGAGAACAACGTCGAGGCGCTGTTCGGGCGGTACAACCGCACGATGGCGGGGCACGTCGGGTTGGCCAAGGTGGGAATCAAGTCTCGCAAGGACTTCGACGACGCCATCGGCCGAGTCGAGAACGCCTTGGAGGGCGACGAGAGCGAGCTGAAGCGTGTAGTCAGTACCGCCGATGCCGCCTATAAGCTCGTCACGGGTACGCCGATCGAAGATGCCACCACGCTGACCCGCCTGGGTCGTGCGGCTCGTGACTACAACTTCACGACCACGATGGGCCAGTCGGGCTGGGCGCAGTTCCCGGACCTCGCCGGCCTGCTCGGCAAGGGGTACATGAAGCACACGCTTCGGTACTTCCCCGAAATCAGCAAGACGATCCGACGCAAGGATGGCCAAATCGACGTCGACTTCTATCGAGAGATGGAGGCATGGACCGGCCTCGGCACGGACCTGTTCAACAACCGCGTCTTCTCGTCCTTTGACTGGGGCGAGGAAGGTGAGGGCCTCTCCGGAGTGCTCGGCAAGGTTGAGCACGGTGTCCGCGTCGCAGGGCGCGGCGTGCAGAAGGCGTCCGGCCTTGGCTTTATGACCGAGCTGTCTCAGCGACTCGCTGGGCGTGTGGTCATCCAGCGCCTCGTCGACGACGTGCTGAAGGGAGGTGCGTTCTCTGAAGACCGCGCGCTGGCCCTTGGGCTGGAGTCGGGCATGAAGAGCCGCATCGCCCAGCAGATCAAGGACCACACCCAGTTCGTCGATGGCGACTTCGGCGGCAAGGTGCAGATTGTCAACTACTCGGCGTGGAAGGACACGGAGGCGAGGGATGCCTTCCTGTACGCGGTGAGTCGGGAGTCCCGGCGCATGGTGCAGGAGGAAGACCTCGGGGACACTTCGGTGTGGATGCACAAGAACTGGGGGAAAATCCTGTTCCAGTTCCGGCGCTTCGCCCTGGTCTCCTACTCCAAGCAAATCCTCCACGGCGTTGCACATGCTGATGCCGAAGAAGCGACTCGCCTGATGGTCTCGATGGCCCTCGCCGCGGCTGCCTACAAGGCCCGCCACGAGGTTGCCCTCGGACTCAAGGCTGCCTCCGGGATGTCCGAAGAGGACCAGGAGAAGTACCGCGAGAAGTACCTGTCGGTGGACCGCCTGTTCGCCGCCGCGTATGCCAACTCGTCGTACTCGTCTCTGCTGCCCGGCCTGTGGGACACGGTGCAATCCACCACCACGGGCACCCGCACCTTCGACACGCGCACGAGCGGCCTGGGGTCGGACCTGATTACCGGCAACCCGACGTACCAGCTCGGCACCAACGCCATGCGCGCCCTCAGCGGCGTAGCCCAGTCGACCCTCCGGGGCGACCGGCAGTTCGACCAGAGCGACCTTGCGGCCATCCGGCGGATCACCCCGTTCCAGAACGTCCTCGGCATGGACCTCCCTTGGGAGGCCATGGAAGGGACGCTGCCGGAGCGCGATGACGATCCAGATGCCGAGTCCATCGACTGGCTCACCAACGACACGCAATAAGGCCCCTTCGGGGGCCTTCCTCTTTTGAAGGCCCCCACTATCCGATGAACACGCGAGTTTCCTACCCCATCAGCGGGGCGGGCCCGTACACGTTTCCTTTCCCGTACATCAGCAAGTCCCACGTCACGGTGTACGTGGACGGAGTGCTCCAGAGCACTTCGGACTACAGCTTCGCCAGCACCAACTCCATTCTCTTCGACTCCACCCCTTCGGGCAGTGAGGTCGAAATCCGACGGGAAACCCCCGTCGACACGTCCCTCACGCAATACCTGAGCGGCGTCACACTCACGGCCAACGACCTGACGGTGGACTCGCTCCAGGCGCGCTTCCTGATCCAAGAGGAGGCCGATGCTCGCGCCATTGCAGTTGCCGATGCTTCGGCCGCCTCCAGTGACTACACGGACACCCAGGTGGCCACCGAAGCAGCCGCGCGGCTCGCTGCGGTGTCCGCCGAGGCCACCACTCGTGCCAACGCCGACACGGCCGAAACCTCGGCCCGCACTTCGGCAGATGCCGCCGAGGCCGCCACCCGGGCCGCCGCGGTCACTGACCTCGACAACCGCAAGATCGACCGCGACGAAATCCCGGGCTACCTGGTGGAAATCGGGGACGACTCGGCGATGGTCGCGTTCCAGCCGGCCGGTGCGGACTCCGTAGCCCGCAGCGTTGCTGCCAAGCTCCGGGACAGCGTGTCCGTCAAGGACTTCGGCGCGGTGGGTGATGGCGTGGCGGATGACACCGCCGCCATCGCTCGCGCCCTCGTCTATGCCGACTCGATCGGCGGGTGCGAAATCGTCTTCCCGCCGGGCCGGTATCGCAAGACCGACGCTGCCGACAGCCAGATCGTCGTCACCTCCAACACCACGCTCCGCGGGTTCGGCCCCGGCTCCGTCATCTTCTTCGATGACGACCCGGCCGTTGTCCCGGAGTCCGACCAGTCGAACCGGGTGTTCTACCTGGCCGACACCGAGAACGTGTCCTTCGTGGGCCTTACGTTCGAGGGCACGCTCCTCACCGCCGATTCGGTGACCAACGGGAAGCAGTGCATCGCTGGGGTGCGGAACACCAACCTCACCATCCAGGGTTGCACCTTCCGCAACCTCCGCAGCATTGCGTGCTCCTTCGGTTCCACCACGGACGCCGTGTTCTCTGGCAACATCCTGGAGAACATCGCCCGAGACGGGGCCCGCTTCACGCACAGCCGCAACGTCTCGGTCACCGGCAACGTGTTCCGCAACGTGTCGGACGACTCGGTGTCGCTGCATTCCAACGACACCAGCTATCCCACTGCCGGTATGCCCTCCGGGTGGGCGGTGACGGGCAACACCTTCGAGGGCGCGCAGGGCATTCGTGCGCTGGGTGCGAAGGGCCTGACGGTGTCGGGCAATACGTTCCGACGCTGCCAGCTCCACGCAATCCACGTCGAGCAGGGGTGGTCGAGCGTGGAAGGCAACACCTCCCAGTTCGCCATCAACATCACCGGCAACACGATTCTGGATACGCTCCGGATCAACTCCGGTTCCTCCACTCCGCCGGGCGTCATCAACATTCTCGGTAAGGCCAGGTATTTCGGGGCTCTCTCCAATAAGCCTGGAGTGAACGCGCCCCCGTACGCCTACAGCTACCTCAACGACACCGACAGTGGCACCGTGGTGATCCCTGGCGACCACGCGATCGTGATTGCCAACAACATAATCGCCCGGACGCTCCCGAACGTGGCGGCGCTGTCGGACTGGGGCTACGGCGAATACTTCGACCACCGCAACGTCGGCTCCCTGTGGGCTGACCCCGCGGTCTCCGATAGCACCTTCGGCCACAATGCGATCAGCTTGCGCGGCCCCCTCGATGCCGTCTCCATCACCGGCAACGTCATCGAAGGAATCTCCCCGGGCCTCTACGCCATCCGAATGGATGTCGACGGCTCGTCGAACGGCGTGGACTTCAACGACGTCCAGATCGTGGACAACGTGATCCGGGACTGCCCCGGCGGCGGTGTGTACGCTGCCCCCGCGGGCTCCGGCGCTGCCGCCTGGAACCTCGTGGTGTCGAACAACACGTTCGACCTCGACCCGTTCTTCCGGAACACCGACCACAACTCGGACAACACCTGGGCCGCTACGGGCAGTTGTCGGGCCGTCTCGGTTATCTCCGGGCGCTGCCTGGTGATGCGTGGGAACGTGCTGAAGAACATGTCTCAGGCCAACAACGTTGGTACCGCGGCTTCGATCTACGATCAGAACGTCCTGTGGAGCAGCGGCGCGGTCGCCGGCGGCGATGCCTCCAACAAGGGCATCCGCGTGATCGATCCGACTCAGATCAATGTCATCTACGACGCCGACCCAACAAGCGGGACGTACGGCCAGGTGACCACCGTCCCCGCGGCGGCATCCAACTCGATGCCCACCTCGGGCCGCTACGTACAATCGCACGTTGTCCGAAAGACCACTCCGGCCATTGCGGGGTCCTCCGGCAGTCAGTACGTGGTCTCTGGATGGATTCGGCTCACCACCGGCACCGGCCACACCCTCAACACGGACTGGGCGGAGCTTCGCACGCCCACGGGAACCTAATGAAGACGGAACTGATCGGGGGCTGGCTGGCAAAGCTGGCCCTCACCGTTGTCGGCGCGGCTACCGTCGCCGGCAGCGGTGCCATCATCAATGGGGCGCGCACCAACGCGGTCCAGGATCAACGCCTTGCAGCGGTGGAGAAGACCGTCGACAAGATGGACGCCCTGTCCTCGAAGCTCGACGAAACCAACAAGAACGTCGCCGTGCTCAACGAGCGGCTCAACCAGGAGGTCAACGATGGGCGATAAGCGCGCGACCGATGACCAGATGGACGTCCTCCACGCCCTTCAGTGCGCCACGCTAATGTCGGAGGTGAAG
The DNA here is from genome assembly GCA_024336825.1 of Amorphophallus titanum. Lineage (NCBI taxonomy): Eukaryota > Viridiplantae > Streptophyta > Magnoliopsida > Alismatales > Araceae > Amorphophallus > Amorphophallus titanum. The sequence goes on from JANBPO010003380.1 coordinate 99,043, forward strand.
CGGTACACCGAGTACCGGAACCCTGAGACCGGGGAGCTGGAGCCACAAGTAGTGCCTCCGGCTCTCCTGGCCCAGGTGACCAAGTTCCTCAAGGACAACGGCATCGACTCCCCAGCGCGCGCTTCGCGCATGAAGGACTCGCTGGGCGCCCTGCCGAACTTCAAGGACGTCGAAGTCGAACACAAGGGGTATCAGTGATGCCCCTCTACGACTTCGCGTGCTCCTGCGGTCACACCTACGAGCAGCTCACCAAGTCCGAAGGTTCCGACGCGAAGTGTCCCCAGTGCTTGTCGCTGGGGACCTCCGTCCGGCTGCCATCGAAGCCCGCCCACGTGGTCTTCCGCGGCAACGGGTTCTACGCCACGGACTACAAGAACAGTCGGAACCAATAGTCTCCAGTTGGAAACAAAAACATGCCTTCGTTGCAAAGGTCCCAAACCTTACAGCGACTTCCGTAAGGATAAGAATCGGAAGGACGGCCTTTACCCCTACTGCGGGGAGTGCGCTAGAGAAATGGGGCGTAAGGACTACGCCAAACACCGCAAGCAGCGCCGCGCAGCCGACAACGCCCGGTATCGAACTCCGGAACGCCGTGCATCACACCTAGTCCGTTTGGCCGCCTCACGTCGCCCAGTGACCATCACCCCTGAGTGGGTCCTGGAACGCCTCCAGCGTGGAACGTGCGAAGCCACAGGGCTTCCCTTCGACCTTCGGCAACTGTCGGACAAGTCTAAGAACCCCCTAGCCCCGTCCCTGGATCGCATTGATCCGCGGGGCAACTACACCCCCGAGAACACCCAAGTGGTGGTCCACGCCTTCAACCAGGCGAAAGGGGAAATGTCCCAGAAGGAAATCGGAGAAATGCTGTCCAAGATGGCGGAGGGGTTCCGTGCCCTCCACTAAGTATCCGGAGTGGGTGCAGACCGACGGCGAAAAGAAGGCGTATGAAGACTTCCGCGTTTTCTTCTACATCGTCCTCAAGCACCTCCGGCTCAACCCAACCAAGCGCCAGTATGACGTTTGCCTGTTCCTCCAGAATGGTCCCCGTAGACGCATGGTGCAAGGTTTCCGAGGAATGGGTAAGTCGTGGATTACCGCGGCCTACGTCCTCTGGAAGCTCTACAGGAACCCCCAGGAGAAAGTCCTAGTCGTCTCCGCAAGTGAGCAGAGGTCCGTCGAGTTCGCCACGTTCACTCGGCGCCTGATCGACGAAATCGAGCTGCTGAACTTCCTACGCCCGAAGGCGGGCGGGCGCGACTCCATCCTGGCGTTTGACGTCGGCCCTGCGGAAGCCTCACAGGCCCCCTCGGTTCGAGCGGCCGGCATCAACGGCCAGCTCACCGGCGGCCGTGCGTCGCTGATTTGCGTAGATGACTGCGAAGTGCCGCGCAATGCGTTCTCTGAGACCCTCCGCGAGAAGCTGAAGGAGGCCATCAAGGAGTTCGATGCGATCCTCGTGCCGGGCGGCCAGGTGGTTTACCTCGGTACACCCCAGAGCTTCGAGTCGATCTACAAGGACCTTCCGTCCCGTGGCTACGAAATCCGGGTGTACCCCGCGTTGTACCCCGAGGACGTCGAGGTGTACGGCGGTCAGCTAGCTCCGGAAATCCTGGAGGAAATGCGATCGGACCCCAAGCTCGTCGGGCACTCCACGGACCCCATGCGGTTCTCCGACATCGACCTCGCGGAGCGTCGGGCGTCCTACGGCGCCAGCTCGTTCCAGTTGCAATTCCAGCTTAATACGGCTCTCGCCGACGCCGAGCGGTTCCCCCTCAAGACCTCCGACCTGTTCTGCATGGACGTCGACCCCGAGGTGGCCCCCGCCAAGCTCGTGTGGTCCTCCGATCCCCGCAACGTGGTGGTCGGAGTGGACAACGTCGGCTTCACCGGCGATCGCCTGTACCGGCCCTACCACGCCTCCGAGACCATGCTGCCCTACCAGGGGCGGATCATGGTCATCGACCCCTCTGGTCGAGGCAAGGACGAGACGGGCTGGACGGTGCTGTACCAAGCCAACGGCATGGTGTTCCTCCCGGCCGCTGGCGGTGACACCCGCGGTTACACCGAGGCTGCCCTGGAGTTCCTTGCGGAGACCGCCAAGGCCCACAAGGTCAACCGAATCCTGGTCGAGTCCAACATGGGCGACGGCATGTTCGCTGCCCTCCTGAAGCCCGTCCTGACCCGCATCTACCCCTGTACGGTGGAGGAGGTGAGGGCCCAGGGCCAGAAGGAGGTCCGGATCATCGAGGACCTGGAGCCCGTCCTGAACCAGCACCGTCTGGTCATCGACACCAAGCTCGCCTCGAAGGACACCGCGGACGGCGTGAACAGCCTTCTGTACCAGCTCACCCACATCACCCGGGACCGCGGAAGTCTTCGACATGACGACCGTCTGGACGCCCTGGCCCACGGCATCCGCTACTTCCTCAACGCCCTGAAGCAAGACACCCAGGCGGCCGAAGAGGCCCACCTGGCCAAGCTGAGGGCCAAGCAGCTCGACGACTTCCGCAAGGACTGGTATCGGCTGAACGGGATGCGGAGGCCCCGCAAGGGGTTCACCCAGGGGAACCGAGGGGTCCGTTGACCCGATAGTCTACGGGCGGGGATGGTCCTTGTCCGTAGAAGGTCCCTAGAAGCTCCTGTATGGCCCTGTGAGGGCCACCTAGGGGGAGGGGAGCTACTACCCTACCGGGTAGCCCCTCCAGGGCCTCAAACGGGCTCTCCATCAGTGGCCCTGAACGGCCCCTTCAGCTACACTCCAGTGCCCCCGTCGGGCCACCTCTCCGATGGATGGTCTCCCTTGGTCGCGGGATGCCTGGCGGGGGCACTTTCCTACCGAACCTGTCAGGGGGACCACATGACCATCCTCGACGACCCCGAGTACCAGAAGTGGACCCGAAGGTGGAACTGGGTAGGTCCGTACCTGTTGGGCATCTTGACGGGGTGGGGACTGTACGACGTCCTGAGGTGATCCTTAGGGGTACTCAGGTGGTCCTCAGGTGACCACTAGACAACAACTACACCAACCACCTTCCTGGTTACACTGAAGGTGCCACTTAGGTGACACCTAGGTTCTATATAAGTATATCTTAAACGCGCGCACACGCGCGTATACACTAGAGAGTGGTCTCTGTCAAGTGACCATCTCTGTGTCGTTAAGGTATCAGTCAGTCCAGGATCGTCTAGGGATGGGTCTTCCCCGATAGGGGACTGTCTCCCAACGTATATGGTCCCTGAGGGCTCCTGTAGTGCTCTACAAGGGGCACCTGGGGAGGGGGCCGGTAGGGTAGTACCGGGTGGCCCGTACAGGGCCCTACAGGGCGTCCTGGAGAGGGGCCCGTTTTGGTGCAAATCACCGAGGTCCCCTCGATCGGGCGATCGCGGCCCCGTTCCCCCGTGGGGGTGCCCGCCGGCATGGGCCTCGGGGCCACCTGCCGCGCACCTAGGGCGCACCGCGCGCCACCCGCAGGGCCACCGGGGCAGGGCGCAGGGCACGCCATGGCACAAGGCCAGCCCGCAGGCCGCACGGCGCCTAGGGATGTAGTGGATTCAGGGACACGCGCAGGGCGCAGGCAGGGCGTGGCACGGGTGCACCGCGGGTGCAGCATGGGTGCAGCGAGGGGAGGCGAGGGGCGCAGGGTTCGGCCCGTCTGCCCGACCCCCAGTTTTTTTCGGTGGCCACGCTGCCACCTCAGGGCCACCTCAGGGCCACCTCGCTGCCACCTCGGGTGCACCGCAGGGCCACCAGTCGATGCCCGGACGATTCCCGGACGATTCCCGGCCACGGGCACCTAGGGGCCACCTTAGGTTTCCCGCGGGAGACCGTAGTCTCACGGAGACTTGAGCCGACGAACGGTCAACACAGGGGCTTGACAGCCCGCTACAATGCTCCTCGCGCGGCGACTATCGCCGGCACAAGACCATCAACTAAGGGAGACCATAATGGAAACTGCCACCGACCTCGCCGCCAACCTCGCCGCCAACCTCGCCGCCGCCAATTCCACGGCGCAGAGATTGGTCACCCTGTCCGCCATGCCCGCCCTGCGCGGCACCGACTGGGAACTCGTGGCCGCCGGGTTGGGCGGCTTGAAGCGTAATTCTGTTTGGCGCTTCGCCGATGGTAGCGCCGTTGTCATTGGCTACAGCGGCGCGCCAGTTGAATACTTCGGTGAGTAGCGTTTCAGGCCATGCCCTTGCCACCATGGGAGGGCATGACCGGACGCGCTACGTCCGCAGGTCTCCAGCCGGAGACCATGACCACGAGGGAGACCAAACAATGCGTTACTCGGAAGCTTCCGCAAATCGAGACCTTGCCGCCACTGCGCGCCTCGCCCCGCCTGCCCGTATGCGTGCCCGTGGGGAACGCGTGGGGGCCAAGCCGCTCCCCGGGTGGATGTTCGCCATCGGGTGGGGCGTGCTGGCGCTGAACCTCGTGGCGGCGTGGATGGGCGGTGCCCTATGAACGCCACCGCGGAGAAGGTGAAACGGTGCCTGCGGTGTGAGCTGCGGATGCTGGCGGACGCATCCCGTCATCCGCGACTGCACAAGGTGGGGATCAAGGCCGTGGCGTCGACTCATGCCATCTACTACGCCAGCGAGACGTTTGGCTGGCACTTCCTCCACACGCCTGCAACGGCGGCTGTTTTCTTCGTCGTCGTCGTGGCGCTGTTCACCGAAGGACAGCATTAGGAGGGCAGGTAATGGACGTCCATGGACGGGCGTCCATTGCCGGCAATCCTGCCGGAGTTTCAAGGGAGACCAAACTGTGAGCAAGTCAGAACGAAACCTGAAAGAAACCCGCGCCGCCAGCATCCGCGACGGCTCGCCCGTGCCGGAGGTGGCACCCGTCCGCATGCTCGTCTCGCCGGCCGCGTGTGACTGCCTCTCAACGGAGGCCGCGCTACACCTCGCCGCGAAGGTGCGCGCGTTGGGCAATCCCGCACTGGCCGCGCTGCGCCACCACGTAACCGGAGCCATTGAACGCGGTGAAGCCGAGGCCGTCGTGGAGGTGACGGCATGAAAATTACCATCATCGCTGGCACGGGCCAGAACATGCACGGCGCACCGATTAGCGATTCCCTCCGGGCCGCGGCCGTCCGCGCCATCCGTGAATATCTCGCCAACATCTTCGGCGGCTTCACCGAGACCGACCACACGGGCGGCTGGATCAACGGCGCGGGCCGCCTCGTCATGGAACAAGGCAAGGCTTGGACCATTTTCACGGAAGACTCAAAGCACGCGGAGGGCGCGGCCGAATACGTGCGCCGCCATCTGATGCAGGAATCGGTGGGACTGGCAATCGAGCCGGCCGCCGTGCGCTGGATCGCGGAGGACAGCGAGCCGGCCGAACTGGAGGCGGACGCGGCCTAGCAGGGATGGAGGTTATGCGCCTGCCCCCGCGGGCGCATAGCCGGCAATCCTGCCGATCACCGAAACAAGGGAGACCAAACATGAAAGAGTCGACGGCACAAGGCAACGCGACGGGGGGTCGCGTGTATGGAGGCGACTGCGGGCTGATTCATATTGCCGACGGCCAGCGCGCGGCCATGGGGCGGGAACTTGCCCGCGAACTCGACAACTGGATGCGGTCGGATGCCGTCGAGTCAGACGCGCGCACGGTAGCCGAAGCGTTCGGCCCCGACGCGCAGTCCCTTTGTCCGGGCTGCTACATGGTCGCCATGTTTAACGCCTGCGTGGAACTGGCGCGCGCCAACGGCCAGTCCATGGGGGAACTGGGGCGCACCATGGCGGCCGCCTTCGTGGAACTGGCGGAGAAGTATTTGACTTAACCATGCAAACGTGTTGTAGAGAGAGAAAAATGATCGATGGTCATGAATAAGTCTTATTCAGATGCTTAGGGTATGACTTAGTTCAAGTAGACAGAACACACAAGGAATTCTGTGAAATTTGGCATGACAACACCACTAGCATCGACCTAGTCCTTGATCTTATACAGAAGATAAGAAGACTGGCATTGACCTTTGTTCATGAGTTAATGCAGACTAGCACTGACTTTTATGCATGAATCTATATGCTAACAAGGTAACTCGGATCGACCTGTATATGCAAGCATCAGCACTAAGATTGACCTTGTATGACAATGACAAAACCTGCACAGACCTCTATATGCGAAGATCAAAACATACACTGACCTTATCTTCATTTCTACAAAAACATGCATCGACCTTATATGGATGCAAGTCAACTAGCATCGACCTCACTATATGAGCGGCGCAACTAGCATCGACCTCACTTATGCAATTATGACAACTAGCACCGACCTTTATTTGTGCAAGACACAACATGCACCGACCTTATATGTATGCAAGGCAACTAGCACTGACCTCACTACACGAGCGACGCAACTAGCATCGACCTCACTACATGAGCGATGCAACTAGCATCGACCTTACTTATGCAATCATGGCAACCAGCACCAACTTTACTACACGAGCGACACAACTAGCATCGACCTCACTACATGAGCAACGCAACTAACATCGACCTTACTTATGCAATCATGGCAACTAGCACCGACCTTACGTAGTGAAAAACACAACTAGCGTCGACCTTATTTGATGGAAGATGCAACTAGCATCGACCTCACTTATGCATAACAACAAGCATATGAATCATGTAAGCAAGCACTTTATCACTGACATGATACATAGTGTGTCATCATCAAAATCAGAGATCCAACATTCTCCCCCTTTTTAATGATGACAACTATGAGTCATGTGTATTTATTCATGAACTCAATCATTCAGTTCAGCACTTAATCAAGTGAGATCACAAGTTTTCAATAACATTCATTGATTTTCATTTTATGCAATCATGATTCATTGACTGGCATACATGGAAATGACATTCAAGACAAATACTCAAGACACATATGCAATTCTAAAATTTCTATGTACAAAATGAAAGACTAATGTCTGATTGATTATCTCATCACACAAGAGCTTTAGAGACAGAAGTTTAGAGTTTTTGATATAGACATTCATTCAGATCATTTACAAAAAAGAAACATAACATCCAGGCACCAGAGATGAAACAGTCAGAAACATAACAGCATCAGCCAGAAACATAACAACATCTCCCCCACTTCATCTCCCCCACTCTAGATCATGTCTCAACATCTCATCAGCGTCTCCCTTCAGACCAAGAAACAGTCATACATGACACTCATAGATCATTCTCCCCCTTTGGCATTATCAAAAAGAGGAGGACGCTTAGAGGTCTGCAGGACTAGTTCTGCTGGAGCTGCCACCTCTGAAGCTTCCCCGTCTTCTAGGAGGTCTGCTGCTGGAGCTTCCCCTCAGAGGTACAGCCATGGGAAAGGAGTGTGGAAGTCTGTCCACATTGGTACCAAGAGCAGCAAACTTGGTCATGATCTTTTGATCATTTTGGTGGACCTCTGCTTGAAGTTGTTTGACTTGAGTGGTCAAGTCTACAAACCAATTCTGCAGCATACTGCACATGTTGTCCACCTGAGAAGTTTGCTGATTGTGAATATCAGCCATGAAAGTGGAAGAGCTAGTGGCCTGAGAGGTGATCACTTCTTTAAAACCATCAACGAGCTTCTGAACTTGTGTTTGAACATGGTCCAGTTTCTCATAAGTATTGCCAACCTGTATCATACTGCCATGCACGTCACCAGAAATGGCATTGAGTCACTAAGCCATAGCCTACTATTCTTGTCAGAGCGAAGTGACCTGAAGTTTTAGATGCTCCAGTTCTATCTTGATATCAAAGGAGTGTAGAAGAGTCTGAGTGAGTTTGATATAAGAAGTAGCCTGAGTGCTTTGCATTTTGCCCAAAATTTCTCCTGCTCTCTGACAGACTATGAATAATGAATTCAGAAAGTCATGCAATCTCTCATAAGATTTGTATTTGTCATAGACAAATTTTTCCCATTGACTGTTCACAATCTGTTCCACATGGAGCATTCTTGCATCAAGTCTTTGAATAGATGAGTGTAAGTGCAAGAACTGAGCATTCATAACTCGTCCTTGGTTCATAATAAGATTCACCAAAGTGGTGAACATTTCTGTCATTTGAGCTCCTAGGTTAGGTACAGCAAAATTAGAACCTTGAAATTCTGGTGGAATATACTGTTCTTCAGGAGATAACGAAGGTTGTATCTCAAAAGTAGTCATTGGCCCCTGATGAGGCCCATAGAGGAGAGCAGGACCTAGAAATACTCGTGGAGCTACACTCTCAGTTTCTTGAACTTCCTGGGGTTGTTCTTCCTGATCCTCTTCTATCTTTTGCTCTTCCTGAATCTCTTCTACCCTCTGCTCTTCCTGAATTTCTTCTTGCCTTTGCTCTTCCTAAAATTCTTCTTGCCTTTGCTGATCATTGCTCTGCTCAGGTTGATCAAAAAATCCTTGCTGCTACTGTTGCTGCCCAATTTGCTCAATCAGCTCATCAATATGTTGATCAAATTGCATTAAGAATTGATCATCATCTAGTTGTGGTTCATGTATATCTCTTGTGTCCACTTCCATTTCTTCGATATGAGAATCATGTTTTTCCTGAGTTATTTCTATCCCTTGTTCTTTAGAACCATTGACTTCTTCTACCTCAGAAACATGCTCTTCTTGAACTCCTTTAGTTTCTTGCTCTTCAAGCACTGTTCCTTCCTATCCATGAATTTCTGGTTCTTTCACAACCTCAGCGGTTAATCTGTCTACATTTTGTTCCTCTGTTTGCTCTTCCTCTTGCTCCCCCTGAATTTGTTCATCATGCTAGAGTTCAATTTCCTGAATTAATGTCTCGTCTCGTATTCCAGGCACAGTCATAGAAGGCTGTCCACTTTCTTTTTCTATTTGTATTTCTCCCGTCTCTTTAGAAATAGCCACTGTGGGCTGTTCAATCACTTTTTCTCTTACTTTCATAACATGCACAGGTGGTTCTTCAACATCCTTTTCTGCCACAAGCTTAGTAGGTGCGGCCTGAATTTTCAACTTCATGAACTTTAGAATAAAATCCATGTTGTATATGTTCACCTTAGACACTTCCTTGAATGTTTCATTCTCTACAGGCACCTTAAGTTTTTTAAATACTGCAGTAAGGTGTGCAACATAAGGACGATATCTTTTTGATTCCTTTCGAGTTCCAATAATCTGAATCATTATCCTTGGGAGGCAAATCTTGATATTCTTAAACAAACAAAACATGATGAATCTTTGTGTTTCTGTAATCCTCCCCCTACCTCCATCTTGAGGTGTAATGATGATAGTTAGCATGTGGTGAACAAGTCTCTTAAAAGGTGAAAACTTGTTGGCATTGAGGTTAATCAATTTCGTCTGCCTATGGTCAGAAGAATCACAAGGCTTGTCTGTCAAAATAGAATACGCCTCAAATTCATCATAATCAAAATCCTCCTCACAGGCACCTTCTTCGGGAATTCTAAACACTTTATGGATGATGTGTACAGTCAGCTTAATGTTAATTCCCTTGGCTCTTGAATGAATTTCAGCTCTATCAGGGTAGAATTTCAAGTTTTTATAGAACTCAGCCACTAGTGTTGGATAAAGGATCCTATGTCTCCCCACAAATTTTTTTCATTTCTGGAATTTTACTAGACTCAATAACTCAGGGAATTCCTCTATCATATCCTTGTCATGAAAATCAACAAATCAAGGAAATATAATCTTAGAACTATCACTTACAGATGCTTCTTCAGACCTAGCAGGTTCCATTTCTTCAGCAGAATTAGGGGATACATCCTCAGCAACTCACTACCGTTTAGCCGAGGGTTCGAAAACTGTTTCTTCAAATATCAGATTTTTAAAAATTAGTAAAATTCCTAATTTCCTTTCTATTTAAATTCTCAACCCCCTCTCTCCTCCCTCATTTCTCACCTCTCTTTCTCCCTCTCATTCTCTCTCCTCTCTGGGTCTCTCGGCACGGGGTGCACACTGTTGCGGAGCTAGCCGAGACGAGGATGCGATGGAGTGATCGGGACGTGGGATAGAACGGCGGTTTGAGCGTGGCGTGGCGCAATCCCTCAGTGGATTCAGAGAAGGCGTCATTCGTGTTTCTGGCAGTTTTTGGTGTGGATTAGTCGCTTCGATGGGCGATTTCTTCGGTGGACGTAGGGAGACAGATCACCTACCATTCCTACATGTTTTTCCTATAGTTTCACATCGTTCGGTGCCAGAACGAGCGAGTTTAGGCTCGTTGTAGTTTTTCAGTGTTCGTAGGCTTCGCCAGAAAATGGCGACGGTTCTGCGATCGATTAGTGTCAATGGACTCCTTGGAACGTCAGCATTCCATAGTCACTGATTTTGTGTCGATTAGCGGTCATTCGGGACCGTTAGGAGCCCGGGAACTCCAGTTTCTCCATTTGGGTCAATTCCATAGAATTGCATGTTTCTCACTATTTCACAGCCAAGTTGACTCCCGTTGGAGACTATGTGTTGTGTATGACCATCACCATTGTACCCCCTTCGTTTCGGAATGAACGGGACGTGGAAAGGCCACGATCGAGCTGATCCCACGTTTTGCTCGCCGTAACGCCTTCGCGGTTCAATAGCAATCACTTAAGGTGCATAGGTGGCTGATTTCGGACCATTTAACGTGTCTCAATTTTAGGTTGAGTGGTCAGTCGATAGACCGCTCTAGGGCTTGAGGGGCCAGGAGTGGTCCGCCCATCCCTTTGTGAGCGGCTGGTCTTCAATCGTTCATCTTTCACGTTGGGTTGAGCGGCCAGGTTCTGCCTGCTTATCCTAGTTGACCTTTGGTCAGCAGTTTTGTGTCAGTTCAGATACGCGGTTTGGTCAAGACCATTCTGACCAACACTGTAGTAGGTCGGTTGGCTTGAGCGGCTAGTTGTTAACTGCTCATGCCATTGGCGGCCCAGCCCTAACTGCCCATCTATTTTAGTCTGTAGGGGTTTATTCCCTTGGGCGGTTGGCTCCCAACCGTTCATCCCCTTTGAATGGTCCATTCCAGACCATTCATCCCCCTTGAATGGTCCATCATAGACCGTTCATCCCTAGTTGGGTTCATGTGTTGTCTGTTGGCCGTAATGGCTTGTTTTGAGTCCGTCTATCTTTGGTTTGTGTCCTAGGGCGGTGTTTGTGCATCGGTGATTCTCTGGATTAGTCAGTTCGGGGTTGATTGTGTGCGGTCTACTCTTTGACTACTCCAGTTTTCCCTAACGACTTATCTAGGACTACCATTATTCTTGTCTCTATGTGCATAGCGACTCTTGGATCGCTTATGCCCAGAGCGTCGTTTCCCGATGTTTCGATTTCCGTGTATCTTGGTTTGACCACGTGTGATGGAGGCATCACCACTACCTCCCTCTGGCTCGGGTCGTCCACACACCCGAGATTGGATTGAGCTCGAGCTTCAAAACCCGAAAGGGTGGTAGAGCTGGTAAAGAGAAAAATGAAATACTTCTCCTTCTCTACTCCTCACCGACAGGGGCCGTCGATTCCAACATCTTGTCGACGGCTATCTCCAGGTCACTCCACAGTGAGGGCGATCACTACTCCCACAACGGCTGGACAAGGCCTCAACTCCTTCACAGGCCGGTCACCCAGCTCCAGTCCCAGCCTCCTGGCCTCAACGCCTTCACAGGTCGGTCACCCAACTCCAGCCCCAGTCCTCAGTCCTAGCCTCGTGGCTTCAACGCCTCCATAGGCCTACCACTCAGCTCCAGTTCTAGTCCTTAGTTCCAGCCCTGTGACTTCAACGCCTTCACGGGCCAGCCACCCAGTTCCTGTACCAGCCTCCAGTCCCAGCACCGTGGCTTCAATGCCTCTATATGCTAGCCCCCCCAGTTCCAGCCCCAGTCGTCAATTCCAATATCATGGCTACAACACCTCTATAGGCCAGCCACTCAGCCCCAGTCCCAATGCCAATTCAGCAATCCAGTCATCACGCTTCCGTGAGCCCGTTACAAAGACCCAGCGCCAACATCTAGCTCCCGCATTTCAGCCACCATGCCCTCATGGAGTAGTTGGCCAGTCCCAGCCCCTAGTTCTGGCCTTTGGCCATCATACCTCTCAGGGTCATTCAACCATTACAACCTCAGCTCCTCAGCCTAATGTAAACCACATTTCTGACTAACAACATGAAGACAACCAATACCCCACGCGTCGGCCTATGACCGACGCATCCCAGAACCAGCCCTCGGTCTTAACCTCGTAGATCGCCATATCTTGGCCCTATACAACAAGGGCTTTCCTCTTCAGAGGACTAGCCCCCAACATTTGGCCTATGCCCCTGCTTTCCAGTACCCAGTCCCCAAAGTCTAGTCACATTATCTCTCAAGCCCAGTTCTCTACGTCAATGCCCCCCAAACTGGGTGAACCCGACCTATTACACCCTGTACCAGTATGTGGTAGGGAACAATCAAATAGACTAACAGTAAATGGTCGCCAGTCCCTGCATTCGACACGGTTCCATGGAACAAGAAGTGGAGCAACCCATCAAATGATGACATCAAAATTCAGAATCTGTCACTAATACTCTCTATAAAATGGGAGCCCAAGACATGCCCTTGGGGTAACAAAAATGTACAATCTGGATAACAAAAAAGGTAGAGGAAGTGACACAATCACAGCCCAGCTTCACTCCCCTCCAGCTCCGCTAAGGGAGACTCCATGGCAGCTAGCTCTGCCTTCAGGGTCGACGCAAGCTGTACGCTCACCTCGACACCCATCTCGGCAGTCTGCCACTCGACCCTAGTGAGCTCCACGTCTCGCCGCTGCTCCTCCAAGGCCTTCTCTAAGGCCTCAGCTCTGCTCTCCGCATCTCTCAGTCGAGCAACGCGGTCCTAGGCAAGCGACACAGCCTCGTCAGCGTACCTCTCTTGCTCGGTGGCCGCCAGTGCAAGCTGAGCCCACTGCCTCTCCAACTCTCAGACGGCCGCTAGCCGTCGAGCCCTCTGCTCCTGTGCCTCCAGAAGCTGCAGGTCCTCTACCTAGATACTCCAAGCCGTATCGGGTCTGCTCGGTAGTCCTATCGGGTATATCTGGTATCTAGGATCTGGGTCGTCACAGCTAGTATCAGAGTATTATTGTGTGAAGTACATGGGAATCTGAGATATATAGTTTCTAGAGTCCTGAAAGTCGAGTACAGTCATTCCCTGGGTTAGGTTTCGTGATTTATGATCGTTTCATTTTTCATGTGTTGTCTTGTGCGTGTTGTGTTAGCACTGTGCGAGATGGGTTTTGCTCTCGTCAGGATGTGATAAGGTCCTTCATTTTTGTCATGATGTCTGTCTCGATCCTGTTGTACTTGGCAGAGTTCGTCGAAAGGCTTGAATCTGCAGTACATTGTTTGAGGTTTTCTTGTCATTTGTTTAGGTGGTTGGTGACTTTTATAGTTGGTGTGATGGTCGTACATGTTCTTACGTGATTTTGGTCACCCCAGCTTGAGTCTGTTCAGCTCCTGATGCGTTTCGCTTCTAATTGAAGCGCTCGATTAGATTCCTTGATTGAGAAGATGCTCAGGTGACCTAGGATTTTCCTTCTTGGTGAGCTTCTGATGGTGAGCTTGATGCTTCTCATTTCTATTTGGTGGAGTCTTTTTCGAGGTAAGCCTTAGAATTGCTGTCTTAGTGGTGCCTTTGTCCTCTGTCTACTTAAATGTGGACAATGTTTATTCTGAGCCTAATCTTTTCCTTGTTTTATGGTTACTCGACTTTGGACTCCGTTATGGATTTAAGAGCTGTTGCGTACCGTGTTTCTCGTGCCATGCCCAGTGGCTGACGTGTTGTGAAGGCTCATTTATCATTTCAGGATGTGAAGGTAAGCTGAGATTGGCATTTCTCTTGGTGCTTTGTACTGATGTTGGTGCTCTCTTTTTTAGTACTTTGGCTTCTTATGATAGGTTGTTCGCTGGATCAGTACTCATGGCGTGCTATTTGTGATTTTTATAAATTGCGATGGCGCCGAGTGTGTGTTGAGATGCGGATATCGAGGTGCTCTCTGATGCCTATGTGCATTGTATGAGTCCACAGTGGAAGCGTGTGGGTTGATTACCCACGGGCCGAGGATCGTTGTTGTAAGATTCTCACCGTTTGAGAGAATTATCTTTCTCGATGTGACATTATCTCGGCTTCCCGTGCCTTGATGTCATTTGTTGTCGTGCTGTTGCTGGAGTCCTTCTAGTGTTGGCATTGGCATTTGTGAGTATTGGGGAAGCTGTCGGCATTCCTGCTAATTGAGTACCCTTTGCTCTGCATTTTCTTTCTTGGGTGTTGTGTCCTCGAGGCGTTATTGTGGTCCTTGAGATGCATTCCCCGAGATCATCATTTTCTCATTGTCGTGGGTCTTTTCTTGGTAAACTGCTCAATGTGTGACTCGTTCCCTGTAGTGATGTGTTCAGTTGTTATTGTGCCTTAATGTGACCCAGCTTGCAGTTGTGTTCTGTGGTTCTGTATTCTGTACGCAGCCGAGATCCTGCAAGTGTTGCTGTTGTTATTGTTTTAGCGTTGTTTCTCTATGATTTTGTCTGTCTATCTTGGCACTATGTGGACCGTGATCTTGTCGGTTAGCTTTGCTATACTCTTATTCATGCATGAGTCAACATAAGCATAGCCATATGAATCAAATGATTTTTAAAACTTATTTTTCACAAAAGAGTGTGTGGGTAAGTGTCCCACATCTCTCTTCTTATTCCTACCTTTTACATTGCTAGTCTTATAATGTTCAACCAATTTCTCTTTTCCTTTCAATTCTTTTTGAACAACATCTTTCAATTTCCTCAATTCATCATTCATGGTATTTAAGTTGGTTTCTAATTCTTTCGTTGATTTCTCACATTCACACAATCTAGTTTTAAGCTCATCCAAGTCAACTACTAAGTTCTCATTCTCATTTTTCAATTTTTCAATGTCATGAGCACTCTATTTTTCAACTTCCAAACATGCCAATTCATCTTCATACAAAGTCAGTTTAGATTGAAAATGTTCCTTTTCTTCACTGAATTTTTGAATTTGCATTTCATAAAAACTACACCTAGCACATGGATTTGTGGAACTAATCAAGTCATGAAATTTCTTTTTCAAATTCTTGACATTAGATTTAGATTTCTTATACTTTTGATATAACTCCGCATAAGCTAGATGCCATTGTTCAGCAGTAAGATTTTTGGAATTGGAATTTACCTTGGAGTGTTCCTCATCTGCCATCAAACGGAGATTCTGGACCAACTCGTCCACTTCATCCTTGTCGCCTTTAGATTTTGAGCTATCCGAATCCTCATCACTCCATGTAGCCTTCATTGCTTTTCCTTTCTTCGGCTTGTTCTTTTTCAGCTTCTTCTGGAGCTCGGGGCATTGACCCCTCATATGGCCGGGCTTCTTACACTCATAACAAATTATCTCCTCTTTCTTGCTTAGCTCTCCTTTCTTGATGACGTTTTTTCTCAAAAATCTCCTCGAAAAATTTCCTTCTCGTCTTGCCTTTCTAAAGAACTTTCTAGCCCTCCTTATGACTAGAACCATCAACTCTTCTTCTTCACTGTCGATGCTTGATCTTCCATCACTTTTTTCCAACAATGCTAGATATGCCTCCAAAGCAATCGTCTTCTTCTTTTTGCTTTCCTCCTCAACTGGCTTCATAATGTTGATTTCATTCGTCATTAGCGATCCAATGAGTTGATCCACTGTGAGTGTGGTGAGATCCTTTGAATCTTCTATTACGGTCGCCTTAGTGTACCACGGAGGTGTGAGTGACCGCAACACCTTTTTGACCAAGTCTGGATTTGAATATTCCTTTCCACAGGCTTTCTAGTTGTTTGTGATCTCGCTTAGCCTTGCATACATTTCTGTTATGTTTTCCTTGGACTTCATAGCAAATAGCTCATACTCTTGAACCAACAGGTTTGCTCTAGTCTCCCATGCTTCCGAAGTACCTTCATAAATGACTTTGAGCTTGTTCTACATTTCCTGCGTAGATAAACACATGGATATACGTGAGTACTCGTTAGGGTGTATAACGCACTGAATAATATTCATAGCTCTAAAGTTCGCACATGATTTCTTAATGTGCTCATCTTCCCATTCATCCTCATTCGGAGGTAAGACATAAGGACCTTTGTTTATAACCCTCCAGGTATCATAGTCCTGTGCTCGCATGAACACAGTCATTCAGGATTTTCTTATTTTTTTTTGAAAATTTTACTCAAATTACAGTTTATCCCCTCAATTAGGCAGAATTCCTTAAATACCTATTTTAATCACATAGATACTTTAACTAAATGGATTAAGTGCCAGAAAATGCCCATAAAATTCATAAAAATAGTCAAAATGCACGGAATAAGTTCTAGATCCGAACCAGCAAAGATCCGTTAATCCACGGGTCTTACACCTTAGCCCGGGAAAATGCCTCATCATGCACCTGCAAGCGTAAAGAAAAGCAGTCACAGCCATACGACAGGAAGACGACAGGAGAAACGATATCGAAAAGCAAGGTGGGCGAGTACAAGGGCATTCTCCGTCCCCTTAAGGATGAAACCTGTCCGGCTCGAGGAGCAAGACTCCCCTGCCGGCATACAGGCGATTGACCTTCTCCAAGGTCTCATCCCAGCCATCTAAGTAACCATTCCGATATTCTTCAAAAATGGGGCCATTTACCCCCGGTTCCGGCCACGGCCGCCAAGGAGCCGGTGGAGGCTCCCTCTGGAGGATCAGGGGTCGACGAGGAACCTGCGAAGCATCATCATCCGACGAAGTGCCGGACTCCCCTGAAGACATCCTATAGAAGAACTCCCTCCTCAAAGCTCGCCACTCCAGAGATGGTCATGAGTTCCTCCCGAAAGCCACTATTTATAAGGAGAAGCGAAATCTCCAGAAGGGCAAGGACTCCTACCGCCTCAAGTAAATCCACAGAAACCGAAGCGGTGGATCCCGAAAGTCCCGTCTTTTCAGAGCCACCCTCAATGATGTCGTTTCGTATCCCCATAGAATCTCAGAGCCATTCGAAGGGGAGGAAAGTACGCAAGATTTGCAAAATAAAGGAAGGGTTTCTATTCCCGAGACCAAAAGCTTACAGAGGAAAGGCAGTCGCCCAAACAAAAAAAGAGAGAGGAAAGAAAGAAAGAAAAACAACAAGAGACGCCCTCTTAAGGGTTTGCCCCAGCAACATCATCATGTGCCCCGGACTCCCCAGGCTCACGTGTGGCAGTAGTCTAGCCGAAAGGAGGTAAGTCCTCAGCCAGATCCCCTGCATGGTCTTCCACCGCTGGAGGGACAGTAGGCGCCCGCTCGCTAGTGCTCGGCCCCGACACCAACTCCTCAGCCCTGGCCACGACGGTGGTGCCTCGAGGCCAAGGTGCTCAACCATAGCCACGAGGGCGGCGCTCCACCCCTCTCGGAACCCGCGGTCACGAGCATGACCAAAAATCTCCAAGGCCTCCGTGGTCAACTCGTCCCGGTAGGCCGAAGTAGCACGAAATCTCTCCACTGTCTCTTCGCCAGTAGTGGACGTCGACGATCGCAGCCTAGCAAGTTCTTCTTCGACCTCGTTGGTCTGGGCCTCCAAGGCCTGAACCTGCACCCCCAGCTTGATCACATGGTCTTCAGCCGTGTTAGCCCGGAGCCGGAATGTGACGACCCAGATCCCGGATACCAGATATACCCGATAGGACTATCAAATATACTTGATACCACTTGGAACCCGCGAGGCCTCCCAAGGGCGGTAAAGCCCCTAAAGGGAAAAAAGGATTGTCATGGGGTACACAAAAGGAAATATTTTCAAATCGTTGGGTTTATCTTGGAATCTAGAGATTACAGCTAATTTGATCGTGAAGATGGAAGTAGAATTTGATCACATCAGTCCAGATTGGCTGATCGAACCAGATTCTGAATATTTCAACCTGATGTCAATCCACAGACTGCCTATTTTTAGGGGTATCGGCCAGATCAGTGTTACTTGCCAGATCGACCAATCTAGGGCCGGATCAGACCCTAGGATAGCAGATCCTGGCCGATCCCAGCTAGCCATTGAGGCTGGAGAAGGCCTTAGAGACTATGAATGGGCTCCATCTGGCTATTCTCACCCCTATCCTTAACCCTCTCCCTCTCTAACCTCCTCTTCCTTGCTCTTCTCCTGTGAGGTATGGAAATATTAGTGTGATCCCTCTACATGCTGTGTGTGTGTTGCCCTCAACAGTGTCGCACTGACCTTTCAACTGGTCCAGAGTAGGATGTTTATGACAGAGCAACTGGAATCTTCCCAGTGTTACCGCTTCTGTTTGCAGTTAGATAATTTCCGAGATGATGAGTGATGAGTGTCAGAAGTGATTCAGTTAGTCTGCGATAGATAGCTTGACAGAAAGAGATTCACTCCTGGCCAAGGATGGACTGATTGGATCAGCATGAGTCAGTTGGAGTTGGATTGCATTGGGCTGATCTTGCTGATCACCTTATCCTTCCTTGGTCTTGATGCTCTGTGTAGACTATGGAGGAATGCTCAAGACTGCGGTTTAAGTGTACACTGTTATGTGGGAAAAGTTTAACGTCGGTAGAGCTAGGTGTCTGTAGATCAATGATGACAAAAATTTAGAGTCGGGTGAGTCCACACCCCTTTTATGGACGTCAACCCAAGGGAAGAAGAGTGCAAAATAGAAGAATGAATTTGGCATTGTTAAGAATGGTAATCTTGGAATGAAAGATCTTCATGCTGTTAATCCAACATTCTCAAGGATATAGTTCAAAGGTTGAAAATTGAAATTGTCTGCATCCAGAAGACAATGATTCAGGAGTGTCAGCTTCCTCTGCTGCGCATGATTTCAGTGTATCATGAGGTTGACTTTGTGTTCAGGAGGGCTGCAGGCCTTGTGGAGGTATTCTTATCTTTTGGGACTCTTCCAAATGGACTGGAAATCTGGTGGAAAATGGGGAATTCTCCTTGTCTTTGCAGTTCACCTGTAAGAAGTTGGGGAAATGCTGGTGTAGGATCAAAATAATACAAAAGGAAATATTTTCAAACCATTGGGTTTTTCTTGGGATCTAGAGATCACAGCTAATTTGATTGTGAAGATGGAAGTAGAATTGGATCAAATCAGTCCAGATTGGCCGATCGAATCAGATTCTGAATATTCCAACCTGATCTCGATCCACTGACTGCCTATTTTTAGGGGTATCAGCCAGATGGACCAATCTAGGGCCAGGATTAGACCCTGGGTTAGCAGATCCTGGCCGATCTCAGCTAGCCATTGGGCCTCCAGTGGCTAATTTGGGGAGATTCTGGAGAAGGCCTTAGAGACTATGAATGGGCCCCATCTGGCTATTCTCACCCCTATCCTTAACCCTCTCACTCTCACATGGGGGGAATCGAGCGTTGACTCATCTTCCCCCCTATCTCCTTCTCTGCTCCTTTTCCCTTCCCCTCACGATTTTGATTTGCAGGCCCCTGACCTTTTTCTTCTTCTTCTCCTCCTCTTCTTCTTTTTGGTCTCTCACGAGCTCAGAAGACTTTATCTCGCAAGACTTTAGCAAACTCCCTTCTCTCCTCTTCTGCAGAAGATTCCCTTTTCTGTTACGAGCTCAGGGCCTTTTTATAGGCGCACCGCGGCTTGTCGGATGGGCTTAGTTCTCTCAGATCGACGGACGTGTTGTCGGATCAGGCGCACATTGTCGGATCAATGTGTCGGCCAGAGCATTGAGCGTCGTTACTGCATCAATTGCTTCTGTTGGTTCAGAGGTAACTCCGCTAGATCAAAGGGGCATAGCCCATGATGGATCAGAGGGAGTGTTGTTGGTGCTGTCAGTTCAGCCAGAGCGAGTTGTTGCTGTTGGATCAAAAGAGCACTACTGGTTTACGCCTCCTGCAGGATAGGGCCATCAATGCTACCGTCGGATGAAGGCCTACCGGTTCAGACATTGCCAGATGAAGAAATTGTTGTTTAATGGGACAATCCTTGCTGGATGGAAATGATATTGCCGGTTGCATCTTGGCACTATCGGACCGAACGCCTGTCGGATGGGAGAAGCTGTTGCCGATTTAAGCTCCTACCGTATGGGGTCATTGAAGCTTTTGTCGAATGAGGATTGGGCCTGCCAGTTGGGGCTTTGCTTGATGAGCCCTGTCGTATGGGCTTCCTCTGCCATTTGGTCGGGTTGAGGGACTACTGGATGGCACATCCTTGTATCATTTTCATTCCCAGGTTTTTGTAATCCCAGTCCGAGTGGTTTATTCTCAGGAGCAGGCTTGCCTTTTCCTGATGTAAGGGTTGATTCGCCTATTAGGGTGTGTGTTGTGAAGTTAGTCTCTTCAGGCTTTTGTGCCCGTTGTTGATTTTCTTTGCTACGGTAATGTTCTTCATCTGGGAAAGTGGCGACTTCCCATATATTCAGCTTATCCCTTCGGGCATGGGCTGCTATTGCTTTGGAATTGACCTCGATACCAGGAATCATGAAAGCATCCTTCTTTCTAGCAATTTGTGGTGTCATATTTTACTTGCCAACAGTTCAGTAACCCACTCAAGGAACCCTTCTGTCAACATTTACCACGTGACTATAGTCCTTCACTCGTACAATACTATTGAGTATGCTTGATGGTATGGTTAACTGTCAAACTCAAGAACACACACTCAATTGGATTAGATGCCATAAAAACTATTACCAGAAAACTCCTTTTCTGATATGTTGTCTTGCCCTGACTGGGGACTCCCAAGCATCACTCCCTAGTGCATTCTCTCTCAATTACTGAGAGCAACTGATCCCATATTGATCACACAATCACCTTCGAAGGTATTCCACTAGATCTAATCACATAACTGATTAAGACCCCATGACTAGAGATCTATAAGCTAAGGTCAAAATCCAGAAGTCCACCAACAAGATGTCCTTAATGTCTCAGGTCAAAGGACCAATCACGCCACTGTGACAATGAATCTAACTGGTTTTTAGACTATTTTTTCATATTTTTTTGAATTAGTGAATTTTTGGGTGAAAAATTAGATTTTTTAGAAATTAGAAAAATTCTTAATTTCTTTTCTTTTTATTCCTTTCTCCTCTCTCCTCTCCCTCATTCTGACATCCCTCACTCTCTCCCTCTCGTTCTCTCTCCTCTCTTCTCCTCTCTCCGTGGGGCGTGTGACCGTGGCGAGATGGGCGAGGCAGGAACGCTGTGGAGTGATCGTGGAGCATGTTGGCGTGAAGGATGGAGCGTGGCGTTGGGGCGATCCCTCTATGGATTCAAAGCCGACGTGTGGCAGTTCGTGTGATGATTTTTGGCATGAATTAGTCGTTTCGACGCGTGAGAACTTCAGTGGAGGTAGGGAGATGGATCACCTACTTCTCTTCTGCCTTCCCTCGCGATTTGGAGCCGAACTGTGTGAGTTTGAGCGGGTTTCATTACGTTTGGGTAAAACCATGCTTCGGGGTGTGTGCGACGAGTTCACCTTTCCCAGTGACGGTTCCCTACCAAATTAGTATCATTGGAATCCTTGGCATGTTAGCGTTCCATTTTCGCCAGTTTTATCGCGATTGGTTGTCATTTGGGACCGGTAGGAGCTCGGGAACCCATGTGACTCAATTAGGGTCGATTTGGTGGAATCGCCCGTTTCTTGTCATTTTTACATCTAATTGATCCCTTCCGGAGTGTGGAAGGCTTATTTCGCCATTAGGGTTGTTTCCCCTTTGTTTTAGAGCGAACGGGGTGTGGAAAGGTCGAGTTCTGGGCGATCCCCTATTTTTCCCGCTGTATCGCCTTAGCGGTCCTTCCAGTGACCGTTTGTGTCCTCAAGCAGTCTAATATGCGACCGTTTGATGTTATGTCAGTTCGTGTCTTCGCGGTCTTGCGATAGACCGTTTCCCTTGGCTAGTGGTACATTGTTGGACCATTAAGCTCTATCGAGCAGTCCATTGTTAGATCGCTAGACTTATGTGGAATGTCGGTTTGGCTAAGCGATCTTACGATAGATCGTATGGCTTGCTTTAGCGGCCCTATAGTGGACCGCTAAGCGTCGTTGACTTTAGTCAATGGTTTTAGGTCAGTTCGGGCTAGCGGTCTAGCTCTGACCGTTTGTGGTCTTTAGCGGCCCATTAGTAGACCACTAAGCTCTGTTTGACTTCGGTCAAATATTTTATGTTGGTTCGAGTAGTGTCCCTCGCAGTCCATAGGTAGACCGCGTAGTTCCGTGTAGCGGTCCTATTATAGACCGTTTTAAGGGTTTGACTGTTTAAGTCGGTTTGAGGGTTGACTGGGTCTAGCGTCCTAGTGTATGACTGCTACAGTTACCTTGCGACCTTTTCTATGATCGCCAAGTGCCCGGGTTCTCTGTGTGTGGTTAGCGGCCCTTTAGCTGACCACTTGGCTTACCTAGCGGTCAAGCGATCGACCATTTATCCACAGAGTGCTGTTTTCCCAATGTTTTGGCTTCCAATTGTCTTGGCTCAATCTTGTGATTTGCCCATTGTCCCGTGGATGTTCTTGATGTCCTATGAGCGCTGTGACCATGTTATAAGGTAGCTAGGAGTGCCTTTATGCCGTCAAGAAGGGCGACGAGAATGAATAGAAGTATGTTTGTTTACACCTACAACATGGTCGGAGTATTTGGCCGATATGGAGCCTTGCCCACAGAACATGAAGAAGTGGTCAGGCTTGTTGAGAGGTAAGGCCCCCTCACTCGAAGAAGGTGGGTGGCAAGTGAAGTATTACAAACCCTGGCCGAAGGAACCAATTCCAAAGAGACCACGGTAGCCTTGACTGCCGATTGTATTACTACTAGGGAAAACAACGGGATGGCACCCACCTCATCTAAGGAGGCCCCGATTGAAGTGAGAGGAGGCACCCCCAGTCCCTCCATACATGACCCCGCCATATTGCTGGTCTTACAAAGGTAACACCAAGAAATTAAAATGTTAAAGAAACAGCTGAATGAAAGGAATGCTCTGCCTTCGACATCCAGGCAAACTGAAGCACTGCCCGAAATGCCCGGGGGCAACGAGCAAACTTTTGAAGCTTCCTCACAGGCGGTGGTATCTCCACCGATACCCAGTTATACTGGAGGCACTTCTCTCTAGCAATAGCAGCACCCAATTGCCACGCAACCACTGGCTCTCCAATTCCAAGGGTCTACTATCGCACCGCAAGCCATAGTGCTAACAACGCCACTGGCATAGCCAGCCCACTTTATCCAAACCCGATTGACCTGACGGTGGTGAACAAATTAATGCTAGAGCAAATGATAGAAATGAAACTAGCTAAAAGGGGGGATGGCGATCACACTCCATTTGACGTGTTTCGGGTCCCTTATCCACCTCACCATGCTGCCTGCCAGGCATTACCAAACCACCAAAGTTTGAGAAGTTCAATGGGCAAGGGTCTCTGAGGGAGCACATCGCATATTATGTTAGTGTAATGGGAGACCTGGCAGCTGATGAGTCGTACCACCTCAAATTCTTCGGGTCTACATTGACAGGGCTGACCTTCGAGTGGTACTCGAGTCTGCCCGCTGGGTCTATCATTGACTAGCCCGACATGTAGAAGAAGTTCAAAAAAAGATTTTATATCATCGAGCGGGAGGTGACCGTCACAAAACTTTACTCCACTAGACAAAGGAATGATGAGTCTGCCCTGGAATATATTAAGAGGTGAAGAAATCATACTATCAGATGTAGACGTCCTCCGCACCAGGAGGATGCAGTTCAAATTTGTAAGTAGAATCTGAAGAAAGAAGTCCTAGAAAGGATGATCGACATTGAGGTCAAATCAATTGACCGACTGAACAACATTATGGCAAAAATTAAAACATTCCTCTTCAGATATTCCTCCACTCCCACGGCCTCAGGCCAGAAAGCAAGGCAGGCTGAAAAGTGGCCCATCCCTCGAGAAGTACATACGGTGGACATTAAAGCCTTCAAGAAGCTCAAGGACAAAGATACCCTGACCTAGCCTACAGATCGGGGAGAAGGTCCTTCCCTATGGGAGAAGATGAATGTCACGTCCCGAATAAGGTGAAAATATCGAGACGTGAACAGTTATACAAGCGGATCGATCAAGAGACTCAGATGATGAGTACGAACAACAAATAGACAAAATCAAATCTTTATTTCATAATCTGACATTTCGTCCACCAATGGCCCCATGGATGTCTTGGACACCCCATGGGAACCGTGACCATATTTTTCGGTGTCCAGAGGTACCATATTATCTCAATAAGAGTGCATGTGAGTTTTAAGGGTCCGGGTGACCCTTTTGTGTTCCAGGCTTTTGTGTTATGCTTAATCAAGTCGCCATGTACTGGCATGAGTGCGGAGGGCCATTCTCGCACGACGTTGGCTTTTATGGAAAGCAGTTTCTGCGTGGGCCATGCGTATGGCCTATGAGTTATAAGTTCAATCACCCAGCCTGGGGCTGGAGGTTTCTCAAGTTTCCCTTGGAAAGGGAATGAACTCGGCGGCTTGTGAGCCGCTCTAATAAATATCTTTACTGTGGTTTCTAACCTAGGGTTAGAGCAGATTGACGGCATGGAGCTATCCTGTACGACGATCTTGACCCCGAGTCTTGTGACTCAAGGGCCGTTATTTTGGTTGGTCTAGTGGACTGCCCCTCAGTCCGAGGGCATCATGCCACCCATTTTTTGAGCTA
This sequence comes from Amorphophallus titanum, assembly GCA_024336825.1. Taxonomy (NCBI): domain Eukaryota; kingdom Viridiplantae; phylum Streptophyta; class Magnoliopsida; order Alismatales; family Araceae; genus Amorphophallus; species Amorphophallus titanum. The sequence goes on from JANBPO010003380.1 coordinate 123,609, forward strand.
ATTATGATAGGCTTGTGCGTAGCCTGTCCATGTTCTGATAGTTTCTGTCGAGAGTCAGACACTTAGTGACCCCCCACTAGTCGTAGATTTCCTGAGCAAGTGTGTGCCTACCCACCTGGGAGTAGGTGGAGAGCTAGACCTAAGAGTGAGACGATTTCTAGGCTAGTTGCCATAGGGCCTCTCACTGTAACTACTCGAGTCTGGGCCAGGAGGAAAACCAGCTAGAGTGCCTGACGTAGTGCAGTCAGTCAGTGTGCACACATAGGATCGGGGGCTTCAGATGCGTGCTGACGAGCATGACCCCGACTAGACCCTTGTCTGTGGTTACTGGTATGGTGTCTCAGTGTCTGTCTGAGGCGAGTAGGGAGACACTTGAGGCGCAGACTAAGTCATCAGGGGACGCATCCGACCTTGCTTCTAGTGGACAGTATTCCCGTCATGCGACACTTGACTCTCGTGACTCGAGTTTCAATTTCCCATCTACAAGACGGGGTTCGTTAGGTGATTTCTCGTACTTCCCCAATGTCGAGGTCTAGGGTTTCTGGTAGAGGCTACTAAGGATTTTCCCTAGACGGTGTAGGGTGCAGGACGGCGAGGTCTTGACCATGTTTCCGGATGACGTGGTCATGGGCTTGGCCTTCGCCTGTGAGAACGGGCCTTCACAACAGGGTTGTCATGGTGCCTTTCCTAGTGGCGTAGCCAGTGTTTCCCGCTATTTGATTGTCCCTCAATTGTGAGATCAGGGTTGTGCTTTCCGTGCTGATAGGAGTTGTTTATAGAGCCATGGTTCCATCGGCTACTGTTTTACGGCTATTCCTTCTGCCGTCATTGTTGTCGTTGCTACTCCTGTCATTGTTGTTGTTCTATTAGCGCTACTTATTACCGCCATTGTTTTATGGTTGGGGTTCCGCAAGACCCCTACTGAGCCAATGATAGGAGGCTCACCCTATGCTTTTCAAGTGTAGCAGTTCATCCTCGACGTTAGGAGGTGCAATGTGAAGGTTCATAGTTGCCAGGTCACCAGGCCGAGTGTTCACCTGACATTAGAGTACGTTCTTTTCTCTGACTTTAGGTCCAAGTGTTTCTGGGGTGTTGCGGTCCTAGTTGGACCACTAGCCGAGGTTTTGCGGTCCTTAGAGGGCTGCCATTTGCTGTGACGGCCCAAGGAGGACCGCCACTAAGTTGGGTGGTCTGAGTGATGAGCGCCTCTGTCCTGGAGGTTTCTAGCATGTTACCAGGGATTTGCGGCCCAGTGTAGACCGCCACTTGGTGGTGACAGTCAGGGTGATGACCGCCACTCGGGTTCCATGATTTTGGTGTTTCGGTCATGTCATTTTGGCTTTCGGCCCACCCGATTGTGACCCAATGGTCGACCTTCGGCCTCGTGGATGTCCCGGACACCTGTGGGTCCTGTGTTCATATCTTCAGGGGTGTCTGGAGATGTCGAGTTACCTCGATTAGCATGCTCATGGGTCTTGGGGGTCTAGGTGACCCCGTGTGTGTTTCGGGCTTTCGTGCTTTCGTTAGATAGAGTCACTGTGAGTCGGCATGAGTGCGGTGGGTCTTCCCCGCACGATGTGGGTTTTTTTGGAAAGAGATTTCTGAATGGGCCGTATGTGTGGCCTTGGACTGTGAGTCCAGTTAACCAGCCTGGGGCTGGAGGTTTCTCTTGTGTCCCTTGGATGAGGGATCAACTCGGCGACTTGTGAGCTGCCTTGGAAATCATGCGGCCGTGGTTTTAGACCTAGGGATTAGGCCAGATTGACGACGTTGTGCCGTCACGTGCAGCGGTCTTGACCTGAGTCTTGTGACTCACGGACGGTTGGGTTTAGTAGGTCTAGTGGGTTGTCCAGAGTCAGGTGGCTCCGAGCCACCTGTTACTCTACGTTAGTTGCGTTGGGTGTGTGCATAGTTTTCAGAGTTCACGTTTAGTGATTCCCCCACTAGTTGTGGCTTTCCTACGCACGTGAGTGTGGACCCACTAAGGAGTGGTGGAGAGCTTCCTAGGTGTAACGATTTTTAGGATGGTTACCGTAGGGCCCCTCGCCTTTACAGCCTGAGTCTGGACTGGGGGAAAAATCAGCTAGAGGACCGGACTTAGAGCGCGTAGTCTGTGTGTGCATACGTGGTTGGGGGCGACAGACCCGCACTACCGAGTGCGACCCCAGCTAGTCCTTGTTCTATGATTACTAGTACGGTGTCTAAGTTCCCAATAGGCTAGAGGGAGACACCCGAGACATGAACCAAGACGTCAGTGGATGCATCCAACCTTGCTCTAGTGGGTAGGTACTCCCATCATGTGACGTGAGCTTCTCATGACTCGTGGTTGCGTTTCTCGTCTACGAGACGTGATTTTGTGTATAATTCTGAGGGTTTTCCTGAAGCCAAGTTCTAGGGTTTTCGGTGAGCATCGCTGAGGATTTTTTCCCTAGACGGTGTAGAGTGCACGACGGTGAGGTCATGACCATGTTCCCGGACCGCGTGGTCTCAGAGTGGGCCTTTGTGTGTAAGCACAGGCCTCTACAACAGAGTTGTCGTGATGTTTTATTTGGTAGTGTGGCTAAGGTGGTTCGTAGTCCGGTGGTCCCCCGACTGTGAGATCGGGGTGTTAGTTTTCTTTCCAGTAGGAGTAGTTATAGAGCTGTGGTTTCACCGGCTGCCATGGTTTGGGAATTCATGTACGGTTGTGTTTCCCCGTCGTTGTTGCTGTAGCTACTCCCACTATTGCTGTTGTTCTTGTTAGTGCTCCTTGTTACCGCCGTTATTTTCGGTTGGGGTTCCACGGGACCCCTACTGAGCTAGTGATAGGAGACTCGCCCCTAGTTTTTAGGTGTTGCGGATCTTCCTCGAGGTTCGAGGGTGCTGTGTGGAGGTTCTTAGCTACCAGTTTGTCGGGCCAAGTGTTCACTCAGCATTGGGTATGCTTCTCTGCCTTAAACTGTACTTCTATTGGATTGGACTCTGTTGCAGTTAGATTGTTTATTTTTGTTAATTGTTGAATTATCCTACTTTATTTCCTATTTCTATGTACATCACACCTATCTTTTTAGCCCTTCCGAGCCCTCTGGCTCATGGGCGGCGATCCAGGGTTCGAATGGTATCCAGATCTTGGGTCGCTATAGTTGGTATCAGTGCTATGGTTGTGAAAGTACATGAAAATTCAAGATATTGTAGTGATCAAAGCCCATAAGATCCAGTACAGTCGATAGCTAGCATAGGGTTTTGTGCTTATTTTTCACTTGGTTTCTCACATAAGAGCCAGTGTGTACTGAGTTGGCACTGTGAAGGCAGTTGTCATTTTTGTCGGAGTGCGGGCGTAGGGTCTGAGGATCGAGGTTGAGAGCTTTCTCCCTCCTCGATGGTGGCCCCAATTATGCTGCGTTGGGCAAAGGTTGCTGGCAGGCGTGCGTTACTGTGGTGCTACGTTCGAGGAACTTGCAGCGAGGTCAGGTGGCTGGTGTGGATTGTTCATGGTTAAGTGGCCGTGAGTGTGCTCTGGAAGAGCAATTATTGGTTTTGGCCATCCCAATTCGAGATTTATCCAGCCCCTGAGGTTTGAGATCGTGGTTCGAGGTGGTAGAGCATGCGCTGTGGTCGAGATGTGCTCGGATGAGCGGAGGATCTTCTTGGATTGGGCTGTGGTCGCCCTGGATTTGGTTCAAGATCATATGGCAGTGGCAGGTTTTGGACTTGAGGATGAGCGTTGGCAGGCGCCGGTTATGGTTCGTGTTGTGGCTTTTAGCGTGGTGGTCCACATAGCGCCAGCTCAGGAATGGATTGGTGTTGGCATGGATAGATTCGAGAGAATGATGTCCGGTGGCTAGAGATGTTGCGACCTTCGAGCCTAGCATTTTAGAGGGTTTCTTTGCACCTCGGTAAGCATTTTGACGTGTTATTAGTTTTGAGGTCAGAGGAAGGCGTAAGTGAGGAGCGCGTGGCAACAGCTGGTGATCAGCGGGGCCAGTGCTCAAGGCGTGGTGAGTCACGGTTCAAGGAGTTGTGATGGTGATGCATCAAGAGATGTTGTGAGTGTGATCCGACAAGACACTCAGCGAGTGTTGTCGGAGGAGGTGACCTGGCGGTGGTATCGGTCTTGCTGGAAGATGCGGTTTCCAGCGTGCTCGAGGTTTGAGGTCAAGTTAAGCGTAGAGTTTTCTCCCAATTGGTCGGAGGCATGAGTGGGTTCTACTCGGTTGGAGAGGGTGGTGATTTTATCAAGCTTTGTCATCTTGCATCGCGTGATCGGATGGGTTGGCCTCCCTTGTGTGCCATGAAGTCCGTGCGAGACATGTCCCGTGTTTTGGCAGTGTGGCTGTTTATGAGAAGCATTGCCCATCCCCTGATATGTAAGGGTGTGTTGGCGCTGCACCGGAATGATGAGTGCCGGTTGGGTGGTGTTTGTGAGAAATCGTGGCTGGTGTTGTGTTTTTTGAGGTGTTGTGAATCAGAGCTTGTGGAGTTGTAGAGGATGTGTAGAGCGTCGGAGGACTGGTTCCTCAGTGTGAGATTGTCTCAGGTTACGTGAGACTTGTTGTTGCCATGCCATTGCTTGAGACATTGTGGTTTGTGGCACTGGCTGGATGGAGAGTTGGGGAAATGTGCTGGCGAGATTGTCGCATGAGTGTCCTATTCTCCCGTTGGAAGCTGTGTCCTCGAATGAGATCGAGCTTTAGAGAAGTGATCACTGAGAGATTATGAGTCCCGGTTGGTGGCTATGAGCGGCTGTTAAGGTTGACCGAGCAGTCGACCACAGTAAGAAATGTATTGCCTGGGGACTCGTGTGCATTGGTCACGGCATTATCGACCAGGTCGCTGTGGTAGCAGGTGACACTTCTCAGTTCTGGAAAAGTGTATCGTGGATTGTAAGAGGTTGTGTCCTGAGGCTCTGTGATAAGAGCGAAACCGGGATTGGCAGACGTCCTTTTAGGGTGATTGAGATGAGATAGGATTCGATTGGGTGATGGGCGGTGCCTATGTGTAGAGGTCTCTGATAAGACGTTGGCGTTGGATATGGTGATCCTTGGTCTGTGACCAGCAAGGGAGGATTTCCCTGTAATCCTGAGTCGAGTGAAAATAGTACCTTCTACCAACTGTGACGCCTCAGCCTCTGCTTTGGTCATGTGAGTCACTCTACCTCGGGATCTCTGCCTCCCTACAGTAGCTGATCGAGTCAACTGAGGAAACTGTCCCTACTGCTAGTACTGCTGCGGCCGTGATGGTATCTGCTAGGGCTGAAACTGCTGCTGCTACTGGAGCTCGTGTGGTTGCCGCGATCTCTGAGGGCAGTCACGTGCCATGTGCCTTGGCTGGTCACATCTAAAACAAATCACAGGTGCTGAGCACTACCTGCCTGGATGGAAACTACCTCACCGAGGACACCCGTCCCGAGAACCACTCACTGTGCCCTGACGTTGGTAGGGTGTGGGCTGCTGAACACTGCTCGCTGACTGCTGCCCCTGCTCTCTATGATCCCTGTGCCTCTTGCCAAAATTGGCATCCCTAAACAGTTTCTTGAGCTTCGAACCAAAAGATGATGAATCTGCTGCTGACGCCGCAGATAGAGATGCCCCTGAGCCGTCTGCTGAGAGCTGGACAGTACTCTGCTGCTACACGACTGTCGACTGACTAAGACCCGTCTGTGTCTGACCTGCACTGCCCTACCCCTGAGTCCTCTGCAAATCTCCCCTAGCGCCGCTACTGCTCTACAAGTCGTATCCAAGTTGGCCAAACCCGATGCAAGCAAGGGTTGCCTCAACTCTGATCTCAATCCCATGACAAACTACTCGATCTTCAATTCCTCATCCAACATGATATGAGGCGCATAACGGCCCAACTCAATGAACTTGGATTGATACTACATCACTATCATATCCTCCTAGGTCAACTCTAGGAACTGGCACATCTTCTGCGACTTGATGAAAGACGGACAAAAGGCACACTCGAAAGTCGTGACGAACTCTCGCCACGTGATCTGCCGAAGGGGATGAGACTGGAATGCTTCTCCCCACTCTATAGTCCACCAGGACCGGGCTGACCCCTGCAACCGGTGGCTAGCCAACACCACCTTATTCTCCTCAGCACACTCCATGGAACTGAAGATCCTCTCCAAATCATCCAACCAATCTCTAGCTACCTATGGATCTGACTACCCGTTGAAAAGGGGCGGTTGGAACTGTAAAAACTCCTTCAGTACCCAACCATGGCCACCCGGAGGCGACGAGCCCTCACCAGCTTCACCCCCCTACTACTGAAGAACATACTGATACATGCCCCTGATAATCTCATCTGCTCTAGGAACTCGCACCTCTCTAGCTGTACCTTTTGGAAGCGTAGCCCTACTCTGCTCCTCCTGGCCCTCACCAGACTCTCCCTACTGGGAACGAGTCCTCCTCCTCGATGCCATAACTCTCCTGGCAACAAGGAAACAACCACAAATCAATAAAACATACGGTGCCCTAGGCCAGTTGTCGACTGTACAGGACATTCATGGACCTTCTGAACCACTACAGTCATTCCGGATTCTCATGTACCTCCACAACCTCGCTCTGATACCAACTATAATGACCCAAGATCCGAGTACCGAAAAGGAACCGGCATGACTCGAACCTCGGCCCACCACCCACGAGCCTGAATGCTTGGAAGGGTTAAAGGATGGAGCGATGAACGAGTGAGTTATGAAGAAGTAGCCTCAGGAGTGGCCAGAGATACACACACGCGTACACCTCTGGGGTTGAGCCTTGATGAACACCAACGGAGCTCGATGCGACCATCCTACTGATAAGAAACCCCAGGGAAAAGGAAAAGGGGGGGTGTGATGTCAATGTTGCCCTGGAGAGGACCAGGGCTTTTCTATGCGGTAGCATGAAAACCGAGCCCTTGTTTGATATAATGTTGCAGAACGAAAAGGAGGGAAAGCATCCACAGAAATTATCAACACATCCATACCCTATTAAGCTGCCAATAGAGGGCCCATTCAATATATATAATAGAACACGGCCCGGCATTGTCGCCTGGCAGCCGGTAATCAGGGGTTACAATCCCCTCGCCATGGTAAACGACGGAGGCAAGGTAACATGAAGGATACATTCACCATACGATGGAGGGGAGATTGGGCTCATATCATCGCCCAACTTATTACAAGGATAAGAGGAACAGCCTACAGAAAGGAGGGTTTACAGAGTAGAGAAATGAGGAGGATGGGAGAGATGCTCCGCCACCCACCTAATTGCTTTGCGACAGAAACAGAGTATCGAAAGGAATCCCTCTTCTCTGGCTCCGGGGTCGCCCAGATAGACAAATGGGGAAGATGATCTGTCTCTCTGGCTTGCTCCCTTAGGTTTTTTTTTTCTTCAGCGAAACGCCTCCCTTTCTTGTTGCCCAATTCTCCCTCTCTCAATCCTCATCGTTGCTTCTTCTTCTTCCTCCCTTTTTTCTCCCCCCTTCCTCTTTTTTTAACTTGGTTGAACCACTTAGTGCTTTATAGAAGAAGTCTCTCCCGACGTGGCGGATGCGTGTCGGGGAGAGGCCCATTTAACATTTGGCGCGTCGGGTAAGAGGGCGCTGGCTAGAGGGGCGCGCTGGTGAAAGGGCGCGCCGAATAGGTCTCGCTCACTTGACGTGGGTCAGACAGTGGGTCCCAGACTGGTTTCGGGAGTCGCCGTGATCTTTCATCTCGCCGCGACCTTGCAAAACCTTGGTGAGAAGCCTTGACAAAACTTTTGGGTCAGCATACGACCGTTTCCAGAACCCTGTGTACCTTCAGTTCAGATACGCGAGTTTTTCGCTGACTCGGCCTTCGGCACTGTGGTTCGTGCTGCTGGCTTGGTTTAATTTATGCTTGTAGCTTTCCCGGGGAGTGAAATACCACCCAGGATGCTTCTGCCTGGACTGGGCGATCATTTGGCCACTAACAGATCCAATTTGCTGGGAAGTCGTACCCATGCCGGGTCATGGGGGTCTTCTACTGATAGAGCCTTTGGTTCCCTGTTCTGAAGGGCCAAGGGCATTCTATCACCTCAGGAGGATCTTTCGTTTAGGGGGCGGGCCACCGGGTATACCCTTGTCCTTGGTCGGACAACGGATGTTATTTTATGCAGCCCGACTGAGTCAATGTCGGTTCATTGGGCATGCTTGTTGATGCTGCCGGTTTGTTGTGAATTCTTCTCAATTCTCCTGAGGTGAAGTCCCTGGTAGTCATACTGGGTGACCTGAGGCTCTGACAGCTCAAGAAGGCTTTGGTGGAATTTAGTTAACTTGTTTAACTTAATTATCTCATCCTTATCAATCTCTTTAATTCCGCTGTGAGGTTGTTTGAGATCATAATTGGACATCATTTTGGCAGAAGGTTCTATTCACCCCCCCTCTAGAACCGTGTTCCTGCACTACGGGACCGAACAGGTGGAAATTAATAAAATGGGATGAATAGGGCCATTCAACCCAAAGACAACGTGAAATCAAGGCCCATTAAGCCCGAATCCAAGGTAATTTAAGAGCAAGCCCAGCCAGGGAGGAAATACCCATAAAATAAGCCCAAAGAAATGCCTAGAAATGGCCCAATGAGTAATGGACAACACGACACATCAAAATGAAGGTAAAAAAGAAATGACTCAACTTAAAGGTGAAAAACGGGTGTCAATAGGGGTGTGACATGAATAGGTAGGTGGGTAGGATAGGCGGCCACAGCTCTGGCCGCCCACCAGGGCCGGACGACCACAAGGTTGGCCGCCTACTAACTATAAATGGCAATCCCTTTGGTTGTCTCTTAAACATGTTTAGGGGTTAGGTTTATTTTAATCAAGTTCACATCTGCTTTCCAATGCAATATTTGCTTCATAATTATTGTCATATGATCTTGGCTAATGTGTGTTGATGTAGCTGTAGATAGCAAGATCGACCATCAAAAGTTCACACGACATCGTCGCCAGCCATTGCATTTTTAGATAGTAACCCCGGAGGCTAATAGCTTCGGGTGCATAAACGCCGAGCTCTTCTCTAATAAAAATCATGAAGGGTTTATGCTCCTTAAGCTATTCGACGGCCGCTTGGCACCTAAAAGTCGGGATGAGAGACTTCCTAAACTCTCGACCATGCCAAGTAACAGACATAGACCGACGGGTCTCCATCAAATTTCAGACTACGTCCGTTGTTAAGCTGGGATGATGGACTTCTCGAACTCTTGAGTGAACAATCTCGGGGGCAGGCAAATAAATCCCCCAGCTATGCATTAGATAGGTTTTTTCCCTTTAAACTCAGCATGCATCATATAGGTCCTTTTAGCAACGATAAAAAAATAAAAAAATGCATGTGTGGCATTCGAGGATTATGTAAACGAAACAGGGGATGACACGAAGGCTTTGACCTCCCTATAATTTTTCTCATCCCTACGTCGATTGACCATGTTTCTTGACTTTGCTAAGCTCATATGGGCGAGTCTACATGATTCCATTCCAATTTGACTAGTCGAAAGTGTGCTCTGTATACAATCGTCATGAGCATTTTGAGATTTGAGGGTCATTTTCCCCTATCCTATTTTACTTACTTACTCCTATTTTAGGTGTCTTGTATCTCCTTGGGCTGGATTGCAATGCATCCCAGAGTGCGCTCAAGTCTCACGTGCGATATGCTGGGGGGTCCCACAGATTGCTGATACATATCTATTCACTTCTGGACATTGGGTGCCCATTCGAGTCCCCTGGAGAATAGCAAGCGGGAATGCAAGGATGACCAAGTGGAGAAGTAAGTACACCCCATCAGCCAGGAGAACGTCGTCCGCTCACTGCTGGAATGAGAGCTTAGAGATTGGGCATTGTCAATCCGCCCGACCGTATCAGTCCCCACCCTTTCAGGTTTTCACTGGATCTGACCCCCTTTAGCTTTTTTTGACGCACCCTTGCGGGTTTTCACGTTGAGGGGTTTTCCAATTTTGCCTGAAACGCCCTTGCGGGCTTTTGCCTCAGTCGGGTTGTGGGCCTTCTTGCCCCCGATCGCCTCCTCATAGAGGGGAACGACTGGGTCCATCGGGGCATCTCTATTTTTAGCCCCCTTTTGTTATATGTATATATTTTTTGTGTTTCACTTACCTGAGAGCCTGGCGGCTGGGCTGTAGTTGATGCGGTGGTGCCCCTGCTCTTGTCGTTGGGAAGACGAAGGTAGGAGACTGGCTTCTGAGGGTGTCTGATGATGACTCTGGGAGGGGCCTGGTTGGCCCCCTGGCTTGACTGGAGAGGAGGACTGGGAAGAGTGCCCGGTTCGGCCTTCTTAGAGAGAAGACCAATTTTGGAGGCTGAGACTGGGAGTGTGTGCACTATCCGGTGTGGCGTGCGAACTCATGCTCTGGTGCATAGTACAGCTTTATGTGCTTGCCATTGAGAGGCGGTAAGGGTCGGTTGCCCTTGTGGTCTATGACCGTGTAGGCCCCACCCTCATAGGCGTCGCAGATGCTGTAGGGGCCTCGCCAATTCGATTGAAGCTTGCCACTAGAACGGCCTGCCATGACTTCTCTTTCCTTGATCAGGACGAGGTCGCCTTGCTTGAAGGCTCGCTGCCTAACGAGCCTATCATAGGCTTGCGCCATGCGTGCCTGATATATCTGTAGGTGTTTGTAGGCTCCGAGCCGTTTGCCTTCTAGATCGGCAAGCTCTTCTAACCTTCTCTGGTATTCATTTTCATCAGGGCTTGCCATGCCGGTGTGTACTGCTATGTGGTAGGATGCTAGCTGGATTTCAACAGGGATGACAACTTCTGCCCCGTAGATGAGGGAGAACGGCAAGCATCCCGTGGGAGTTTTGTAGACCATCCGGTAGGCCCATAATGCCTCGGAGACCTTTTCATCCCAATCACATTTCCAGTGGCTGACGATCTTAGCCAAGAGCTTGCAGAGAGTTTTGTTGAAGGCCTTGGACAAGCCATTGGCCTGTGGTTTGTAGACTGAAGAGGTTCTCCAGTCGATGTGGAACTTGGCCGCCAACTGGTATACGGCCTTGTTCTTGAAAGGCATCCTGTTGTTAGAGACTATGCGGCTGGGTGTACCGAAATGGTAGATGATGTTGTGTTAGACGAACCTGGTGACGACCTCGCCGGTGACTTCCCGTAGGGGAAGGGCTTTCGCCCAACAAGAGAAGTAGTTAGTGGCAGCCAGAATGTACTTGTGGCCTTTGGAAGACGGCGGGAAAGGTCCCGCGATGTCCATACCCCATTCAACGAATGGCCAGGTAGGGGCAGTGGGATGTAGTGGATTGGGAGGCCTTCTGGGTACTGGGCTGAAGGCTTGGCACTGATGGCATGTACGAGCATAGTGGACGCAGTCCGTGTACATGGTAGGCCAATAAAAGCCCTTCAGTTTGATGTTGTGCTTCATTCTGTCTCCGGCTTGATGGGCGCCGCATAGCCCAGAATGAACCTCGCGCATGATCAGCTACTGCCACTCGTGCTGTAGTGGTTGCGCAGGAGGCTGCGGCCCCTGCGGTAGTTGGAGACAAAGGAGAGGGAGTGCCTGTAGCTCCAATCGAGGGGGGATCTACCATCTCCGACGCCCAGCCACGAGATGGAAGGTAATCTATGGTTCATTCAGAGGCTTCCCACAGCCCATTATGTCTTCAACTTACATGAACGTTCTTCATTTGAGCTTCAATTGATGTCTGAGTGCCTTTGCCGCCTATTGTCAGGGCTGCTGAAGAAACCTTTGTTGCGGACAAGACTGTTCTTGGGAGCGAGCCTTCTCCTAAAGTTTCTTCAGTTGACGTTCCTATCGCAGAAATGATTGAGCAAGTCTCTATCGAGGGAGATGTCCCTCCTGTGGGTTGTGAGGCTGGAGAAGTGCCCGTTCCGAGGGGGGAGCATGAGGCACCAGAAGAGAGCTCTTCCTCAATAGAGTAGGTCGACTACGGAGATGACTCTAGTGATGAGGAGTTTCCCCCCATGGAGATGGAGAGTGAAGATTTTGGGGCCTCTTCGGCATATGAGAGTGACTATTCCACCTTCAGCCCATTCCGGCTGGCATGGAGCAGCTTCGAGCCACCTGGTCCCTTTATAGGGGAGGGGGGCAGGATGACGGAGACAATAGCATCTGATGCTGGGGCTTTGAGTTTGGTGTCGGGAGAGGTAAGAGGTCCCCTATCAACTCTGCCTCACGACTCCTCTCATTAGTCTTCATGCCAAACTTCTGAAGCATGTCATATCCATCTCTTCTTGCAGGCTTCGGCTATGCAGACCGAGGTGACCTTGCCAGCCATGACCGTGAAGATACCTCTTCCTCCTTTGGGTGCGGATCAGCCAGCATTTCTGCCTGTCCTGCGGCCAATAGCTCTGCGATACCCTAGAGATTTCATTTCAGCAACGAGCTTGGAGGCACCCGGGGTGATTGTCGACACTGCCCAGCCGATCGCGGCTTTGGAACCCCAGCTGCTCCCTGTTAGTGGAGAATTACTCCTAGGAGAGAGAAGTATTCCTGAGATAGAAGTAGGAGAGATTGTTGAAGAAGCTGTTGTGGCTTCTATGGCTTTGACCCTCATTGCAGAGTCGGTGTCAATAGGAGCCGACCAAACTGGACATGAAGAGGTGGCATCCTCCATTGTTGAGACCCAGAGTGTCGCTCCACTTCCAGAAGTCAGGAGACAAGTTCCTGTTATCGGGGTTCCTTCCACCGTACTAGCTACCGAGGTTGGTTCTAGCATGGGTGGTCTGTGGGACATGTCATCATCATCTTTTGAACCGAATGACGATATCTAGGCGGTAGTTGATAGTCGGGTAGAATTTCAACTTCCTGATACGCCATCACTTTGTTTGCAGTCATCTAGCGATCTGGTGTGGGTAGTATTTGGAGACATTGTGGCAGACAGTAGCAACTTGCCCAGATCTGACTTATGTGCAGCTGAGGGGTCTGGTAGAGCACCTTTCCCGCACATTACTGGTTTTCAGCTGTCCCATGGAGGACTGGATACAGCGAGTGATCCTGCTCTTGAAGCATGTGAATAGGAGGGAGTTCCTCGGCCAAGGTGACCCAACAACCACAGACCGGTAACCAATGCCATCTGCCTTCCTACTCACAGGTAGGGTACAGTTAATTCAACAAACTCAATAAACCCAATAAGCATAACAAAATCAATCACCAAAATAAATCGATGGACCCAACAAACCCAATAAACCCAATAAAATCAATAAACACAATGGAATCGACATAATCTAACAGACCCAATAAACCCAACACATCAATCGACTCATCGAATCAATAAACTCGATAGATCAAATAAACCCCAAGAAACTCAATTAACTCAATAAACTCAATAAACTCAACAAAATAAACCCAATAAACACAACAGACCCAATAGACCCAATAAATAAATAAATAAATAAATAACTCAATAAACTCAATAAACCTAATAAACTCGAACAAATAAACCAACAAAAAGATCCCTTCACTTTGTCTTAGACCTTCTATCTGAGCAAAGTCTGTTGATCCCGACATCTCCACTGGTCAACATCCATATTCTATCTTGGCTTAGACCTTACATCTTCGCCAAGTTGGTCAACTTCAACAGGACGTCGGGACGACATCTTCATCTACACATTCCACCCTTGTTTCAGGCCTTTCGTCTGAGCGAGGTTGGTTGACTCCGACACTTCATCGGGTTGACATTAATATTCAGCCCTGGGTCTGGGCCTCTCATACATCTACATTTTGGTCAACCCTCACCCCAAACCTTCTATCGAGGTAGGGCCCATTGGCTTCGACATGACGTCGAGCCAACACTTATACTATATTCTGCCCTTGACTTAGGCCTCACGCCTCTGCCAAGTTCGTTGTTCATTGGCTCCGACATAATGTCGAGCCAACACTCATCCCATATTTTGTCCTTGGCTCAGGTCTCAAGCCTTTGCCAAGTTCGTTGGTTTTGACATGACGTCTAGTCAACACTTATCTTATATTCTATCCTTAGCTTAGGCCTCATGCCTCTGTTAAATTCGTTGGCTTCGACAGGATGTCGAGTTAACACTTAGCCGATATTCTGCCCATGGCTTAGGCCTCACATCTTTGCCAAGTTCGTTGGCTTCGACAGGACATCGGGTCAACACCTATCCTATATTATGCCCTTGGCTTAGGCTTCACGTCTCTGCCAAGTTCGTTAGCTTCGACGAGACATTGAGTCAACATTTATACCCTATATTTCTCTCTTGGCTTAGGCCTCACGTCTCTACCAAGTTTGTTGACCTTGACATGATGTCAGGTCAACACATATCCTATATTCTTTCCTTGGCTTAGACCTCACGTCTTTGCCAAGTTCGTTGGCTTCGACATGATATCAGGTCAACACATATCCCATATTCCTCCCTTGACTTAGGCCCCACGTCTTAGCCAAGTTGGTTGACTTCGACTGTCTGTCAAGTCAACAATCATATTCTACCCTGGCTCAAACCCTATGTCTCTCCCAAGTTAGTTGGCTTCGACATGGCATCGAGACGACAATGGTGTTTATTTCTGCCCTTGTTCTGGACATACCGTCTAAGCAAGGTTTGTTGACTCCGACATCCCGTTGGGTCGACATCAATATTTCATCTTTGGTACGGACCTTCCGTCTGGTCAGATCAGGCAAAATTGGGCAACCCCTCGGTGTGAAAACCCGCAAGGGCGCACCGGAAAAAGCTAAAGGGGGCCAGCCTCGACGAAAACCCGAAAGGGCGGTGAGGTTGGTAATGTGAAAAAAATCCTCTCTCGATTTATTGTAAAGGTGGCTCTAAGTCAATGACTTCACCCCCATCACGGTAAAAACATCATATTGATGTCATGGCTATGCCTCCCATGTCTTTTGTGAAACCCAGTCCCATCAAGATGTCCTGACAGTGTTGCATTCTATCCTATCGGGACCACCAACACTACCATTTTCAATAGGTTTGACCCTTATGCCCCTTCGGGCTGTCAAGTCTATTCATCTCCTTTCAAGAGTTGACTCATACGCCACAGCATGTCAGTTCCACTTATCTTTCAGACTTCATGGGGTTTGGATCCCATGCCTCTCCAGGCTATCTGCCCTCCCGGTCCCACTGGGCTCGACCTATGCATGCCCCTCTTGGGCTGCTGACCCACTTCACCCAATAGTTTCAGGGTTTAACTCATATGTCTCCTTTAGACTGTTAAATCCACTTACCTTTTGGTCCCACCGGGTTCGACTCTAGCATCCCACTAGGGCTGTTGAATCTACATCCTTGCCTTCTTTTAGGTCTGGTCTATGCATGTCCCTTTCAGACTGCCAACTATCTTGCCCATCGGCTTTTGGATTTGACTCTCACGTCCTACTAGGGCTGTCAGATCCACCATTTTCTTTTGGGTCTGGCCCATGCATGCCCCTCTCAGGTTGCCAACCCATCTCTTGCCTATGAGCTTTTCGATTTGACTTTCACATCCCACTAGGGCTATCAAATCTATCTTCTTCTTTTGGGTCTAGCCTATGTACGTCCCTCTCAGGCTGCCAACCTATCTCTTGGCTATCGACTTTCGAGTTTGACTTTCATGTCCCACTAGGGCTGTCAGATCCACCCTTTTCTTATGGGTTTGGCCTATGCATGTCCTTCTCAGACTGTCAACCCACATCTCGCCTATCAGCTTTCAGGTTTGACTCTCACATCCCTCTAGGACTGTCAAATCCATCCTTTCCTTCTTTTGGGTCTGACCTTTGCATGTCCCTTTCAGACTGTCAACCCATCTCGCCTCTTGGCTGTCAAGTTTGACTCACATATCCCCCTGAGACTGTCAAGTCTATTCCTTTACCCCACGGACTTGGCCTATGAATGTCATTCTCTGGTTGCCAGCCCTATTTGCCTATCAGCTTGTGGATTTGATTCATATGTCCCACCCGGGCTGTCAAATCCACTTTTTCGTTCTGTCAGGCTTGGCCTACGTATGCCTCATTCGGGCCGCCAACCCATCTCGCCTTTCGACTTCCAGGCTTAACATGCATGTCCCTTTCAGACTGTTAAGTTTGCTCATTTGCTGCCCCAACCAGGTTTGGCCTATGCATACCCTCCGTGGGTTGCCATCCTGTTCGGCTCATTAGGTTTTAGATTTGACTAATCGCGTCCCACTAGGGCTCTCGAATCCGCTCTCTTGTCCCACCCCTTGCAACACACATGTCCCTCTGGGAGTGCCACACCCTCTCCACCATTTTGGCACCATCATTAACGAGGACGAAAGGTCCAAGTTAAGGAGTACTGACCGGTCTTGCCGATGGTGACAAGGGCCAGTGGTAGTTTATTCATCGACATTGGTTAAATGCCGAGGCAAAGATAGGTTTGTTCATTAACGAGGACCAAAGGCCCAAGTTAATGAGTACTGACCGGTCTTGCCGATGGTGACAAGGGCCAGTGGTAGTTTGTTCATCGACATTGGTTAAATGCCTAGGCAAAGATAGGTTCGTTCATTAACGAGGATGAAAGGTCCAAGTTAAGGAGTACTGACCGGTCTTGTCGATGGTGACAAGGGCCAGTGGTAGTTGTTCATCGACATTGGTTAAATGCCGAGGCAAACATAGGTTCGTTCATTAACAAGGATGAAAGGTCCAAGTTAAGGAGTACTGACTGGTCTTGCCGATGATGACAAGGGCCAGTGGTAGTTTGTTAATCAACATTGGTTAAATGCCGAGGCAAAGATAGGTTCATTCATTAACAAGGATGAAAGGTCCAAGTTAAGGAGTACTGACCGGTCTTGCCGATGGTGTCAAGGGCCAGTGGTAGTTTGTTCATCGACATTGGTTAAATGCCGAGACAAAGATAGATTTATTCATTAACGAGGATGAAAGGTCCAAGTTAAGGAGTACTGACCGGTCTTGCCGATGGTGACAAG
This sequence comes from Amorphophallus titanum, assembly GCA_024336825.1. NCBI lineage: Eukaryota > Viridiplantae > Streptophyta > Magnoliopsida > Alismatales > Araceae > Amorphophallus > Amorphophallus titanum. The sequence continues at coordinate 140,440 of JANBPO010003380.1, forward strand.
GGACAGTGGTAGTTTGTTCATCGGCATGAGTTAAATGCCGAAGCAAGGAGTTTGTTGCAGCATAGGCGTAAGGCTTATGCCGGTGGGACATGACTTGTCAGTCACATGCAGGAATCCTCACGGGACCTGAATGGTGAATGAGATAGTTGATTCCATTAGGATTTCATTCATTCATTCATTTTTTTATTCATCATTTTATGATCACATTACCGACCTAAGTACCCTTTCAGGTTTTCACCGAAGTCGGCCCCCTCTTGCTTTTGCCCATGTGCCCTTGCGGGTTTTCATGTGACGGGGTACCCAATTTTTCCTGTAATGCCCTCGTAGGTTTCCTGTCGCAGCTGGGTTGTAGCCATTCTTGCCCTTAGCGTGGCTAGGTAAGGCCGGCGAGGCACCTCTATTTTAAGCCTCTTTTTTTTTTATTCAGAGAACTAATGCCAGAACGGGCACGAACTGAGTGCCGAGGCAGGAGTAGGTTTATCTGCCATCAGGGACAAAGGGTTCAAATTAAGGGAATGCCGACCAATCTTGTCGATGATGACAAGGGTCGAAATTGGTTTGTTCATTGACATTGGTTAAATGTCGAACCAAAGATATGTTTGTTCATTAACGAGGATGAAAGGTCCAGGTTAAGGGGATGCTGACCGGTCTTACCGATGATGACAAGGGTCAAAACTGATTTGTTCATCGACATTGGTTAAATGTCGAATCAAAGATATGTTTATTCATTAACAAGGACAAAAGGTCCAAGTTAAGGGAAGAGTTGACCGATCTTGTTGATGATGACAAGGGTCAAACATGGTCTGATCATCGACATTGGTGAAATACCGAAGCAAAGGTATTGTTTGTTCATTAACAAGGACGAAAGGTCCAAGTTAAGGGAAAAGTTGACCGATCTTGCCGATGATGACAAGGGTCAAAAAACTTAACTTTGTATAAATTTATGTCAAGTGGATGCATAATTTTATGGCGCCCACTAGGTGTTCAATGAAAACCCTACGCGAAGTAGGAAGCTAAAAAGCTTGACTTAGTGCAGACTTTATGAGTGGGTACACGGCTCCGGCTGCCCACCAACTGTTTGACAAAATGCCCATGGGTCTTTAAAGGCTGAAAAGCTTAGTTTTATCAAGCGGGTGTACATAACTTTGTGCTGCTCTTCCCATGTTTGATGAAATATGTGATAGCGATGCTCCCGCATCACTTCTTGCCATGTCGTATGTACTTTAATTTTCTGAAATTAAATATCAGAAAACTGGTGTCTTGTGGGGTTCAACAAGGGTGTTCCTCTATTTTGTGATAACTCACAAAATAGCATCAAATCCAATTCTCCTGTCCCCACATGTGATGCATCCCTTCCCTCCAAGTAGGAGGTCACATACTCCAGATGAAGCTAAGTCATCAGAATGGCAGAACAATCAAGGATGGGCACAGAAGCAAAAAGAAAAGTATCTTTCTCGGAAGGTGGAGATGGCAGGAGATACACTCAATTGAGAGGACAAAGTAGAATGCTTCATAGTCCTTTGTTGTACCATAGACTCACAAGATCAGGCACAATACGGAGGAAGCTTCTCTCCATGTGGAAACATGGATTCTAGGCGTTAGACAGTAGGAGCAATCATGAAGGAAATGATAAAAAACAAGGTAGGAGAACTTTATGTAGAACCAATGTAGCTGTAGTACACAGAAACTATGACAAACATTAACAATTGACTTCGGGTTGTTATCAAAGTCAACCTATGTCCATTGCAGACCTAGGAGAAACTGATTTCGAAGTGTCTGGTGGTGGTATGTAGAAGAGGGCAAGCTTCCTTCCTCCCACAGATCCTCAAAGACATGTAATTATAGATGGATGGACCCATTTAGCACTTCAAGAACATAAAGAGGAATGGTGCCATGCTCCAGATTAGAGTGCAGCAAGTCCAGGAGATAAAATGACGACTGAGTTGCACTCAGCACACCAACCCGATGGAACAGGAACAGCTTGGTCAAATTGCAAGTAGGGTGGTAGCTAGCTGGGAGAAGAGCTAAGATTACCATAACCAGAACTTACTTTTCAAGTGCAGAGATGAAGAACGCCTAGGTTTGTCCGGTAGTCAAAGAGACCTCTGTTGTTAATGTTCCCAACCTTCCCCACAGCTCAGAGTATCAGGGGAAACTTGATAGTTGATCCAATTTTTGGATCTGACTCTGCAGAGTTTGTGGAATCAAATCCAAGCCCTTTCCACAGTTCCGTCAAAGATCTAGAATGACAATTTACAATGCCAATCCCACCGCTGCATCTGAAGAAGAGAAGATAATGATGTTGACAATGCTTAGTTCAAGACCAAGATACACAAAGTAGCATCCTTGCAATGCGGTCCACGGTATTCACAACCTTCCTTCTAGCAAGCTCTTACACCTTATTTCATTCTATCATTTCATGTCATCAATAACTAACTTGAAATGACAAGAAAACTCCAGGTGTTTATCCTACAATTTAATAATAGGAAGCTGATTGTTCAAACGGAGGTTCCTTGACCAACCCAAGCCATATTAAAACACCTCTTAGGGAAATAATCAAAGAGGAGAATAGAGGATTCAAGGGGAGGCTGCTCAAGGGAGAAAGAAGGCTATTGTAGCTCTATGAACAGTAGCTCGTGGAAGAACTCTTCATCCATCTCGAAGTCTTCAAGCTCTATCTAAAGCCAACCAACCTCCAATCAAGTGAAGAAGCAAGCTTTACTCAAGATCTGGATTATACATTTAGGGGGAGCTAAAATCAGGAGTTTTCTCTCTTATGTTTCATTTGTTATTCTGTTTTGAGCTTCAAGTCTATGTTCTAGTAATCTGAAGATATCTGTGTGTGTGTGGATCAAGTCAGATCCGTAGTCGTGTGTGTTTATCTTGTTTAGATCCTTGTGTGTGTGTGGATCTTCTTAGATCTGCATGTGTGTGTGTAGATCTATCCAAATCCGGTTGTGCTAGTGTATAGAGAGCTGCATCTGTCGCAGCGTGTGTGTGTGTGTGTTGTTGATCCGGTCATCGTATCATGTTAGAGACTTCATCTCCCTGTGTGTGTGTGTTGGGGAACGTCCCTGTGTGTATGTACAGGCGTCATCCTGCATGTGTGTTTGGAGAGTGTCTCTGTGTTGGGGATTCTTCCCCGTGCTGGGTTCCAGCAGTGAAGCCTCACCGGGTTTTGGTGAGGAGTGGACGTAGATTGCCATCGATGCATCCGAACCACCTTAAAATTTCTTGTGTCTTGTGGTTTGAATCGTGTGGTTTGATTCATTTCTTCTACCTACATTCTATGTGGTTGTTCATGCACATTGTTCTTTTGGGATTGATCCTTTAGATCTAGCATAATCGATCTTTTCTCTAAATAGATCTTTGGTATATAAAAAGGAGTTTTTGAATTGACAAGATCAGTCTTGCCAAGATAATAGCACCTTGCATGTGTAGAATCCTTGGATTCACACCTCCGTCTTGTACCAAGGAACTATCGTGGAGATAGAGTTTGATGAATCTAATTTGTAGTTAAATAGATTTGAATTTCTTAGTTGATGTTTTAGCATATTCCTTCAATTCAGGTAAAAGTTTTCTAAATTTGTAATCACCCAATTCACCCCCCCTCATGGGTATCATTGATCGCGGGACTTCAATTGGTATCAGATCTAAGGCTCAATTTTTCATAGATTTAACAATCTAGAGAGATCCAGATCAATGACTACCAAAATGTACACCTTGAACTCTCCACCGGTGTTTGATGGTTCTAACTTTGATTTGTGGTTAGGAAGAATGTACAGTCTAGTCAACTCATATGATCCTAAGTTATGGAAGCTTATTTCACATGGTCCTTATGAGTTGCCTAAAGTTGAATCAGTCTGGACTGTAGATTATGAGTTCAAACATGATCAAAATTACTTGGTTCTAAGTTTGTTTACTACTGTAGTTAACACTAACAATTTTCCCTTTGTCTCCCGTTGCCGCTCCACAAAGGACATATTGGATGGATTAGCCGACTTCCATGAAGAGCATGAGGATAAATGTCTTATGGTAGGCATGAGTGATCACGGCAGTGATCAGCAGATTGGATCACCCTCGGAGTTAAGGGACCAAATGTTCCGTGGCGCCCGCTGACCGGTACGACTTCTATCCTGTAGAATTTTCTATTATGCTTTCTATATGATTATGCACTGACACTTGGACTTCCTACTTGTAGCTTGACCCCCAGGGGAGGATCACGGAGTTACAAGGTCTCCTCCACTCCACTATCCAGGAGAGAGATGAGCTCCGACAGGCACTGGCCCTCCTGGTGAGTTTTACTGACCCTTAGACTTAATATGCATATGCTTATCATGTTGACTAACCTGGACTTCTGAAATGTAGCGAGCCGAGGGGACACAGCGTCAGGGGGCAGACGCTCCTACGTCCTCTTCCCAGACACCCGCGGACCGTGCTGAGTGGGACATAGAGTTTACGAGGATGGTGGCATGGGCCGAGGTGGCCGATGAGGCACTCATCAAGTGGGTAAGTAAACATTACGCTTTCCCAGTTGATTATGATTATGAAATGTGATTGACTGACCATAATGCATGCATATGCAGACGATCGAGTTGACCCAGCTATGGGAGGAGCTCGAGCTGAGCCGTGCAGCAGCCCCGACAGAGCTGGTGCTCCTTCATGTAGAGCTGGAGTGCAGTCTAGCCGAGGGAGTGTCGGTAGACCACTACTGGGCTGAGGCGGAGGGCTCTCGCACAGAGGCGGAGCGGGCTCAGATAGAGGTGGCTGAGCTGAGAGGAGAGGTATGTGCGTATGAGAGGATGAGCTGCCGGCCGGAGCGTAGCGGGCTTCTGAGAGGCAGCACACACGGCACGCACAGTTCATTCTGTGGGTACTTCACGAGCTCCTCCGGCCACCGGAGGAATGAGGAGGAGGAGCGACGCCGGCGGCACCAAGAGGAGGCTAGCTCTGCGATGGCCCCGCCATCAAAGAGACATGAGGGGTCGGGAGACAGTGCAGGCCCTGAGGGACAGGCCTGATGTATTGAGACATGATTTATGTACATGGATGATATGATAGTGACAATGACATGGCATTTTTTTTTATTTTCTTTTTACAAATGAATATGTGAATGAATGAAATGTGTGAACGAATGTGAATGCTTGACACTAACTTACTATCAAAGAATCCTAGAATAACATGAGATAGTGGAGAGAGAGGGATGAGAAGATTTGAGTAAAATAGTGCAGAAGGACTAATATCAACGCATCAGGTGGATAAACGGTCAACCAATTGGCCGCTCATGGGTACACAAGGTCTCTAGATGAACTGTGCAATACTATTTGGCCATGGCCCAAAAGAGGTGACAAATAGCCTCCATGGGACAGCGAAGAATGAACATGGTTATAATGTGACTGTTGGAGAATACAAGCGGTCTCCATAGGGCCGCATGTACTGCCAGAGGATGGAGTGTGTAGAAGGTTCGAAAATGGTCCAATTTACGTCATCTTAAGGACCACGCAGTCTATCGATAGACCGTGTATTGGGATTTCCTGGTAGTTCCGATCGGGACTCTCTTGGAGAGTCCCAACCCGAGACTAAGAGTCCTAAAACCTCCCCCCAAGCCTATCCTAACCCAATCTAGAGTCATCCTACATCAATTCTAATGGGATCAGGCCACATCTTGGGGTCTGGCACTTGTGTTATCACACAAGATTGGGACACATCCAAGATTTATTTGATAATCTTGGAGCTGATGCTTGATCCACAGCACCTGAGAGCCACAGCTCCCTGCAGCAACATATTCTGCCTCTGCAGTGGATAATGCCACAGAGTGTTGTTTCTTGGAGGCCCTGCTCTCTCCTCTTGGGTAGCACTTTCCCCTGGTATGGCTCATGATTGGGGATGGCCTCACTAGCTTCCGCTTAGTTTGTCCCCGAATCAACCCATATCGTACTATGTAAGTCCTGCTTCGATACCATTTTGTAATGACCCAACCCAACCCTTGTGAGATATTGTCCACTTTGGGTCAAGTCTGCACAGTTTTATCCTCAAAAGATGCCTCACATGATATGGTTCCAAATCCTACATATATAGCCCAACAGATATTCCCACTTTTCGATATGGGATTAAGCTCAATTCATTCCCGCCCTAGCCCCCATCTATAGTGTCGACTTCACGCTCTGAGCGGCTCCACACCGGAACTCACCACCCCATATCATAATGTGCGGGCCCTGCTCTGATACTATTTTGTAATGACCCGATCCAACCCTTGTGAGGTAGTATCCACTTTGGGCCATGCCCACATCATTTTATCCTCCAAAAGTACCTCACAAGCTATGGTTCTAAAGCCTACATATATGGCCTAGTAACTATTCCCAATTTTCATTATGGGACTAAGTTCAGTTCATTCCCACCCCAACTCTATACGCAGTGGCAGCTTCACACTCTGGGTGGCTCCACACCGAAACTCTTAGTCCAGGTAACCATCTCCTCTTGAGTAGCCTTTTCTCCCTACACGGCTCGTGACTAAGGATGGGCCCACCAACTTCTGCCCTGGTATCTAAAATTCCTTTGATTATGATACCGCTACAGTAAAGAGGCTCCTTCTTCATTATGCTTGTGATCAAGTTGCATTCCTCTTTGCTCACCTGGTTGCAACTCCCTCTCTCGGTGATTACAGCACATGAGAAGTACAATCCTTGGTTTTGCTCTTAGATCTTTTGCCAACCATTTCTTCTTTTCGTCACCAACCTCAACTCTTGTGACTTCTTTGGCTACCTCTGCCATCCTTTTTGTGACTAGCCTCTTTCCTTATGTTGGAATTGGCATACTTCTCTCAGAACTTCCTCGATAACTTTTATTCTCTTGCCCTTGACTTCCGTCACCACAGAGTATTCCATTGCTATATCTATCTGGTTGTAGAAGATTCTAACTAGTATGGGATAGACCTTCTGAGGGATAGCTACAACACCCAACATTCTACTCTTTTCCAGTAGATCCTTGATCTTCACATGATTTGCTTCAAGTTCCTCCACCTTCACAGTTCTTCCATCCAGTACTTCCTTGAACTCAACTAGCTCTTGGTAGGCCTGACAGTCTCCTCTACTTTGGAACACCCCTTCCTCGTATACTGTGGTGCTGGCCGCTGACATCTTCCTCTTGCCCTTCTTCTCAGCACTCAGGACTTCGGAGGTTGATATGCTGACAAAAATGAGGGAGAAAGAAGGCCTAATAGGGTGTTTGGTTACTATTTTTTCTCTCAAATTTAAAAATAAATGCCGTATAACTTGACTTAGGCGGAAGGCCATGATGCCAAGATAAAATATTTACCGACTTAGGCAGAAGGCCATGATGTCAGACGAGGGTATTTTTATTGGTTTACGTGCCAGTCTAGACGAAAGGTCTTGATGCTAGTGATAAAAGTGATCTTTTCGTTCACCAATCTAGATGGAAGGGTAGAGCCACAGGTAAGAAGGATCTTTTTGTTCCCTGGCCAGGCAGGAGGCTCGAGTCAGAGGTGAAGGGGTCTTTTTTGTTGTCTGGCTGGACAAAAGGTCTGAGCTAGAGGTAAAAGGGTCTTTTTGTTGTCTGGTCAAATAAAAAGGTTCGAACCAAATGTCAAGGGGTCTTTTTGTTATGGGGTCGGACGGAAGGTCCAAACCAAAGGTGAAAGGTCTTTTTGTTGACTGACTGGACGAAAGGTCCGAGCCAGAGATAGAAGGGTCTTTTTGTTGACTGACTACAAGAAAGGTCTAAGCCAGAGGTAGAAGGGTCTTTTTGTTGTATGGTCAGACGGAAGGTCTGAGCCAAAGGTGAAAGGATCTTTTTGTTGGCTGGCTGGACGAAAGGTCTGAGCTGGACGTAGAAGACGGGTCTTTTTGTTCTCTGGTCGGATGAAAGGTCTAAACCAAAGGTAAAAAGGGCCTTTTTGTTCTCTGGTCGAATGAAAGGTCCGAACCAAAGGTAGAATATGAACGTAACTCGACGGGATGTCGGAGTCAACAAACCCTGCTTAGACGGTATGTCTAGGATGAGGGTCAAAAATAGTGCATTGTTGTCGATCTGACATTATGTCGAAATCAACCAATCTAGGAGAGACACGGGGTCTGGGCTAGGGTAGAATACGTTGTTGACTTGACAGACTTGCCAAAGTCAACCAATTTGGCAAAGGGGTGAGGCCTAGGCTTAGGGAAGAAAATAGGACATGGATGCTGACCCAATATCATGTCGGAGCCAACGAACTTGACAGAGGTGTGAGGCCTAAATCAACGACAGAATATAAGATAGGCATTGACTCGATGTCCTGTCGAAGTCAATAAACTTGGCAGAGACGTGAGGCCTAAACTAAGGGTAGAATATAGAATGGATGTCGACTCGACGTCCTGTCGAAGCCAACGAACTTGGCAAAGACGTGAAGCCTAAACCAAGGGCAGAATATAAGATAGGTGTTGACTTGACGTCCTGCCAGAGCCAATGAACTTGGCAGAGGCGTGAGACCTAAGCCAAGGGCATAATATAGGATAAGTGTTGACTCGACATTCTATCAAAACCAACAAACTTGGCAGAGACGTGAGGCCTAAGCCAATAGTAAAATATAGGATAAGTGTTAACTCGACGTCCTGTCAAAGCCAACGAACCTAGTAGAGGTATGAGGCCTAAGCCAAGGGCAGAATATAGGTGTCGATTCGATGTCCTGTCAAAGCCAATGAACTTGGCAGAGGCATAAGGCCTAAACGAAGGGAAAAATGTAAAATGGGTGTAAATATTGACCCGACATCCTGTCGAAGTCAATGGGTCCTACCTTGATAGAAAGTTTGGGGTGAGGGTGGACCCGATGGTAGACGAACGAAAGGCCCAGACAATATATGAAGAACAAAGAGAAAGGGATTTTATTCATGGTAGATGGGAAACCAAATACATCGGGTGCGAGAAGAAGAGGGAAAAAGCAAGGAGCGGAACAAAGAAAGGAAAGGGGGGGTTGAACAGGGGCGATGGCTCCTTGCTCTTCCCCTTCCACTGCTACATTTCTCTCCCCCTCCCTCTTACTCCCTTGCTCTCTGGTGGCTACCGAAGGGGAGAGTCCCTTCTTCTTCTTCTTCTCTTCTTTCTGGTCTGGTCGTCGGTGTGCGTTGCTCTCTCCTCTTCTGTTCTCTCTTTCTCTTCTGTTCTTCTCTTCTCTCCTGTCCCCTCTTGTCCACCGGTGGAAGAGAGGCTTTTAAACTCCAATAGCAGGAGCCTTCGAGCGCGGAGCGACGGAGGCGGGAACGTGGGACATTAAATGGGGATTTGACTTCCCTCATCCCCGTTGATAGAGGAGTAGCTTGGATGCCTCACTCTCATGTTGCCACGTCAGCTGTCCCACTACGCGCCAAGAATCTGTAGGGGAGTGGCGTGAGATCCTCCTTGCCGGATGGGTCATGGGGAGAGCATCCCACTGAAGAAGTAGACCGTGCCGTTGAGAGGCATTTAGGGTGTGCCGATGAACGGGATGCATGGGCATGCCGTCGAAGGGCGGAAGAAGCGTATCGTTGAACAGCCGCTTGGGTGTGCCGCTGAACAACCGCTAAGTGTGCCGTTGAATAGCCGCTGGGTGTGCCGCTAAGCAACTGCTGGGTGTGCCGCTGAAGACAGGTGGCTTGGGCGCACCGCTGAAGGGGCATGCCGCTGGGGGCCTTGGGGTGTGCCGTTGAAGGCTTGGCGGAGCGTGCCGTTGAAGAGCCCACTACAGGCGTGCCGCTGGAGACAGATGGCCTGGGCGCACCGCTGAAGGGGCATGCCGCTGGGGGCCTTGGGGTGTGCCGTTGATGGCTTAGAGGAGCGTGCCGTTGAAGAGCCCACTAAAGGCATGTCGCTGGAGACACCATGAGTGTGCCGCTGAAGGGACACGGGGGTGTGCCGCTGAAGGGCAGTATGAGTGTGCAGCTGAAGGTGCGTTGGTGGCATGCCGGTGGAGGCCACAGGGGCGCGTCGTTGAAGACCACGCTGGGCGTACTGTTGGAGGCCCATATGGGCATACCGTTGTAGTGGATTTGGGCCTATTTTGAGCCCGATTGACGATCCACCCAGTTCTCTTCGGAGCCCACAAGTTGTGGGTCCCCCCCAGGGGTTGGTTTCTCTTCGCTATCGTGGCCCCGGAGACGGCTTCACGATAGTGTATTGTTTGTTCGGAGAGTCCGAATGGGACGTGCTCTCCGCAGTCTCTTCAGTTGACGTTGTCATTAATATTGGATTGGTCGGGACATATCGATGTGCAATTTTACACTTCCACACTGGCCCGACATATAATTTGCGGTGTGCTTGTGTGCAAGATTTCAGTCGAATCCTAAAGAATCCCATATGTCAGTCGTAAAACGTATTTTTCAATATATTGCTGGTACATGTGAATTGGGTTTATGGTTTTCGCGTAATACATGCTTTGATTTGGTCGCTTATTCTGATGCGGATTACATGCAATGAAATCCTCAGAAATGAAGGAGTGAGAAGCACCTGAATCAAATAAAGCATGGGCTGCACAACCAAAAACAGTAATCGTACTTTTGACAAGATTGGAAGCCACAGCCTCTGCCCACGAAATATGAGTCACTTTGCCTTTTAACTTTCTGCTAGCAGCTACAGAAGACTGGAAAGAAGATGCTGTTGAAGCCTGAGGGTGAATCAGCTGGAATTGCTGAGATGGCGGCGGTGGTGGAAGCGGAGGCCTGAATTGCGATTGAGATGGCTGGAATGGAGCTGCCAGAGCGAACTGCACTAGAATAGCTCGCAACGGACAATCTCTTACCTCATGACCTGGCTGGTCACACCGAAAACACACCACCGGTAACGAACATGGTTTGCCTGGGTGGCTACCACCACACCGCGCACAACCCTTGTATTGACTTTTCGCAGAACTCTGTCACTGCTGAAAGGAAGGGGCTGACTACTGTGTAGCACCAGACGAAGCCTGTTGGTTAAATCACTTCTTGAATCTCTTCTTATTCTTAAATCTCCTGAACTGGGACTTGCCCGAAGAAGCAACACCACTAGCTGCAGGAGTGGCTGAAGGAAAACTCAGAACAGGAGGCGGATAGCCTGATGGAAGTTGAACTGTTGGCTGAATCGACACTGCCTGAGGAGGAACCTGGGATCTCGCCAAATCTAATTCCAATGCTGCTGCTGCCTGATATACTTCATTCATGTTCGTTACACGGGCAACAATCAGCGGCTGCCTCAATTCAGCACGGAGGCCACGAAGAAACTGCTCTGTCTTTAATGCCTCATTTACAAGCACATGGGGTGCATAACGGCCCAATTCCATAAACTTGTTCTGATATTCCAGCACCAACATTCCTCCCTGGACAAGCTGTAAGAACTAATGCATTTTATCCATTTGGAGATAAGCCGGGCTGAAGGTGAGTTCAAAGGTGGCAACGAACTCAGCCTACGAAATTTGCCGGAGCGAGCGAGATTGGAAAGAAATTTCCCACTCTGTATTCCACCATGTCAGCGCCGTGCCTTGGAGCTGAAAAGTGCCAAGCATCACCTTTTCATCTTCCACGCATTCCATGGAGTGAAACACGCGCTCGGTGGAGTCCAACCATACTCTGGCAGCATCCGGATCAGTCTGGCATTCAAAGGTCGGCAGATGAAATAGCAAAAATTCCTTTAATGCACGTCCGCGACTGTCAGGCGCATCCTCTTGAGCTGGAACGACGTGATCCAGAGCAGGAACATCTTGAGGAACACTGCTCGCTTCCTGAGGAACCAGGACTCTCCGACTCCGAAACGGCATCTTCAAATGACTAGCAAACAAATAATAAATCGAAGAATTCATTAATCATACGAAAAACATCCTAAGCCAGCAATGGACGGTGTAATTGGACTAATTCTGACAATAGCTATGCAATTTTGATTCCTTACACGATTCCTCAACACTACTCTGATACCAACTATAACGACCCAGAGCTCCAGATACCAATAACCTGATGTAGCATCGAATTACCGCTACCAGGAACTGGGGAAGTCACCCAAGAGGCTGATGAGGCCCCTGAAGGGGGGATTGGTGTTGTCAGATTACGGGAGGAATGCCCCCGAGGTAGAGCCGAGGGATCTGGGACCTGATGCGGACCACTCGTAACAGACGTCATCCGCTGGAAACCCCAAAGTAGTACGTCTGGTCTGGATACTAGGACGACTCGTGCCAGGGGTTGGGGACCCGGGCGAGGTGGTCGCGCTTCTGCGGTTCGGGTAGGGAGGCCCGAATGGGGTTCTGGGGAGCCCTACCCCGGGGGTAGGAGGCCCGTGTGGGGAGCTGACTTGGTAGGAGCTTGGGATTGATGGCCCGAGCAGAGTGCTGAGGAGCCGAACACCGTAGGGTGGAGACCCACACTGGAAGTCGGCTTGGCTGGGGCTCAGTGCTGGGGGCTCGAGTGAACTGCAGGACTGGAGAACGGAACCTGAGACGCAAGGCTTGCGTCGGAAGTCGGTCGAGACTGGGCCCAGGGACTAATGCTTGCCTAGGCTGGGACTGGTCTGGGACCCCTATGGGCACCGGTGGCGGGAGAGCCGAGCCTGACACTCGGCCTGGTTGTCGGGACTGGAAACTGGCATGGCACATTGGCGGCGCCAGAGGAAATAGAAGCTGGAGGTGGTGGTGGAGCCGCCACGGGGACCACACCCAAGAGCTAGGGTGATCCGACAACAGGAGGAAAGCTACCAAAAGTGATCGGCGCTGCCAAGTAACCCACCCGTGCATGGGTGGCGACGGCGATGGGACCGTACGTGACGGCTGCCATAGTTGTTGGAGTCCTGGAGAAGCTAAGGCGACGGTCGGGAGCGGTCATCGAACGGATCTAGCAATTGGGAGATGAACTGGAAGCTATTGGGAAGCGCGAACAGGTGCTCTTCTGCTACCCCTCTTGTAAGGATAGAAAAAGGGCACCCAGACTTTAAGGCTGGCACGAACTTTTGCTTCAATAAAAAGAAGGGAGGCTGGAGACGTCCCACCGGGCGTGCCATCCTTTTTGTTTTGCCCCGGAGGGGGTGTCCGCTGGGGTTGTGTGGGCGGTGACCGGAGTGAGGGGTATGATATAGCTACGGGAGAGATGTCAGAAGTTAATGGGCCTCGAGCACCCCCTCTCTTGACCGTATCCGACTCAAAGCGGCACCGTGCACTCGCCTTTTATGGAGAGTCAAGGGGAGACTGAGTGACATAGGAGGTTTTTCTGGTTAATGGGAAACGTGGCTGGGGTGCGGGTATGCCAGTCGATTTGTCAACAATCACTCGTGCAACTGAACGTTTAACTGGGGATGCGCCATCAGGGTGCAACACATGGACTCGTGGGATGAGCGACACATGGAGGGAAGAATGGTTCCGTGGGTTCGAGTGCATAGGCGACTGTGGGGAGTCATGTACAGGACGTCTTTCCCCACTGACCACAAGCAGTCGGTGTTTATTTATATCAGATTGAATCCAAAGACCTCCATTCCATGCCGAAGAGAAGTCCATATGTTCTTGAAGCCCGGGGTGAAGAGCCGAGAGCACTTTGCACCTATAGGTTCATCTCAGACTGGGTAGTGTTGGCTGGGGGTAAAGGGTGCTGGAGGTTCACGCTAGGTGACATAGAGGGTAACTGGAGGATCTGGAGACCGATTATCAGGGCCTCATACTCTGCTTCATTATTGGTACAGGGTTTATTTATGGAACATGAAGTGTGTATCACTTCTCCTTCTGGTGACTTCAGGATAATGTCGGCTCCTACCCAGATTTTGACTTTCCCAGTTGAATTAGTTTCTATCCTTGATGTTCCATCAAAATACAGCTGCCACATAACTGGCTGGGCTTGACATGCTTTGAGCGTCTCATCATCAGGCAGCTCGATTTCCAGTACAGTACTTTTTGGCACAGGGTGCTCTGCAAAGAAGTCGGCTACAACCTGACCTTTTATAGCCCTCTGAGGTATGTATGTGATATCGAATTCCATCAGAATCACAACCTATTTGCCCAGTCGGCCCTTAAGTGCTGGCTGCCTTTAACCCTATCCGACTCGGGTTAAAAAAGAAAGAATCAACACGAAGAATAAATCATCCGACCCCAGTTAATTCATCCTAATCCACCTTAACCCGTTATCAAAATGACTAAGAAACGGGTAAACATCACGGAGTGGTGCACATCTCCACCATGTAAAAGATGATACAAGGGGGAAAACAACAATAACGCACCCTAGAACCCTAGCAACCGCTCTCCTTATGATTTCAACATCCTCTACCAATTTCTTAAAAGGGTTCGGAACCCTATTTATCTAAGTCACTTGGGTTACACCGGATCTCGGGACTAAACACACAAAGTTTCTTTTAATTTATTCGAATCAAATGGGAAGTAGTCGGCTGCTTCGACAGCACGATCGACCACCCCAACTGTTCAGACCAAAAACTTTCGATACTGAAAGTGGCGATCGATCTGGACAGTTGGACTACCCCGACTTCTCGGTCTGCTACTATGAATACCGCAAAAAGTGGTCGACCGTGACGCCTTGATGTCTTGATTCCCAACCCCTCCATGATCTAGATCAGGTTCCACATTCTCTTAATCATCTCTCACTTGAAGACAAATCTTCAAAATAACAATTGTGATCCATCATCTCACGTCTCATAATAAACTTTGTGGCAACTTAAATTTGAGTCTTCGACGTCCCAAGAAGTTAAACAATCTTTCAACTTCTCCATAGTAACCACCTTGGTGAATATATGCCTATAATAAGGTTCTATGCCTCACACATCTGACACAAAGTTTGATGAAGCATATTGGGAAGGCGTTAAATCTGGATGCTCTTGCAGGCCACTCTAACTACCCGGACATGGTAGGATAGCAGCCCGTGGGCCTGGAGAGAGTGATTAGTCTACTGGGCCCGTATGTTTGGACCGGGAACAGAGACCGGGGAATCGTTTGTTGGGAAGCTGGGGAGGCGATGACTGTTGTGCTGTCACCGTCTGGATTTGGATTTCTCTCTCCCTCCACCCCCCCACGATTCCTCCCCCGACACAGACTGAGGTGACCTCACAAGACTAGCCCCACCGTGCTAATTGTGCCACCTTTCGTCGTCGCCAGCGTCACCATGTGTAGACCAGACCCATGGCTTTCGGATTCTGCGCCAGGAAATGTGTAATGTGTGGGGACAAGTATATTTATTATTTTAATGGATTGTGATCAGCTGTGGGGTGAATTCCCCCCCCCCCCCCCCCCCCCCCCCCCCCCCCCCCCCCCCCCCCCCCCCCCCCCCCCCCCCCCCCCCCCCCCCCGAAACCTAATGGGTGAGCCATTGAATAACGTCTCGAGTCCTTTCAATCTTTGTGGTAATCTTGGACGGTTCAAAAGGCAAAATATAATAGTGACACTAAAATATCATCTTGGGTAGCACCCCACAATTTTACTCCTAAAGTTTCATCATCGATTTGAGGGCCATCCACTCACGATGAAGCGGTCTGGAGACGTAAATGTCACCAAATACGGCAGAAGATTATGTAAAATTTTAAATATCTGCCCGTGTTAGTTTATAGGGACCTAATCAAACTGAATTATTAAATACTTGACGGCATCGTTGTTTCCAAGGGTGGAGTGGCGTTAATACTTGACGCACTCATCCACCATTTTCTTTCACTTCACATGTGGCGTGTGAGAGTTGGAAATTAAGATGTGCACATTGCCTTTAGATCGACCATTTACTCCCATCTTCACGGCCTGTTCATGAGCCAACTCTGGAAGAGGACAAGCAGAGGTGAGTGCCAAGGACCATTGTTAAGAGTCTTCAGCCCTGCAGCTACGTGCCTACACATACTATCTATTATAGCCAACCCAAGTGTCATCAAACCAATACCACATCCAAACTAATGAACCTTCTCAGAAGCCGGGTTGCTTAACCGTGTGTCTGCGTGTGTGTGCCGGGGGGGAAGGTGGGGAGATTGCTTGATCGCGAAGAAGAGATCGTTTTCCAACCAAAAAAAAAAAAACATGTGAAAAACCATTGTATATAGATACAGATTGTTAACTCGAGTGTAGCCAGAGAAACGCCCACAAGCTGTATGATCCGTCGATATATCTGTGTCAAATTTGAATCAAGGTGACTGATGGGAGTCATTATCTTGGACGACTTCATAATTCTCAATAATTAAAACCTATTTAGAAATGATCTTTATTAATGTCGGATTTATCATTTGAAATTGTTTTTTTTTATTTTACTTATAAATCGAGTGACGTCTGATCCAATGTCATTGTAGTATTTTTGAGGTAATTCTTATCATCCATCTACGTACGACTGACGGTTATCTATTTGGAACGGAATCTACACCTCCAGAATTGTTAATTGTGGCCACATCCCTGGCCGAAGTTGGCTGGTTCTGATTTTGTACCATGTTTCGCAGCGGGTAATGGGTAGTGGGTACCCACTCGACGGTTTGGAAGTTTGGGTCCCATCCCCAAAGTTAGGATCCGCTTGGGGGCATACGGATTCTCCCGCTCTAGGGATGTCAAAAATATCCACAAATTTGATTAGCCGCATCATCCGACTCGTGATGGGTCGGGTAATATCCGAATAAACGGATATGAATTCGGATTCGAATATGTTGAAAATAACCGTTTCATATTTGGATAGGGTATGGATTTAGTGCATCCGAATTCATACCCGATCTAAACTCACTCTTAATAACTTATTGTGCATGTTAGGCCTATGATTTTGATATGAACTTAACCCCTTGCCCGTCCTGTTGAGTTTGCGAGTTTAGACTTCTTGTTAAAATTATAAAGATATTTTTATGTTCTGACCATCAATATCTTATGTAAAACTTTGGATAATCCAAAGTAGCTAGTAAACAATCCTCTATCGCTGTATCTCAAACCATCAATATTACACAATGAATATACCTGAGAAATGTCGGCGAAGAAAGATATGCCAATCAACAGGAGAGTGCACACGATGATAATCACCAGGCCTCAAATATATTACACAATAAAACAGGCCTTTAATTGGACTGCCATCAGAGACACAAGTGGACATCAGTCAACATTAAAGCTCTCAATGTCATTAGCAAAAAGATGAATAATGAATTGAGAAAATTGTAAAATCTGAAATCCAACATTCATCTAATAAGGTTCAAAAACATCTTAGAGGATATATGAGTTACCAAAAATTAGAGCATAAAGAGCTACTTGCAACAAGGAGTATAACATCCTGGCATCCTGCAAACTAGAAACAAAGGGGGACAGGACAACAAGTTTATCAAGAGTCATTAAGAGACCAGATTTCAACCGACGCTACAGGTAGATTAGAAGTTGTAGAGAAGGCCAGGGGTAGTTAGGTCTTTTTCCATTGTTTTATACTTAGTCTTCTCTCTCTGCTCTGTGCGCCCTGGTTAAGTACTCAACCAGAAGCAATTATGCCATGTAATTAATTGGGCGATTGCCCCAGTGAGAAATATAAGATTTAAGCAGGCTGGTAGCAGTAGGTAAGTAGTTCTCCAACTGTCCGCA
The DNA here is from genome assembly GCA_024336825.1 of Amorphophallus titanum. Lineage (NCBI taxonomy): Eukaryota > Viridiplantae > Streptophyta > Magnoliopsida > Alismatales > Araceae > Amorphophallus > Amorphophallus titanum. The sequence continues at coordinate 157,922 of JANBPO010003380.1, forward strand.
GCCATCCCTTGTGTTCTTTCTCCCCTCTCCATCCTCTCTTCTTTGCTGTCTGGAATCTTCGAAGTAAAGGTTGAGTTGATGTAATAGTCACAGAAGATTGCAACAAGTGCCATACATACGCTAAAATTAAAAACTCCAGAGTTGAACGAGACTAATGGGTTCCATGCCAACAGGCAGTAATGTATTAGATTTAATGAGCAGTTTGAAATTGTACTAGCATATCTGGGTTATGCAGCTCTCGGTACCAACACATTAGATCTAATCAGCAGTTAGAATTGACAAGTTTTTGTACTTTGGTACGTCAGATAGTCACATATGGCACACAGCTGAGCCCCATAAAGAAATCGAGTCTGGTAATGTTCCTATGACAGATTAGAGAAAAGAACATGAAACAATCATCAATCCATCTCGTATCCTTATGATCCATGCTGAATTCTTTTTTCTCACAGATAAAGACATCCATGTAAGAAGACATTAAAGACTGGAAAATGGAATCAGAACCAGCCATGCAACAAGTAGCAAACAGGATTTTGGAACTGGACCAACCGTGGCCTTTTCCGGTTCAAGTTGAAGGCCAATTTTAGCCAGAAAACTTGCTGGTTCTGGCCATTCACTCCCCATTGGAGCTGGACCAGTTCCAGCCAGTTCCAATCTGGTTCAGCTGGTTTTTGTAATGTGCCATGCAATGCACAGCATGGCAGTTCAACTCCTTCTTTGTCATTGTCTTGTCACCACATTAATAGAGCTCCACTTGCACAGCCCTGTTGTTATGAGCTGAAGATCCTCCATAAAAGAGGTATGCCTTCATAGAAAAAGGGCTAGCACCTGGTTTAGACCCGCACCAGCTTCCTCAGGTTCATCCAATACTACATAGTGTAGGCCCCTTTGCCTCTATCACACCTCTGATTTTTGGAGTCTTCAGTACCCTTTCACATGGTATGAAAGCTGGGTTATTCTCATTTGCTTCCTGCCGAGGTTCTAACTTCTAAACCTTCTTCGCCCATGTTGGCAGGCAACATACTTTTTCCCGGCTCGTGCTGAACATTTGGGGTTGGGATGGTGGGGATTTGTTGCCACCAAATTTAGTCCCATTACTCCAGTAGTGTTTGCCTCAGGTACATCCACACTGTACAGTGTTAGACTGTTAGGCCCTCCACTCTCTACCACCTCAGGGTTATGGAGAGGCTGTGAGCATTTTGACAGAGGGTACACCATAAGCTGTGTTTTGATTAGCTCTGGACAAACCGAAATATTTTGCTGGACCCATCATGCCCTATTCTGTTAGTATCAATATAAATGAGAGAGGAAATAAATAATTACAAATCTGAAGACCACCCGAATCTCAAATTTTTACCATCAACACAATATCAAAAAATGCCTCCATGAAATGATAATACTTCTCATTTCCATATCACCAACCGTTTCCATTTGCTTGCCAGAAGTAAAAGCCAATGTCTATAATGAAGCACCAGTGTCCAATTATGTATTTATGCTGGAGAATGATTCAACAACAGGTAAGCAAACTCAGAAAGAAGCACCCTCTGATAAGTGCCAATAAGAAAGTGGATGGCAATAAAAGCAAAAGGTTGTACCAACTGAAGTCTGTAGCATTCTTTAGATTGGTTCCAAATTGTATCATAGTTAATAGAAATGTGATACAACTGTCTCATCTTCCTGCATATGCATAGTATTAACACCTGATAAATTCAGAAAGCCTTCAGGTAATCAGTAGCCTCAGAGGATTTAGTCCAACACAAAATCTACTATCTTTGCAGCCCTGGCATTTCACATAGTACCAGTACCTCCAAATGGAGAACCCTAACAAGGAGGAATAGTGTCAAAGAAGTAACCAGTAAATTTCTTTAACAGATTGGCTAGCATCTTTGCATCATTGTAGAACAAGTTTGACTAGGCCACATCTGGCACTTTATTCAGTAACACTAAGGCAAATGCCCTTGTAAAAGAATAGCTTGTGCAACTCACAATCCAATGCAGAAGGCCTTGTTGCACCCATTATTTTCTCGAATTTATCGAGACGCTTTCCTCGAGATAATGGAGGTAATTTACACTACAGATCGGCGGCGGTCGGAATACGGCACAAAGCTAGTATCGTCGCTCCATGGAGTCATCTCCACGTTCTGGGATTCCCGGCCCAAAAAATCACATCAATCACAAGTCCCTCGCAGCAATCAAGGTGATTAAAGTCAAGTTCACAACAACCAATAAACAGCACGAGGCCAAGTGTCGTGATTCCGGATGAACTTCCAAATCCCGGCAATTCCCCTCGGCTGTCCAGGATAAAAGAAAACAGCATCGCAGCGAAAGAATGAACATGTAGGAATCGTTTATGCACCTATGGAAGGTCCGGCACGCATGTACGAGACCGTCCCGACGAATGCAAGCTTCTCCCCTCAACCAACGACGCGGAGAAGACAACGAACGAACAAAGGAGGAGCCTTTTCTCCTCTCCACGTGTCTTGCTGCGAGCAAAAGAGCGAAAGAGGCCAAATCCCAAGGTTTGCGAGGGGGGTGGACCCAGGGGAACCCGCCTAGGGTCATGTAGACCCCCACGGGTCTGTTTGACCCCGATGGACCCCACCCAGGTCAAACAGACCCCCTGTCGGGTCATCTGACCCCGGTGGACCCTGCCCGCGGTCAAACGGACCACTACGGGGTAGTTTGACCCCAGTGGACCCCGCTCGGGGTCAAACAGACCCCAACGGGGTTGTTTCCCGGTGGACCCCAGCCGCGGTCAAACAACCCCGGTGGGCCTTCCGCGACCCCAGTGGGACCCACCCAGGGTCAACTGACCCCGCCACCCCGCTCTCTTTCGCTAAACAAAAAAATATCCCATCCGGGGTCATTTGTACCTCGCTCACCTTTGTCAAGGTGCCCCCCCCCACCTTCTATAAATATCCCAAGGATCTAGAAGGAGAGGGACACAGAGAAAAAAGACAAAGACGACACACGAGACAAGGAGGCACATTCAGAAGCAAGGAAGCGTAAGGAGTTCTCTTGTTCATTGTAAAGGCCCGCTTAAATGTATGAAATAAATACCCTAGGTCTTACCTTTATGCCCCTGGAGCTGGAGGTGATGTTATGTCATTTTCTCTCAATTTTGGGCGGCAAAGTTATGTAATCTTCCGAACCAAAGGGGAATCACAAAAATGTCCTTCCCAAAATTGCTAGAAAACCCACAAGTCCTAAAATTGTGGTTATACAAGACAAATTTCCCAAACTATGGTTATGCCCCTATTGCCGCATTTGTGTGGAGACTCTTTGTACAATCCACGAGGGTCAGGATGACCCTGTGGCTGCAGTACTTTTATGATGGGCCAAAGCAGTATGAGGACTTCCCATGCGTCAGCATCATCGTTGCTCGCAAGAAGCATGCGAAGCCCAAGACGTACGCGAAGATCCCCTCCAGGGGGCGACAGAGTGGGCCCAACCCGATGGCGGTCGATCTGCTGACACACTGTGCGGCGTACTTGACATACTGGCTGTGTTCATTTCCGATGCGGTACGGAGATGAAACGGTGATCCGGCCAGATGTAATCTACCCGGCGTGCCAGATGGCGTGGGGGATTAAGCTGTCTCTATGTCTAGCTACCATTTGCCTAATATACAAGGCTATGGGGGATATCAGCACCCATCAGTTCCCGCGGCAGGCCCGGTATGTGTGCCCGCTGCATTTCTTCAATGCCTGGGTTTGTTCTCTATTTTCGGAGTTCGCCCCGTGTGCCATCCAGGACTGGGGGCTCGTGCCGCGGATGCTTGAATTTGCCAGTACTGAGCCGGCACCTACCTCTCTGCGATTGTGTGATATCCGGGGCCGATTGACCACAGTCCCTCAAGATGCTGCCAGGACTATTCATTTTTGGGCACAGACTATGCACTCCAGCCCCCTGGTGAACAGTAGGAGAGAGTGTAAGGATGACTAGGTGGAGAAGTGCGTCCTCCCAATTAGCCTAGCAAATGTGGTTTGTCTGCTGCTGGAACCTGAGTTAAGGGACTGGGCATTGTCCATCCGTCCCAGCATGCTGGCATTCAGAAAGGGGGAGACGTTGCTGCTAGAGCTGTATTACCCTTCCACTTTGGTCAGAATTTTGGCTATGACCAGCATATTCCTATGCACAGTGCCCAGTTCGGCTTGGTAATGCGGACTCTCCAGCGAGGCTTGGTCCTGGAGAATGCCAGATTCTGGTGGGACTTCTTCCACTTGGCAGACGCCGCCACCTTCAGAGTACCAGCCCCTGGTCGCGTCCCTCGGGTGACACCCGAATACATAAAGTGGTGGAACGCCCGCAAGGCCTTTTATCGGTCTCACAAGATCGACTGTTGGGATGGGGCGGAGAGAAGATTCTTGAGTCGGTAGCCCATGCCCGTCCTTGACGTCGACCCAGAGCACCTCCTACGCCTATGGCGTGGTAAGAGAAAGCATGTGGGCAACTACATGATCGCTTGCAAGGCGGCCCGAGAGGGTAAATCGGCGCCACAGGCCAAGCTGCCTCCAGTGGCAAAGGATGACTTTAAGAAGACCCTGCGGGACCTCTACTGCATTGGATCGGACCACCTAGAGTTGATTAATTATCTACTGCCGGCAAAAGAAGAAGACACCCCCGCAACCAGCTGGCAGGCTGAGAAGGACCTGATTTGCCCGTACCGTACAAACCTGAGGAGGGAAGAGCGAAAGTCACAGAATTATGAAGACACTACCTAGTTTTACGTCCTCCTGCGGGTACGTGGGCTGACAGTTGAAGCTCGGTCGGGGGCCATCCTGGGGCAGCATCTGCACGTCGCCTACCATTATGTCGAAGGATGGGAGATGGATCATTTTAACTTATATTGCCATCTATCTGCCAAGAAACATGCTGACTTTCTGACAATCTTGATTCCATTCAAATTTGACCATTGCCTTTAGCAATTCATAAAACGGGCGGCACCTCTGAGAATGTTAGGATACAAATCTTCTAATGAACTGCAGACATCCAATCAATCCTCGAAGTTTCGTGATGTTCTTTGGCGGGGGCATGTCCATAATGGCCCTAACCTTATTAGGATCAATCTGAATCCTCCATTTGCTAACTATGAAGCCTAGCAATTTCCCTGAAGATACTCTAAATACACATTTCTTGGATTCATTTTCAACTTGTACTCCCTAGATCTCTGAAGCACCTTAGCCAGAATAGCGAGGTGTTCTTCTTTGGTCCTCGACTTCACCAAAATATCCTCCATGTAAACATACATCATGTCATGGAATATAGCCATCATCACCCTTTGATAGGTGGCACCTGCATTCTTCAATCTAAATAGCATTACCACATAGTAATACATGCCCCACGGCGTGGCGAAGGAGATTTTCTCTTGATCTTCTAGAGCAAGATGGATTTGGTTATAACCTGAGTAACCATCCATGAATGACAAAGCTTCATACCCGGCTATGTTATTCACCAATGCATCTATACGGGGTAGCGAAAAATCATCCTTTGGACATGCCTTGTTTAGATCCCTGAAATCAATGCAAATTCGCACCTTCCCATCCTTCTTGATGACAGGGACTATGTTTGCCACCCACTAGGGATATAGAACAACTCTAATAAACCTGGCCTTATACAATTTAACAACTTCTTCTTTCATCCTCAAGGCCATGTGGGGGTGAAATCTCCTTAATTTTTATTTAATGGGTGTTGTCCCTGGTTTAAGTACTAGTCGATGTTCCACCAAGGAGGGGTCAAGACCCGGCATGTCCTCGTACGACCAGGTGAAAGAATTGCTCTACTCCCTTAGAACCTTGATCAATCCTTCTTTAACTTCTAGAGGGAGATTAGCAGTAATGATAATGGGCCAGGGGTCCTCATTCGTTCCAAGATTAATTTCTTTTGTAGTTTCATCCACTACCAATGATGGTTCGTCAAACTTCTTCAAACCCTGCGCATACAAGTCGGCAATGTCATGTACATCGCTATCCTCAAAATCGACTGGGTCTTTCTCATCCATGATTTCATAGACTCCTAATCTGTCATCACTCCACACCCCATCTTGCTCCTCTTCTTCTTTCAACACGATCGTCATAGCTACGAACTCCGGGCACTTGAGAAGAGCATGACATCGCTGAGCTAGATCCTACAATAACTTATTAGGAATTGATTTGAAATGACGTGCCGACAAGCGTGCCTCAAGAGTGGAAGATGGGTTGGACGAACTAGACCACGACCCTACTTCTCTAGACCTGACAGACCCTAGTTCCCTAGACTCGACAGACCCTAAATCTAACCTAGGTGAAAGAAAATCTAATGGAAAGGAAGCAACAGGGGTCTCGTGCCCCTAGGAGGAAGACAGACAGAACACATCATAATCTTCCACTGAAATCTCTGTTTTAAAATCAGCATTTTTTTAGAGATCAGTAGAGATCATGCAGCAGGATGGAGAGGAAGGAGGAGGAGGAGAAAGCGTAAGAGGACAGTTGAATCGATCCTAGAGATTATTTTACAAGGACATTCTCTTGATGTTCCCGTTAGGGATGACATTTTTAACATCTAATTTAAGGTCATTTTAAGATTCAATGAGCAGGTGTTGTGACAGGAGAGTCTAGACTACTTCTAATCAAGTAGTCGGTGCAATAGATTCATCAAAATCACTACTCATCTCCTGGTAGCAGTTGAAGGAATTCACATCATTTTAATCCTTACAATATACTCCTTCAGTTGACTCAAGCTTGGCCATGGCTCGCCCAACATCACTTGGATTCTTGAGAATGTAATCTGCATCCAAAGTTGAAGGGATTTGTCAATTTTGATTCAAATTTATTAACAATGACATGAAGAGTTCCCTTAACAACTAACATCCCCTTAAGAAGCTCTAGACTTAATGCATAACCCAGGTGCGAGTCTAGACACTAAGTTCATATGATGAATCTGATAACTCCCCCTCAATGTGTGCATGAATGTGAAATGTTCAGTAAAATTCTAATGCCATATGCAGTCTTTAAGTACTTGACTTATAGTACCAGGCGGAGAACTTAGATCCGAAGATCACCTCACGCATGATGATAGTTTCCAGACAAGCTTAACCTGCCCTTTCACATGTCACCATTTGATATACCATGCAGTCATGGATGTGATGAAGGCAAGAGAATTACAATACATTATGACATGAGTTCTCAGTGTTGAACTTGGGCATGACAGGATGTGAAAGTATATGATAACTCAATATATGCGGTGAAGGTTAATTTAAAGGTTCCCAGGCTCCCCTTCAACAAAATGCTATCTGACAAGTGATATGCATTGAGATATGTAACCAGCTGCCAATGAAATGCATGTACAGACATATGCATGATCACAGAACTATTCAGCACAATATGAATCAAGACATGGCACATTTACTGGAGGGAGTAAGAGAGATATCATCTGAGTGTTCAGATTTGAGTTTTTGATTTTTCTTTTAACCTGATTTATGTCCCTTGGCCCGTGTGCCTTACCTTCTTAAATGAAAACATATTCCACACTTCATATTCTCATGGCACACCTGCAAAATAGATTTCTCAATTTACATTCTTAGGTACCCAAAACATCTTGGGTCCTTGTGGGTTAGAAGTAAAATTTGCACATGATTTTCACTTTTTGACAGCATTCAATTCATCACTTTTCCTTAGAAAATAACCATGCTTAACATGCCCAGATTTGCCAGAGAAATAGGAGGAAGCGCGTGGCATCACTTTTTTTCTTCTCATTGGCTCGACCAGTTTGTGTAGGTGAGCATGATGTGTTGAATGAAAACTCTTTTTCTTCATTAGTAGCTGGCAGTGTGAAATTGTATGACCTCTTTTACCACAGTGATTACAATGCATGGAAGATTTGGTGGTAAATGATTGCTTTGTACTTTTGAGACTAGCTCTGTTTCTACATGCTCTCAGGTCATCATTTTTCATAATGAAATAGTCATGCATCATGTGTCCAAGTTTTTCACAATAGAGACAAGAAATATTTCTTTTCTTAAATGCATGATGTTTCACATGAATATTTTTAGCAGGCACATTTTGGACATTCACTTCAAGATAGCATCAGATGGAAGGTTGTTATTCAGAGACAGAACTTGTATACCAGATTGTCCAGAGCTAAAGAAGAAGATATTAGATGAAGCCCACAGATCAAGGTACACTATTCATCCAGGATCTACTAAAATGTACCAAGATTTGAAATGGAACTTTTGGTGGCCCAACATGAAAAGAGAAGTAGCAGACTTTGTGTGTCGCTGTCTCACGTGTTAACAAGTCAAGGCGGAACACCAAAAGTCTGTCGGTAAGCTACGTCCTCTAGATATTCCCAAGTGAAAATGGGAGGATATCAGTATGGACTTCATTATGGGTCTGTCTAAATCGAAAGGAGGACATGATGGAATATGGGTCATCATAGACCGATTGAAGAAGTCGGCATATTTCTTACCAATCAAGAGCCGATGGTTAGTGGATGTTCTTGCTGCTTTATACATGAAGGAGATAGTCAGACTACATGGAGTACCTGTCTCAATCGTGTCTGATTGAGACCCGCACTTTACTTCTCATTTTGAAAGAGTCTACAACATTCGTTAGGGACGAGACTTAACTTTAGTACTACTTTTCATCTTCAAACGGATGGTCAGACTGAAAGAATGAATCAGGTGGTAGAAGATATGCTCAGAGCTTGTATTATTGATTTTGGTGGAACCTGGCATGATCACTTGCCTTTGGTCGAGTTTGCATACAACAACAGTTACCAGGCAAGCATACAAATGGCACCTTTCGAAACCTTATACGGAAGGAGTTGCCAATCACCCTTGTGCTGGGATGAAGTAGGAGAAAAGTAACTATTAGGCCCAGACATGGTAAGGGATACCACCGAAAAGATTTAGCTTATTAAAGAAAGACTTCAAGTGGCTCAATCTAGACAGAAGGCTTATGCTGATACAAGAAGAAGAGATCTCGAATTCCAAGTTGGAGATCACATATTTCTCAAGATATCACCTGGACGTGGAATAAGGAGATTTGATGTCAAGGGCAAGCTTACACTAAGGTTTATCAGACTTTTTGAAATACTAGAAAGAGTTGGCGAGATGGCTTACCGCGTCACTTTACCTCCTCAATTGTTTGAAGTTCATAACGTGTTCCACATATCCATGTTGAATAAGCATGTGCACGATCCGTCACATAACATCGATCATGGAGACCTGGTGATTCAAAAGGATCTCACATATGAGTAAAAACCCATGAAGATCCTCGATCGCGAGGTACGTACGCTAAGGAACAAAACCATTCCCATGGTCAAGGTGCAATAGAGTAGATGCTCAGAACACAAAGCCACATGGGCGACCGAAGAGTCTATGAAGAAACGATTCCCAGACTTATTCTAAATGGTATGTACTCTGCACCCTCTACATCTATATACGATTGAATTTGGGGACCAAATTCTTTTAAGTGGGGGAGGGTGTAGCAACCCTGGTAAATTAAAGGACTAGAAAGTCTAAGTAAATTAAAACCAATAAATAAACAAGGTCCAGACCTTGTATATGACCCCGTGACTCCAAAAAGAACTCATAGGCCCTACCCTTAAATTTTAAGGGATTATGAATATAACATCATTTTATGTAGCCATTAAAATAGCACCTTTCTTCCGGCATCAGCCACAGTTCGAAACAGCGTTCCATTTCTCACTTCAAAAGAATCTTTTGCTCTGATTAATTTGATCCTTTCTTCCCTTTGCTTTGGCAATTCTTGGTGTTTAAACCATTTCATCAGGGGTTCTCTCCAATTGAGAGAGTTAGTCATTTTTGCTGTTGCAGCTTCATATTCTTCTTCATCACCTAGTTCCTCTCTCATGCTAGGGACCTGGCACCTGTTTATGACTTTTATGTTAAGGGATTTGCCTGGCGGGGCCACTAGTGAGCTTGCTAATTTTGCCAGTGCATCTGCCTGGGTATTCTGGCTTCGGACGACATGGCCCACTTCAATGAAGTAGAACCGCCCCATGAGATTCTTCGCCTTGGCGCAGTGCGGGAGTAGCTTGGGCTTCCGGATGTCGAACTCTCCTTGTATCTGCTTGACAATCAGCATCGAATCGTCGAACACCTGTAGCATTCAGATCTCCATGTGGAGAGCTATCTGGAGACCGATGATCAAGGCTTCGTATTCTGCTTCATTATTCGTGCACGATTTGTTGATCGAGCATGATGTATGCAGCACCTCTCCTTCTGGGGATTTGAGAATGATGCATGCTCCGGCTCTTATCCTCATGTGCCCTAATTGGGATGTTTCAATTCTGGATGCTCCGTCGAAGTATAACTGCCATAGGGCTTGACGGACTTGATCCACTTCCAGTGTTTCATCTTCCAAAAGCTACGTGACAAGAGGGGAATTCTCAGGCACAAGGTGTGCCACAAAGAAATCTGCTATCGCCTGGCCTTTAATAGCCTTTTGCGGCACGTATGTAATGTCGAATTCCATCAAAATGATAGCCCATTTTCCCAATCGCCCTTTCAGCGCCAGCTGGGACAAGAGATATTTGACCAGATCGGCCCTCGATATCAGCTGTATTTCATGCGAGAGCATGTAATGCCTCATTTTCTTGGCAGTAAAGACCAAGGCAAGACAAACTTTCTCGATCGGGGTATATTTTACTTCTACCCCGATTAGTCTTCGGCTGAGGTAATAAAGCGCCTGCTCCTTTCCCTCATTGTTGTTTTGGGCCAGCATTGCCCCAAGTGAACATTCGGTGGCAACTATGTATAGAATCAACAGCCGCCCTTTGACAGGTGCCCCAAGCACTGGTGGGGTCTTCAAGTATTCCTTCAGTTGATTAAAAGCCTTCTGGCATTCTTGATTCCATCCAAATGGCACATTTTTCATCATCAACTTATGAAATGGCTGACATCGCCCAGACAGGTTAGATATGAACCTACGGATGTAGGCTAATCGGCCCTGCAATGACCGCAGTTCTATTAGGTTCTTCAGAGGCGGCAGCTCCTGAATGGCCATTATCTTAGAAGGGTCTATCTCAATACCCTGATATCGGACAACAATGAGATACCCTGATATCGGACAACAAAGCCCAAAAATTTTTCACTAGAGACGTCGAAGGCACACTTCAATGGGTTCATCTTCAGTTCGTATTATCGGAGCCTTTGGAATATAACCCTGAGGTCGTTCAGATGATCTTCTTTCTTTTTGGTCTTGACAACCAAGTCGTCCTCTCTGCCTCTCTACTCTACTCTCATCTCTTTCTCTCTCCCTCTCTATCGTCTCCCTCTCCACATCCCTCCTCGCCATCTGGAGTGAGAACCACAACTCTAGGACGTCTCGGGACAGCTCCTCAACATCGTGATGTCATAGCTCCTTCAACTCTACCACTAATGTCAGCCAGATGTCATGCTCCTCCTCTGCTCGAGTTACGTGAGTCAGTGCATAGTGGATCTCCACCACCTGTCGTAGCTACCATCCTCACGAAATAAGTAAAAAGAAATGCATAATTGAATTCAAAATCTGAGTCATGCAAATACTCACCCTAGCCACGAGCTCACGCTCCGCCTCCTCGGCACGTGCTACCGTGCCAACGAGCTGCTCCTGGAAGGAAGTAACCTCCGGAGGTGGGACTCAGGAGCCAGAGGAAGCACTCCTGATCGCTAGTGCTGCACTCTACTGGGCATTCTAAAACACATGTGTAATGATAGTTAGTGACTAAATATCAGGAATCCAAGATCATAATTAAAAGCATACATTGCATAAACTCACCAAGGTGTCCAACACCTCTCGGGTGGCGGCCAGGTACTATATAGCATCTACCATGTGATCCTGTAGGTCAACTATGAGTGCGTCATGGGCATCCTACATTTTTATAAACATATAGGTTAGTTTCACATACACATGCACGCATATGTGTAAATAAACAAATGTCCATTTCATACTTACCCCCATTGGTATCCTGAGCTGGAGACAAGCCACGCAAGTCTCCCTATAGTGCCGCAAGTAGTCTGCGTTGTCCTATGCATGCGACACTACAGGGACCCCACCCTGTCGCCAATCCTGGACCTACACAGGGAAGCGCTCATGCCCATCAATGCGCTTCCCCTTCCCTCAGGTCTTCCACGTGATGCGGCTAGGGGTGTCGACCTCCACCCACTCCTAGGCCAAACTCAGGGTCCTCATTGTTGTGTTATGAGTGTGATTTTGAAGGCAATAAAACTTTATGTGTGTGTGACAACATTACTCTATGTTTGTGTAAGACATCTTGATCAAGAATGCATATGTTTTGTTCTAGATGAGAATGAATTTATGGAGAATGAATCTATAGAAATATGCTTGAATGAATGCATATTTACATATGTGTGAGATGCATGTGATGCATGTGATTTTTCATAAGAAAATATATTTGCATGAATGCATATATACACATGTGTGTGATGCATGAATATTTGATGATACACATTTCTCATGTTCCAAGTCAGTTGCACTTGAACTAAATGAAAATGTCACTTTGAGCCTCATGTTATGCATGTGTACTTTGACAAATGTTAAATTAATGTTTGATCTACAATACCATTGTAGTTTTCTTAATTTGTTGCTTGGAAGATTCAAGAAGGTCCCTTGTTCATAACAATGCTCCTCGTGAAAATAATACTTCATGAATGTTAGTTTTATCAACAAGAATGCCATTTGAATGAATGAGTTCCCATGCTTTTCTACATACTTTGCATTTGGCATAATTGTTAACATTTGGGTATTGAAGCATTTTGATGTTGAAGTAATGGTAGATACAAGAATGCGATTGAATGGTTGCTCACACCTTCTCAACCCTAAAACACTAAAACCCCACCTTCAAAGCCCTCTAAACCTCACATCCTCTCCATCCACACAGGCTCCGGACGATCATTCTCAGTTTCGAGATGACCCCTCACCAGTGTTCGTGCGCTCGTATTGCCCTTCCCAGATCTCTAAAGTGTGGAGAAAGTGTTTCAAGCCCTCCAAGTGTCCTTTCTCATCCTGAGGGTGAGGTTCTCGTCATCCAAATAGCTATTCAGGGTTTCCTAGCCTAAGATGCCACCTAGAAGGAGCTCTCAGCATCTTACTCAGGGGGAGTCTAGAGCCCGGAGACACGAAGCTTTGGTTCCTCCACCACGGCAGGATCCGACACCTCCAAGACCGCCAAGACCGATCATTGATCCTCATCTCGTCGACTTCGGTGAGATGAATGACCTTATACCAGATATTTACACAGTATTTTCCATGCAACTGGGTTGGATCGAGTTTGTCAACGGGTATCCCAGGTTCTATCCATCTCTTGTCCAATAGTTTTATGAAAACCTGGGAGATCACAATGGACAGCTATACACCATGGTTCAGGGGGTTGAGATCTACATCATCGATGAATTATTTGCCCGCACCTTAGGTGTCTCTAGCTGGGGGGCTGTCATGAATTTTATGCATGGAGAAGTCGAAGCTACATTCACTGCCATGACAAGTGTTGACGACGAGCCTGGTATTAGTAATATCATGGAACTCAATGCCAACCATTTTCCCCCAATGCAACGCATCTTACACCACATGTTCATAACCCTCATTTATCCAAAAGTTGGAAGTCGCGATGAGGTAACCGGGATCCACTGATTCCTCTTCTATCATGTTATGAATGGTAGTGTCATTGATATGGGTTGGCTCGTGAGGAGTTTGATACGTCGGTGCCCTATCGACTTATGGAGATCATTACCTTATGCTTCTCAACTCACTAGAGTTTTTACACATGTTGGGATTAACCTGGAGGGTGAGCAGTTTCTTCGAGTTCTCCAGGATGATGTCTACAACTCCCAAAAAATTCTTACTGATATGGGTTATTTCTGGGATACAAATGGTGAACTTCGACGTCATGTTCCAGTATATGGGGAAGAAACTGATAGTGAGGAAGAACAAGAGCTGAAACAATAGCAAGAACAAGAACAACAACAAGATCACCAAGAAGCACCCGAACCACTTCAGGCTGCCGATGTGCCTCCACCGGAGGACCTTCCTCCACCACCACAATTTTATCTCGGGGAATCTTCTTCTTAAGGAGTTAGGTATCCTACTTGGGGGGACTATGAGGCTCTAGATAGGCATATCTTAGGCATGGAAACTCGAATCGACTCCACCCTTGGGCGGTGGAACACTTTTATGGATACCATGACTGGGCACATGCACTCTCTCCACGACGCTATGGATACCCTCTCCACCCACATGGCCACCCTTTATGTTGCCCATGAAGATAACAGTGACACTTTTCGGATCAACAACTGTGCACTTCTCAGCATCACCCACCACCTTAACCATCATGGTGATATGCTTCATCGCATTGAAGCACGTCTACCTCCTCCTCCACCTCCTCCTCCAGATCTTCGTGACTGGCATAGAGGGTGGCCATGTGGGTGGAGAGGGTGTCCATAGCAGCGTGGAGAGAATGCATGTGTCTAGTCATGGTATCCATAAAGGTGTCCCACCGCCCAAGGATGGAGTCGATCTGGGTTTCCACGCCTAAGACACGCCTATTGAGAGCCTCATCCAAGTAGGATATCTAACACCCTGAGTGGAAGACTCCCCGGGATAAAACTGTGGCAGTGGAGGTAGGTCCTCCGGTGGAGGCACATCCTCGACCTGAACTGGGGCATCCTGAACTGGAGCAGGGGCTTCTTCTTGTGCTTGCTGTGGTTCCTACCCGTGTTCTTCCTCACTATCAGTTTCTTCCCCATAAACTGGAACATTTCGGTGAAGTTCACCATTTTCATCCCAAAAATAGCCCATATCTGTAAGAATGTTGTGTTTGTTGTAGACATCATCTTGTCGAACCCGAAGAAACAGTTCACCCTCCAGATTAACCCCAACATGAGAAAAAACTCCAGTGAGTTGAGAGGCATAAGACAATGACTGCAGTAAGTCGGTACGGCACCAACATATCAAACTCCTCATGAGCCAACCCATATTAATGACACTGCCATTCATAACATGATAGAATAGGAATCGATGGATCCCGGTTACCTCATCGTGACTTCCACCTTTGGGATAAATGAGGGTTGTGAACATGTGGTGTAAGACGCATTGCAGTGGGGGAAAATGGTTGGCATTAAGTTCCATGATATTACTAATACCTGGCTCGTAGTCACAGCTAGTCATGACAGTGAATGTAGCTTCGACTTCTCCATGCATAACATTCATGACAGCCCGCCCGCTAGAAACACCTAAGGCTCGGGCAAATAGTTCATTAGTGATGTAGATTTCTACCCCCTGAACCATGGTGTATAGCTGTCCATTGCGATCCTCCAGATTGCCATAAAACTGTTGGACATGGTATAGATAGAACCTGGGATATCTGATGACAAACTCGATCCAACCTGGTTGCATGGATAAGACTATGTAAATATCTGGAATGAGATCATTCATCTCACCGAAGTCGACGAGACGAGGATCAATAATCGGTCTTGGCAGTCTTGGAGCCCTAGGTGCTGGAACCTACCGTGGTGGTGGAGCTAGAGCTTCATGTCTCCGGGCACTAGACTCCCCCTAGACAAGACACCGAGAACTCCTCCTAGGTGGCATCGTAGATGAGGAAACCCTGAATAGAGACCTTGATGACAAAAAGCCCCAACCTCAGGATGATAGGAGACACTTGGAGGACTGGAAACACTTTCTCCATGCTCTGGAACTTGCGGAAGGGCAGCACGAGTGCACGAACACCGGCGAGGAGTCATCCCAGAACTGAGAACGGTCGGCCAGAGCGTGTGCAGACAAAGAGGATGTGAGGTTTGGAGGGCTTGGAAGGTGGGGTTTTGGTGTTTTAGGGTTGAGAGGTTGTGAGAGAGGGAAGATGAGTGGAGGTGCGTGCGAAGAAAGGGGTGAAACCCCCTTTAAAATGGGGTTCGGACGTGGTTGAATCGGACCGGTTCGCCGCAGTCGTTCAACCGTTGCGAAACTGGCGGTCGACCGAGTCTAGTCCAAAGGAAAGACAAGCAGTACAGTCAACAGAAAAGAAAGACGTACACTGAGGTCGGGGGAAGCCCGATGCAGGTACCGCTGGCAGCTACGGACATGCCACACCAGGAACCGCGAAAGCACAATGACGCCACCCACCTGAAAAGCAAGGGTGAGCCTCGTGTCGCTAGGTCAGTAGGGGTTATGCGGATCCCGACTGAAACATAACGCAGTAACATGCTAAAATAACAGGTAGCAGTAAAGCAGGAAAAGCAACACTAGAAAGTTGTAAAGAAGAGGAAGCAGGAGTAGGGAACAGGTAAGGGAAGAGGGAAGAAGCCGTACCGACAAAAAATGGCTACCGAGAGGACGTCGGCCCCTAAGCTACTCCAAGTAATGATAGAAGGCTAACCCCGAACTTGAAAGGTCAGGAGTTACCAATCTGTCGACAAGCACGAGGCCTAAGACAAAGGCCTACGAGACTAGACACACAAGTCTAGAAGAAAGGCCTAGACAGATAGGACAAACTCTACAGCTCACACGACTAGATCGCCGTGCATGCTCCCCTACACAGAACCGCATACACGAATGGAGCATCATGTACGCCACACCAAGCTGGTCCCAGACAAGGCCAAGGACAGACCAACTCTACAGGGGAAGCTGATCTTGGATGAAACCAAGAACTGGCTGACTTGGAAGGGGACGTAGACTCTGAGAAACACAAGAGTCACGCATCACGTGACAAAAGCACCTCCTCACTAGAAGAATAACCAACTGCATCCACTGACGTCTTACACTGCGCCTTAAGTACCTCTCTACGGACGCCCAGAATGACAGAGATCGAGGTAGGCTCCAAACTAGAATAAGAACTATAGCAACGAGTGACTAGTCAGGGTCACACCCGTCGGTGCAAGTCCTAACGTCCCTGACCACGCGTGCACACACTGGCTCTCGCCTAAGCCAGGCCTCTAGCTGGTATTCCCCTCCGTAGGACGCTACGGTTGGATCGGGGCCTACGAAACTAGCTTAAAAATCGTATCTTGGGAACTGCCATGCCACCACTCCAAGGTGGGCCAACATGCCGAAACGTATTGTCAGGCTACGACTAGTGGACGCTCACTAGACACAGACTCCAAAACACGAGTGCTGGAGTACAGACAGGCAAGAAAGCACTGTCACACGTACTATGAAGCACCAAGACAATACACCAACTGCCGATAGATACTTAGGACAAGGCGACTAGACCTGAAGTTACAACGATCCCTGAGTCACATGACTTGAAGTCAAGATCATCGCACAAAGTGGAACGAGTCACCAATCGGTCTAATCCTAAGCCAGAGGAAATGATACAACTGCTGGAAATGACTCACGGAGACCTGAGGGTACACCAAGAACCCTCAGCACACCTGGGCACGTAAATTGAGAAAAGATAATACCTCCAGGCATCTAGAACCACTCTCTCGGGCTAGACAGAATAGCCGAGATACGCACAAGGTCATCTGTCAACCACTGGGTCACACTGGGTTGACCAGAACCCGACAACGACACACAGACATGACACCATACACAAGCACTCCTGGCCATCTCATTATGGTCATACCGTCCCGTGACCCGATCCGGGCACAAGAGAGAGCCGACCACCCTAGCTCACTGCCGATTTCTCAACCGTGCACGTCTGTACGCTTCCCTAGTTAGGGACGATCGCGAGCTTGCTTAGAGTCCAAGGATCGCATATCCAATTGGAGTCGAGTCACACATCCGTCCCGCATCAGACCGCTAGGCTCCCTTGGCGACCTTCAGGAGGCCGCTAAGCAACTCTGTAGTGTCGACATCCCTTAGCGGTCCTCCCAAGACTGCTAGGCTTAGGGTGGCGATCACGCGATAGATCGCTACCCTCGGATTAGCGGTCGACTCACGATCGTTTCTCCAGTTTGACCGTAGCACCCTCAGGGTTCGTGTTTTTGACCGTTGGGAGCCACGTGCTGGCTAGCGGTCAGGGCATGACCGTTTCTGGTTGCCTTGCGGTCCGGCAAGGACCGTTTGGCTGGGCTAGCGGCCTGGCGATAGACCGCTAGGCCCCCCTGTGGCTCGTTCCCTTGCGGTCACGGCTTGACCGCATGGCTGTACCTAGTGGTCCCCAGGGAGACCGCTAGACTTGCTTTGCGATCTTGGGGTGACCGCTAGGCTGAGGGCAGTCCCAAGTGGACCGCCACTCTGTTTCCTTTTTGATCGATGATTTCCGTGAGTAGAGTCTCACCTCCAGTGACATGTCCACTAGTCGTAGCATTCCTGCGCACGCGGGTGCGGACCCACTTGGGAGTGGTGGAGAGCGTGACTTGAGTGAGATGATTTTTAGGCTGGTTACCATAGGGCCCCTTGTCATTGCAGCCTGAGTCCGGTTGGGGGAAAAATCAGCTAGAAGACCCGACCTAGAGCAGATGGTCTGTGTGTGCACACGTAGTTGGGGGCGAAGGATGCGCGTTGACGAGCGCGACCCCAACTAGTTATTGTTCGTGGTACTTATTGTGTGTCTCAATTTCCGTCTGGGACGAGTAGGGAGACACTTGGGCGCGGTGTAAGACGTCAGAGGACGCATCCAGTCTTTCTTCTAGTGGGTAGAGCCCATGTCTCCTGGCAGGTACGGACTCGTGTTTTGTCACACTGGGGTCGATTTGCACGGTGCGGCTAGTTGTAGTGAGCTTTTCTGTTTATTTATTAATGCTTGTTGATTCTGCCGTACTTTCGTTAGGTAGCGTTACCTTCCGTGCTTACGCGTGCCTTGTTGCCTTATTTTCTCGTGCGAGGTGGGGGTCCGCGGGATCCCTACTGAGCCTATGAAATGAGGCTCATCCTTGTATTTTCAGGTGAGGCGGGTTCGTCGAGAGGCGCATCCGAGGTTCCTCATGGTTCGTTCGTCCATGGTTAGTTGCCAGTTGCCAGGGCCCGAGTATGCCCCGTGTACTTGTACTTTTTTTGTTGACTGTACTTATTTTGGACATGAGACATACTGGACCTTGTAGCTTTTAGTCAGTAGTTATTTATTTATTTTTTACTTTACTATTTAGTTCATTATGCTATCATTGCAGTTACTTTTAGCTTCTTGTGTACCCTCACACCATCCTTTAACCCTTCTGAGTCTTCGGGCTCATGGGTGGCGGGCCAAGGTTCGAGCTGCACCGATTCCAAATCTTGACAGCCCATCTGTTGACTCTTACGCTGACCATTACCGCATCTCGAGTCGGTCCTCACTCGAGCACTGCATCCAATTCTGACGCTCACGATAACTCTACCCTCTCAGGGGAGCACAACGAAACCAAACGACAAGACTCCACAATCCTCAGTCCACATCAACTCTAGACTTAAGACTTACAAGGAATCCCCCCCAAGTTGGCCACAAGACTAAGGCTCTCATTCGACAACATCCCTCCTGGGACCTCCGTATCCAGGCATTACCCATTATACAGTCTCATCAAATTCTACATCTGAATTATTCCAAATGGGTACTTGCCAAATTCGGCTCCGCTCTCAGCACAGAGCCATAGGGCATAACCTTTGCAATCCACGACACATCTCCAAGACAGACGAGTGCCGTCTTTCTGTCATAGAAGTTTGGTCAACAATGCGCCAATCTACTCAGATCTCCAGACACTATCGATCCTTGCCCCAACTGCGTCCTCCTTACATCATTCCGAAACTTCTCGCACTAAACTGGGCCCCCTTCTGGCGTTATCACAGTCGACCACTTGGCTAGTCTCATCAACTGCTCACGGCTACCAATTGGGACCCACAAGTCCTTTCTCTGCATTCACTTTTCTTGAACCCTAATTCTATCCCGAGGACACAACTTCCCACAAAAGTCGAGCAGCTTATCGACTCCGATCATCACGTCCTCGCCCTCTATCAGGCTATTTCCTTTACAACCCCCATCTAGGTCCACTACCAAATACCTGACTTCGCTTCTAGTGGATGAATAGGGTACTCATCCGACGAACTTGCTGTCTGTTGGCAACAATTTTTGCCTACCTACATGTAGGGTGAACTATCACTTAATGAGGTGGATAGCAGATGAAACCTGCCCGGGTTGAAACAGCAACGTGCTGTCTGGGGTGATAAAGATCTGCCCGGGGTGATAGCAATAGCAGGGACCTTCCCCACTGCAACAGGGACCTCCCCGGGGTGGACGGGGACCTCTCTAGGGTGAGCCTAGGTGACCTCATCTGCCAAGGATGGCAACCAGCACAGCTGGCACTTGCCCGGGGGTTGCCCAAACCTCCCCGGGGTGCAACTCACCCGGTGAAACCTCCAGTAGCAGCAGCCCATGACCTCCCCAGGGTCATGTAACAGCCCAGCAGGTGTAGCAGCAGACCTCCTCGGACGGCTGCCCAACAGGTGCAGTAGACCCAGACGTCTCCACAGGTGCAGGAGACCTCCCCGGGGTGGATTGCTCTAGGTTGACAGAAGCCCAGTGCAATAGCAAACCCATCTGGGTTGGAAACACTTCCGCCGGGTGAAATGGCAGATGGAGTGTGGTCACCCCACTTCTCTCCCCCCCGAGGGGTTCTCGTCACCTCCTTCGCCAATGGTGACTATAAGTTGATTGACACCTCCCTCTTCATTTGATATAGATAGCAGGCTAACGAATGGGTGAATGGACCCGTCAGGGTTGGGGAGACCCGTACGGGGTCCCCGACCCCGGGCAGGCCGGTGCGCAGGTGGGCAGGGCCGCCCGGGGTCAACAGACCCTGGGAGGGCCTGCCCGGGGTCGACTGGCCATCTGTTTGCCAAGAAACATGCAGACTTGGCCAACCTTGCTAATCGCTACCAGATGATCGGGGATGTGTGCTGGCTGGTCTGAGAGGCTGCCGGACGTGACAAAGAGTCATCCCTCAGTTATTGGCTGATATCACTGTGGCTCTATACCGGCCCACACGATATTTGGCATTTCTCTTCCTTTGCATTCACGACTGCCCCTTTTTTAGGGTGCTGGATGTTATTTAATTCTTCACTTTTCTTGTCCTTCCTCTTCACAGATCATCCGGACAGCACGTAGATGGCAACTTATCGCAACCTCCTCTGACAGGCAGAGAAGCCGACGCATTTTGAAATGGCGCCACCGGCCCCAACTACCCCTGCCTCCGCCCGCAAAGAGGTCCCAGGCAAAATCGCCCGTGAAGAAGCCTTTGGACGAGGCAAAGGCTGCAGGGCGGCGGGAGGCTAAGCGCCAGAAGACGGAGGCCGCCAAGGCTGCAAGAACCATCCCCCCGCCACCTTTGGTTCCATCGTTCGAGGAATTCGAGGCTGATCGAGCTGAACTGAGTCAACCTGCCGGTGAGATTCCTCTGTCAAAAGCGTCTTCCAGGTGGAGTTTATTTCTCTATCAGAATAGGTCGCTTACACCTAGATGCTTTTGCTTCTGTTCATTAGCTAGGGAGGAACCGATGCCCTCGTCGACCCCCGACGTAGGTGAGGCCTGGGTCGGGTCGGATTCACCGTCCACTCCCACTCCCTCACCCAAAGCCACCAAAGGACCTCAAAAGGGGTCGTCTCGTAGAGAAGGTGTTGGCGGTCGCCAAAATAGCCAGGCGGAAGGAGGTTGAGCGGAGGAGGGTGGAGGCTGTTCGGACCGCTTCTGCTTCCCCTCCTCCTTCCATCCCCTCCTTTGCACAATTTGCCATGGCTCGGACTGAAGCAAGCCATCCTGTAGGTAAGGTTCTTGGGCTATTGATATTCTTGAGGATTTAGTCACCTCCCAGGGTGAGGTCTCTATGCATGGACAACAGACGCATCTCTTCCTTTCAGCCGGTGCAGAGGAGATGCATTCGGGATTACATGTGAAGTCTGTGATAGTCTCCACCGAGGTAGTCAGCTGGCAGGAATTGGAGTAGAGGAAGGCGGAGGCTGAGAAGTTCACGGCCATGCTCGCGATTGCTCAGGCCGAGCCAAGCCAGCCCACAGGTTAGATTCTCCGGCCAACGGTGCCACTTACCACCTTTTCACCTTGTGGGATAAGACCATTATGTGGGTTTCTTCTTTCAGTATCCGGGGAGGAGCCAGCACTTGCTCCTACTCTGGATGTGGGCGAGGCTGCCACACCTGGGGTTGCACCTTCCGTCGAGAAGACAATCACCGAGTCGCCTTTGGCCGTGAGGACCGAGCGGGGTAATTTTTTTCACTGGCATGGCTAACATTTTCATTTATTGGGATGCCAAAGACTTTCATCTAATCGAGATGCTTCTTCATTTGACAGTTCCCGTCGCACCCCTCGCCGGGTGGGTGTGGGCTCACAAGGTCCCCCAGTTGACGAAGGCATACTCAAGGAAGAGGCTAAAATCCGGGAAGTCACCGTCCCTAAGTATAACACTTAGGAGGACGATGGGCAAGGATATCGTGACTGTGGTGTTGGGGTGATGTCACCACCTTGAGCCTTTGACTTTCGCACATCTCGGAGCCGAGGACGCCCGCCTTGCTCCTTCTTTGGAGGGGTTAGAGAGAGAAAAGAAAGAGAGAGAAAGTAGAGAGAGATGTAAAGAGAGAAAGAGAGATAGAAGTGAAGAGAGAGGTAATTAAATATAAGGAAGAAAAAATAAATAAGAAAAAAGGAATTAGCGTATGTGTGTGGGTGTAAGAGAGAAGGTGAGAGCGAGAGGGAGATGGAGAGAAGGGAATAGAGAGAGGAGAGAGAGCATGTGAGACGGTGAGAGGGGGTGAGACACAGAGGGAAAGAGAAAGAGAGAGATTGCGAGGGGGGAGAGACCGTGTGAGACGGTGAGAGAGAGATGGGACGAGGGAGCTTGCTTCAGCAGACAAGTAGCCCGAGGCCAGTGGCGGTGCGGTGGTCACTGATAGTGCGTGTGTGCAGGGAGAGAGTAGAGAGTAGGGGACGCTACAGCGTGGTACACGCAGCAGAGAGACCGGCTTGGTAGGAGAGAGGAGGAGAGAGGGTGGAGGAGAAGAGAAGAGAAGAGAGATCGGTGAGGGACAGGAGAGTGTGGGGGAGAATGGGGCCACGGATGTGAGGGTGGAGGCAAAGGTGAGATGGCCGGTGCTATGCTAGGGACACCTGTCACGAACGAAGGAGAGAAAGGGGGCACCATGATGATGCATGTGGTGGGATAGAGGGAGAAAGAGGGAGCAGGGAGGCGACGGGAGATGCTGGCAGTGAGAGGAGGTGGTGCAGGTGCATGTGGGAGAGAGAGGGAAGGGAAGAGGAGAAGAAGTGAAGGACGAGAAAGAGGAAAGAGAGGAAAAGGAAGCTACCGGAGAAGAAAAGAGGAGTTCAGAGGGGAGAAGAAGTGAAGAGGAAGAGAGGAGGGGGAAGAAGGAAGACGCCTCGAAAAGGGGGGGAGAAGTGTCTGAGAAGAAGGGGGAGAGGGGAGATGCGATTTTGTAGTGACTAGGGGATAAGCGAGGCAGCAGCCTCCGACAGACCCACTGTTTTCCACGCAAGCACATGTTGTTGCCCATGTCTGCCCGCCAACACAATAGTGCTTCACCGCTGTTAGCCTGCCCATGCTGTTGTGTCCCTACACGTCACTGGAGCTACCCATGCTGGGGGCACTGTCACTGTCCCTACACACCGTTGTTTCCATGTCCCCTTGCACATGCATGAGGGGGGAGGGGCCCATGCGAGCCCGTACGTTGCCTGCTCTCTGCCGTGTCGGAAGGGGAGCCATGCCCGCTTGCCAGCTCGCCGCTCGCCTGTTGTTGCATGTTGTTACTGCCGTAGCTGCTGCCACTGTGCCATGAGAGACGCATGCGAGGGACATCTCCAGCATGCCTGCTGGCCTCCTGTTCACAAGGTCTGCAAATATTAAAAAATTTATATTTAGACCCCTCAATAAAAGAGTTTTAATGAAATGATTAATGCCTAAGTCCCTCAACACAAAGTGAATTTTATGACAAGTAATGTTACGTAAAGGGAAGCAATCCTAGCAAAGTTCTCTGACCTGGGCTTGAGGGAATGGAGCTTATTCTTGCCCTGAGGGTCATGTACTTCAGCTTTCACGCACTCAGCATTTTAAGGGCGTCGACTGTGTGGCGACCCGGGATCCGAGTACCGGAAAGCCACCGACGTGACTCGAACCTCAGCCCGCTGCCCACGAGTCTGAAGACTCGGAAGGGTAAAAGGATAAGTGTGGTGCACATAGAAATAAGAAATAAAGTAGGACAACAAATATAATAACAGAAATAAATAACTCACTATAATAGAGTCCAACCCAATAGAAAGTATAGTCTAAAGCAGTAAAACGTACCACACGCCAAGTGAACACTTGGCCTGGCAAGCTGGCAGCTAGGAACCTACACACAGCACCCTCGAACCTTGAGGAAGAACCACCGCACCTAAAAACCAGGGGTGAGCCTCCTATCACTGGCTCAGTAGGGATCCTGTGAAACCCCAACTAAGAAAACAACGGCGGGAGGGAAAGCTATGCTAGCTAAGCAACTACGAAAGTAGGAAAGTAACTACAGTGGCTGGTAAAACCTCGACTCTATAGAGACTCCTACTGTATCGAAAAACATGACCCGGCCTCCTATCGGGAGACAACCAAGTCACGCACCCGACATCTCGATTCCACGATCGAGAGACCACCAGACACGAACCGTCCTAGCCATGCTACCAGGAAAATGCCATGACACCTCAGTCGTGGAAACCGGCCCTCACAGCAGGGCCCAAGCCGAAACCACGCGGTCTGAAAACACAATCACGACCTCGCTGTCACTCAACACTATCTAGGGAAAATCCTCGGTGACGCTCACCGAAAATCCCAAACCTCGACTACGGGAACGCTCCCGAAACCACACACGAAATCTCATCTCGCAGACGAGAAACAAAATTCGAGACACGACGACTCACGTTACGTGATGGGAGCACCGCCCACTAGAAGAACGACTGGATGCGTCCATTGATGTCTTACACCGCGTCACAAGTGTCTAGCTACAATACTCCGGGCGCGAGACTCAGACATACCAAGTAACCAGAAGTACCATAAAATAAGGACTAGCTGAGGTCGCGCTCGTCAGCGTGGGTCCGAACCCTCAACCTCGTGTGCACACTCAGACCATACTCCCTAGGTCTGTCCTCTAGCTGGTAATTCCCCCACCAGTCCGGACTCGGTGGTATGCGAGAGCCCTATGGTAACCAGCCTACTCACCGTCTAACTTGGGTCACGCTCTCCACCACTCCCAAGTGGGTCCGCACGTGCGTGCGTAGGAAGGTTACGACTAGTGGGGGTTCACTAAACGTGAACACAGAAAATCACGCACGCACCCATCACGAGTAACGCGAAGTAATAGGTGGCGCAAGGCCACCATACTCTGGACCGCCCATTAGACCTAATAACCCAACGGTCCTTGAGTCGCAAGACTCGGGGTCAAGAACGTTGTAACGGACGGCTCCATGCCGTCAATCTGCCCTAACCCTAGGGTCATAAACCTCCTCACGATGATTCATGGCGGCTCGATCCAACAAGAACACAAAAGCCCGGGACACACGGGGTCACCCAGACCCTCTAAGTCTATGGGCAACGGGCAAATGCTTTAAGCGGATAAGTGGTTATATAATTAGTACCTCGTAAATGCAAGCTAACCTGGCTGTAATTCCTCGGTGGTCTAGTAAAGCTCCGACTGTGAAGAACGGATAGAATTTTCGCTAAAGTCGTTTCCTTATTTCTGACAAGTCGTGGAATCAACAAGATTTTCAAGAAAGGATGGTGTCTAAGGAAAGAGGTCCACGGGCAAATGATTTATGTGGATAAGTGGTTATGCAATTAGGACCTCGCACATGACAGAGGAGCCTCCCACTATCCCACCTCTGACCTGGTCATAATTCCTCAATGTTCTAGCTTAAATACCCGACTGTGAAAAAACTTGACCTAAACCCTTTGTTCGCGAGCGTCGGGTCACGGGTCCGGAGCCCTCGGGGGTAGTGCCCTTAGGATCGACCGACCCCGGGCATGGTGTGTATTCGGTGATCAGACTGAGGGGTGGGATAAGGCGATAGGGGAGATGCCGGATCCTGGCATACTTGGGGTATCCCTTCCTATGGCTGTATCCTAGTCAAGGCGGTACCGGGCACTCATCTTTTACAGAGGGCCGAGGGAGGTTCGAGTGGCACAAGAGGTCCCCTGATTTTTGGGGAAACATAGGGGCTAGCCTACGAGGGGCACCCGTCTCGCGGCCACCACAAAGTCTATTAAGGACTATGGATTTCGATCTATTTGGCATTAAACCATGTTAATATCCACTCATTTGCCCGTAAGAAACTCGTCACTAATAAACGACCCCTATGTGGACAGAGTAGTATCACAGCAAGGCATTGGGGAGTGTTCCCCTCTCCCTAGTTACCAAACCTCCCTGAAGAGATGGTAATACAGCACGGATGCAGGACATACTCGATTAGCAGACTGATAGTGATATCAATAGATATATGTACATAGATATGCGTATAGGGATTAACAGATTAGCAGAGCGGTTACCAAGCTGACACTCAGGCGACAGTGATACAGAGAAGCCAAACACTAAGTCTATAGGGGCGCCCTCACCTCCTTCGGTCCATGATCGGGAACAAAAGGGTAACGAGAGGTCAGCCTTAGGATCGATTAAGGGGGTACACCCATAGACATCTCTAACAATAAAATCCTCGATATTCGATTGGGAAGGAACCCCGGGGAGAGGGGAAGTTACTGTAGCCCCTAGTGTGTCAGGGTGCGTCCGATGTCGGGGGAGACGACCACAAAACCCATTTGCACAGTGAAGCGATTACGTACCCAGACAGCAAGAGAATGAGACCGACGAGAGAAGATGACCACGGCACCGGGCATAATCACATTCATTCGTTCTTTGCACAGATCATTGGAGAGATGTGCACGTGTGCACATCACCCTCCACGGCACCGGCACTATTGCATGGCGCCGTATTAACGGCCACAAAAAGAAAACTTAGTTAGAGGGGAAGCAAGGGATAGCAAAGGAGGATAAATAACATCACACATTTTATTAATCAATGCTCGCGAGCATCCCATTCATTCCAACCATAGGGTAAGGAAATACAGACTACATCTACGGATGCCGGCGTTATCGCTCGGCCACCATTTACATTGATAGGGAGGGACGGGGTTAACCAAGGGTCTTCATCTCATCACCAAAGGTGAGCTTGAGGAGGAGATAGCTCAAGGGACACCTTTATGTGCTGTGGTCATTTGCCTAGGAGAGCCCAACCCCTCCAACCCCCATCCCGTAGAAATCTGGCATCTCCTAGAAGAGTTTCATGATATGTTCCTAGAGGAGCTCTCGGATCAACTCCCTCCCATGCGTGATGTGCAACATGCTATTGACTTAGTTCCGAGAGCTGCCCTTCCAAACCTTCATCATTATCGCCTCAATCCCACAGAACATGCCGAGCTTCGGAGGCAATTTGAGGAACTCATTAGGAAGGACTTTATCCGCATTAGCAAAAGTCCATGTGCCGTCTCGGCCCTTCTCACCCCGAAGAAGGATGGATCATGGCGGATGTGTGTAGATAGTCGGGCCATTAATAAAATCATCGTCAAGTATAGGTTCCCCATACCTAGGCTTGACGACATGCTCGACATGCTAGCTGGAGCCACTATCTTCTCCAAAATCGACCTTAAAAGTGGCTATCATCATGTGAGAATTCGGCCCGGACATGAGTGGAAAATGGCCTTCAAAGCCAAAGATGGCCTTTATGAGTGGCTAGTCATGCCTTTTGGGCTCTCTAATGCCCCAAGCACTTTCATGCGTCTTATGACGGAGGTCCTTAGGCCTTACATTAGGGTCTTTCTAGTGGTCTATTTTGACGACACCCTCATATATAGTCAGTCCCGAGAGTCCCACCTAGACCAGCTTAGGCAGGTTTGCACCGTCCTTTGGCATGAAAGCCTATTTGTCAACCTAGGAAAGTGTCACTTCATGACCACGTCCATCACCTTCCTAAGATTTTTGGTTTCTACCAAGGGTGTCTCCATGGACCCCGAGAAGGTCCAGGCTATTCTTGATTGGCCGGAACCCCACACCCTCCATGAGGTCCGAAGCTTCCACGAGTTGGCTACATTCTATAGGAGGTTTATCCAGGGATTTAGCACAATCACCACCCCCATCACTGATTGTCTCAAAAAGGGCACCTTTGTGTGGACCAAACCAGCCTCCAAAGTCTTCCAAGAACTTAAGGAGAGGATGACCCAAGCCCCGGTCCTATGCCTACCCGATTTCTCCAAAGTCTTCAAAGTCACATGTGATGCATCCGGGATAGGAATAGGAGGGATCCTTAGTCAAGAAGGGCACCTAGAGGCCTTCTTCAGTGAGAAGCTATGTGATGCTAGGACAAGATACTCCACTTATGACAAGGAGTTCTATGCCGTGGTATAGTCCCTCTGATATTGGAGGCACTACTTGTTGCCCAAAGAATTTGTCATCTTTTCTGACCATGAAGCCCTAAAATGCCATAACTCCCAACAAAAGTTGAATGCCCGACATGCCCACTATGTTGAGTACATCCAATCCTACACCTTTGTAATCAAACACAAGGCTGGAAGTGAGAACCGCGCAGTGGATGCACTCAGCAGGAAGATCTCTTTGTTGTCCACTATCCATGTGGAGGTCACCGGGTTTGAGAGGCTCAAGGATGAGTACCCTGGCTGCCCTGACTTTGGGCACATCTATACCACCTTGACCACCCATTGGTATCAGAGCGGTGTTGAGGTTATGTATAAAGAATCAAAATTGCACTAATCCAGTACAAGTCCATGTGTGTGTCTACTACTACTGGCTTAGGTTATTTTTCATGATTACTTATAGTTTTTCTGTTACTGTGTGTCTTTTATATTAAAAATGCCACCTAGAAGAAGAGGTCGTGTTCCAAGGGAGGAAAGTGGTACCTTTCCTCCTCCAGTGAATGCTCCAAGTCAAGTCCAAGCTGATCCTGCTCCTGGTGATGATTTGCCTCAAGGTGGGCGTGACAGAGCATTGAAAGAATTTCTGCTATTCCATTCACCAACATATGAAGGGCAAGTAGATCCAGATGTAGCCAAAGTGTGGCTAGATGCAACCGAACATGTGTTCCGTTCCATGGAATGCACGAAAGATGAAAAAGTGATGCTGGCTACATTTCAACTACAGGGAGCAGCACTCGCGTGGTGGACCACAGAGTGGGAAGTTACTTTCAGATCTCGTCCACTTCATGAAATAACTTGGAGGAAATTTGTCACGTCGTTCGAGCATACATATAGTCTGGCTTATCTCAGAGTGGACACGATGTACCAGTTTATGGAATTGGCTCAAGGTGACATGATAGTCTTGAAATATCGCAACAAGTTCATGGAATTGGGTCAATATGTGCCTCATATTCTTGCAAATGAAGGTTTAAAAATCAAGCAATTTCTACATGGGTTGAAGGCAGAATTAAGGTAGCCTCTGATTGCAACCCGAGTGGCACAGATGGATGCAATATATCAGGCAGCTATGGCATTAGAACTGGACATGACAAGATCCCGAGGGTGTACCCAAGTTGACTCAGTTTAGCTTAGTGTGCATCATCAACAGGTCAGTCAGCCGAGTGTGACAGGAGTCCCATCTTCTGTTCTTGCTACCAGTGGAACTTCTTTTACCAAGTCCAAGTTTAGGTGGATGTTCAAAAAGTCCAAGAAGCGGTATGACCGTCAAGCTTCTTCTGGTACTGTGCAGCAGCAAATAGCACCCTCTTCCTTTTAGTGACAGGGATCAATAGTAAGTCTGCTGAAACGGTGTCTGAGATGTGGTGACAGCCATCTGGGCATAACGTGTTCGATGTCGGTGGTTTGTTTTCATTGTGATCAACCTGGACATGTGGTTAGAGACTGTCCTCAAAGGCCGAAACCTATGCAGTTCTCTCGATTTTCTCAACTACAGCATGCCCAGTTCAGACCTCCACCACCACCACAATCTCAGCAATATTCTCAAGCTTCAATCTCTTCATCTTACCAGTCTTCAGCAGTCGGTAAAAAGCAAAAAGGGAAGGTCTCGCATATAACTCATGCTAAAACTATGGCATCTCATCTTATGGAAGGTACAATTATGATTTATGGTCATGCAACTTGTGTTTTAATTAATTCAGGTGCTTCTCATTCATTTATTTCTGAAGACTTTATTGCGTGCATTAAGGAGCCGACATCCGAGATGTCCTGTGAGTTACTTGTTGAATTAGCTTCTAGGGATTTCATGTTCACTCCTCTTTGTCTGGAAGAGACTCCAATTGTGATTGGCAATCAGCAGTTGCCAGCTAGATTACAACTTTGTGCTCTTCCCTATAGAATGGAAGCCGCATGCATGCTGAAGGCAAGGAGATACTAGTGTCAATTGCCCGACTGATGAGATTGGCTTCAAAATTAATCTCCCGCCTTTCTAGCCAAGTTGGCTTGGCATTAGCGGTGCTGGCTTGTATATTCAGCCGGTGTAGCTTGGTGAGATCCTCATCTACTACGAAAAGCACATCTTCATCTTCTTCTTCTGCATCAACCTTTTGCTTCCCTTTGTCTTGACCTTGATGGGAGACTCGATGGTGGGTTCCCCAAAGTATAACTGAGCGTTCGTCAAATTGCATTCGTTTGGACAGAACGGAGCCCAGTCAACAAAGAAAGTGTGCTGCTCTCTACCTTTCGCGTACTTAATGCATTGGTGAAGAGTTGAAGGAATGATACAATTTTCATGCAACCAGTTTCTCCTAAGCGAGGCCTTATACAACGTGTTAGCGTCGATAATGTAGAATGTGGCCTTCGTGACAAAATTGTCCATGGTCAATTCCACATATACTTTGCCCAATACATCTTCTAAATTCTAGTTGAATCCTGAGATTTTGACGTCATTGACCCTTTGTAAATAGGGCAAGAGAAACAAAGACGTGAAAGTCTTAAGAGGCATTGTATTGACAGACGTCCTAGGGTCTACCAGAATCTGGTTCAGTTCATGACCGTTTATCTTCCCTTACATGCATAGAGGACGATTGTGGCAAGGGGAAGGCAGCAGCATATCTTTGTCTGTGAAGGTGGCAGTTGATGTGAAAGCTTCATATGCTTGAGCCTGAAGTTCAGTCACCTGAGTCTCATAAACCTCTGACTCTTGGAGTATTTTCAAGAGGGCTTTCCCTCAGTTCTTTACTCCAAGTAATAGCTTCCCACATTGTGACATTAGTTGGGAATCGCTTCATATATTGGTTGATCTTACCATCGTCCCGCGCACGAGCTTGATCCAGCGGAGGGATCATCTCTGACATAGGCTTAGGCTAATGGTCGGTCTTCTTGCTTGGCTCCGCTTTCCCTTGATCACTAGGTTCTTCTTGGAATAATAGAGCCAGGGAATCTTCCTCAAGAGGAGGCGGCTCGACATTGTCCTTGTCGGAGGCACCTGCTTGAGCTGGATCAACTTATTCTTCTCGTGGGACCGGCTTTATTGGTTCATCTTCCTCGTCTGACGGCTCAAAGAAGAAGGTATCAACCCCAACTTGAATCTGAGTTGGATCAGCTATATTTTTTATGCGGGGTTGGCTTTACTAGCTCATCTTCTTCATATGACGGGTCGAAGAGAAAGGTAACAGCCCAAACTTGAATCTCAGGAATGGGACCTAGCTCTTCTCCTCAAAAGACGATCACCCTATGGGGGTATGTCTGATTAGAACTCTCCCCATTAGAGGATGTCGAGTGCCTTCCTCACCCACAACCCCGTCCTCTACCGCGACAGCGGTTTTGGAGCTCCGCATTACGACATCGGTAAGTTGCCATAGTGATCCTATCCCCGACTGCAGGGACAGCGATGCTATCTCTGCTTGGTGTTTGTAAACTTTCTGGCGGACGTATTGACACCATATTGCATGAGAAGTAGAGGTCCTGGAGTTCTTGAGATACCAATTGAGGTCTGTTGTCAGTGACAATATCACTTGGCACTTTGAACCGCGAAATGATATTCTTCATGATGAAGCAGCACACAGTGGTTGCTTTGATTTCTGCATAAACTTTAGCTTCTGCCCACTTGGTGAAATATTCGATCGCGGTGAGGATAAAAGACTACTGTTTAACCTGAGCATTAGGGTCACCGAGTGGGCCAACAATATTGAAAGCCCACATAGAGCATGGCCAAGGAGCAGAGAGAGGATGGAGAGAGGAAGCAGGAGCGTGAATTTTATCGGCGTGAAGTTGGCACTGAAGACACCTACGGACATAGGTGGAACAATATTCTTCTAAGGTTGGCCAGCAATAGCCCTACCTATGAATCTTCTTCGCCAAAGCCTAACCATTAACGTGCCCTCCACACTCACTCGTGTGAGCTTCTTCTACTACTTTCCAGGCCTCATTGTCATCCAAACACCTCATGAGAACTCCATTGAGAGCACGCCTATACAATTCTCCTACGATAATTGTGTATCTTGAGGCGACTCTTCTGATGGCCTTTCGTTGCTCGGCATTGGCCGTCTCTGGGAACGAACCATCCCTACAGTACTGCTCTATTTCATGGTACCATGGTAACTCCTCTTCTTTCAAAATCTCCTCGAGCTTAGTTAATGACACCTCTTTCAAATCTTCCTTCTCAACCTTCTTCTCTGCAGATTTCCTAAGGTTATCGAACCAGGGATCCTGAAGGGAAGGGGCATCCAACCGCTGGACCACAATGGTCTCAGTGGAATGACTAAGAGGGAAAGATAGGGAAGAAGCTAGTGACGCAAGTGCATTAGCAAGAATGTTCTGAGAATGAGGGGTATGAATATAGATGAGCTTACGGAATTGCCTAGCCAAGAGTGTGACCAAATCTTGATAGGGTTTGAGTTTAAGGTCATGAGTGCGATAAGTTGAAAGAACTTGGCATAGCACCAACTGAGAGTCTCCTATGATGTTCAGGCATCACGCGCCTAGAAGGTAGGCATGCTTCAGTCCAGTAAGGAGAGCCTCATACTCGGCTATGTTATTAGTGACAGGGAAAGAGAGTTGGTATGCAATGGAGATGGTTACTCCTTTTGGAGTAAGGAGAATGGCTCTGATCCTACGGCCCTGGGAATTGAGTGCACCATCGAAGTGCAAAGACTAGAAGGAAAAATGAGTAATTGTAGCAAGGTGTTCATCAGGAAACTCTTCTTGGATCGAATCGGTGTAGGGGATAGGAGAGTGGGCCAGATGTTCAGCGATAGTGTATCCCTTGATTACTTTTTGAACAACGAAGGTGATATCGAATTGCGAGAGAAAGCTCTGCCAGCGATCTAATCTGCTAGAAAGGATGGGCTTTTCGAGGAGGTAACGAATCGGGTCCATTCTAGAGATTAACTTGACCTCATGGGCAAGGAAATAGTGCTTGAGCTTTTGAGCTACCCATACTAATGTCGCGCAGGTCTTCTCCATGGTAGTATACTTAGACTCAGTAGGATTAAACAATCTAGAAAGACAGTATGCTGCCCTTTCCTTTCCTTCGTCGTCCACTTGAGCCAGGATAGCTCCTAGGGAGTCCTCGATAACAGAAATGTATAATATCAGAGGTTTCCCAGGGACAGGAGGTTGCAAAACTGGAGGATTTGAGAAATAAACCTTAAGATCCTCGTAGGCCTTCTGGCATTGTTCATTCCATTCAAATTTAGCTTCCGCCTTCAATAATTCATAGAATGGGGGGCATCTTTGTGAATGCTGAGATATGAATCTCCGGATAAATTGTAAACACCTAATCAAACCTCGAAGTTCAAAAATGTTCTTTGGCGGAGGCATGTCCATGATGACCTTTGCCTTGTTCAGATCAATCTGAATCCCCCGCTTGCTAACTATAAACCCTAGCAATTTTTCTGATGCAACTCCAAACACACATTTCTTTGGATTCATTTTTAACTTATACTCCCTAGCCCTTTGCAATACCTTAGCTAAAATGACGAGATGTTCTTCCTTGGACCTTGATATCACTAGAATATCATCTACGTAGGCTTCCATATATACATGCATCATGTCATGGAAGATTACCATCATCGCCCGTTGACATGTGGCACCTGCATTCTTCAATCAGAATGACATGACTACATAGCAATACGTGCCCTAGGGCATGGTGAATGAGGTTTTCTCCTAGTATTCAGGAGCAAGGTGGACTTGGTTGTAACCTGAAAAGCCATCCATAAATGAGAGAGCTTCATACCCAATCGTGTTATCTACCAACACATGAAGGTGAGGAAGCGAAAAATCATCTTTCAGACATACTTTATTTAAGTCCCTGAAGTCAATACAAATCTGGACCTTTCCATCCTTCTTAATTACTGGGACTATATTTGCCACCCATTGCAGATATTAAATAACTCTCATGAATCTGGCCTTGTGCAGCTTATCAACTTCTTCCTTCATTTTCCAGGCCATTTGAGGGTGGAATCTTCTTAATTTCTACTTAACGAGTGTTGCCTCGGGTTTAAGAATAAGTCAGTGTTCAACCAGAGCAGGGTCAAGACCCGGCATGTCCTCATAAGACTAGGTGAAAGAGTCGCTATACTCCCTTAGGACTTTGATCAGCTCCTCTTCAACCTGAGGAGGGAGATTAGATGAAATGATAATGGGCCTGGGGTCCTCTTTTGTACCAAGATTTATTTCCTTCATGGGTTCATCCACTGCTAATGATGGCTCATCAAACCACTTAAATCCTTGTGCATACAAATTAGCAGTGTTGTCCACGTCGCATTCCTCATCATCGGCTAGGTCTTTCTCATATATGATCTCATAAACGCCCAAATCGTCATTGCTCCTGTCCAATTCCTCATCATCCCCTAGGATGATTGCGGTTGCTACAAACTCAGGGCACTTTAGGTGGGCGTGACAATGTTGGGCAAGATCTTGAAGAAACCTATCTGGAACAGTTCTAGAATGACGCATCATCGGGTGCGTCATAGACGTGGATGGGCTAGACACACTAGAGCTAGACTCTACCCCAACTAACTCTTCTAGCCTAGGAGACTCTGCACACTGTACATCTAACCTAGAAGATAGAAAATCTACTGGAAAAGAATCAGGAGCCTTGTGCCCCTGGGAAGAGAATGGACAGAACATAGCATAATCTTCCACTAAAATCTCAGTTTCAAATTTGGCATTTTTTTTTGGTCGAGCTCAGTGGATAATACGCAGCAGGAAGAAGGACCTGATGGAGGAGGAGGAAGGGCCCGAGGGCATAATGTGGGAAAGAGTACATCAAAGAAGGGGTCAGAAGATCGAAACCACATGTTTGATAAATCAGCAGGTGAATCGGGTGACCACCTGGACATCAGATCAATTGGCGGGCAGCACCCGCATGGACAATTAACAATCAAAAATTCAATCAGCCTCTCAGACCGAAAAGGAGACTGAAACATGGATGGATCAACGAGAAGAGGAGGGGAACGGGGAACAAAAACTAGTTGCTGAAGAATAGAAATTAGGTAGGAAAGAGACAAAGTGGTCATCGAGCTACCCATTTCCCGTGGACGTTGGGCTGGTCTCTCTCGTACATGCTTTACAACCAGCACCTCGGGTTTTCTTGGGCTTTTTCTCTCAGCAAACATCCTTACAAAAGCTTCACAGTAATCAACGGCATCATCAATGGGCCCTTTTGGCAATAAGGGCGACATGGCACAAGCACTGTTTTCCTCCTGGGGCTGGCATGGTGGCGGCGACTTCAATGTTTCGGGCTGTAGTGGTCCCTTAATAAAATGCTGACGATAATCCCACGTTAGTGGCCTGGAGTCTCCCAGAATCAACAATGATGACTCTCGGTAGCGAAGGCCTCGCCTGCTCTTTTTTCTGCCTCTGGGGATGGGTTTGGTCCGTGTAACAATCCAGAGCTCTGGGTACCGATAAACTGACACAAGTACTGAATTACCGTCACCAAGAACTGGGGACGCCACGTGGAGACATGGAGGGAATGGGAATATACTAGACGGCATCCACCCGCTCAGTATGTGACATTTCCTTGACCGAAAGTGGAGGGGTGTGCGGAGGTGGAACAGCAGAGGGCTGACCTATGGAGGGATATGGAGTGGAAGGATAGATGGATGTATATGGGTATGCGGGAGTGGAAGGCTGACTCATGGAGGGATATAACGTGGAAGGCTGACTCATGGAGGGCTGACTAATGGGGGATGATGGATAGGAGGTGTATGTGGGTGACAAAGGTGGAGGAGACATAGGGTCAAGAGAAACTAGGAGTTGTTGGCTAATGAAGTGGGCTCGGCTATAGAGTTGTTGTCAGGAAGTGATATCGTTCAAGGCTAAGATGCAGCAGTACTCGGGCGTCGCATTAGAAATGACCATTTTAATTTGCTCACCCTCCAGAATATGCCCTGGGATTTGCATGGCCAAACGATGCCAACGGTCTGCAAAGGTCAAGAATTCCTCGTTGGGCTTCATCTTCTCTTGGGCCAGATCAACCAATGAATACTTGGGCCCAACTTGGTCTCGATACTACTGGATAAACTATTCTTCGACAAATTGAAAACTCATCACTTGCTCTTGTGGCAACGAAAATAATCATTCTCGAGCTGGGCCTTCTAAAGACAGACCAAATAGATAAGCCATCAAGCGTTGGTCATGTTGAAATCGGGCTGATTCATATAAAAACTCCTTCAAATGCACATAGGGGTTACCAACCCCACCATAGCGGCGATATGCGGGAATCTGAGAGCACGGTGGGAGCTGAAGGCCTTGAAATGCAAATGGGACATGCAAAGAAGTTTGGGGATTGATTCGACATTGTAGTTCATCAAGCTGGCGTTGGGTCTGAACGATCATCTCCTCGGTAGGAAGAGTCCGAGAAGAATGCAGGCTAGCCTGAGCAAGAGAGTGGGAGTTTAGACCAGGATAATGGGGATGGGCTAAATAAGGGGAACCAGCCTGAGAGGAAGGGAAGCCCATTCCAGGAATGGAAGAATGCACAGGCCTGGAAGGATCGTGGATATGGGAATGAGGACTGATTGGGCCAACAGTAGCATGGGCGGAATAAGAAGGCCCGTTAAAAGAATAGGGTCCATTGGGGGAATAAGGAGATGGGCCCGCATGGGAAGAGGAATCCACACGAGGATAAGAAGATAGGGAAGAATAGGAATAAGGTATAGGGGAAAAATGCTCCATGGGGAGAATGGAGACTTTATACAATCAAGGGTGAAAAGTGTAAAGAGGGAAAGAAGCCTAGGACGAATGCAACTATATGGACTAAATGGACAGACACCCACAAATGAACTAACCTAAATGGGCCTAATTAACCAAACTAGTGTAGATGATGCGGATGCAACACACAATGGAGCTAATCAAGACAGACCAAATGAAGAGTGAAAGTACAACAAAGAAAATCAAGCAAACAACTCAACAATGCACATAAGGGATGGAAGAGATAAGAGAAGAACTGACCACTTAATCAACCAAGTTTTCAAATGATGCATGAAAATTTTTTATAAGTTCCTCTTTTAGGACCTTAGTAGATTAATTAGAAATATTGATGTGGTATCAACCACATGAACTTGAGAGTAATAAGGATGAGAGGGAGGATAGTTTCCCTCATAATGAGTGGAGTCCAGAGGGGGAACCTCATAAGATTGATCAAATTGACCTTCCTCATAACCATCATAAGAATACCCATAGTTGGCCATGTTAACAATTTTACTTGAACAAAGTTGCATGTTTAAGGAAAGAGAATGACTTGAACTAACAAGTATAAGGAGGAGATAACCACTCAATCATGCAACTATTCACACAAGTTGTGATGAACGCAAGGTTTTATGTTTCTCTTTGGAGATTAAAAGTGGGTTTTACATGTATGATGAATTATCTCTCTTCAATGTGAGTCCTAATTGTAAGTTTGGGTGTAATCTCCGGGTCAACTAAGTTCTCTCTCCCCACCAACGTATGGGTCAACTAAAACTCCGGGTACTTCAAATGGTACAACCAGCCTAGCTTCCGTGAGGGAATCCACTGGTGCGAGAACTTACGGAGGTCTTGGAAGAGAAATTTTCGGTCCAAAGAGAGGGAATGCTCAATAGAGGGTTGTTCCAATTCCAAGAAAAGCGTGTGAGATCCTAGAGTGTATAGAGAGGAAATCTCTTAGCCAAATGCCCTGGAATGCAAGCTAATGTAGGCAAATCAAGCAGTAATAATCAATCAATCAGTAAATGAAGCCAACAGGTGGAAGTAATAGCAATAATCAAAGCCCTGTGAAGACAGAACCAAATGGCGACCTGACAGGAGTCGCGGTCTCAGTAAATAGTGACTTGATACCAGTCGCTACTGACTGTAACAGGAACTGAATAGCGCCTTGGTGTGAGGCACGGAGTATAAAAACAACGCCTTTGAAAAAGGTGTCAATAGCAATGTAGTGACCGTGACAAAAACAACAGTAATCAGGAATGACGCCTTGGCATTAGGCGTTAAATAGACAAACAACGCCTCTATAGAGGGGCATCAAATATATGTGAACAGTAATCAAAAGTAATAAGTAAGACTGACGCCTTGGTATGAGGCATTGATTATCAACAAAACACTCAAACAACGCCTCTGAGAGAGGTCATTAATCGTGAAAATAACACCTTTAACAAAGGCGCTAATCAATTTTTAACTAATAGCAAGCAAAATTTCTTCCTTAAATGGTATAAACAGTTCAGAAGTTGGGTAATCTAGCAGGAGGTGTGCACATGGTGCTCAAAGGGGAGTGTGCTACGTGGAGCACTAAGGAGGGGCACACGAGGGTGCTAGAGGAGGGGCACATGAGGGTACCAAAGGAGGGGCACATGAGGGTGCCAAAGGAGGGGTAATTAAAAAAAAACACAAGGGTCCCACCGTGATCGCCAATTTGTGAACGTGTCACAAAGACATGAAAAGAAAAAGGACAAACAAATATAGAATCTAAATCTAAAGGGAGTGACGATGAAGCATGGAAAAGCAAGAGAAAGGAGAAAAGGAGAGCATGAGATGCTCTAAAAGAAGTGTGATCGCCAGAGGGGTTACTTCAAAAGATAAGATGATCATGTAGGCGAAGTAGTTGTGGAACTACCTCCTGACAATTAGGTTGTCCTAATGTGACAGTCTAAGCTCATGCTACCGCAACCTTTCAAATATAATTCTGAGGTCCGCCAAGTGATCCTCCGTCTTCTTTGTTTTGACGACTAAATCGTCGATATAGCATTTGACTTTGTCATAGAGCAACTCGTCAAATTTTTTTGTCATCACCCTCTGATAAGTGGTGCCAGCATTTTTGAGGCCGAAGGACGTCCGTTTGTAATAGAATATCCCTTTAGGCGACCGAAAAGCTGTGTTGATTCTGTCATGCTCAGCTATCCAGATTTAGTTGTAGCAGGATGATCCGTCCATAAATGACAAGGCATCGTGGTTGGTAGTAGCATCGATCATGACTTCGGTGATTGGCACTGGAAAATCGTCCTTCGGAGAAGCCTTATTCAGATCTCAGAAATCCACACAGATCCTGATCTGGTCGTTCTTCTTCTTAATAGGCATGATGTTGGCCAGCCATGTAGTGTATTGATTTTTAGCCACGAAGTCGACGTCTATCAGCTTGTCGACCTCCTTGTAGATCTTGTTTATTAATTCTGATCTCATTCTTCGAGGTGACTACTTCACTAGCTTGGCTTTAGGGTCAATGGCCAGCATGTGCTAGGCAACTGCAGGACTGAGGCCTGAAATTTCTTTATAATACCAGGCAAAGCAATCTCGGAATTTCTGGAGCAGCTTTATATATTGCCCCCTCTCTTTGCGGAGTAAGAGAGCGCTAAGAAAAGTCAGCCTGGGATCATCCTTCGTGCCGAGGTTTACTTCGATCAATTCATCCACGGTGGCTTGGCCGCCATCTTCTATTTCTGACAGAGCCGACTATAAGTCAATGAAGTCCTCATTATCTTCTTCAGCTTCGAAAGCATCGTAGATGTATTCTTATTATGTTTCACCTAACGGCGGGACTTCGGCTTTGCCTCCTTCTGAGCCAGCTGGCTGATGATTCTGGAGACGCAGCCCTTGTGTTGGTGGTGTAGATTCTGTGCAGCATGGATGCCGACTTATGGGTGGAGCACCCTCGGGGGCGGAATGACTTTCTTCAGCTTTTGGCTCTTGTGAGTTGAGAGTTGTAGTTGCCTCCACAGAGATGGACTCCCAGCATCTGCATGAGGCCGCAACTTCCTGATCATTATGCACCCGTGGCCATGATGGGAATGGGCCACTCCATTTGACGGATGGCTCCGTTAGTTCATAGTCCCCCAGGAATTCATCATAGATTTCCCCCAGAGAGTCTTCACTTGTTGAAGTGCAGGTAGAGAGCATGTCGACTTCATAATAGTCTTCTACAGAGAAGCCCAATCCTGGGTGCTGAGTGATATGTAATAATCTTCTGTCCATATTTAGCAGATACCATAATTCTTTGAATAGCTTCTTCTGATTGGAAAGCTGACAGAAGGAGATTTGCTGTTTCCTGGCCATCTTGACCACGCGTCCAACTACATGTGGGATGCCCATGATTGGGACGGGTGGATCATGCATCTCTTCGGGGAATTTGCAATTATCATCCCCTCTCACTGGCTGCTCCTTGGCCACGTAAAATATAGTGGGTTGGCCCTCAGAATTAGGGACCTCTAGGGTCTTTAATAATTCAACAGTCTGACAGTCTGGAAGATGTGTTTTAGAAAAAATAGAAAAAAATAGAAAAAAAACTTCTTCTCCAAAGAAAAAAGAAGAAGAAGAAAGAAAAAGAAGAAGGGAGGGGGCAGAAGTACACAAGGCTCCCTGTTTATTTGAATCAAAGGAAGCGACATTAAGGTTTGGGTGCTTCAGGCCTCAATTTCCCTAATTCGGTTACATAAGCTCTCCATAGCACCCGGTCCTCCTCCATATGCATCATCGCTCTCCTCGGAGTACTTGCCTTCCAAAATACTTTGATCACCTTCACGTCCTTTGTATCCCTTTCCGTACTCAGCTCCATTTCCTTAATCAGAGGAAGGTCGGAGGGCATGAGAAAGGAATGGCGGGAAGGCCGATTTTAATGTGACATCGGTGCACATTATAAAGGACTAATTCAGTTGCATCAATGAGCTGGAGTTTCACGTCAGGGGAAGATCTTGTGAGAAGTTCACGTGGAAGTAAGCATGTCGGTGCACGAGTAAACATGTCTTGCACCATAGTATTGAAGTGAGTACGCCAGTCTATGCGTGTCTTCAGTCGGGGCACACGATTAACTACATTCTCACTAAAGCCCAACACATCGGCCATGTAATGAAGGGGGCTTTGTTGAAAGGTCCTTGAGATAGTCTACACTCTCTTGCGGTGGTCAAATTTGAAGTGAAGATCGATCCAGCAATTCAGGAGAAGTACACACCCATAAGGAGACCGGCCCATGCTAGAAGTTGTGAGACCGCTATAAAGATAAGCAAGGACAGTGGGCCTTATTCTTTTGCCCTCCCAAAATTCACAAATTGCACTCAGTTGATCTTCCTCCACAATGTTGTCAGTGCAAGGGAAAAGGAGAGCACCTGCTTAGCAGATTGTAAATCCTTTCATGATTCATTCTAAATGATCATCACCCGTCACTCCTTCTAGGGCATTCATGGTCTATTCTGCGAGCTTTTGTAAATGGATTCCCCTTTGAGTCTAGATGCCTTTGATAGCTCCGGAGGACATGAAGCCTACAAGGACTTCCTCGGAAGTTACCCATATTGGCATGGGCATGATCTTTATCTTACCATCCTTCTTGAACTTTTTTAGACCAAGCAGGAGTTCCACCTCCTCGAGAAGGATGGTCACTTCAAAGGTGGAAACGATGAAGGTATGAGTTTGCGGGTGCCAGACTTCTCTCAGTGCACTCATAGCCGCCCAATCCATGTGAATCCTATCATAATGTTTGGCATGGATTACGATCCCTTGGAGATGCCACTTCGTAATGATAGCCCTCATGCCAATAGTGATGTTGGAAGTAAGCTTCGAAAGCCAAGGCAGCTTGAAAAATTTCCTCAGGCCTGAAAAAAGAGGGCATGGCTGAGAAAAAGAAAGGGACTAACGAAGTAAGGGAAAAATCATGAAGAAGAAAATGAAAGAACATACCAACTCACCATAGGTGATTGAACCCTCTCGCTTAGATAACCTTTGATGTCAGTGAGCTGCTTGAATCCATGGCTAAGCCTACTTCTCTTCGCGGGGCGGGAAGACTCACCTTCCATGTCAAAATGTCGAAATCTCTCCTCTCTCTCTATCTCCCCCTTTTCTAATCAACGTGTGCCCTTATGTAAAAAGGTATGGATTATACCTGCATGTTCAAAAGTTAGAAAATAAAAAGAAAAAATAATCTAGCTGTAACCCTAAGGTCAAAAATCAGAGATGTCAAACTTTGTTTAATCTCAATACATGTTCTTGTTACTCCTAAGAACTTTCATGAATTTTAGAAAAGTAAGATGAAGTTAGACTAATTTGATATGATGCATGTATGTTTGGTTTATTGCTATTAAATGTTAAAACGAGCTTCTTCATACAGAGCAGTTGCTACACTCTAACTCTCATTACCCTTAAACCAGATTTTTGTTAATGATGCATTCTCTGCACTCTTATACCTAAAGACTTTGAGTTAGGTATGCTTGACCAATGAAAGATAACCCAGTTTGTCAGTCCGTTCCTCTTTCTCATCCTCTTCCTTCCTTACTTCACACATCTTTGTTGTGCTATTGATCTCTCTCATTTCTTTTGCTGATGTCAAAGGGGGAGACAAACATATTTGATGGAGAGGAACATAGATGGTGAGAATCATTGGAGCGAAATAGGGGGAGGAGAGTCAAATGTACAAAGGGAAAAAGGGAGAGAAATTTTGTTTTAAGAAGAAGAAAGGGGGAGAATATGTGCCTAAGTGTTGTGTGTTTACGTGTCTGACTGTTTGCATGTGTCTATCTATCTGTGTACTCTCTTTGAGATATCATTTTACTGGCTAAGGGATAGAGTCTCTAACCATCTGCTTCTACATGGGTTGCCATCAAATGTTTAGGTGTGTTGCCAATCATCAAAAAGGGGGAGAATGTTGTATCTCCTCTGGATTTGATGATGGGTTTTGATGCTGGCAACAGTTTGTATTTTCATGTAGTAACAATCATTTAATATCTTGAATCCTCACCTAAGTCAGTATGAGTCTCTAGCTATTTACAGGTCGATGCATGTTCATTCTGGTGCATTAAAAGGTTGATGCACATTCATACATTGTGATAGGTAGGTCGGTGCACATGTCAACACTTAGCCTAGAAGGTCAGTGCATATGCATTTCTGTTGAGTTATAAGGTCGATACATGCACATGTCATTGATTCTAGAAGGTCGATGCACATATGTGTTATCAACCAGGAAGGTCGATGCACATATGTCGTTGACTTTAGAAGGTCGATGCACATATGTGTTACAAACCAAGAAGGTCGATGCACAAATGTTGCTGAGACTAGAAGGTCAATGCACATATGCATTACTCATCTTAAAGGTCAATGCACTTTGTACACAGAATGCATAGTCAGGTCGATGCGCATTCCATATAGTACACACTATAAGGTCGATGCATGTTTTGAAATGTCGATGCTAGTCTGTTAGCCTTTGCAGTATTAGGTCAGTGCAATAGAAGTCATCTCTACCAAGGTCGATGCACCTTGTGTACTCACTATAAAAATAGGTCGATGCACATTCTTTGGGGTCTACCTATGTTACAATTAGAGGTCGATGTTTCTATTCAGACATATTACATTGGTTAGTTTTACAGGCTAATGCATCTCACTTATGCATTGATGCATCGATGTGTGTATACTTTTGACATGGCCAAAAGCTTCCTCTTACCAGTTGAAGGTATTTGATCATCGGTGCTTCCCGAGCTTCATAGTCACCATTGACCTGGCTGGCGACCAGTTGGGAGTTAGTATGAATCCTGACTTGCTTGGCCCCCAATCGTCGTACCATCCTGGCTCCTGAGATGAGAGCCTCATACTCGGAGACGTTGTTGGATGCCTGGAAGTTGAACTTCAAGGTATACCATAACTCTGCTCCTTCTGGAGATCTGAGGAGGATGTCAGCGCCGCTGTCACCCGAGTTGGAGGACTCGTCAACAAAAAGGTCTCAGGTGGGCCTGGGCACCAGTGGAGGGGCCTCCCCGGTTGGGACGGTGCTCTCCGCAATGAAGTCCGCAAGTGCCTGTCCCTTGATGGCCGAACGGGGGTGATAAGAGATGTCGTAAGCCCTAAGCATTATGGCCCACTTGACGAGGCAACCCGCAGCTTCAGTGTGAGTGAGGATTTTCTTCTTTTGGCCTCGTTGCGCTCCTTACTGTTGTAGTATACTGGTCTCTGCACTCCTGCGTCATCTCGGACTAGGACGAAGCTCACTATGGATAGAGTCGACGAGAGGTAAAGGTATAGTGGTTCACCCGGGATCGATTTCGACAACACTGGGGGCAAGGCCAGAAACTCCTTTAGCTCTGCAAAAGCCTTCTAACATTCCTCGTCCCAAGCGAATGTAGCAGATGTCAATTTGGGCCCTCTCAATAATTTGAAGAAGGGTAGACATCGTTCGGTCGCTCGGGATAAGAAATGGTTGAGCGCAGCAATGTGCCCTGTCAGGCGCTAGACATCCTTGACGCACGTGGGTGGCTGCATGTTCAGGATGGCCTGAACCTTGTCGGGGTTGGTCTTGATCCCGCGTTGAGTCACTAGGAAGCCCAAGAATTTCCCAGATCAGACCCCAAATGCACATTTTGCTAGATTGAACTTCATGTTGTACCTTAGGAGGGTGTCGAAGGTCTTAGCTAGGTCGACAAAGTGGTCCTCGACCTCAGGTGTCTTGACGAGCATGTCGTCAATGTAGGCTTCCACGTTCCGATTGATTTGTCCTTCGAAAATGTGGTTGATCAGCCTCCGGTATGTTGCTCTAGTGTTCTTTAGTCCAAAAGACATTCGGGTGTAGCAGTATACACCATGAAGGCTATCTTCTCGATGTCTTTAGGATCCATCCGGATCTGATGGGAGCCAGAGTAAGCATCCATA
This sequence comes from Amorphophallus titanum, assembly GCA_024336825.1. Lineage (NCBI taxonomy): Eukaryota > Viridiplantae > Streptophyta > Magnoliopsida > Alismatales > Araceae > Amorphophallus > Amorphophallus titanum. The sequence goes on from JANBPO010003380.1 coordinate 202,882, forward strand.
AAATTGACCAATTAGTTACCATAAGTCGAGTCGACTAGTTGGTCGATGCTCGGCAGTGGGTAACAGTCTTTCGTAGTGGCTTTGTTGAGGTCGGCGAAGTCCATACACATTCGCCATTTGCTAGAAGCTTTTGGTACTAAGATGATATTAACGAGCCATGTTGGGTAAAGGACCAGTCGAAATAGGCCGGTTTTCTTTCCCTTAACAATCTGCTCTTTGATGATCATCTGCTTCTCTAGGGCATGCTTTCTTCTACGTTGTTGGACGGGCTTCATCGATGGGTCAAGGTTGAGCTTGTGCACCGCCATCTCCCCAGAGATCCCGGGAAGATGCTCATCAGACCATGTGAAGACTTGGCTGTGGTCCGAAAGAAAATCTTGGTCCACAAAGTGCTAATAACAGACAGACAAAATCATAGAGAAATAGCACTTGCAAAAACAACAACAACAACACTTGCAGGATCTTGGCTCTGTACAGGACACGGAACCACGGAATACAACTGCAAGTAGGGTCGCAATCAAGGCACAACAGTAACTGAGCACACGACTACAAGGACGAGTCATGCATCGAGCAGCCTACCAAGAACGACCCACGACAACGAGAAACAACAATCTCAGGAAATGTATCTCAAGGACTACAAGCACGCCTCGAGAATACAACACCCAAGAGAAAATACAGAGGAGCAGAGGGTACTCAATCAGCAGGAATGCCGACCAATTCCCCAACACTCACAAGCGCCGATGCCAACACCAGAAAAATTACCAGCAACAGCACGGCAACAGACGACATCGAGGCACAGGAAGCCAAGATGAAGTCACATCGAGAAGAAGTAATCCTCTCAACCAGTGGGTTATCAGCCCACATGCTTCCGTTGCGCACTCATACAACGCACACCGACATCAGAAAAATAGCTCGGTATTCGCATCTCAGCATACACACGGCGCCATCGCAACTCATAAGAATTACAATGTAACACGCCACGAGTACCGATCTAGTGAACAACCAGTCACAGGAAGCCTAAGTGCAATGAAGAAGAGTACCAGCTTCAGCATAAAGCCCAAGGAAAAATATAAATCTCAACTTACCTTTACGTCCTGAAACGATAAATGAGCCTTCACAACACATCGACCGTTGGACACGGCACGACGAACATGGTACGCAACAGCTCTTAACACCATAACGGAGTCGAAAGCTAAACAACCGTAAAACAAGGAGAAGATCAGGCTCAGAATAAAGCTGTCCACACTTAAGCAGACACGAACAAAGGCATCACTAAGACAGCAATTCTAAGACTAACCTCGAAAAGACTCCACCAAATGGGATGAGAAACATCAAGCTCAACCAACAGAAGCTCACCAGGAAGCGAAAATCTTAGGTTCGCCTGAGCATCTTCTCAATCAAAGAATCCAATCGAGCACTTCAACAGAAGCGAGACACATCAGGAGCTGAGTAGACTTAAGCTGGGACGACCAAAACAACGTAAGAACGTGAATGGCCATCAAACCAACCCTAAAAGTCAACAGTAACATGAACAACTTACAAGAAAACCTCGAATAAAGTACTGCAGATTCGAGCCTTTCGATGAATACTGCCAAGTTCATCATGATCGATACAGACATCACGGTGAAAACCAAGCAATAGAGAATCGCGAAACCTAACGCCAGCAAATTCCACCAGCCTTCAGCTGGGAGACTGTACAGGACTTAAGGACTCTGGAAACTGTATATCTCAGATTCCCATGTACTTCACACAACAACCGCACTGATACCACCTGTGACGACCCGGATATTGGATACCAGATATACCGGATAGGACTATCGAATACACCTGATACCACTTGAAACCCGCGAGGCCTCCCAAGAGTGGGAAAGCTCCTGAAGGGATAAAAGGACTGTCGTGTAGTACATTCAAGCCACAGAGATATAACAGTAAGCAATTAAATTTCATTAGATCGGTTTGCTAATGTTATGGCAAATTCATTCTCTACATACATAGCAATGACCCACACACTTTGCACAAAATGATACATATGACTTTGATTAATAAGGATTTCAGAACTTCTTTTCAACACTTTAAGAGAAATAAAATTTCTACATAAATATGAAGTGTAATCGTGAGGAAAAAGCTACCTACCCCACTATCAATATGTGGAATGTGAAACCGAGTAGTCGGGAATCCCCACTGAAATAAATGGAGAAACTCACGTCGAAAAGTAAAACAAAAATCCACATTGCGTGATGAATCCTAGTAGCCGGTGTAATGCCACGGATTTTTTGGATAATTTTTGGGTATTTTTCGTGCGTCCCGGATTGAGTTTAGCAGTTCCCGCTTGTTTTTGTCGGTCGAAACTTCGGAACGCCGTGTGGGGTGAACCATCATGTTCTCTGACTCTGGGACGTTACCACTGCGTTGTGCTTTTCTCGAGGATTGTGGGGAGCATTTTTCCTATTTTTTGATATTTTTTAGAATTATCAGATTTTCTATTTAAAACCCCCACCCTTCTCTCACACTCTCTTTCTCCCCTCTCTTCTCTCACACTCTCTTTCTCCCCTCTCTTTTTCGGCGGCCGTGGAGAGAGGCGGGGGTGAGCTAGAGGCGACGCGGGTGATGATGCAGGCGAGGATCGAGGCGATGGAGGCGTGGCGAAGCACGGGGGCGCGCTCGTGACCCGGCGAGGGTTTTACGGTGATTTCCTCGCAGATCGGCGCCCACGACACGTCAAATCTTCAATGGAGGTAGGGAGATGGACCCCCAGCTAGTGCACTTCCTTTCTCGTGATTTTTGTAGGTCGTGGTGAGCCGAGCGGGCTTATTTGAGCGATTTGGGAAAAATTCATATTTTTGGGGAGTGAGCTAAATCTAGCATTTTTACACGTGATTTAATTATTTGTGGGCATTAATCGAAGCTCTGGGGCATGGGGATGAGTTTCCCCCTTGTTTGCCCATCACCCGAGGGTGATCGGGGCGTGAAATGGTGAATTCCACGGTCGTTCGCCATTCTCGGGTTGGCAGAATAGAAACGGTCCTAACAGGAACCATTTCTATGGCTACGCGGCCCAGAGGTTGACCGCCTACCGACCTGGGAGTGTCGGTAGAGTAAGCGGTCTATCATATGACTGTTTCACCACTAGGCGGCCCAGTGGCCGATCGTTTACCCCGTGGAGTCAGCGTGACTCCCGAGGCATTTCTGACCATTGGGTTTTGACCGTTGCATAGTTTTAGGGCTACACGGTCAATGGTATGGCCGTTTAGTTCTTTCGCGCGGTCCCAAGTTGGACCATTAGGGTTTCCAACGGTCCTGAGAGGACCGTTTGGATTTTGTGCCGTTGGGTGGCTGATGTGGACGCACTCTTCGTCAGGTTGGATTAAATTAACGTAGTTATTGGTTCATCGGTTTGTTGAGTGCGTGTGCGTGCCAGTCACCGGGGTGACGATTTATTCAGGCTCCGAAGAACCCATGGTGTGCTCGATCTGACTTCGTCAGACGATTGTGTGGTTCGAGTCAGGACCCAATCCCGCCATGCCATGAAGGCCATGACGTCATTTACTAAAATAGGGTGCTTAACAGAAATAAATACATGGTTAACTGAAAATATAATATAACAAGAATAGTTAATATCATGGAAAATAAACTGGGCTTGGACTGGTTCTCAGAACCAAGTTGCGATCAAGGACATGGCCGCAATCTTTAAGAAACGGTCTTGCGATAGACCGCCATTTGAATTTGCGGTCTCTTTGGAGGCCGCCTTTTGTCTGACAGACAGAAGCGTAAAAACAGTGAGACGAAGGTCTAATCTAGGGCAAAGCATGCATGAAAAACCTTGTAAACATGTAAATAAGACATGCTAGAAGGAATTTAGGCCATGAATATGCATAGGTGTGCATGGATTAAACATAAATTTTCATCTTTTCTTCTTAAGGTATAAGGGTGTGCATGCAGAGATAAACAAATTGCGCAGTGTAAATAAAACATGAAATTCATTGCGTGCAGAGCATGAAATCATGTGGCATTAGAGAGCTTTTTCACCTGACATGATGTTTAAGCCGATCATGAGATAACCTATCTTTGTGACAGGCTCTAGACTTTGAATTTAGGGCTGGAAGAACGACCTAATTCCTGTACGTCCCGTGCCAAACCAGCAACTTCCCGTTCTTCTATCTCCTTAACCTCTTGACCTAAGATCACGAAATTTGGAGGGTAGGAAGACAATAGTAAGGGGAACAATTAACTCTAAAGAATCAACCCGAAAATACCTCGTTTAGGGTTCCTAATCTGCTATTCTTCCTGGGTCGGTCGCACAGTTTCCTGGGCAGACTGCTTTGATCATGCGACTTTGTGGGCTCCTAGAACTTCAACGGCTTGATCTCCTAGAACGAAATTTTGAGGACAGTTAGACAATACTAAAGTGAACAAATTTGTCTAAAAGACTAACCTGAGATGGCGTCTATTTACCTTCGAATCTTGCGCTCCAAAACTAGGGTTCACGTAGGTCGAAATTGGGCCCTATTTATAGAGTTTAGGCTTGGGCAGAGGATTAAAACGACTTAGGAGTCCTTATTGGGGTTAAGATCGATCCTAAAAGAGTTCTAGACAGTTCTTAGCATTGGATAGCTTTGATCCATGTTGATTCCAATGGATGAAATCCAAGTTTCCACGCTACTGCACAGCCCGTGTTCGGAATCAAGTTGCGGTCATGCTAGGACCGCCTTCTAAAGGTTGCGGTCTCGCGATAGACCGCCACCTGGCTTTTATTCTGAAATTTTTGGATTTTCGCATTATCTTCTATTTATCACCTAATTAGTCTATTTTATCCCCTTGTTAAATCCGTAAATAGACCACATTACGTTCTAGAAGCGGGCTTGGGCCTAAAAGACTCTAATTCAGGTCCTTTGGGCCAATTTAAGTGGGCTAAACCTTTTTTGTTAATATAGGGCCTTTAAATAGTTAATAATTAGCCTTTAATTCATTAATTAGCCCACTAAGTCTTATTAGTTGTTAAATAAGTCAATTTAAATTCTGAAAATTCCAAAAAAAATCGAGGTTGCTACACGCCCTTCTAAACGGGAAAAGCCTCGCTAGGCACCGAAGACTCTGGAGGAGATCATTCCACCATTTGACGAGACCCGTGCTCGGGCGGACTGCAAAATCATTCATCATATGAAGCAGTTCCCAAGAAATGTCACCATTTGGGAAGCCATCGCCTGGAACAAGGATCTTAGGGAAGCTCTTGTCAAAATACTCCAAGACCCGGAGGCATATGAAGCCCATGTTGCAGAGCTGCTGGCCCAGGCATATGAGGCATTTGCAGCTAACATCTCCTTCACGGATAAAGGCATGTTGTTGCCCTCTCCGTGCAATAATCGCCCCTTATATATGCGAGGGACGATCAACGAGCATGATGTGAATCGCATTCTGGTCGATGTTGGAGCAGCCATCAAGATCATGCCTTTGAAGATTTTTAACTCTCTATACTTGGCCTCTTATGTGCAAAAGGTGAACGCGGTCAAGATTTCAGCATTCAACTAGGATTCCGAGGAGGCTCTTGGTCGAGTTGAAGTCAAGCTAGCATTGGGCGATTTTGTCACTCTAGCAACATTCTATGTTATCAACGCCGACACATCTTATAAGGTGCTGCTCGGCAGGCCATGGTTGCATGAAAATTGGGTTGTTCCCTCAACGCTGCACCAATGCATTAAATATGCCAAGGGAGGGGAGCAGCATACGGTCTTCGCAGATCAAGTTCCATTCCACCCTAATGAGTGCCACCTGGCCAATGCTTCCCTATATTTTGTGGAGCCCACTCTAGCAATCCCCGAGCCTGTAAAAGATAGAGGGAAGTAAAAAGTGGACTTCGAAGTTGCGGAAGGACAGCTGTTCACTGTCAACTAAGATTTGGCAAGACTGCACTGGCTAAGCCTCAAGGCTGTCTCCAAATCGACTCAATCGGAGTGGCGAAGAGTTGACTTTGAAGCCAACTTCATAAGCCGGTTCATTGATTGGAGCATCTTTCTGCCGCCTAAATGTCTTCAACTCTTATCCTAACGAGAGGAGTATGAAGTGAAGCAACTAAAGACCTTCACGGTCTCCTATCATTGGAGAAGGAGGAGCAACAAGGGCAAGGGGGACAAGCCGATCATCTTTTACAAAGGTGACTTAGTCCCACCGACCCCTCCCGAGGATGATTTCAGCTGGGATACTCCTACCGCCACTGCACCAGAGCCAGTCTAGGAGATGGACGATATGCCAGAGTACATCAGGGAAATGTGCAAAAGGCTGCATATCCCCCAAGCTCAGGACCCTGCTCGAGCAGCATATTTCCACTAGTTGTGGAATCCTCCGTAGGTCCGTGGGCAGCCTTCCTTCTTCTGCAAGGATACAAGGGGACTTGGCTATGTCCAGGACAGGGACTTCATGGTCCACTACGCAGTCAATACCATAGGACTACTACCTCCTCCTCACAAGCAAACTGAAGTGGAGTCCGAGACTCGCAGCTCTGTAAGGGAGTCCGGTGAGACGTAAATGGCATTATTGCCAGGGGTCAACAATGATCACCTCCCTAAGGGAGGGACGACTCAACCTGTTAATCATCAGCAAGACGAAGCAAGTCCTTCGACTTAAAGCCACGAGCAAAAGAGCTTCGAGGACTTTGAAGTCTATGAAGTAAACACTGATGATGAGGGAGACTTCATTGACCTCCAACTAGCTCCTCCGGAGCTTGAAGACGGTGGCCAAGCAACTGTAGACGAGTTGATTGAGATCAATCTCGGAAGCAAAGAAGACTATCGACCAACCTTCGTAAGTGCCCTCCTTAGTGAGAATGAAAGGTAGTCATACCGGCAGCTCCTGGAGGAGTTCAAGGACTGTTTTGCCTGGACTTACAAGGAAATGCCTAGGTTTGACCCCTCTGTGGCTGAGCACGAGCTGACTATACTTCCAACAGTCAAGCCAGTCAAACAAGCTCAAAGGCGTATGCGCCACGAGCTGGAGCTGAAAGTCAATACTGAGGTCGACAAGATCCTCGACGTGGACTTCATAGAGCCTTGCAAGTACCCTGTATGGCTCGCCAATATAGTCCCTGTCAAGAAGAAGAACAGTCAAGTCCGAGTCTGCATCGACTTCAGAGACTTGAACAAGGACGACTTCTCCATCCCAATTACTGAGACAATGGTTGACATGACCACCGGTCACGAAGCCTTGTCTTTCATGGATGGGTCGTCGGGCTATAATTAGATCCGCATGGCCCTCAAAGACAAAGGCCATACAACTTTCTGATCTCTTAAGGGGATCTTCAACTATAAAAGGATGCTATTCGGCTTGAAGAATGTCGGTGCAACCTACCAGAGGGCGATGACCAAGATCTTCAAGGAGATGCTGCATGACAGTGTCGAATGCTACGTCGATGACCTGGTCATCACGACAAAAAGAAGGGAGGATCATTTAGCTGACCTGGGTCGAGTCTTTGAAAGACTTTGATAATATCAGCTCAAAATGAATCCCATGAAGTGTGCCTTTGGCGTCTCCAGCGGCAAATTCTTCGGCTTCATCGTCAGGTATGCCGACCAAAGCAAACCAAGCCGAGGCCTCTACTTCCTTGCATGTCACCAAATCTGGGAGGAGGTGGGGTTGCCTACCCCCGGTCGATCACAATATTATATTCAGGGGTGAGTGGCCATACCAAATCCCCGAACCTGAAGTGAAGGGCGCAAGGATCCTGCCTCCATCGGGCCTCTACCCTAAAGATGCATCAGACGAAGTAGTTCCCTCGTTCGTCGAATTCGCGCTTACGTGAGAAGGTAAACGGTCGGATCAACAGGCCGAACCAAAGGCCAATGACACTTCCACCTCGGCCCCAAAGATGCCACCCCCGGCAGACAAAGATGGTGCTGGTGCTTCCCACGCAGCTCAGCCCGTGCAGATAGAGGAACCAACCAACCAGGCATGTCGAGATGGAGCAACCCCCGAAGATGAAGACAAACTGTCTTCTCTACCGACTCATTCAGCGCCACAGCATGGCAAGCACAACAAGGCCGAAGAAGCAAAGTTAGCTAATGTCCAGGCCGGCACCCGCATATTGAAACAACTGAAAAGGATCCTAGCAAGATTCAATGCCTGGGGGATACTCTCTATAGACAAGGAAACTCGACAAGTCGTCATTACGGCTTTGCAAACCCCAACACACTACGAAAGCTACTTCACCGAAATGCAATTGGCGATGGCCATTACCTTCACTGAAGAAGATATGCTCCTGCTGTTGGTCAGCCACAATAGACCCTTCTACATGAGGGGGCAATTGAACGGCCAACCTATGAATAGGATCTTGGTCGACCTAGGGGCAGTGGTGAACATACTCCCCTAGTGGGTTTACCAGAAGCATTATTTCAATATGCACCTGATCAATGTCAGGGTCATGAAGATATTTGGGTTCAACCAGAAGTTTGAAGTCCCCGTGGGCATAGTGGAGTACGAGCTGTCACTGGGAGACTTTACCACCAAGGTGCAATTCCACATCATCAATGTCGATACCTCATATAAAGCGTTGCTCGGCTGACCGTGGCTGCATCAAAACTGGGTAGTGTCTTCGACCCTACACCAGTTCATTAAGTACTCCTAGAATGGAAAATAAGAAAGAATATTCACATACTTACACCCCTTTAAGGTGTTTGAATGCCATCTGCTCGATGCTTCACTCTACATGGAGGAGCCGAAGCAGAATTTCCAGCTAGCTCAAAGCAAAGGGAAGGAGATAGCAGAGGGCGACGACTGGTTTCCTCCGTCGCCACCCGATTACGTGGCCCCACAGGAAGTGTCATACATCTTTGAATTTAAAGGCGTGGTTTGAGCCATCCCCTCCAATATTTACCTCGAGATAGGAGTCCCGAAGCTCGAGGACTTGCTGGGGCACGTGAAGGTCCCTCCAGGGATCATGAAGCCCCTCTCAGATTTAGACTGTTGAATAGTCAAATTCTTGAAGATCTGGGAGGTGCCCCAACCTGGAATGTCCACCTATGATTTTCTATGCGGCTAATGAATAGCCAGTAAAAGGGGATGATGATTGTAGATTCCTCGAAGAATTTGTGACCCGATCGGCCCAATGATGGGACTTCTGAATATATCCGGCAAAGCGGTGAAGCTGGCCAGACTGATCTGGTCCTGGGAGGAGTGCCTGAAAGTACTTGTGCCCTGGAGAGTTTGTATTGACAAGGTGTGGCATTGCACCGAGTACTTGCTAGCGTGTGTCTATGAGATTCATCTCCACATGAACTTTATGATCTCACATGACTTGCTATACTTGCGTGCTTGTTTGGACAATTCATGAGATAATGCTATGATTCTTTCCATACTAGTCCTTGCATTTTTCTTGCCATTTAATTGACTATCATTCACTGCTATCCTTGTTATTTCCATTGCTTGATGTTTTCTCGATAACCTTATTAAATTGGTTAATCACTTTTACCTTGCTTGTTAGACCTTCTAAGCGTTCGCTCACCCAGTTATTTTCCCTTTTCAGGTGGCTCGGAGGAGGATACTCAAATGAATGGGGATAGGCGTGCGTAAGGACTGTGGAGCGAGCTAATAGAAATCGTGCTTGGTGGCTGTCTTAGTTAGGAGTGGTCAAATGTGTAGATTGTTCAAGTCAATAAAGAGGTGTAATGGATCCAGTTGCTTTGTTTCTTTTTATTTGAGATGCATGTAATATGTTGATTCAACGTTGAAGGATTGATAAATTAAGTTGGCAGTTATTTGAGTAATTTATTCTCATTGCAAATTTTGTGTCTATTTAATTATTTTAGTGCTCTGATTGTCGTGAGTGATATAACTAGTGCGTTTTGAGTTTCCACATCGGGGCGTGACAGTTTTGTGGTCTCAGAGCCTAGGTTCACAAAGTCCCTAGGTTTCTAGAGTGTTGTTAGAACCCCTGACCTTGGCAAAAGTCTGAGGATCCAACCCAGCGAGATGGGGTAGAGACTTGGGTTGTCGCTAGGTCGTTCCTAATTAATCCCCCTACATTGTAGGACTGCTTTGTAATGGTGGTAGAGCATGCTCAATGGCGAGATATGTAGAGTACAATGCAAGGCCTGACGCAGGCTCTATAACAAGTAGCACAAAGAGCAGCGCATCACAGAGCTATTGATCTCCACCGAAACTTCTGAGGCTTGAGTCCCCCTCGTTTTGGTGGATTTACAGATACTGATGAAGTAAAACATTGGCTGAAGGAAATGGAGCAAATTTTTAGAGTTATGCAGTGTGATGACCAGGATCAAGTTTTATTGGCGACATTCCAGCAGGAGCGTGATGCACGTGCTTGGTGGGAAGTAGTGGAAGCCACACTCGGTAATAGGCATGCAACATGGGATGAGTTTAAGGAGCACTTTAACAACAAATACTTTTCGGACCATGTGCAAGGGAAGAAAGTGGCAGAGTTTGCGGCTCTAAAGTAGAGAAATCTATTTGTTGCTGAGTACGAGGCACAGTTCCCAAGATTATCCCAATATGCACCACATTTGGCATCTACTAAGAAGATGAAAGTCAATCGATTTTTGAATGGGTTGAAGTTTCAGTATATCAACCAATTGGCACCTTCAGAGATCCACACTTATACCGAGATTATGCAGAAGGCCTAAGTGTTATGTTGATAGACAGGATCTAGAAGGGGGGGATGAATAGATCCTTTAAAAACTTAGTTCATCTTGAACTCATACTGAGGTGAAACACATCAGAAGCTTTGGGCATTTAAATGAATTAGTTAAAGTATAAAAGTAATTGAATTGGGTATTTTAACAATTTCAGTTTTAAAAAGATTTTATAGTAATTTAGGGTTATTTTTCAAAAAAATAAGAAAATCAAAAATTTATAAAAATATCTCATCCCACTCAATTCTCTCTCTCCTCTCTCTCTCTCTCTCCGTCGCTCTCTCTCTCTCTCTTTCTCTCTCTCTCGTTCACACTCTCTCTCCTCTCCACTCCCATTTCGTTGGTTCGCTGTCCAAATGGACGCCGGTCGACACGTGGGAGGTACCGACGGAAAGGGCTCGACACGAGGATCGCGTCGGTACCATTCTTTCCTCGGATCGTGGAGGGTGGAGACGCGTGTGAGCAAAAAGACGGTGTGGCTCCCGTTGCCTATTCGGCACTAATTCGCAATCTTCGCCGCGCAAAAGGTAGGGGATCAGACTCCTCATCTCGCTAGGAATCCATTGACGCCTTCTGCGTCACCATTTGTCATCATTTGCCTCATTTTCTGTGCAATTTCCTTTTTGAGAGATTTTGGGGTTTTGATCTCGGTTTGTGTGCCTCTCTCATTTCGTGGTCCAGACGATTGCTGATCGAGGCCGAAGAGGTACTGTTGGAATGGTTGCATCGTGAGGATCATGCTGACGTCCTCAATTCCTCGATTTACGTAATGTGGAATCGAGTCGGGTCACGAGGTGACATTTCTCTCTCACGCCGGTTCGTGGTCGTATTGCCGCTTTCGCCATCGTCCAGGTAGGGGGATGGATTCTCTATCACGCTAGGACACCATCGGTATTACTTGTGCCATGATCCGACACCCGTTGCATTGAAATCCGTGCATCATTCTGTTTAATGTATTTTAATTCATTTATTATGGAATTTAGTGTTTAATTGTTAAATTAATTCATTTGGGCATCGTATTTAATTTTTAGTGGCATGCTTAGGCTCGTGTGATTGGTTCGGGTAGGTTAGTTCAACATGTTTTGAATTTCATCGCGTCCCCCGTCGATTTCGGTCGACCGGGTGGGGTTTCCGATTCTGGATCTCGGAGTCACGAAACCCAGGTGATATAATGCGCCTTCCCCGATGCGTTATACTCCTTTAACGCACTCCTGGTGATGCGTTATGTGAATAGTGTTATGAGTTTCCTGAGAATTCTGATGTTCGGGTGGCTTTAATGCACCTCAAGTAGTGCGTTATAGTCCTTAATTTTGGGTTCAAGGTCCATTGTCCTTAACGGCCCTACCCCTGTGCGTCGTGTATTGTATGATGTCCCTATTATGGTGCGTTATATGCCATAGTTTCCTGTGAGTTTAGATGTTCTGGAAGGTATAACGGCCGTGCGTTATGTATAGTATGACGCCCCCTTGGCAGTCCGTTATACTTCTTGTGCCGTGCGTTGTGTGCGTGCTGACTTTAACGCCCGCATGCCAGTGCGTAATTGTCTTATAGCGCCCCTATTGAGGTGCGTTATAGTCTGAGTTTTCTGTGGATTTCCTATGTTCTGTGAAGCATAGCGGTCCCGTGCCGGTCCGTTATGGTGTGTAACGGGGCAGTTCCAGTCCGTTATATACCTGTGAATTTTTAAAAAAATAAAAATATTAACAAAATATTAAATAGTGACTTTTATAAAGTCGCCAATTCCTTAAATAACGCCACTTGTAAGAGGCGTCTCCTTACCAAATGATGACACTTTATGAGGCGTCAATAATTTTCAAATAATAGTAAGAATCTTTTTCGGAATAAAAAGAATAGTTAACGCCCTCGATAAAGGCGCCAATTAATAAAATAAAGACACTCAAACAGGCGTTAATTTTATAAACAATGCCCCTGACTCCGTCGCCAATTAAAACACGCCCCCTCAAAAGGCGTTATTTCTCTGAGAGTCGTAAAATGGAAACCGATTGCCATTTTCTGTTCAAACCAGGAAACTAAATCGATTAGGGAACTAATAAGGGGTAAGAACAAAGAAGGGAAGGGATTAAGATGGAAAGACCTAGCCCAATCGAACTCCAATGGGTTTTGGGAATACTTTAGCCTATAAATTCCCTTGCCCCAACCCTTAAACCCTTCTGATCGTCAACTTATGCAAGCCACGGTAAGGAAGATATTTTCCTTAGTTTATTCTCTTCTTCTTCCTCTTCCTTATTTCTTTTCCTCTCTCCTGTGAGATACAGGAACGTCAGAAGCAAGTAGTCTTCCTCCTCTTGCGAGTGGCCACGGCAAGAAGGGCTTCTAAAGAGACAATCTTCTTCCTGCTGATTCCTCTTCTTGCTACTGCTACTATTACTCTGTTCATAACAGAGTGATTGTTCTTCACCAAACTACCCAGATCTCTAGTCACCCGCCAGTACAAGATAGGATCCTAAACTTCAAATACTAGATCAAATTATAAATAAATAGCATGTATACATGTAGTTATCTATTTTCTAAAGAAATAACGACCTGACATCAGACGTTATTTGTTTTATATGCGACTGCCTTCAAGGTGCTACTTAATAAACGCCTCTATGAAAGTCGCTATTTCTATTAGCACTTCTGTAATTTAACGCCTTGTCTGCATGGCATCCTTTAATAGGCGACCTTCTTCAAGGCGTCATTTACACCTGTATTTATTAATTCAACGCACATTCAAAATTTGACCTTCCCAACAGCACCTCTCGTGCCTCGATCAGTGGCCGTTTCGATCAAAACCGAGAGAGGAGAAGAAAAATCTCAAATTAGGCCTAAAATCTCTCAAAAAGAATTTTACACGAAAAATGAGAAAAATATCCGCCATCGGCGACGCATGAGGCGTCAAAATGCTCCTGGCAAGACGAGGAACACATTCCCCTACCTCGATCGCGATGAGACCCGTAAAACGGTGTAGATCGGGTGACGGGGCATCACAACTCCACTCGGCCTGTCTCGTCTCCCCGCTCCCCGAACCGCAGAATAGAAGGTACTGCCTCGACCTACTCGTCGAGCTCGTTCCAATGGCGCCTCCCACACTCCGTTCCGACGTCGTTTCGCCTAAAATCGGGAGAGAATGGGAGAGAGGGAGAGAGAGAACGTTTGGGGGAGAGAGAGAGAGGGAGAGAGAGAGTGTCGCGAGAGAGTGAGGAGAGAGAAGGGAGAGAGGAGTTTAAAAAGTGATTTTTTTCATTTTTCTTATTTTTTTTGAAAGAGAAAATGTTGGGTTGCCTCCAGCAAGCACTAAGTTTAACATCTTTAGCCGGATACAATGTGGCCAAATAACCAACAAGTTGATTTCATGATAAGCCACCATGTGACCTCATCCTCATTCAAATTCTAACATTTATGTCATTTGAAGACAAGAGTAAGCATGTACACATTGGGGCTAGAAATATGCTGGTCTCGTACATTATTGATTTTAACATTAATAATATGTGTGAGCCAATTCACTTCTTTAGGGGTCATGTAACGATCACTGGCCATTAATCTTACAAGATCGGGGTGGAACCTCTGCCCAATATCTATCCATTGGTCCCTCTGTCCTATACCTACCCACCTAACTACCCCTTTAGTGGCTACTTCCTCCATGGTAACTTGGTCAAGTACTGGTGACTTATGAATAAGATCGACATTATTAGCCACATTCCCCTCAATAATAGCCTCATGCACATTAGGAGCATTAATCAACTGGTCTTCTTGATGAGAAGTCAAATCAAAGGTGAATGTAGTTGGCATATCTCCCTCAGGTCCTAGAATGTCATGTTGGAGAGGCTTAACTTTCAGGGGAAACAAATTGGAAGGAAGCGTGAGCCCAGAATCTAACTCATCCAATGATTCAAACTTTATGGGATAGGGCTCAAGGGTTAGATCAAATGTGAATTTCTCTAATATGCCCCCTTCACCACACTGATCAATTAAATGAAGATTATCAATCAAATTTTCCAATAATGGGGTGGGTAGATTAAATGTAAACTTTTCTAACAAGGCCCCATCATCGTGTTCCTCAATAGGAGGAGGATATTTAGAATTCATCTTCATTAAATCAACAAGATTATTAGCCACAAAATAATCCTCCTCTTCATGTATATCCTCAATTAAGTTGTTTGGGTCACTATTCTTCACAGTGATATTCTCAACCTCAAAACATTCATAGAATGGGGTGACAGTATCAATATGATCATCATTATCCTTTAATCCACCCCCTACTTCCTTCCCTTCCTTCATCATGGTATTGCTAGTGCACTCCCCTTCACTGCCACTATTGACATCTTGAGCCAAAATGACAGGCATCAAATCATCATCATTCACATGTTGAGGGAGTTGGTGTAATATTGAAGGAGGGTCATGGTAAGTAGACTGAGAGTGCACGATTTAAGATTTGGAGTAGTGGCTTGATGAATCCCCCCTAGTATCGATATTACTTTTGAAATTAAGGTGAGATGAGTTAGGCTGAAGTTGTTTACATATGGACCGCTCGTGGGCTTCTTGGAGGTGAAAGTTTAGACAAATGGACTTGGATTGTTTGATCCATCTAAGAAAAATTTGAGTGATTGCTCCAACTTAGATTATAATCCTCTGAAAATGTATCACACTTGAGCTAAGAGAACCTTAAGACATTTTGGACTTGCGCTTGGATGACTGGTGGGAGTCGGGCTACAGAAGGACACTCACTCACATAGTGAGTGAGACTGGCACCACAATCGCAAGCTTCCTTAGAAGTTTGGGTTAGACTTTCATATAGACTTGATGACCCTACCCAATTTTCTCTCTTGCAATACCCAGCCTGTCTGAAGAAAAATCTTCCGCTGATATTATATTCTCTTTATTTATGTAATTCATCAACTAATTCTGTTTCCGTTGAATTTTTCCCACTGTGATATCCTCTCCTAAATCTGATGAGAGTTAGAAACTAGACCGGATGTTAGGACGGGACGTTACAGAAGACATCACGACTATGGATATAAATGAGCCAGAGGGTGAAGAAGAAGAGGAAGGACTCCAGACATGGGGAGCTGGATACGAAGTCGTGCAAGAAAAAAAGAGGAAGGGGAGTGCAGAGAGCTCGCCTGTGGGCTTTTTTGTGAAGGAAGGAGTCAAGCTCCAAAAAAAAAAATAAAGAAAAGAGGAAGTGAGAGTGAGAGGTGAGGAGAAGGGGGGCGGGGAAGGAGGAGTCAGTGCTCCTTCTCTTCCCCTCCCCGTTGTATTTTTATTCCCTTCAGCATTGTTTGTCTCCTTTTTTTTTTTCTCTTTTTCTCTTCACTCTATCGTATGATGTACGCATCTTTACGTTGCTCACTCGAAGGGTAATGAAAGTTTCAAGACGTTTGTGTCTGAAATGTATGTTCCTCTTTCTTTTGTGTTCGTGTCAACTGTTCTCTCAAGCTTTTCTTATTCTCCTACCGTGGGCTTTGAGCGAGAAAAGCCTCTCACAGGCTCTGGTTTCTTTCTCTCGCCTGGTAGCACAATCGTGTGGTGTTTATAGACAGAACATCTGGGTGAGCCCCTTTGAGGGTACCTCCCCAAAATTCCCCTTTGCTTCCTTTTGTATGCATCTGCTGCGATCCCTTCTCCCTTTCCCTACTCGGTGAGAGATCTGGCAAGATGGCCAGCACCCAGATTCTCCCAGGTCATGGCTCAAGCCCGGATGCTGTTAAGGCCAGCACCAATGCCCTATAATATACCTCATCCCCCTCGCCAGTCATTACTTTCTTCGTGAGGTGACCTGGCAGCCCACCCCTTTTGTTCAACCCTGAAAGTCCTTAACCGGTGGCCCTGCCATGGCCATAACCGGTGGGCTTTGTAGGATCATTTAATCGACAGCCTCTTTGGCATGGGCTTATACGACAACCCCTGCTCCATGGGGTTTATCCAGCAGACCACAACTTAACCGGTGGGCCTCCCTTCCATGGGCTTAACCGGCAGCTGCTATATTAATTGGTGGCCTCCCCCTCTTTTGCAAGCTTTAACAGGTGGCCCTTTGGGGTTTAACTGGTGGCGCCTCCTTCACTTAACCGGTGGCTCGTTCGAGGCGTTTAACCGATGACCCTCAGGCATTTTACCGGTGGCCCTTGCAGGCATTTAACCAGCATGGCGTCTTCACATTTAATCGACCGTACCATATCCAATAGAGCTGGCATCCAAACCTCGATGGATCCCTATGCTCCGTGGATGGTGCTATCAATTTGGGTCCCGAGAGGTTCATGTTCTAACCCTTTTTCGTCTGGATTTGCATCGGGCTCCGACGTGATCGTTTTGGATGTTACCGTTTCTGTGCACATCCATATAATTTTTAGGGCCATCTTGGACTATCGTGGATGTGTACCCGCTTGACACCCCCGATCATCTCGGGGTTGAGGGGGATACTGTCGAAATTTCATAGCCGGCGCAGGGGCAAGAGCTGGAGACCTGCACCATAATTTTCGGAGCTTAAATCCTCCTCGATTTTCAGGTTCTTCCAATCCCGATGAGGCAGAAAATTGGATCGATGAAATGAACCATATATTCGAGGTCATGCAGTGTGCCGACCAAGAAAAGGTTCATCTTGCTACATTCCAATTGAACAAAGATGCCCGTATCTGGTGGAAGTCTGTCCCGGCACCGCCTGCAGATGCACCACACACATGGTAAGGATTTCTGACTCTCTTTCGAGCCAAGTACTTCTCCAAGCATGTCACGGAGAGGAAGGCAGCGAAATTCGCGTCGCTTCGTCAGGGCATGATGTTAGTGGCCGAATATAGTTACAGTTCTCTCGCCTAGCACCCTATGCTCAGCACCTAGTGAGCACCGATCTTTTGAAAGTAAATCACTTTATGGATGAGTTACATCCCATTTTTATCCAGCAGCTTGGCCCACAGAACATTCGGATCTATGCAGAGATGGTCCAACGGGCATACCTATGTGAATGGACCTTGGAGAAGGTCGATAAACTCAAGGTTAAAGTGGAGGAGCCGAGCCGAAAGTCTGATCGGCTAGGTAAGAAGCAAGAAAAGTTTAGCATCACCTATAATTCTCGAGATAGCAAGAAGAAATCTCAGAATGGAAATGACAAGGATGAACGTCGGAATAAGAAAGTGAAAGAAGACGAAGATAAGCAAGTCTTGGCGGCTTGCTCGTTTTATAATAAATTCAGTCATGCGGCTGAAGAATGTTGGAAAAGGTTAGGCGCATGCCTACGTTGTGGAAGTCGGGAGCATCGTATGCCTGACTGTCCCTTGATGAATGACCAGCCATCCACGAGAAGCAATGGTGGACGGAAGCGGTAGGCTAGATTGAATGGCGTATTAGAAGATGAAACGATAAAGAAAGGGGAGCTTATTGAAGGTACATTTCATATCCATTCCCATCCTACTTTTGTGTTATTTGATACCGATGCTGCTCATTTCTTTCTTGCTAGTTCCTTTACAAGAACATTATCTATTACACCTGTTCTCTTACCATCAGATTTAACCATAGTTACTCCTTTAGGGTCGGGAACTGAACTGAAAACCTATTTTCCCAATAGGGAAGTTACAATAGAAGGGCACAAACTCCCCGCCAATCTAGTATGCCTTGATATGGAAGGATATGATGCCATCCTAGGAGTTGTTAGCTTGTTGACCATGACGCCTACATAAACTGTCGCAGTAGGATAATCTCTTTTCGAAAACCTGGTCTTCCTCGATTTTTCTTTCTTGGTATCACGTATCGAAAGCACCCTGCCATAATTTCATCCCTTTACGCTTGCAAACTCATTTTGCAAGGGTGTGAAACTTTCCTTGCCTCCATAGTAGTTATCGAGTCTAAGGAAATCCAGTTAAATGAGATCCCCTAGTTAGGGAGTTTCCGGATGTTTTCCCTTCCGAGTTACCTAGTCTACAGCCCGAAAGGGAGGTTAATTTTACCATTAAACTCACACCTGGAGCAGCACCAGTGTCAGTAGCTCCTTATAGATGTCCCCCATGGAATTGAAGGAATTGAAGAAACATGGACCCCAAAAATTATCCCCGGCATGGTCATAGGTCGGTCCTGCTGGGGCCAATATCTCTTTGAGATCCGACCCGCTCTCGAATTCAACATTGAACTTGCCGTGTTTCGGAATACATTTGTATGGGTTTACCTTCATTTTCATTGTGTTTCCTATACAGACTTCCGTCCAAACATGAAGTGGTCCATGAGTGACCGACATGACCTTAGCATTCACCCCGATAACACGAGACCCTTTTCAGTACAGTTGTAGACTTTCTTGGTCTCATTTCATATGCAACTCTTTAGGCCGTAGGGCCCTTATTCCTGGCTATCAATCAAGGGTGTTTCTCTCTCCGAGGAGATGTAAATGATGTCATGACCTTTACGACATGATGGGTTTTGGTCCCGACATGAATCACACTCTCGTTTGATCAGTTAGACGGTGCACACCAAGGGCTTCCACGAAGCCCGAATAAATCGTCACTTTGTGACAAGCACGCCCTCGCACTACATAGACAAATGGACAAAGCAAATAAACAAATAATGTAATATGTAAATTTTAGTGCGTCCACAGTTACTAATGTCCAAACCAATGGAGAGGCAACCCATTGAGCCACAACTCTAGCAATCCTGCCCTGGCTACTACAAAGGCATTGCTACAAAATTAATGGCCCGATGAGATTAGTAGCCACGTTTTATTGCCCCGAACTAAGCCTTTGGCGCTGGGATGCTAGGGAAATTCTTCCACCCCTGAAGGTCCTCGAGTACATCAGAGGATAGTCCCAAGCCAAACGTTCGGCGCTCGGATGCCAAGGAAAGTCTTCGGCCCCTGAAGGTCCCCAGTTATGCCCACAGATAGTCTCGACCCAAGCCTTCGTTACTCGAATGTCAGTGTAACGACCCAGAATCCAAGTACCGAAAAAGACCCGATACTTCGAATCCGGCGCCATCTGTCGGTCAGGAGGCACGGAAGAGTTAAGAGTTGGTGTGGGTGTGTATAAGAAGCTAAAATAAATGCAAGAACAAGTAATGCATAATTTAACTAATACAATAGCTAAACTATCACATGATTTAATACAGTTAGATAATCCAGAACTACAAGTCCGAAACAAGTACAGTCTACTGAAAAGGAAAAGTACAAGTCCACGAGGCACACCCCGTCTCTGGCAAACTGGTGTCTAACTCTGAGCACCGGCACCATGAACTACCTCCGAAGTACTACGTGCAAGCCTCGCCTCACCTGAAAACAAAGGGGGTGAGCCTCATCTCATCGGCTCAGTAGGGATCCCGCAGATCCCTACCTCACTCGACAGAAACAACAATGCAATAGTCCAAACATAAGAACGATAAATAACTAGCAAGGGTGGCAAGCAACAACAAGTAAAAGAACTCGGCACAAGATCACTACACTTGCCACTAAACAAACCTCGGCCACACGGAACGGAACAGACTGAGCCGCCAGTACAGTAAACCACATGAAGAGAAACCCGCGCTGGAATCTCTCAAGTGACAAGAGTGCTACCCCACTAGTGACGAGGCCGGAAGCGTCCTCCGACGACTTATCCCCAGCCTCAAGTGTCTCCTTACACACCCCAGGCGAAAACTAAGACACCAACATAGTACCACAGAATAAGGACTAGTCGGGGTCATGCTCACCGGCACGCATCCACTGTCCCCGACTACGTGTGCACACATAGACCATCTGCTCTAGGTCGGGTCCTCTAGCCGATTCTCCCCCGTCAGACTCAGGCTGCACATGCAAGGGGCCCTACGGTAACCAGCGTAGAAACCATCTACTCCGGACAAGCCTCCACCACTCCCTGGTGGGGTAGGCACATCGTGCCCAAGTCAGCTACATCTACTGGGTAGAGTCACCAAGATTGAGAACTCGTCGTAACCACAGAAGTCACCAGAGTACCACCGGTCCGTACTAATCCACCACGAAGTGGCTCACAAGCACGAGAACCAAGGACCACTAGCTAGACAACTAAACTATAACTACCGGTGAGTACGGTGAAGATCGAAACCTCTAGACATGCTGAATAGTAGAAATCGGTCAAAACAGGACTGAAGGCCCTGGAAGGCCAAACTGGTGGCCGCCCCTGGGCCTTGGCAGCCACACCATTGGCCGCCCATGCTAGGGCCTGGGCGGCCACCACGTTGGCCGCCCAGTCTCCAGGCAGACTGGGCAGCACTGGGCGGCCCAACCCTTGGCCGCCCAAGGGCAGGGGTTGTGGGTGGCCACCCAGACACATGGGTGGCCACCCAGTGGGCTTCACACCCAGGCGGCCAGCACTCTGGCTGCCCAATGGGTGGAGATGACCATCTCGCTGACCGCCTCACTGCTGCAGGTCCCCTCCAGGAACCTCCTTCCGGAGGTTCATTCCCACACCCATGTACACCCCCATTGGGCTCCTAAAAACCCTAGAAACACAATAAAGCCTCCTAAGACTACCAATCTATCGATCAAACCTGATTTACACTAAAGATCTGCTCTCACAGCCCTTAACATGAAATTCCCCGACAAAGCAATAACCCCTCTCACTCGCCTCAAACACCATAGATCGGAAGGGAAAATGCAGAGGGTGAGTTTGTGATCCATCCCCCTACATGCTAGATGATTTAAACCTCAAAGGAGCTTAACCCTCACTAGATCGTGTCGACCACACACCCGCGTATGCTCTCCCGAACATGCACGCGAACAACCACATGAACCGCCTCCTCTGCCTTTGCCCACGCTCCACCTAGCTGCCACCGTTGTCGATCATCCACCCCCGCACTCATCGTCTGCAGTCGGAGAGGAGAGGGAGGGCCTCGCGATCAGAGTGGAGAGGAAAAAGTGAGGAGAGAGAGGGGAGCGGCCCCTGTATAACGGGAAAATGGGGAACCTTTTTGGGATTTCCCCTAATGTGACGCCTCGGATCCATATTGGGGCTTATCGGATTCCTTTTGAGTATTTCAGATCCTTATTTTCGAGTCCCGAATCTGTTTTCTCAGAGTGTCTAACTCCGTTATGTCTGAAATTACGTTTCGGACATCTTTCATGCTCGGATCGGCGCAATCCGGAGTCGTTTCGGAGGCCCGGAGGTGTTCCGCGACCTTTTTCGTGCGTTTTTCTATTTTTCAGCTCGGGTTTCGGCGAATCCTGCAGAACTCTGCTGTAGGTGAACCGGGTCATTCACCCAGGCATGAGTGGTACCGGTGCATTCCAAAGATCGCGGAAACATGATTTTCTATTTTTTGGTTATTTTTTTAAAAAATCAGATTTTCCTATTTAAACCCTCAACCCTCTCTCTCCCCTCTCATTTCTCACCCTCCCTTTTCTCTCTCGTTTCTCTCCCATCTCTACCTCTCGGCACGGGGCATGCAACCGTGCGGAGCTGGCTGAGGTGGGAACACGTCGGGGAGATCGGAACGTGGGATGGAGCGGCGGTTTGAGCGTGGCGTGGCGCGATCCCTCGGTGGATTTCGAGAATCGGCGCGGTTCATGTTTTGGCGATTTCAGCGTGGTTTAGTCGCTTCGGCACGCGAGATCTTCGGTGGAGGTAGGGGGACGGTTCCCTAGTACGTGTACTTCATTTTCTCTCAATTTTACGCTTTACGGTGGAAGAACGAGTGAGTTCTGACCCGTTGTAGTTTTTCAAGGTTCCTAGGCTTCCCCGAAAAATGGTGACGGTTCTGCGATCGGTTGGAGTCAATGGACTCCTGGGAATGTCAGCATTCCATTGATACCAGTTTCGTGTCGATTGGCTGTCCCGTTTGACCGCGGGGAACCCGGGAAGCCCGATGACCCCTTTTGGGTGATTTCGTTAGAATCTCTCATATCTCATGATTCATGCATCGTTTTGACTCAGGTCAGAGTCCATGTGATTCCCAGGGCGATTGTGGTTGTATCCCCTGCGTTTTGGCACGAATGGGGCATGGAAAGGCACGATCGGACGAGCCCTTGGGGTTGTTCACCATGTTGGTTGAGCGGTCGAACCAGGGCCCGTCCATGGTATGGGTGGCTGGCCCTGGACCGTTGTCACCTCCACACCAGCCGCCAGTGGAGCTGTAAAATACAAACAAATCCAGCAAAATAGAATTAGTCAATCATCTTGGCTAAACCAAATAAGGACAAAGGGGTCGGGGTGACACTTACTCAAGGCCATCTCCTCCTCAACTTGCTCTCCGGTCTCAGGTCCCTCAGACGACCCACCAGTCTTGACCGCTGCATCTTCTACACGAGGGCATTTCCTCCTAAGCTGCAAGCTTCCATCCTCACCCCCTGAGGATGCTTCTGTGGAGGGCTGATCCCCCTCTGTTGCAAAACCTACCGACAAACACAGCATTATACAATACCTCAGTTCTGCACCTAAAAACTACAAAATCAAAGGGAGGGGGTAGGCTAAAGAAGGAAAGCCTAACCTGGAACCCCAAAGGGGGTCGATGGTAAAGGCACCAGCTGCTCCAACCCCAACGCCAGCGCCCGGGCCGCCATCATGATGGCCTCTCGAATATCTCATGGAGTGTGTGCACACTCGACTCGGGACACGAACTCCATAGGTCTAGCTGACCCAATCGCATGAGCGATGTGCCGTCTCCAGTCATCGACCGTTGTATCGAAAAAGCTCCCGTGCAGGAGCTCCCGGTCCAGTGACCCTTTGCTCCAGAGGCCACAATCGGCCAAGAACTGAGTCCACCAAGCCCTAGGTGCCCTCAGTCGAGACACCTTCGCTCCAGTCGCTGTCGCCGATGCCTGCCTCAGGGGCTTCAGTGCCCCTCCGTTGCTTCGGCTCCTAGAAGATGAACCCTGGCCACTCCGGGGCCACCACTCTACAACTCGCTCAATCTCTCGGTGGATCTGAGCAACACGGGTCCTCAGATACCCCTCATCCAACGTAATAGGAGACAGATCCTCCCTCAGCAAGTGACTCTCCTCCACCTTCCTGATCGCGGAGGCCTTCTGTCGGTAGAGGTGACTGTGCTCGAATCACCATCTGGCATAGTGCACATCAAATCACCCCCGACGTCCCTATCCTGACATCAGGAATCGTTCTGGCTCCCAACGATAGTAAAAGTCCCACCTGGCTGCTGCGAGTAGGTGGGTGTCCCTGCCCCTGTACTGCTTGCTCGTCAGAGGTAACTCCCTGTTCGACGGGATCCCCTAGTCGTACCCAAAGTTCCTGGAAAATCGATACGAGTAGTACGGCTCCAAGGAAGTCATCGCCGACCAGTGCAACGTCAGCACTGCCAACTGGGTGCTCACTATCCAATCAATCCATGGCCCTATGTCGGCTGCCCCCTGATCGGAGCGGGCGCTGGCCGCCCCTCCACCTGAACCCCCCAGAAAGAGGCCAGAGTCCCTCACGGTGCTGTCGAAGGGTAGTCCCTCCTCGCCCCGGGCGAGCAAGTAACAAAGGGCCCTCTAGGCTCCCTCAAGCTGCTCCTCTGCATCCCCGTCAGGCTGGCCGGTGAAGCTAAACAGAAGTGGTGCCATCGGGTTTGCCAAGGTCCCTCGCATCACCAGCCCCAGGAATAGCAACCTAGCCCACACACTGAGGTAGTGGGTCGGCAGGTGTATACTCCTCTCCCTCGGCGCTGAGCGTGCCACCAGAACTCCGAGTCCGTATTATAGCAAAAGACCCGGATGTCCCGATCAGGACGCCCAGAATACCGAAGTGTTCCGTCAGCGACCGAAAAGCTGACCCGTAAGGGTGACAACATTCACAATGGTTACCCACTCAATGGAGACGCTTCATATAAGTGTAAAGCAGGCCCGAAAGCATAATATCTACTGCCGAGGGCAATATCAGCAAAAATCTCAGAAATTCGCTTAACCCACAAGGAATGTTGGACCGGTCCGTAAGCGACCAAAAGGATGCCCAGCCAAAGTGGAAACACTTCGAGGGATGACCCTCTTCCTAGAGGCCCTCCACATGCCCTCAAAGTGGAGTCGGTGGCATAAATCGATGTGCCGACTGCTAAATCAAGGAAAACCTGGGTTATTCGATTCAGGTACACAACACCAGAAAAGGAGTCGTAAATAACCTTAGAGACGCCCAGTGAAGGCGAAAGTGCTTCGATGGATCACCCACTTGATGAAGAAGCCCCACGTGGCTCCAAAGCAAGTCTAGCAGCACAAATCAAAGTGCTAAAGGCTGAATTAGGGCAAAACCTGAGAAAATTGGTATGGGTTCAACACGTGTCAGAAATCACCGAAAACCCTAAATTAGGACTTCGAAGTACATTTCGGTGCCACTGAATCAATCCTGATGCTACTCTGGACCACGAGCTCTCACCGGATCAATTTTGGGAAAAATGTTGAAATTATGGAAATGCCCCTTAATGAGTCGGCGACGCTTTGAATGGCTATTCTGTGGCGCTCCTTTGGCGTGAGATTCGGCGGAGCTTCGCTGGCGATCGGATTCGATGGTGTGCACAATATTGCGGGCCGACGAGTCGGTGCCTTCCCTCCACTGACGGGCCGGTGATTCGGTAGCGTCACCACTGACCCACCCTGCCCCAGTCGTTCTATAAGAATGGGTTTTCACCCTCAATCAAAGAGGGACGATAGAGAAGGATACAGAGGAGAAGAGAACACACAGAGAGAAAGGGAAAATAGAACGGGGAGAGAGACCCTCAGAAAGAAAGGCTGTGAGGAAGAAGGTAGGGTGGAAGACGGAGGCTCCCTCACATTGTTCCCCCTCCCTCTGTGCCCACTGTATATTTAGATTTCCTTCTCTCTATAACAACAGTTGATCTTGTATCTTTCGATCCCTTTTTTTCTCTAGATTAACGTATTTATTCTCCCTGTCTCTAGCTCTCGCTTTGAGAAGCACTGTATTCTAGCTCTTTATGTTTCTCCCAACCTCTCTGTCCCTCTCTCGAGCGTGAGGAGGCCCATTGGGCTACAGTTACTCCAGATCCTAGGATCGCTCTGGGGAAGAAAAGGGAACTATGACAATCTTGAGATGACAGCCCGTGCCCATGCCCAGTGTGGCAACAGTAAATCCCTCCCCGAGGGTTCATGATTTCTAGTAATGGTGTTATTGACGAACCTAGTTCAATTCTGCGCGTGTATGAATGTCCGTGAGTGTGTGCTTCATCTGTCACCAAATGGGTGGATGGCCTACAAATGGGAGCGCCAGATCCCCTTTCACTCATTTCTGTGGGTTGTAAGGGGCATCGGCCCGCTCCTAACAGCTGCTCCGAAGACAGATCAATTTTTAGGTGGTTCGATCTCGAGCTTGAGATCTACATCCACCCCTTACTCAACTGAGTAAGGCTTTCGCTGACAAACAGCTTGACTCCACTGATCCACAGCTTCGGGGATGAAAATTCCTACAAACAGCTGAGCCTCACAGCTTGCTTTCCACAGAGCAACATATCTTGCTATCCGAGGATCACACCTCATCACTGAGCACCACAACTTGCTCCGCTGATACATAGCTTACAGTAATTACAAAAAGAAAACTATAGAGACAATGAAAAACAATGACAGAAAGAGAAAACTGTAGCTCCACTGGAGTGATCTGACTCTGGATCTAATCAAGAAGTTAGGACAATACTCTTCTGCTCAATCTCAATTCTCTCTCTCAGACGGACTTACTACACTCTGTTTTCTTCTTACTCTCTGCAACAGACTCTTTCACTCTCGAACTCTGCTTAGACTCTTCACTCTCGACCTCTGGAACTCTCTTGCTTTTTAGCTCTTTTCTCCTCTTCTTATCTGCTCCTCTCGTATTCTTGGATGATCAAATTTGACTGCTTGATCCCCCTTTATACAAGAGAGTGTGAGTCTGTGGTCCCACGAGCTTTTAAAATTTTGGGCGCGAGGAAGACACACTCCCGCCTAATAATTTTATCTAGAATGTGCACTTCTATGGCCCACGTGTCAGAAGTAGAAGAGAAGACGATCCATGTGGCAGGATATTAGTTCACCTTTTTGCCTTGGATCACATGCCCTTAATCCGCTTCACTTTAAATTCCACGTGAGAGTAATGCAGTCTGCCTTTATGCAACCCAGGTGTTCGAGCATGGATCTGGGTTGTTTCTTGTTTTCTATCCAAAACAAAAGCAGAGATTTATGAGACTCATAAAGCAAGTAATAAGTATTAGCAAATGCAGTTTCAGATGCTTCACAAGGTTAGACAATTCATGTACATGTATGCACAAAATTCTTCTAGAGCATCGATGCATAAATGAGATACATTAGCCTATATAGCTAACACATGCAGCAGGTTAGAATAGAAACATCGACCATAGAGTCATACAAGTAGACCTTATTTGCTAGACAGACTGACTCTATAATGAAGGTGCATCAACCTGTCTTTATAGTGAATGCACAAGGTGCATCAACCTTGAGAATGATGACTTACTAGCATCGACCCTTCTATAACTTGCATTGACCTATGCTGTAGTCGCTAGCTCACTAGCATCGACCTTTCTATGACATGCATCGACCTTATGCTTCAACCGCTAGGTCACTAGCATCAACCTGTGTACAAGGTGCATCGACCATATTGCACAAGCTGTGAACAAAGTGCATAAGTTACATCGACTTAATAGTGTGTACAATGTACAAGGTGCATGGACTTGATTGTGCATACTGTGTACAAGGTGCATCAACCTTCTAGACTATAATGCATATGTGCATCGACCTTCTTAATCTGTAACACATTTGTGCATTGACCTTCTAGACTCAAAGACATATATGCATCGACCTATAAGTTCAATGAAGTGGAAGATGCATCGACCTTATAACGCAACATTTATGCATATGCACTGACCTTCCAAATCCATTTAGGAATTTTATTCCTATAATTTTGTTAGGGTTGCTACACTCACTCTTCTCTTGCTTATGCTATCGGCCCAATCGGTTCTTATGCTCATGTTCCTTCCAAGCCCGCATATTTTTCTACTCCTGGAATGGGCCCATATTCTCCTCAGCCCGGATCCTCTTATTCGGCCCATTATCATAATCTTGGTGGTAATTCACAACCTCTTGCTCAAGTTGGCCCACCTTTCTCTCGATCTCTCCCTACCCTGGAGATGATTGTTCAAACCCAACGCCAGCTAGATGAACTTCAACGCCAAATTGATCCCAAGTCCTCCTTAAGTGTTCCATTCATATTTCAAAATCTTCGGCTTTCACCATCTTCACAAATTCTCGCATATCGCCGTTATGGTGGAGTCACTGACCCGTATGTA
The DNA here is from genome assembly GCA_024336825.1 of Amorphophallus titanum. Lineage (NCBI taxonomy): Eukaryota > Viridiplantae > Streptophyta > Magnoliopsida > Alismatales > Araceae > Amorphophallus > Amorphophallus titanum. The sequence continues at coordinate 230,703 of JANBPO010003380.1, forward strand.
CACTTGAAGGAGTTCGTTTATGTGTCAGCTCAATTCTGACATGACCAACATTTGATAGCTTGTCTATTTGGTCTGTCTTTGGAAGACCCGGCTCGAGATTGATTCTTCCCTTTACCACAAGATCAGGTTGTGAACGTTCGAGCTGTTCAAGAGAAATTTCTTCAGCAATATCAAGATCAAGTCAGGCCCAGGTATTTTATAGTGGATCTGGCCCATGAGAAGATGAAGCCTGATGAGGAGTTCTACACCTTTGCCAACCACTGGTGTTGCCTTGCCGCACAAGTCCCGGGGCATATTCCTGAGTCGGAGCAGATCAAAATGCTTATTTTCAATGCAATGCCCGAGTACTGGTTCATTATGGCCCTCAACGACATTACCTCCTGGTAGTAACTTTAGAGTCAACCCCACTTCATTCGCCAACAACTCTAAGATTCCCTTGATCCCGAGTCTCCTTTACATACCACATCCACATACACCTCGCCATCTACGTATTCCACGAGTCAACCCTCCACTTACATCGCACCCTCCATGAGTTAGTCCTACGCCTCCGCATCCTAATTGCCTAGATACCAACCCTCCATGACTCAACCCCCCGCCATCCATGGTTAGCCTTCCGCCCCCGCTCCCACGTCTCCGCTTGTGTCTCCACCTTTGGTCAAGGGAACCTTACACCCCGAGCAAGTGGATGCCATCCACTACGTGCCCCTTTCTTCCACTCACCATATGCCATTACCTGGTCCTTCCACTAACCACGCTCCATTGCCTACTCAACCTCCAATTCCTACTCCACCACCTTCCACTCCATCTCATACCCCTCGGCATCTGCCTTGCCCGAAGCGGGCTCCTCATTCTCTATTGTCGGAGTGCTTTACAGATATCTTCATTGTCACACCCCGACAAGGAATATCGGGACCGACAGTAGAAATAGACAATCACATGCTAAACTAAAGATTAACGCAACATCATAACAAAACTAACTCCATTCATTAAATAAATATTAAATGATCAATATCCACATACAACCTTTATCAACTAATTTAATAGAAATTCCAACATAACATCCACTCCACACTATTACAATCATTGACTCTATCACAACTCTTACAAGACACACTAGACACAAATCAACTATGACTGGCTCCACACGGTCTTCTAACTGGTTCGCTCCAGGTATTTTTCAGCAAGCTCATCATATGCATTCAACAAATCTTCATAGCTAAATTCATCTTCATTATCTGAATCAGAATTTACCTTTGAGCTTGATCCACTTGGTGAGCTTGATCCACTTGGCTGATCATTTCTTTGTTCACTCGTGCCTGCCATAAGACCGCTATCTTCATGCTCTTCCCTGATTTTGGTTAAGCCATCCAATATTTCCTTTGCGGAGCTACAATGGGAGACAAAAGAAAAATAGTTAGAATCAACTGCAGCAATAAGTAATTTTAGAGTCAAATAATTTTGATCATGTTTAAGCTTTTGATTTGCAGTCCAGATATTTTTATCTTTAGGCAATTCATAAGGACCATGTGAGATAAGCTGCCATAACTTAGGGTCGTATGAATTGACTAGACTATACATCCTTCCTAACCACAAATCAAAATTACAACCATCAAACACGGGTGGAGAGTTCAAGGTGTACATTGTAAGGCCCGTGGATTAACGAATCCTTACTGGTATTAATCTAGAATTGATTCCATGAATTTTGGCTATTTTTATGAATTTTATGGACTTTTTCTAGCATTTAATTCATTTAGTTCAAGAATTATAGAAATTAAATGGGCATTTATACAATTTCAGTTCTTTGAGGGTTGATATGTGATTTGGGGTTAAAATAAAAATAAATAAATATAACAATTTTTTTAAACCCACGATCTCCCCTCTCTCTCCCCATTTCTCTCTTTCACCCTCTCTCTCCCCCTCTCTCTCACGATCACACACACTCTCTCTCTCCTTGCTCTCTCAGCGAATCAGCGATGTCGGGCCACTGCAGGAGGTGCGAGTGGTACCATCGGAAAGCCTACGACGCGTGGAGCACAGTGACATCACCCTCAAGATGAACTGCAATGCGTGGAGGTGAGTGGGCGTGATAGAGCGATGTGGCCCCCTCGGCTTGCATGCGCTTGAAATGGCATTTTCAGCGCGAATGAGGTAGAGGGATGGATTCCCGACATCGCTGGGATCATTCCTACTATCCTGCCCATCATCTTTACGTCTTCTACAAGCCTGAACATCGTATTCTTGGTTTTTGTGCCATGAGCATCATTTTTATGTTGTAATCCACCATGAACATCGTCGCTGAGTTTTTAGGCTATCATCTATTATCATGTGATGGTGGAATGGTAGGAAATAGGTTTTTGGCAAGTTCCCCATTGATCCGGATCGATCAGGAGGGGATTCAATTTCGAGTCCTACATTTTCGGCTCTCTGGTAGGGTAGCGGTCCTACCAGAGACTGTTTCATGTAAATAGTAAGGCGGTGGACTGTGGCGGCCCAAAGCCCACGCGCTATAACCCCTGTGGCGGCCTAACATGGGTGCACCACAGCCCTTGTAGTGGCTGACCCTTAGGCCGCTACAGATGTTTGACCCGATCATTTGACCGTTGACCCATTTAGGCAATTGGCCTGGCGGTTTATCGTGGGACTACCAGAGTCACCTAGCGCACCAACCCTAGAGCATCAGAGCATGAGTTTCCTGTGAATTTTTAGAGTCTCGGGTGAGTCTAGCGGCCTAAGGGTGGAGCGCCACAGCCCTTGTAGAATGAAGTTGTGCCAAGCGAAGGCCATCAAGGAGAGCCCGTCCTTCGGCAACCATATTTGTGCCATAACCATAATAGTAAGAAAAACCCAGCAGTAATTTCCCTTGAGCATCTCTGAAGTAGCCACCACCCTCGGAGTGATGTGGGACGGACAGCGAACCTGGGACTTTAGCTCACTGACATCCCTAGCGAGGGAAACGTGGGACCTTTACGGTTGAGAAACCGGTTGTAGTCAGGTAGTCAACTCTCTCTCTCTCGTGCCCGGATGGGGTCACGGGATGGGTTTCACTCTCTCTCGCAGCGGTGAACTAATTATATCGAGCTAATGGCCCTAACACATGCGAGCAGCGGCATATAAAAACATATACAAAACAAAGCAAATACCAAGTAAAGGAGCAAAAATGATACCTCCATGCTACGGGCCTGGGGAAGACGACCACGGCTAGGTACGGTAACTCCTGGTAAAATAATTACAATAGTTAATTACAACAGTGATTTCCTTGCCCAGTCCACATAGGGAGGTACATGGCTACAAGTGGGCCCAGGAGGACCGATCTTGGGTTGACGGGTAGGAGTCGAAAGGGCTATCGGGCCAGAGGCGGGCTGCTGGTCTGACTTGATACTATTCCGACTCGGCACTATTCAAACTTAGCTCAGCAATTCAGTTCAGCCCGCTGGATAGCAAGGGAACTCGGCTACTGGGATGGCAGCTTCCAGTCACCTTCTAGCCACGGCGGTTGGCTAGGACATTGGCGGGAGGTTGCTGGTTGACCTCTGAACTCGACGGTGGCTGAATCGACACTGAAGTAATTTTCTAGAAATTAATTAGTTGCTGCCTCCGTTAGTCTATTCCCAGAACAAATTTGCGCACCTCCACGACAGAAATTTCTGTGCTTAAATCCGGAGGTAGATCAAGGCAAGATCATCGCCGTTGGAAAGCTGGCTTGAAGAGATACAACATATAATTATTTCAGATCCATCCAACAAGCCGATTGGAAATGAAAACTACTGTGGATTGATGTTGTTTCTGACACAAAATTACAGACACACAGGGTAGAACTAGATCTGCCTGAAAATGAATTTTGACCAGAGGGTAAGGGAAGAATATGGGTGCTGGGAAAATTATGGCTGGAAGGGGGGATGTGAGGATCATGTGGTAATTTTTTGGAGATGGCTAAGGGGGTGGGAAAAATATCTAAAGCAGGGGGTAGCTCGCAGGTCTGCTAAAGGGCAGATTGTGCAAGGTGGAGATAAAAAGTCGGGAAAAATGGTAAACGATGGCAGAATGGGACAAAAGTTATATGGATAGAAAACTAATACGAAGGGGAACAATCCCTCAAAGTCTTAGCTTGATCAGAGCTGTGGACTGGGATAACCAACCTGATCTTTAGGCTGTTATTCTGGGATTTCATGGTTCAGGACAACAAGATGGAGGGTGACTTGTGGCGGCTCGTTGGCGGCACTAACGGCGGCAGCGGCGGTGGAGATGGCTGAGCTTCACACCCAGGGGAAGAGATAAACTTTGTAATCCACCAAGTTCTTATACGGAATCCACCCTAGAAATACAGCAATCCAGCTGCAAAGGTTGATGCCTCGGCGGCCTTAGTCACCCTTTAAGGGTTGGCTAAGGGCAAAAATACGACAGACACGGCTGAGGTGAAAACTCGCAAGGACGTCTCGGGCAAAAATGGGCAACCCCTCGGTGTGAAAATATGCAAAGGCGTACCAAAAAAAGTTAAAGGGGGCCAGCTTCTGCGAAAACTCGAAAAGGCGGTGAGGTTGGTAGTGTGAAAAAAAAAACCATGCAACATGTTTTTACGAGTGGTTCCAAGTCAATGACTTCACCCTACGATAGCAAATGCATTATATTAATGCCTTAGCTATATTCCCCATGTCGTCGTGTGACACCCAGTACCACTAGGGCGTTACAGCTATCATCCCGACATTGTCATACTCCGTCCCACCGGGATCGCTAGCATTCGAAACCTTCGGATTTGATTCGTATGCCCCATTTGGAGTCTCAAATCCATCTCCTTTTCTCGCAGGGTTAATTCATATGTCTTTTAGCTAGTCAACCCCGCTTACGTTTTCAATTCTGGATGTGATTACCATGTCTCTTCGAACTGTCAAATCTATCCATTCCTTTTCTAAAGCTGACATATACATCCTTCGGCATGTCAACTCCACCCTTATTTTGGACTTCCCAGATTCGACTCCCGTGTTTCTTTAGGTTATTCGATCCACCCTTACTATCCCATCGAGATCGGCCCATGCATGCTCCTTCTGGGCTGCTGACCCATCTCGCCTATGGGCTGCTGGATTTAACTTACATGTCTCTTTCAGACTGTTAAATCCACTTACTTTTTGTCCCACCGAGTTTGGCCCATCCATGCCCCTTTCGGGCTACCAACCCACCTTGCCTAGTGGCGTTCGGGTTCAACTTTCACGTCCCACTAGGGCGATCAAATCCATCCTTTCCTTCTTTTGGGTCTGGCCTGTGCAGGTCCTTTTCGGGCTGCCAACCTGTCTTGCCTATTGGCGTTCGGGTTCGACTTTCACGTCCCACTAGGACAGTCAAATCCATCCTTTCCTTCTTCTGGGCTTGGCCTGTGCATACCCCTTTTGGGCTGCCAACCCATCTCGCCACTTGGCTTTCAGGCTTGACTCATATATCCCACTAGGATTATCAAGTCCATTCTTTTGTCTCCACGGGCTTGGCCTATGCATGCCTTCCTCAAGCTGCCAACCCTATTTGTCTATCGGCCTGGGGATTTGATTCATATGTCCCACCCAGACTGTCAAATCCATTCTTTCATTTACTAGGCTTGGCCTATGAATGCCCCTTTCAGGCTACCAACCCGCATCTCGCCTACCGGCTACCAGGTTTAACCCGCATGCCCCCTCCAGGCTATTAAACCTACTTATTTGTTGGCCCAATCGGGCTCGGCCTATGCACACCCTTCCCGAGTTGTCAGCCCATTCGGCCTATCGATTTTTGGATTTGGCTAACTGCATCCCACTAGGGCTATCAAATCCACTCGTCTGTTCCACCGGTGCGGCACTCATGTCCCTCTGGGGATGCCAAACCCTCTCTACCTATTGGCATCATAGATATATTGAAAAAAAATGGGGCTAAAAATATTGATGTCCCAGCGAACTTGATTGTTATCATCCTAGCTCATTGTCGAACTGCGCACGTCCGCACGCTTCCCTCACCAAGGATGATTCGTGAGTTTGCCTAGAGTCCAATGTTTGCATCAAATCGGCATCGAGTTTGCTGCCCATCCCGCATCACTCTCTTTCAGTTATTTTGATTGGCTTTTGCTCATATGTTAGATCTTATTCAATCTCTAGATTGTCAGAAGTTATGACACGATATTTTATGAGTCACTCTCCCTAGTTGGGCCTTAGTTCCTTCATTTCTTGTCATGATTGGCTTATTGGGCCTAGATAAGGGCTAATAAGGCTTTTTGTTGAGGATTTATTCAGAGGATTATCCAGTCTTTATCTCTTTTGCCAAATCTGTAGCCTTACGGTCTATCATGCGACCGCTAAGGGGCGTTGGCAGTCCTTTGCTAGACCGCTAGAGAGCAGAGAGTTTCGTTAGGTCTCTTTGATCTTATCTCTTTGTGATCGATTGAGCCTTGTGGTCTATCGGTAGACCATTTTTCCAAGCCTTGCGGCCTACCGCAAGACCATTAGGTGAGACAAAGAGTCCTACTCTATCTGCTCTTCCTCTCTCCATCCATTGGCGAACTAGAGTCCTTAGTTTGGTGATTTCTCTTTGAGTATTGATCCTCAAAAACTTACGTTTGTTTCTATGGACTCTTGGGAGTATTATCCTCGAGATTTATCAAACTTTAACCCTATTTTCATGCTATTATCTCTCCAACTTGACCTAGGGTTTTGGGGGTGTATAAATAGAGCCCTTGACTGCATGACTTGAGGAGGAGATATCTGGTGCTTGCAACAAGGTGTTGCTGCATTCTGGAGTGAGTTCCAGCCAGGGAGAGTTTGTGTCTGCGTCTTTGTGTCTTCTGGTCTAGGGAGTAGCTAGTTCTTTAGTTGTTTTTTCTGTTCTTCTTCCTTTAGTCTTTGTCTTCTTAGCATCATCATTGCATCAATCTCTCTTCTTCCTCCACGCTCTTCTACACTCACATCACGTTTTCAAACATCCTCCTACTATTTTCACACCCCACAGGGGTTAAAAAACTACCAACCCCCAAGGTATTCACCCTTCCTTTTATGCATATCAAGTTCATCGCTTTATAGATATTGCACTTGTCCAGGGCTAATTGGGTTCCTTTCTCTTTGAGTCTACACTCTTTTGTAGGTCTACAGAGCTCACTATACGAGGCCACACTCTTCTGGCTAGCTCAGAGGGGGGGAGATTCAAGTTCCACATGACACATTTCTGGGTGCGCCTAGCGACCGTCACTAGACCGCTTGGTTCCTTTGCGGTCTATCGGGCGATCATTTATCTTTACCTTCTGATCTCATTAGGACCGATTTTCACGTCTGCACCTGGTTTTCTCTCCCGCGGGTGAGTGTGCTTCACTCGGCTTCTTTCCAAGGTACATGGTGTAGTTTTACTACATTATTTACTTTGGTGGCAATCACATCTTTTGATGGTGGCATCATTTACCCTCTCCATATTTTTCGAAGCCCGGATAGATCATCATCATGTACCATCATGCTCTCCACATTTCTTTGAGTCATGGCATGTAATTTTTATATTTTATTTGAGTCTTATTACTTCAGTCTTGACTCTGGCAGGGGATCATCCCATCATTGTTTTTTACATGCATGAATTGGCACCAAAGGCGACAAGGAAATGTGCTTTGTGCATCACAGTTGCTATTAATAAACTAGCTGTTAGTCAATGTTTGGTGGATACTGGCGCATCCATCAATGTTTTGCCTCCAAGCACCTTGAAAATGTGTGGCATTCCACAAAGTGAAATATGGGCTTCTACCATCATAGTGACTACTTATGATAATACGAAGAAGCCGCCCATGGGCATGATTACCTTGAAAGTAGGGCGTGGTCCTATGTCTGTCACTGTTGATTTTCATATTTTGGACATGGATCCAACTTTTAATGGCATTCTGGGCCATCCATTTATTCAAGTACTTGATGTCGTGCCCTCTAGTAATCATCAATGTCTAAAGTTTCCACACAAAGGACGTGTCGTTAAAGTCACTAGTATGGCTATATTGCCATTCGTTGACATACACTCGGCCACATCAGTGCCTTCCATCTGGCTGGCCAATAGGCCCTTCTATCTGTGGTAGACCTTGTTGACCCGTGGCATGATATATTGAAGCCACAAGATGTAATTTCTACATTAACACTTGCACCACCCCTACTTCAAAAGGGGAAGAAAAAGAAGAACATGATGAATACCCCGGGTTGGAGCGTCATGATGAGAATGGGGTACAAGTCTGGCAAGGGCCTAGGAGCGAATCTCCAAGGTAGGGTAAAGGCCAATTAAGAATCATAAGCTTATCCCTCGAGGCGGCCTAGGATATAAAGGGCAGAGTAAAGCAAAGTCTACTAAAAATGATGAAGAGCCATGTGTAGACACCTAATTTCAGACATCCCGTGGGCCATGTCTAGCCATCATGAAAGTGACTCTTTTTCTTGGTTGATTGAGTGTGTGGGGCCTTATCCTTGTTTAGGGTAGGCTCCACCCTGTCCCTTCGTGGATCCAACTTCGCGGTAAGTTGGCGGGGGGGTTGCAGGGGGGCAGTGGCCCCTTGCCCGTAAGGTTGGTGGTTCGGGGGGCGTGAGCCCCCGAGGTGAATTTTTGAGGTGCTATATATGATTCTCTACATTTTCCACAAATCACTGGAAGGCCATAGTCTTGGTCGCCCATACCCCTGAGCGGCCACAGAGCTGGCCGCCTAGCCATTCCAGGGCTGCCAGAGAGCTGGCCGCCCACATCCCAAGGTGGCCACATAGCTGGCCGCCTAGGCCCTTAAGAAGGCCATCGACTTGGCCGCCCAGCTTCTTTGCACGGCCAGTGTAATGCCCTGGATCCTTATTGGATTCTTATTGGGTCTTTCAGATCCTTATTGGAGAGTTTCGGATTGTTTTTGTAGGCCTACATGCCTCCTCATCCCACCTCGCATACTCCATTACCTAGTCCCTTCGCTAGTCACTATGCACAATTACCTACGCAACCCCCAGAATCGTCTCCATTACCTTCCCATACCTCTCAGCATCCACCTTGCCTGAAGCGGGCTCCCCATCATCCTCCATTGCCGGAGTGTTTTACCAACATTTTTAGGGCTTTGATGGCTACTCACGCATTGCAGCTCCCTCCGGTTATGCCTTGAAAACGTGACATCATGCAAATCAGACCAAACGAAGGATTTTCAAACAAGATGCAATGGTTATCAAACAATTAAGAATGATCACATTTATTTTGATATGGCTCCTTGTATGATTAGAATGATTTTAGATAAATTCTCTCAACAAGGGTGGGACCCTAGTTTTGATGTAGGTCAAACTCCAGTGCTAACTAAGGGTCTCACAACTCACCACACAGGATAGCTAACTCTGGGAAACTTCAAAGGTACAACCGACACGGTGATCAAAGAGGGAATCCTTTGATGTCGGGGATTTACGGATGTCTTGGTTCAGAAAATTTCAGTCCAATGAGAGGAATACCCAATTGGAGGGTCCTTCCTTCAAAAAGAGGGGGAGTAATAGATCCTATGAGTGCAGAGAGAGGAGGTCTCTCAACCGAATGTTCTAGGTGCACCGGAGTGCATGCAAATTCTAGGTTAAAACAAGAAAACAATATGAAGAATATGATGGCGAGATAAATATAGAATAATATACAATAAATATACAAGATACAACCAGAGAATAACAAGTAGAACCAGGTGTATGATATGACAGAAGAGCTCTCAAGTAAGGACTCACCTGAACGCGGTGTCCACAGGGGGCGCAATCAGAATGTAGTCAGAGGGAAGACCATGTTAAAGCAGGAACTAAAAAAGCAAGTAAGAATTTTATGGAAAAACAAGAGAAACGCAAGATAAAGGTGAAGGATGGGGAGACTTGAACGCGGTCTTCACTGGGACTGCATTCTGAACATGGTCCCTACTCAGACCGCGATCATAACAGACTTTGGAGTCGATGGAAAATCACACACACACACACACACAAGATGAATAGACATGCAGGCAGGCAAAAGAACGAATGTGATGAGCACAATGTGTCCCACAGTGATCGCCAAAAGATGTAGATTATAAAATCACCACCACTAATATGTCAAAAATAATGATGATAATAATAATAAATGCATGAAGATATGTAAAAGTGAAGACAAGGGGTGGGGCGCATGCAACGAAAGATAAAAATAGATCCGTGATCGCCATCGAAACCTAAAACGTGCCAAATAGTAGGGCTAACAAAGGGGGGGCATGCTACTTACCTCGAAAATAGAAGGAAGGCCAAAGACGGGCCTGACGATGAATGCAGTGCCCTTGAGGGTCATGTTATGAAGAACGTGGTTCTGGCCCATACCCCCATTTAGAAAACAACCGTGGGATGCTTGGATTCCTTCCTTCCTTGCTCTAAGGCCGGACAAGGTGCAAGGGCCTCACGTCCTCTTCTGCCTATGCCTGCAAAATAGTGAAACAAACCAAAAGAAAGCCCATTAGGACATGATTAAGCATAATGTATATCCTTGAATCTAAGAAGATCATGCTCATAGAGGGGAAGATACCTGGGGCTTTTGGTGGTTTTAAACCCCCGTTGGAAGGGTGAAATTTTGGCTTGGTGTGTGTGTGTATGTGTGTGCAGTTGTCAAAAGATACTAGTTTGAAGAGAATATTTGATGCTATGCAAAGATTAAAGATGAAATGAGAGACGCTAAAGAGAAGCAAGAAGAACAAAGGAAAACATGGAACACATAAAATTAAGTATTGTATTCTAAATTATAAATAAGTGTGATAAATACATATTTGTAATTCTTAAGCCCATAAACTAATGCAATTGACATGAATTAAGATGGAAAAATACACACTTATCATGGAGCCACCTCATAGTCTCCCATTTTGAGTTCATCCTTCTCGATCAGGTCTTGAGCGATGTCCTTGAAGACTTAACAATCTTCAATAAGGTGACCCAGTACCCGGTGATAGGGGAAGAATAGGGGGTCATCACTTTTTCGGGCATCTTGTGGCCTTTCAGATTCTGGGAGAGAAACCTTGCCGTAGTGGCAAGCCCATTCGAAGATCCCTCGAGTCATGTTCCTCGGGAAGGAGCAGGACTTCTGCATCCTTTCTCGTAGTGTGGGGGCCTGATTCACTGGCCAACTGGTCGAGGGAGCAATGACTTCCCCACCTTCTCTGCTCGGGCGCACAGGAGCCCTGGCACTGGTGCTCGAGGATAAGCTTGCACTTGTGTCTTGCTGGGAGGCAATGCTTTAGATCAAACTGGATAGAAGTGAAGTTGTTTCAGCTAGTTGTACCTTAAACATTTCAATCTCCTGCTGCTGACGGTAGCAAAGGGTGAGTATGACGGGGTTGTATTGGGAGAAATCCATAGCGCGATCGGAACTGCTGCTTCCTGCTCTAGTATCAAGCCGAGGTGGAGGTGTCTCATCACCGTGGCCATTTGGGACCAGTCCCTGAGAAGAGGATGGGACCGTCCCTATGTCTCTTCATGGGGGTGGGTTCCAGAGGAACACCTCTTCATCTTGGGCGTCGCAAGCCCGGGGTGGAAGATGCTCCTGGCCCTCGACTCCTTGAATGTCTGGTTCTTCTGGCAGGTTGTCATCAGTCGATGTCGAGATCGAGATCACGTTGGCTTCGTAGTATTCTTTTGCTGAGAAACCCAAGCCTAGATGTCGAGTGATTTGCAACAGCCTCTGATCCATGTTTGGCGGGTGCCACATCTCTTTGAACATCTTCTTCCAGCTCGCGGGCTGGCGAGAAGGGATTCCCTATCTTCGGGCCATTTCAGCCATGCGGTGAGACATGTAAGGAAGTCCCGCAATTGGGACAATGGGGTCATATAATTCCTCAGAGAATCTGCAATCATCGTCCTCTTTGATAGGCCACTCTTCAGCGACATAGAAGACTGTGGGCTGGCCTTCAGGGTTGGGCACCTCCCAGACCCTCAATGGTTCGACTGTGTGACAGTCAATTTTTGCTACTTGCCTAACAATCCCTGGCGGGACCCTGACGTCTTCCAACAAATCTTCGAGGTACGATGCCCCCGGGGTGGTGTGGACGACAGAGGGGATCGACCTGATCACCCCTTCTACTCCAGAAATGACTGACACTTCTGGGGGTGCCACATAGCCTGGCGGTGGTGGAGGGAACCACTCACTAGACTCCACTTGCTTCTTTCCCTTTCCCTTGTTCTGAGAGACATGGGGAGCTTCTTTGGGCTTCTTTAAATATAACGAGGCATCCAACAGGTGGCACTCAAACACCTCGAAGGGGTGCAGATCTGTGAAGATCCTCTGTTCTTTCCCATTGCAGGGGTTTGGACACCCTGTCACTGTTCTACCTCCAGCACTCTACTCCGACTTCTTCTCAAAGCTCCATTGGTCTATTATAAAAGAGAACTCTCCCACGAGTACGTTGCCACTGGTCCGGCCTCAATCTAACTCCCCAGCTGAGAGTACGACCCCGGCAAGGAGCTCACTGGTCCCCCAGAATTGTCACCTGTGCAGCTCTGTGAGTTTCAGTCGCCGTGCTTCGTCTGAGCTCGAAACATGATGATTCCTCATCCTGGTGCTTCCCAACTCGACCAGATTTCTAGAGACACCAACCCCGCCTCTATTAGATGTCCCATCAGATATTTCTACCTCTGACAAAGTGCTATATGTAGTCAGCCAGGTGAGCAACTCAGTCGGCGTAGGCTGAGAATTCGATCTCCTTCGGCCACTCCGATCTCCCCACCCCGCCTGGCCGGCTAACCGCCCCTCCCTACGTGGAGGTAGTTTTGGGTGTAATTTAATTTTTCTACCCCAAGATCACCCTCCTGCGTGAGGTGTAGTGCATGTAACAGTGGGTCACCATCCGAAGCTACACCGGCGTGGCGTGTGGGTAAAGACCCATGCCTCCCCGCTCGCCTCTGTCTCCGGATGGGATCAACGTCTTCACGCTGATCAGGTGAGCTTCTGGCCCCCTCTCCTTGCTGGTTTAACTCTGCTTAGCTTAGTCTTGTTTCTAAGTTGCTCATTGGCAGTGAGGTGAGTGCCCGGTCCCGAATTCTCATCAAGTTGATTGCCACTGCAGGTGAGTTGTGAGCGAGACACTACTTCCCACGCCCTTGGCGTGCCGGTCGCCTGTGAATTGGGCATCCCTAGCCCATTGGGGTCCTCCCCGAGCTAGCCATACGCCTGGAACCCCAAGGTCCAACCTTGGACCCTCACCATCATCGTCAGTCCACCTATGGACCCAGGTGTGCACTACATGGGTAAACCCGCTTGAGTGGATCCACCGTTCAGTTCGATTGCTTGTAAATCTAGGTCCAAGGGATTGTGTCACATCATTTTGGAACTCAAATGAATGAATGAACATGTCATGCTACTATCCAGGATTTAAAACAGGTGGTACATGTCATGCTTATTCCACAAAAAGCATTGGTAAGAACAAAAATTCCCAAGTCCTTCTTTTGATAGAAAATTGCATCAACGCACATTTATAGTGCATCGACCGTATTGGCATCCTAGAAACTGGTCCAATAGGTTTCTTCTATTACATCGACGCCATCTCATGCAATGCGTCAACCCCTTCTATGCATCATGCATATTCTTCATGGGTTTTCTGCATTTTGTACATGGAGTTTTGAGCTTGAAAGTTGACAAATTTAATTTATGTGAATAATGGTGAAATAGGGTCACATACTTTTTATTCAATGGAGTCGACACTTTTCTTGAAGTTTGTGCTTTATGCATTTTCTGTATGGGTTTTTCAAGGTTCAAACTTGTTTAAGATTTTTACATCAACCATGGTGAAATTTGGTTACATGATGCCCATATATTGTGTGAATGCATGGTAAGTTTATTTTAATTTTTGTTTGAGAAAAATTAGGTTTTCAAAGTGTTTTCATGCATATTCTTCAAGTCACGAAATATTCATTTTTTGTTTCCCTCCCAGGAGTATTTGATGCACTGGTGCATTGTAGAAGGTACCACCCGATTTTTGTGCAACCATGGTCAGCCCAACAATGCTTTGTATGATGTATCAGAGTTGATGGCGTGGAACTGCACCTTTGTGGTGAAGTCTCGAAGCGAGAGCTCAAACTCCGCTATGCCCATTGGGACTTCAAAGTTCTGGTTGAACCTAGCTACCTTCATATCTCTGACCTTGATCAAGTGCACATTGAAGTAGTACTTCTGGTAGACCGAGTAGGAAAGTATGTTTGCTGCCGCTTTTGGGTCGATCAAGATTCTATTTATCCGCTGGCCGTTCAACTGTCCCCTCATATATAGGGGCCTATTGTGGTTGACCAAAGGCAAAAGCATATCTTCTTCAGTGAAGGTGATGGCAGTCCCCGACTGCATGTCGACGAAGTAGCTTTTGTAGCACGCTGGGGTTTGCAAAGCTGTAATAACAACCTACCTGGTTTCTTCATCTAAAGAGAGTATCTCCCAAACACTGAATCTTGTTGGGATTCTCTTCAGTTGCCTCATTATCTTGTTGCCGGCACTGAATGTCACGCCCTAAGATATATGTACAATGGAAGAATATCGGGAATGTGAATAGTATGCAATATGCCTCAAGCAAGCATGATAATCAGAGTACAACACATTCGCACATAAAAGAGGAACACACAAGGATATATTCCAAAATCTTAACTTTATTAATCCACAATAATGATCAAAGTTTTACATCCTTCATTGAAATTGACGCCTGGACAAACTTGACTCAAATTAAAGAAAAGTTACATGACATGGCTTGACTTGGCTAACTATGATTGACCCATGACACCAGAGGAATCTAGGGCTTCGCTCGTTCTTCAATCGCTCCCGCCCTCGGATCCGTCACTTGAGTAGTCAAAATCTGTGTCACTAGAATTTTCTGAAAAAGTTAAAAAAGTAGGGTAATGAGCACACTTGCCGAGCAGGTATCTTCGTATCAATATGAAGGTAATATTTAAGTCATTAACATTTTGAGCTCTAGAAGGTATGATAAAGAAAATACGGTGAAACAAGCGATAAGACCACAATAATAACACAAGTAGCTAGATGTAGCTCATGGGGATATGAATGTTCATGTAGAATGCGAGCATGATCAAGCAAGAATGTAATGTGACCTTTCACAAACGAGAATGCACTTGCATGTAATGCGAATACATTTTCACTTTTCATAACCACAAAGGCTATGCACTAGAATGTCATGTAACAAGCATGTAATAATTTCATGATGAGCCTCATGGATTTCACTCGTTTATAAAAAAAATACTCCCAGCGCAATGCGACGTCAGTATTCATCATACCCTATGGTTTATAGTATGTTTCCGACAATCAACCGAGGGGACTAGCGTCGAGCCCTTGGACACAATCGGTGTCTGATCTGCATCTTCACGTTATAAATCAAGGTACTTCCACGAGTATAACAATAAAGTATGGCTAATAATGTAACAATTCAAATAATAAGCTCATGATAACAAGATCAAGGTAAGAATGCACCAATTGAGAATATTTTAGTGGTGAACTTTATTTTTTAGTTGAAAGTGGATGGAACCGTCTTTATTTGGCCACTGATACCTCGACCGAAAATGACCTTATAGACTATGATCCCCTTTTACTACGATGAAGTTTGCCACAAAGGTTACGACTCTGGGGGGAGTCCCAAGAGTAACGGACAGGCTAAGGGCTCCTTCTGGATAAGTAACTTGACCATTGCACCTATAGAGAGAGGTTCGGACCAGATGTAACTTCGATGGGTTCTCACCCATCTTCAAAAAGCAGTCGTAGGATAATACATCAGGCGCACTGCCATTATCTACAAGTATCCTATCTGTGTTACAATGATTTATTGTAGCAGAAATTACAAGAGCGTCATCATGTGGGGTAACCACCCCTTCTAAGTCCTGGTCGGAGAAGGCCAAGATGTACTACTCGGGAGTTGGGGTCGCTGACTTGGCGGGCTTGACCGCCCGGTTGGCTTGCTCAGCATGCTGCTTCCTCCCCCGACTAGTGTCTCCTCCGGAGGCCGACCCACCCAAGATAACATTGATGTAAATTCCTTGGGGGCGGTTGTCTATTTCCTCCTAGGGATTTGGTTGGACGTCCTGACGCTCGGCCATGAACTGGGCCAAGTGCCCACAACAGATGAAACTCTCCATCTCGTCCTTGAGCTACGGGCAATCATCAGTATGATGGCTATGGTCATCATGGAACTGACAGTGCTTTCGATAGTTGCGGCGTCAAGTGTCGGCCTTCATTGGCTCAGGTCGACGAAGCAGTCCTGAGTCTCTCATCTCCCGATAGATCTCATAAACGGGAGTAGTCAGAAGAGTACAATGTTCGAACGGCTTAGGTAGTTCTCTCATGTCGCCCTCCTGGTTTCTCCTCTTTCCTTGGCCAGAGGCTAGATCAGACAGGCACTTCCTCTCCCCCTCCTTCCCTTGGTTGACGCTATCCTGACAGGCAGTTAAGGCTTCCTCACACTCCGTGTGACACAAAGCTAAGGTCACAAGGTTCGCAAGGGAGGAGGGAGGATGAAGCACCAATTCTCACCTAAGTCCTTCGTCGTGGGTTCCCCCTGTCAAGGTGGTGATTGTGGATGCCACATCAAGACAGGGGATGCGCAGGGCCTCCACCTTGAAGTAGTTAACAAAGGCCCGCAACTTTTCCCCCGGAGCTTTCTTGAGCGCTAGAAATCTCGCAATCGACCTTGAGGGGTCACTCCCGGTGAAGCTTTCCTTGAACAGCCGCCTAAATTGCTAGAAGCTGGTAATGCTTCCGAGCGCGAGGGCTCAGAACCAAGCTTGGGCCCCTTGCACCAAAGTAGTGGCAAAGGCCCGATATTTGATCAGATCCGACGCTCCCTGTAGGGCCATCAGGGTGTCGAAACTGTCAAAATGGTCAGTCGGGTCGCCCAGGCCATCATAAGACTTGAAGGTCGGGAGCTACACCCTAGGCGACAATCCAGCTTCCAGACTTTCAAGGGAGAACAGGGATTGCTCCTCGTCCTCTTTATTCAAGGAGCTCTATTACAGAGCTCGGAACGCATGTTTCTATTCTGTGAAATGTCACTCTAAGTCCCGGAGCTGGAGGGTGAGGCCATCTTGTGTGCATAAATGCCAAGATGAACGAGATTTTGCCCTATATATTTTCTCCTTCGAGATTTTAATTTCACAACAAATTGTACCAATGTCAGAAGTTCATCTTTTTGTAGAACAATGGTGGTTCCTAGAAAATTTCGGGAGACATCTTGAAGAATGTTTACAAGTCCTTTGGGGATGATTATCCCATTGTTTCCATTGAAGACCTCTTTGACTAGGATGATTGGACACACTATGCAAAGACGACTGAAGAAATTGGTGCCCAAGTTCAGATTGTTGGGGACGGTCTCCTTGTCTCCAACAGCACTGTATGAGCTACAAATGTGTATAGTTCCATTATGTTAACAAGCTAGTTACTGTGTTTCAGGCTTACTCTTGGTGTTGCAGGAACATTTAACTCTTGTGTTGGGGACAATCAATGAGTATGCAGATTGTTACTAGACAGAACTGCGGGCACAAAACTCAAGTTAGCACAGATGGTGAGACCTGTAACTCATATAGGCATGGAGTAGCTCGTGAGTATCAATACAAGATTAAATAGTTTTCCCCAATAAGCCCCTCCCCCCAACCCCATGCATGCGATGAAACCCAGGTGGCTGTTGAGCAGAGTTCCTCAAACTACAAGGCCAAGTATAAGAATGGGGTTGATTGGTTAAGGATGAGGATTAAAATAAACAAATGAAAAGAGCTACAGCAGTTGGCCGGAACGATTGTAAACTATCTAGGGGGGGTAGATGACTCATGGGGAAGGCATTTAGTGTGCTGGGTATAAAAGATCAGAAGAAATGGCTAGTTGCTGATGCAAAAGGACTGTAATAGATATAAACGTGAGAGAACATAGGGAGAGAGTGGAAGAAACGGCCAAACCTGATTGATGAGAGGGAGAAAGTGAGGAGAAAGAGAGTTCGAGTGAGAGATTGCAGAGAGAGGGTTCGGGAGCAGAAGAGGGAGAGAGAGGCTCATTAGGTTGACAAGCGAGTGAGATAAAGACGGAGCAGGAGAAGAGTGGGGTGAGGGAAAAAAACGGCCCACGGAGGTGGGTGTGGCTGCCGGCCACCCGTGTGGCATGGAGACAGACGCCGGGCACGGAGGTTCTTTCGCAGTGACCCGGTGGAGGTGGGTCACGGCAGGGTGAAGGCCGGTGTTCGACTGGGGTCGGTTACGGGAACAGAGGAGGGCCAGAGGTTTGAGGACGCAACTCGCGGAGGGCCATTCGCGGTGACGGCTGTGGTGGAGCTGGCTCGACGACAGCGTGGGCGACCCCGACGGGCACCGCGGCGGCTCTGCACAGCGCAAATGGGGGGAAGGAAGAAGGCTGGCGGTGCACTGCGACACGGGTGGAGGGGACGACGCGGCAGCGGACCGGACGTGGAGCAGGGTGCGGTGGCGTCGGACGTGGAGCAGGGTAAAGGCTTGGCCGACGGTGGGGATGCATAGAGAACTTTAAAATATATTTATTATTAACCTTTAAAATATAAATATCTTAAACTTTAAAATCTTTATTATTAACTTTAATCAACTATTTTAACTAAATATATTTATCAATTTCTAAATAAAATTAGCAACTACGTATAATCTCAATAAAAGGCCTATATGCATGCTCATGGTCTGAATTTATTAGATTGGACTTGGTACTTGAGAACACTTGCCTTTGGACTTGATTTGGTTGACAGAACGCGGAGAATCGAAGAGAAAATAAGAGTCTGCAACTGCAGCTTCACGAAGCAGAAGAAGGAAACAACGGCTTGTTCTTCTGGTTCCAACAGCAGAAGAAAAAGCAAGCAGCAGCAGTAATCGACAGCTTCCCAGCATAGGAAGACAAAGAAGCAGTAAACGGCAGGAGCAGTGAAGAAGCAAAGCTCCTCCACGTTCACGTCGAGTAGTCTGTCGGAGTAGACTACAACAAGCTTCCTCCAGCAAAGGAAGAATCAGAGAAGAAGTAGCAATAATGCGGTAATATTCGACCGGCATAACAATCTTCATCAAGCAAGAGGAAGAAACCAGTAGAGAGAAAGGAAATAGTCGCAGGAGGATGAACACCAGAGGAAGACGAAGTAGTAGCCGGGGCTTGGTCAATGAAATAGCGTATTTATAGATAAGAGAATCCTAATGGGGTTTAAGAGTTCTAACGAGATTAATATCTCCATGGAAGGAATCCCATTGGGTTTACATTTCCCATTTTAGCACTCCTACTCGATCTAAACCGTCTCGAATGGTACCCAGTGTCCTAATTGGAACGTAACACTGACGTCGGCTTGCTATTTTTTCTGGAAGGATGTAGCACCTAAGCAGGGGGTGCTATTCAAAATGCCACCTTCCACTAGGGTGCTCTTCACTGTTAACGGATTCTAGTTATAGCCCTTGGAAATAGCGCCCACACTAAAGGGGACTATTTCATGAACTAGCACCTTAGGTTATGGCGCCCATTCCTTCTTGCTTACGGCTCTTATGCGTAAAGCCCATCTGAGTATACCTTACTTATGTAAGGCCTCATTAGAATATAAGTTGTTTATATGTATGGGTTTGGGCATTAGCTATTTATTTACTTTTAATCTATTTAGGAACTTAAATTCCTATGATTTATTAGGGTTGCTACACCCTCCCCCACTTAAAAGAATTTGGTCCCCAAATTCAATCGTATACACATGAAGGGTGTAGAGTTCATACCATTCAAAATAAATCTGGGAATGTCCTCTTCATGGATTCTTCAGTCTCCCATGTGGATTCTTGTTCTGAGTATCTGCTCCATTGAACTTTGACCATGGGGATTATCTTGTTCCTTAGTGCACGTACCTCGCGATCAAGGATCTTCATGGGCCTTTGTTCATAAGTGAGATCCTTTTGTATCACCAGGTCTCTGTCATCTATGACATGAGTTGGATCATGTACATATTTCTTCAACATCGAAATGTGGAACACATTATGAACCTCAGACAATTGAGGAGGCAAGGCGATGCGGTAGGCAACCTCGCCAACTCTTTCCAACACCTTGAAAGTACTGATATATCTTGGTGTTAGCTTACCTTTAACACCAAATCTTCTAATGCCTCGTCCAGGAGAAACTTTAAGAAAGACATGATCTCCTATTTGGAATTTGAGATCTCTCCTTCTTGTATCGGCATAAGCCTTTTGTCTAGACTGAGCCGTTTGAAGTCTTTCTCTAATTAGTCAACCCCAAGACGGTCTCGCACATTGCAATCATAGGAGACGTAGGCAGAGCAGCACCTCTCGCCACTTAACCTGAGGCTAATGAAGCCAAGGTCGAGCAGCACCACAACCTTATTGAAATCCCAGAAGGTCTCACCAGGCCAATATTCTGCCTCGATGCTGTCACTGTTGAGCCTTGCAAAGCATGGGAGGTGGTACAATCTGAAGGCCCTAGCAGCTTGCTCTATACTGCTGAGGAGCACCCTACCCAGGAAGATGTCGACTATCATCTCCCTGAAGATATTGAGAACCCGTCAGTCCCCGTTTAAGGGTTGACATTTATTACAAGCCGGATGGCGAAGATGTTTCAGAAATAGCATATCCCCTCCGGCCAGCCCCGCAAGGAGAAAGAAGCATTCAAAAGACTTTGGTATCCTGTCAGCATAGACGGAGAGTTGAGGCGTGTCTCTTAACATCTGGGCTTGGGCTTCACTCTCGAAGAATACTATTACAGTGGGCATTATGAAGTGGATACCATCTCCACTTTCTGCCCAGCAGAAGACCGCTCACTGAGGGCAACCTTTGTTAAATACCCAGCGAAAGCTGAATATACTGAGTCGGTTCAACAAATAGACCCGAAATCAGAAGCCATAACTCCTTGCCAATGCTGGGAGCAGGTCTATCCTGAAGAGACGGCTCTCCAGGCCAAATTCGACATGGCCAGTAGTAGCGAAGCCGAAGACACTGAGGAAGCAGGGCTATCCTCCTCCTATGACACTCCTTCGATAATGATGTTGACACCCCTCAGGCCAATCAAGGAAGTTTATGTCAGAATTGACCAGGGTATGCCTACTGCTAGGAAAGAAAGGACCACCTCTACAGAAGATATGGTGATTCAAGGAGGCAGGATACTCTCATCTTCTGCTATGAAGTTGCAATGCTGCTCCAGCTCAGCAATAAACAACCATCAGTCCTTCAAAACTGCAAGCACATCTGTAGGGGCTGAAGCTGCTAGGTCATCTCCTAAAATTGCGACGGCGGTAGATCTGCTGACAGAACAATTCATGTAGCCGCCACTGGCTAGATCAGGGATCCCTGACGAGGCCCATATGGAATGGAATGAAGAACTCGAGGTCCTTGAGCTCGAAGACGATATCCTAGATTTTGTCGATCTCTAGTTGGCACCCCCGAAAATAGAGGACGGAGGCCAAGCTCTAGTCGATGAGCTGATGGAGGTTAACATGGGAGATGAGAATGACCCTAGGATGACTTTCTCAGTCCCCAGTTATCTGCTAAAGAACAAAGGCTGTATGTCCAGCTGCTACAAGAATACCGGGACTATTTTGCCTGGACCTACAAGGAGATGCCAGGACTTAGCCCCGCAGTTTCACAGCATGAGCTGACTATAAATCCTGAAGTCGAGCCGGTGAGGTAGCTGCCACGATGCATGAGACCAGAACTCATCACTTAGATATGCAAAGAAGTAGATAAACTCATTGATGTGGGTTTTGTCGAGGAAAACCAATACACCATGTGGCTGGCTAATCTCGTACCCTAGAAGAAGAAGAATGGACAGATCTAGATATGTGTAGATATTTGAGATTTGGGAGTTCAGAAGGCTGTGTGGACCTTGTCCTGCTTAGTTATCCATATTTGATTGTAGTCGGATGACCCATCCATAAATGTCAAAGCTTCATGGCCAATAGTGGCATCTATCCTAACTTTGTTGATTGGCACTGGGAAATCATCTTTCGAGCACACCTTATTGAGGTCCTAGAAATCAACACATAATCTTATCTGCCCATTTTTCTTCTTCACGGGCACTATGTTAGCTAGCCATGTGGTGTACTAATTTTATTCAACAAAGCTGACGTTGATGAGTTTGTCTACTTCCTTGTTTATCTGGTTAATCAGCTCCGGTCGCATGTGTCAGGGAGACTATTTTACCGGCTCTGTCTTTGGGTCTATTGCCAGCATATGTTGTGCCACATCGGGACTTAATCTGGGCATTTCTTTGTAGTTCCAGGCAAAGCAATCCCGAAACTCCTTCAGTAATTGCAGGTATTGCTCACACTCCTCATGAGAGAGTAAAGCACTGAGAAAGGTGGGTCGCGGATCATCCTCGCTTCCCATATTTACTTCTATTAGTTCATCGATAGTGGCCTGGCCTCCGTCTTCAATTTCTGACGATGCTGATTGTCAATCGACAAAATCATCAATATCATTTTGTTCAACCTCCAGGACTTCTATATTTTCTTCATGTAAGGCCCAATTCAGTGTTGAGATGTCAGATTGACCTAACAGTAAAGCTCCTTTTCGAACGATGCAACTTGGAGTAGGTGATGGCTGATTTTTATCGGCTTCATTTCCCAGGTGATAAGTAGTCTGTCTCTACTGAACACCACTGGTCGCTTTGTTCTCTTCGGCTTGGCCATGGAATATCAGGCCTTCTACAACTGGATTGCTGTCATCTTCACCTTCTTGTTCTGCTACCCCCATTGGCAAACTTGCCTCCTGGGCGCATATCGGTGTCAGCTCTTCCATAGACCATTTTTGCTGTTGCATAGCTTGGCATTCTTCGAGGATGCGCTTGAATTTGAGGCATTCTTGTTCCTCCTCAGAGTCCTTGATCTCTTCATTTGTGACTTCATCAAACCTGATCCAGGCTTGAAATGGTCCCTCTTCCAGGGAGATTCCCTCCAAGCATCTGCATTCAGTGACATCTTCGTGCCCCTCTGAGCCCGGACTATTGTCAAATAGTAATCCACCCCTTGGTGTACGGTAATTTAGCTCTTTGCTATTAATCGGGTAGTCATCATAGACCACTTCTGGTGAGCTCTAGTAGTGAAGACAGTAGAAATGACATCCACCTCTGCTTTGTAATATTCCTAGAGGGTATACCCTAGGCTTGGGCATCGAGTGATCTTCAGGAGTTCTTTATTAGTGTTGGGTGGATACCACAACTTCTTGAATGCTTCCTTCTGGCTAAGAGGCTGAAGAGAAGGGACTTGCATCTTGGCAAAGAGACGGGATACTCGGTCAATGGTGTAGTTCAAGCTCGATATTGGCACCATCTGGCTTGTGGACTCTTCAGGAATTATGCAGTTATCATCATCCTTGCTAGCAGGTCCTCTAGCATAAAATATTGTGGGTGGCTTACAGAAGCTAGAGACTTCCATGGTCTTCAATGATCGAGCGCGCAATAAATTTATCACATATGTGACTGGCACGCCTACCCTTTTTTAAATAAAAATTATTCCACCAAATTGGCACGCCCGATGGGACTTAACCTCCCTTCATCTTTTTGCCAAAATCGAGGGACCATGAGTTCTCCACTCAACTACTTCAAATGCTAACTATTCGATCGTCTTGTTTCTCCCCTTACAGGTCGAAGCAATGGCAAGCGAATTGTCTGGACTTGTCTTCGGCTCCCAGATCGTGGCCGACCATGCTGCGTATAGCTACCTTGCCGTACCAATTATCTTTGGCAACTTCCCCCCAGTTGCTGGCATCCCCAACTTCTTGGGAGTTGCATTCGTGGATCTTCTGCATGTGGAGGGCCCGAAACTTGTGAGGCTGAAGAACGATGAAGCCCCGACCTGCCAAAGTGAGGGCCAGATTAACAAAACTCGGTTGAAGCGTCCAGTGATTGTGAGCTGTCATGTTCACCACACTACCCGCCCAACTGTGGTACAAAAGAAGAAGCCCACTGGGGGCAACAAGAAGAGCTCCAGAGCGAGAATTGCTACTGCTTCCCGGGGCCGATTGTCAGCGTCTGGGAAATCTATGTTGATCGGGGGTGTCCGAGTCTATTTAAATGGCCGCAATACCGAAGTTCTGCCAGACCGGGTCATCCCAACTGTCCCCACCCATAACACCTTCCAAGTGCTAGCAAGCTAGAGGGTGAATTTTGATGACAACAAGCAAGGGAGGCCAGCCGCAAACTTGCCAAAGTTTAAGTAAATCTGGGTTCCCAAAGGGTCTGGGGCCCCACGGCAATCACACAAAGCATCATTAATCTTGTTGATGTTCTCAGGAGAGGGGGCAAGAAGACTATGCATGCAGAGGAGATCGTGGTTGTGACTCCTCCGCCCACCATTAGGGTCTCCGCAAGACAAGCCCACATCTCCAAATTATCAAGAACTTCCATTCAAGCTGCCAAATTGACACGACTTTTGTATATGGCGCCTGCCCAAGTCCAAGTGCTGTCTCCTGCCATTTCTCTAGAGTGTAGTCAAGAATGCATGACAAAGATGGTCTTGGAATACTTTCATAACCTCGGGAGTCCCGTCGTGGGCCGACAAAGGTCACTTCATGTCATCTGGGCTAAAGAAGAAGAAAAAGACAAAGTCTTACCCGTGGGGGTAATTAAAGTGGAGAAGCAAGTTAGGGCTAGAAGCCTTGAAAAGCCTCCACAAAATGAAAAGCTGAAAATAATTTCAATATATGAAGGGCTAACTTTCCCTAGCCATGACCGAAGGGGAGTCAGAAAGCATAAAAGGAGAATGTAAGTTCTCACTTGCAATATGACAGGGGTGATGACTACACCTGGCCCCCTACCAAATGAACAAAAAGAGCCAGCTGAGATTGCTGGAAGAAAAGGCCCGACAGCAAGACAAGGCAAAATCGAGGCGGAGCTACTACATGCCACTAAGCGCAAACAGGTTACTGATGAAGATATCGCTACTATCACCACCAGAATAGTGGTGTCTGAGCAAGAAGGAGCATCTCCACTTCCTTTAATTGATGTTTCTTTGGGTGAAATGCTCTAGGACATTGCCAAAAGAAAGCGGGAACTCATCCACTAAGGGAGCAATCCCTAAAGAAGGCCATAGGCATTACACCAAGGCCAAACAGGACACCCGGGGGAATAGCTCCGAGGGCAAGCCCCGCTAGAAGCCTCACGGGGCCCGAAAAATGGGTTTTAAACACGAATAGTCAACACTCACTCACCCTCTCAAGCAAACCCTCACGCGCTCAAACTCGCTCGGCATCGGGGTGGAGAGAAAGGGAAGTGAGAGAAAAGTTTCTTACAAATGAACAGTGATGGGTAAAAACCAAAGGTGAAGAAGCTTATATAGAGAGGCTATTAATCTGGCGCACCCCAAAGCGTGCGGAATTAGCCCATGCACAAGCATTTGCGCACCGGTTTAACTCTCGCCGTATTAACCTCAAACCCACAAAGCGCGTCGTTTTACATGGCACCGGTTTAACAACAAAAGCAAGGGCGCGCCGTATTAAGCGGCACCATTCTAACCCCCTGACCACGATGGATTAGCACCAGTGTCAGGATCAAGGCCACTCCAAGCTTCCGTCAGCAAAGAAGATCAATCCAGATGAAGCTCATCCATCGGTCTTGCTACTCTCGTGCCTCGCTCGCAACACCCACGGCTAGGGGGCATTTATTGGCACTCAAAATATGATCAACGGTGATCAAGTCGCAGAGACGAGTGATACGGCCCGCCAAAGCACAGAAGTCGATGAAGATCAACATATCGAAGCCTTCTCAAGCTACCAGGGCCTCAAGTCACCTGGAATGAATGCCAGGGACTTCACCTCATGAGAATCGAGATGAATTCACAAACAACCTGCAGCGCGACCAAACCTGCCTAACGATCCGGCGTCGACTCCGTCGTGCCCCATACACTATACCCATTGTTCGATCAAGGGTGACGGTCTACCAGGTGCCCCCCCCCACCTGAATGAGAGATTCTCCTGAGGAGGAAGAACGCCATCGACCCTTCATAACAAGGGATCGGAGGCTCTGTCAGTAGAAGACCCTGATCACCTGGCACGGGTGCGGCTTCTCACTATATTGGGGCCGTTAGCGGCCGAATGATCACCCAGCCAAGGTGGAACTACCCCAAGTGTTGTTCCACACCGCAAGGAAGCTGCGAGCATGAGTCACGTCGAGCAAACAGCACGAATCATAGTGCCGAAGGCCGTGTCGGTGAAAAATCAGCGTGCTCAAGTCAAACACACGTGAAGTTCTATTTAAGGCCATACGTCATGCCGAGGGCTTTTGCCAGCTTCCTGTCAAGGTTTTTCAAGAGCCGAAGCGAGATGAACGGTCAACGGTTACTTCCGGAATCATCCCCGGACCCATCGGCTAACCCGCGTCGAGCGAACGAGTTTATACAATGCGTAGAAGCTTGCCGGTGCCCCTTTATCTGGCGCCGCCAAATTTGGCACGCTAAAAGGAAGGTGGACCATTCGCTCCTGGTGCCACTGAATCCGGCGCGCAAGAAGGTCCCCACGCTGAATTAACCTCCAGCTATAAAACCAATACTTGAGGGAATTCGAGAGAGGGGGGGGGGGCATAACTAAGGCAAATATAGAGAGATCGATTCGAAGAAAGCCCATGCGCTGCAGCGATGGGACAAATGGGTGGATTTGACATCCCTAGTGGGACGCGCTTAGTCAAATCGAAAAATCGATAGGTCGAATGGGTTGGCAACCCGAGGAGGGCATGTATAAGCCAAGCCCAATTAGGACAGCAAATAAGTAAGTTTAACGGTCCGAAAGGAACATGCGAGTTAAACTTGAAAGCTGGTGGGTGAAATGGGTTGACAGCCCAAAAGGGGCATACATAGGCCAAGCCTAACAAGATGAAAGAATAGATTTGACAGTCCGGGTGGGACATATGAATCAAATCTGCAGGCCGATAGGCAAATAGGGTTGGCAGCCTGACAAGGGCATGTATAGGCCAAGCCCGTGGGGACAAAAGAATAGACTTGACAGTCCCAGGGGGATATGTGAGTCAAGCCTGAAAGTCAAGAGGCGAGATGGATTGGCAGTCCGAAAGGGGCATGCACAGGCAAGACCCGGAAGAAGGAAAGGATGGATTTGACCGCCTTAGTGGGACGTGAGAGTCAAATCCGAAAGCCGATAGGCAAGAGATGGGTTGGCAGCCCGAGAGGGGACATGCATAGGCCAGACCCGGAAGAAGGAAAGGATGGACTTGACCGCCCTAGTGGAACGTGAGAGACAAATCCGAAAGCCGATAAGCAAGAGATGGGTTGGCAGCCCGAGAGGGTACATGCATAGGCCAGACCCTGAAGAAAGAAAGGATGGATTTGACCGCCCTAGTGGGACGTGAGAGTCAAATCTGAAAGCCGATAGGTAAGAGATTGGTTGGCAGCCCGAAAGGGGCATGCATAGGCCAGACCCAAAAGAAGAAAAAAATAGATTTGATAGCTCTAGTGGGGCATAAGAGTCCAACCCGAAAGTCAATAAACAAGATGAGTTGGCAACCTGAAAGGGACATGCATAGGCTAGACCCGGTGGGACAAAAAAAGTCAGTGGATTTAACATCCCGAAGGAGACGTATGAGTTAAACTCGGAAACCGATAGGCGAGGTGGGTCGGCAGCCCGAAAAGGGCATGCATAGGTCGAGCCCGATGGGACTAGAGGGACAGATTGGATAGCCCAGAGAGACATGGGATACAAACCCCGGGAAGTCCAAAATATGAGTGGAGTTGACATGCCAAGGGACGTATGAGTCAACTCTTGAAAGAAAATGGATAGACCTGACAGCCCGAAGGAACATAAGAGTCAAGTCTAGAATTGAAAATGTAAGTGAGGTTGACTAACCAAGAGACATGCGAGTCAACCCGGTAAGAAAAGAGACCGATTTGACAACCCAGATGGGGCATATGAATCAAATCCAAGTGTTCAACTACTGGTGATCCCGACAAGACAGAGTGTAACAATGTCGGAATGCCCCGGTGGAACTGGGTGTCGCAGAATGGCATGAGAGATACAGCCAAAGCATCAGTACAATGCCTTCGCCATTATAGGGTGGAGTTGCTGATTTAGAACCACCCATAAAGCATGTTGAAAGATGATTTTTTTCCATTACTAACCTCACCACCCTTTCGGGTTTTCGTCGAGACTGGCCCCCTTTAACTTTTTCCGATGCGCCCTTGTGAGTTTTCACACCGAGGGGTTAACATGGACGACCGGCCACTTCATCGGGCTGCTCGGATTCTAAGTTGTCAGACATGGACTTTCCCTATTTCTTATTTGGGGCTCCCCCTCACCCCAAGAGCTCACCGGTGTGCCAATTGGATTCCTATTATTTAGAGATATGAGGCGAGACGGGCGGGTTGGAAGGCGAGGCTTCATTCTATGGGGGTAGATTAGTCCTTTGTAGATCAGTGTTGTGCTGGACAATTTACCTATCTGCTATCTCTCAGTGTTCCGCATCCTGAAACAGTGATGAAGAAAATTGAAGCTATTCAAAGAAGGTTATTTTGGCACAGCAATGGAGGGAGGTGCAGGGGTTGGAATGACATCAGGTTGGGAAGGGTGGCTACTTCTAACGAACAAGAGGGCATTGGCATCAAAAATATGGGTGACTTCAATCTGGCTCTTCTTAGCAAGTGGGTTTGGAGGCTGAGAGCAAGGGATAAAGGTCTTTGAGCAGAGCTCATAAGGCAGAGATACTTCAACAGGAGAGTTTGAGACTTGATTTTTGTAACTCCAGTCCAAACATCTCCTATTTGGCGCAACATCTTCTCTTGTAGGGATATCATTTCCTCCAAGGTCCAAGTCCGTCTAGGAAAAGAAGACTATTGTCTTTTCTAGAAGGACATATGATGTGGTGACTTCACGTTAGAGACCTCGTTTCCTACTCTGTTCGCGATCTCGGCAGATCCTCTAGGGACGGTTGACTACATAGTTGACCCCCACCTTTCTGGGGACACTTGGGCACCGACTTTCAGGAGGGAGCTTATGAGTGCGGAGCTGGAGCAATTCCAAGACCTTCTTCTCTTCCTCCTCGACTTCGTCTCGCGCCCCCTCAGGGAAGATGCGTGGACTTGGAGATGGAGAAGGGAGGGGATCTTCTTTGTTAGGTCTACTTACATCATCATTTCGGGTGGTGGGGTACGGCACGACTCTGCTCCCTTCATTTGGAGACCGAGGAGTCTGCTGAAGGTGAAGCTTCTAATCTGGAGAATTTTCCATGGGAGGCTACCCATCAGAGACAGGCTCCTACGCTTCCTTCCGAGGATCCAGCTGATCTACTATTTGTGTGGCCTAGAGGAAGAGTACGTGGACCACCTCTTTGCAGGCTGTCAATACTCGCAGGCTGCGTGGGAAGAGATGACTACAAGAGCCCAGTGTGCCCTCAGCCAGCAGTCGGATGTGCAATCCTTCATCAAATCTTCGGGCAGGAGTTGACCCCTCAGAGGTGATCGTGTGGTTTGGTGGCTCATACTGCATACAACTCTATAGTCCCAGTGGTGTGAAAGGCACACAACATGATCTTCAGAGCGGAGGCTAGATTGGAGTACTCTCTTTTTTCTTTCATTTGTACTATAGTGAGGGAATGGGCGGAGGTGCTTATTAATGTGAATGCCCTCAACTCGCTTCTTTTTATTTTGGTGGGAGGATGAACGGCCCCACACCGCCTTGGTGTGGCTTCATGTACATAGTCTCATTTTGGGAGCTTTTTGTTTATACTTGTAAAGCTTCCTTTTCATTTAATACACACAGTGGTACTATCCACTTTCAAAAAAAACTAGGGTCCACACCATAGGACCGGTGCAGCCAGCCAGTGACCTAGTTGTCGCTAATACTAAGTTCAATAGCTCGGGAGATGAGGGAGAGGAGATCTTAATTTCACTTCCCGCCAGAACCAGTACTCCAGTTCCAACACTTAAAGAGGCTTCCTCGTCTATCCATGAGGATGTCGAGATGGAGGAGACCCCCGTGGCCTCTCAGCCAATTGAAGAACCCAATTCGCTGCACTTTCCCCATGAGGAAGGTCCCCAGAACAAAGACCGTGAGGCATCAGCGGTGTTGGCAGACAACTCCGACCAATCCTCCAGGATGCCAATCGACGACTGCCAGTTCGACATGGATGGCCCGGGACTACCTCTATCCAGACCCAGTAGCGACAGCCTTCCAGTCCCATTCGCCTCAACTATTGGCTCCGAAGACCCACGGGTGTACGAAGCCGACACCGACGATGAAGACTTCATCAACTTTCAGCCCGCACCTCCTGAGCTGGAGGATGGTGGCTAGGCAACTGTCGCCGAACTCGTCAAAATCAATCTGGGCGAAGATGGAGCCCCTCAGCCGACATTCCTCAGTGCTCTCCTCACCGAAGAAGAGAGGCAGGACTACTAGCAACTCCTGCTCAAATACAAAGACTACTTCCCCTGGACATACAAAGAGATGCCAGGGTTAGATCCCTCCATAGTGGAGCATGACCTAGTAGTATCTCCCTTAGTCACACCAGTCAAACAGCCCCAGCGGTGCATGCACCATGAGCTGGAACTCCAAGTTGCAGCCGAGGTCAATAAAATGGCAGAGGTCGACTTCATCGAGCCATGTATCTACCCGGTTTGGCTCGCCAACACAGTCCCAGTTAAAAAGAAAAATGGTCAAGTCCGCATTTGCGTCGACTTCTGGGACCTCAATAAAGCCTGTCCGAAAGATGACTTCCCAGTTTCGATCACAGAAACAATGGTCGATATGACCACCGGACATGAAGCTCTATCTTTCATGGACGGATCATCTAGATACAATCAGATCCGGATGTCCCTGAAAGACAAGAATCACACAGCCTTCAGATCTCCCAAAGGGATCTTCAACTACAAGCGCATGCCCTTCGGTTTGAAGAACATCGGTGCTACCTACCAGAGGGCCATGACCAAAATCTTCGACAAGATGCTATACAACATTGTCGAATGCTATGTCGACGACCTCGTCATCAAGACTAGAAGGCGAGAAGACCACCTACGTGATCTGCGTCAAGTCTTTGAACGTCTCTAGCAATATGGGCTCAAAATGAGCCCCATGAAATGTGCCTTTCGCGTATCCAGCAGCAAGTTTCTCGACTTTATCGTTCTATACCGAGGAATCGAGGTGGACCCCAGCAAGATCAAAGCGATGCGAGAGCTTCCACCACCCAACAACCTCACCAAACTCAAGTCGCTCTAGGGTAGACTGACCAACATTCGGAGGTTCATTTCCAACCTCTCCAGTCGATGCGCACCTTTCAGCAAACTGATGAAGAAAGACACCCCGTTCATATGGCCACGGTTATAAAAAGTCTCTCTCTTAATATATGCCATAAGATAAACATGTCTAAATCAATATAATATTGCAGAAGGGTTTCACGCAAATCTCAGGCGGATGAAATCACCAGAAAAGATTTCCAGAGGGGGACCGTGCCATATCCCGGTGGAATCAAAAGCAGGGAAACTGGTGGAGCATTGGCTGTTGCAGCAGATGATCTGATTACTCCAAAGAAGCCTTCTTCTTCCGAAATAATATGCTCAGACGAAAAAGTGGCTGCTGTGGGTGGTTTCTCTCCATCGAAGACCAGCCACTTCTCTTGGTCGCCAGACTCTGGTGATTCATACGCCGTGGAGAACCTGGGGAGATTAGATGTACGTTCACCAGATCGGTTGGCCGGAGATCTTTATTTCCTGGATGACACAATTACACTTACTCCAGAGGAATTATCCAAAGCACCGGCAGAGGTACTGGGGAGAAGTAGCCATGGCACATCTTACAGGGCCACACTGGACAATGGGGCACTCTTGACAGTGAAATGGTTGAGAGAAGGGGTGGCAAAGCCAAAGAAGGAATTTGCTAAAGAGGCAAAGAAATTTGCAAACATCAGGCACCCAAATGTTGTGGGGTTGCGAGGATACTATTGGGGTCCAACCCAGCATGAAAAGCTGATTCTTTCGGATTACATTTCTCCTGGAAGTCTTGCCAGCTTTCTTTACGGTAACATTCACTGCTTCTGGTTCGTCTCTTTCTGTATGTGGGATAGACGGCCACTGTTGACATTCTTGTTTGTTCATCTTTTGCATCAGGTTAACTTGCACATAGTTTCTTTCTTAACGCCAACATGTTTAGGTGTAGGAATACCTGGTGACAGAATTCTTTGCTTTTCTTTTCTATCTTTTCCAGATCGACCCGGAAGGAAAGGGCCTGCGTTGACATGGCCGCAGCGGCTCAAGATAGCTGTGGACGTTGCCCGGGGTCTCAACTATCTGCATTTCGACCGTGCAGTCCCTCATGGCAATCTGAAGGCTACCAACATACTGTTGGATGGCCTCGACCTTAATGCCCGCGTGGCTGACTATTGCCTTCACAGACTGATGACTCAGGCAGGAACCATAGAACAGATCCTTGATTCTGGTGTTCTCGGGTATCGGGCGCCGGAGCTGGCTGCATCCAAGAAGCCATCCCCATCTTTCAAATCTGACGTCTATGCCTTCGGGGTCATATTGCTGGAGCTCCTTACAGGAAGGTGTGCAGGTGATGTCGTCTCTGGGGAGGAAGGCGGCATCGATCTTACTGACTGGGTAAGGCTGAGGGTCGCCGAGGGCCGCGGCTCAGATTGCTTCGACTCGGCCATGGCCCCGGAGATGGCTACTCCGCTTGCCTCCAAGGGCATGAAGGATGTTCTGGGAATAGCTCTGAGATGTATACACCCCGTGTCCGAAAGACCAGGTATCAAGACTGTGTACGAGGATCTCTCCTCAATATGATGTGCGTTGTTTCTTTTGGGGTTAACAGATTGCAGGCCTCTTCTCGAGGCTGGAAATTTCCCGTCTCTTTCACACTCTTCCCCTCGACGGGCTTCAGTGTGGTGTTCATGTCTCGCGCTAGCTCTTGCAAACGCCCCCCCCCCCCACCACCCTCTGTGTACATATGAATTTTGTGGGAGACGCGACCTAACTCGCGCTAGTTTCTTCTCTCTCTCTCTTCCCACGATAATTCTAGAGACTTTAAAAAGAGGGAGGATCCTTCTTTCCCCTTTACGTGTACGTACGAGTAACCCTCTAAATTTGATACAAGTTTTCATTTGAGAGTTTCTTTTTCGGCCTTTTCTCCTTTTAACATGGACAATACGGGCCTCTCAGTAAAGTGACCCAGGAAATAAACTTTCGAAATATAAATGTCTTTTCTGTACAATTTTAAACCCGGCCATGCAACAAATACTACCCTATATCTAAACATACATCCTCCCACAAAGTGGCGTGTTTACTGTTCAGTGTCCTGCAAATTCAAGAAGTCCGTCGTGGAGCTATGCGGAGACCACAAACTAGCAACCGAGTTTCGCCTCTTGATTTTTAACTTAATTAAGACTCTTTAATTAGACGTGAACACTTTTACGACCATAACATCAGCATCTCTCTCTCTCTCTCTCTCTCGCCAAGCAACTACGTTGCGTCGTGTAAGCAAAACTTGAAAAGGAAAAGACAAAATAGAAACACTTACGAGAGCGCCGAACACGCTGGGGCATCGCCATAAGTTGAGCTGTGCCCTCGTTACACATGCCTCATACGAGAATCTACACGGGAACTGCCCATAACGAAAACGTCTGATTTCGACAAGGGAGCTCATCATGATTAATTATGATGACAATCCCATGTGGCCCTCTAACGTCATGCGGCGCTAACGTAACTTTTTAACAGCCTCATGATGGCGCAGCAACGCTGGGGATGGCCTCTCATGCTCTGTCTCATCTGTGCGCTCCCACTGTCCCCCACCCCCACTCTATTAGCAGCAAGACCTGAAATCCCCTTCTCGGGGATTTGGGCATCCCCCACACCCAACACCCATGGGTAGGCTTCGGTTATTGAGAAGGAACCGGGAATGGGGTGGCAAATAAAACACAGCCCAAGATGGCAGCTTATGAGAACCCACCAAGAAGGGGAAGCCGGAAATGATAGGAAAATGTGGGATTTGGGGGGATTAGTAAATGATGAGGGGGAGAGAGAGAGAGAGCGGGGGGCGGGGCGGGAGGAAATAATGGGGCATGTACAACGGAGTGTGCCGACTTCAGTTAAAGAGAGGGGTATTTGGGTACTTCCATGCAGGAAAAAATTTTCTGAGCGAGAGGCTCCAGAGGGGGATAGATAACCACACGTCCCTCTGCAGTGGAACGTTCAAACCCGTCCCATCCCTCTCCCTCTCTCTCTACCCAGATGGAGTGACCGCTGAAAACCCAGCTAGCGAGGGCAAAAGGGCATCAATAAGAAACTTGTTTCTCTCTCATTTGTCACTCCTCGTTCCGCTCTGCTCTTCCGTTCCAGGCTTGGCCTCTCTCTCTCTCTCTTTCTGACGTTTGGTGTAGCAGAGGGCAGTGGCCTGAGTTCTCCTGAGCGGGGGAGTGTTAGCGTGCTGCGGGGCTGTGAGAGATGCTGTCCAAGGTTAATGGGGTGGTCTGGATGGAGGAAGGTGGCGTAGGCGGTGCCGAGGACGATGAGGATGCCGTGTCCTGGACGAGGGGACACGGCGGGGGCGGGGAAGAACACGATGGCACATGCTGACGATCCATCCGAGCTTCGAAAAATGTGGAGGGGGTAAATGATGCCCCCATCAAGGTATGTGCATGACCAACTTCATTATAAGAGCCATGAAAATGAATAAAAAAATTATTCAAATTAACTCCCCCTAAGAGTGTGCATGCATGTCAAGCAATCTTTTTGAATTTTTTGACATAAGGATATGCAACTTAATCTAAAAGCATTATGTGCATGAGAAAATCAATTTGTAATTACTCCCCCTATGTAAATGCACTAAAACATCAAATATGACATGAAGACTATACAGGGATTTTAATGAATTATGCTCATGAGCATCTAGACTTCTCTATGTGTACATATGTCCCATGGTACTAGGCAGAGAACTTAGGTCATAGGACCACCTCATGCATAGTGTGGGTTTCCAGACAGACATAATCTGCCCTTCTCCCAGCACCATTTGATATACCATGCATTGGACATGCATGAAAGTGCATAACAAATACAATGCAGTCCTATATGCAATGTAGGTTCAAACTATACATGAGAGCGCAAATGTCTTTTTTAAACTATGCATGACTATGCAAATTTGAGACTATATGCAGCTCAAATCATTTCAAACCCCCTTAATTATTCAACCAATTGAAAACAATTAAATGAAATGAACACATGAATTTTATCTGATCAGTTTTAAAACATGATATGCATTTATCAAGAAGGGAGTTATTCAAAACATCAGCTAAATAGAAAACAATATAAATGGGGTTTTACCAATCACGGGCGCCTTGGCCTTATTGAACCCCTTTTATTTTTCTTCTCACTCCAAGGCACACCTGCAAGACAATTCTCATTTTGCATATATAGGTACCCAAGAATTCTTGGGTCCTGAATGGTTAGCAACACCCCTAGTGGGTGTTCTCCATGAATTTAGGGTGGCAAAATCATCAGATTTCATCAATTAACAATCAAACATTGAATGCCCAAATTTACCATAGTAGTGGCAGCATTTTAAGG
The DNA here is from genome assembly GCA_024336825.1 of Amorphophallus titanum. Classification (NCBI taxonomy): domain Eukaryota; kingdom Viridiplantae; phylum Streptophyta; class Magnoliopsida; order Alismatales; family Araceae; genus Amorphophallus; species Amorphophallus titanum. The sequence goes on from JANBPO010003380.1 coordinate 266,170, forward strand.
AGTTCACATTTTTTCTTATGAACATAAACATGGAATCTCTGTGATTGATCATGAATGTTGTCACTTTTAACATGGAACTTGTTTCTTCAGACAACCAACAATTATTAGCCATGTGGCCTGACTTTTCACAGTTGAAGCACACAAGAAATCTATCTTTCGAAGCAAATTTATTTTTACTACAAACATGCTGGTTTATAGAAGGATTGGCATGTTTAACATGAGAATGAAAATTTTTTTTCCTTTAGAAAACCAGCATTGTGTAGCAATATGTCCCAACTTCCCACAACAAAAACAATCAATGTTCTTTTTTTGAATCGTAAGAAACTTCTTAGCATGAACTCTGCTAGAATTCATATAATCATTTTTCAACATTCTACAATTATGCATTAAATGACTAGATTTCCCACAGTAAAAGCAGGAACTCCTTTTCTTATTCCTAACAGCATGATTTTTCTTGACATGCTCTGCACAATTATTCAAATCATTTTTCTATTTTTGAACTTTCATATTTTTATTTTGTTTCCTGAAATACAATCCATCTACTCTCTTTGACCACTCACCTCATCTTCTAAAGCTAGTATACATTTTAGAAGCCACTGCATGTGTGTTAATTAGATTCCTAGCTAGTTTATTTTAATCAATGCTGTGAGCAAGAGAGCGTGACCCATCCCGTGTCTCGATCTGAGCACGAGAGTAAGCTGACCACTTGAGACGAAATGTCGATTTCTCAACCATGCTGCCCGATGCATTTCCCTTGCTGGGGATGATTGTGAGTGCGTACTTCTTATTTGGGGCATGCTTGCCTCTTCAGGAATCACGTTAGGTGCCGAGTCGTGAGTGTAGTCGCTGGTCACGTTGTCTAGAGTCCAAGGTTCGCACAAGTCCGAGTGAGTCCAATTGTCATCCCGCATCAAATTGGTATCAGAGTATAGTTGAGTCTAGGGTAGTCTTTGCATAAAAAAAAAAGTCTTGTCTTAGGTGTGCATTTCATCTCAGTATTCGGTATATTAAAAGACATTATCGGAAAGATAGGTTACGCCTATTGGGAAGGTAGCCCCTTGCGTGAGGTTTCTACCTCTGCCATGTACCGGATATTGGTTAAGCCTAGGTCCCTCATCTTGCATTGGTCCATCCAGATAGGTCTAGTGAGTCACCCATTAGCTCCCTTTAGGCCCCTTGTATGCCCACTCGTGCCTGACACTATGGGTGAACCCCAAGGTGCCGCCCAGGGAGGCCGATCTCTAGAGGACATGATAGCTCTACTCATGGAGCGCATGGATAGATCCGAGCAAACTCTTAGGGAGCATACCGACCGTATGGAGAGCCGATTGAAGGCCATGGAATACCATGTCGAGGCTTCCGACCAATCTGTTCAAGGTCTGGTTAGAAGGTGAGAGAGTGCGGAGAGAGTCCTCCACTGGGACCAACCTGGAATTCTTCCGGCCCCTCAGGCGCCTGCTGCCCAGCCCGCCCCACCTAGAGCAGAGGAGCAACGGCCACGTGCCCTCCATTTTGAGGACTACGAGTCCGACAATGATTATGAGGGAAATGGCCGACGCCGACGTGGTCACCGACCACAAATGGATGATGAGGACGAGCGGATCCTCAAGACTATTCGCGCGGACCCTCCCACATTTGACGGATCTATGGCTTTGGAATCGAAGGTATATCAAGATTGGGAGGTCGGGATGGACCGGTACTTCGAGTGATTTGAGATAATGGACCATCGTAAAGTCCGACTCACGAAAATGAAGCTGTTAAGGTAGGCGCAAACTTATTGGAAGAATGTGGAGAGCCTGTTGTTTCAGCATCAAGAGCCCCAGGTTAAGACATGGGAGGAGATGAATGTCAAACTCTGACAAAAGTACATTCCTACCACATACTGTCAGAGGCTCATCGATAGGTGGCAGAGTCTCAGACAAGGAGATCGGTCTGTCTTCGAGTACGTCGCCCAATTTGATGAGTATTTTCTACGATGTGGCATCTCGGTGGAAAGCTCCATGCCTGTTTCCCCCTTCCGACGTGGTTTGCGACCACACCTTCAGTATGAGCTTTTACATCACAACGTGACCACGCTGGAAGTCGCATATCAAGTTGCTCTCGAGGTGGAGCAGTTTGAGGTGGAGTTTGCTTCTATCCAGCGCTAGGGGGCCACCTATCCGCGTGGGTCCGACTCTCGTACCACGCCCAGTCCTTACAGTCGGTGGCCGGTGGCTCGTCCCCTGGAACCCCCTCGCCAGGACCCCACTGCTCCTAGGCCTCGCACCCTCCTTCCGAGGGATCCTCCCCCTCGCCAACCGACACCCGTCCCTGCCCCTAGACCTCATCAGCCCATCGTGCTGACTCGACCCATGCAAAAACACCCCTGGTCCATCGTGAGGACAAGGGTAAGGGGCCGATGATCGGTGGAACATCCCAGGGCACCGGGACGTGAGACGGTTGTTATAGGTGTGGTGGAGTTGGCCATTATATGAGCAAGTGTCCCACTCAGGAATCACTTGTTATTGCAGACACGCCTGCCCGTGACCCCACGCCTGAGTTGGTGCCGATCAGCTATGAGCCCGACCAAGATTTAGCTAAGGAGTTCTTTGATGAGTTGATGGACAGAGAGAAAGTTGACATCCCAGGTACCCAGTATCAGGATGACGTGTAGTTGGGTGTAGTCAGGTGAGTCCTGACCCAGCCTCAGGTGAGTGACGACTAGCATCATATCACCATCTTCCACACATTTTGTAAGCTAGAAGGGAAGGCCTGTAAGGTGATTATAGATAGCGGGAGCTGCATTAATGCTATCTCTACGGACACCGTTAAACGTCTTGGTTTGACACTCGTGGATCACCCCACACCATATAGAGTATCTTGGGTGGATTCCACTTCCATCCTAGTCAAACTGCGGTGTTTGGTACCACTACAGTTCCAAGCATACCACAATGTGATCTGGTGCGATGTGCTGCCTTTGGAGGTGGGTAGTATCATCCTCGGTAGGCCTTGCCTCTTTGATCGAGATGCCACCCTTCATGGCCGGTCGAACACATGCACCTTTGACCATGGTGGCCACAGGATTACTTTCCACCCTATCCAGCCGAAGAACGCATCTATCCGAGGACTAGATGGCCCTATCACTTCGACCTCTCCCAGTCAGGGGATGGCCGACCCACCCGCCTCGTCCTCGGTACGGGCCACTACCTCTTCCATTGATCCTAATAAAGAGGACCCCCCACCCAGGAGGTTGATGATGATTAGTCCCAGAGAGATGGAGCAGGAGGTGACCCGGGGTAGCCTTATCCTTGCTGTTGTTATTTGAGGAGTAGAAGATGTCACCCCTTGGTCTGAGGATGGGCACCCCCCGAAGATAGCTGCGATCCTGCGGGAGTTTTCAAATGTCTTCCCGGAAGACCTCCCTGGAGGCTTTCCACCTATGCGGGATATCCAGCATGAGATCGATCTCATCCCGGGCTCATCTTTGCCCAACCTTCCCCACTACCGGATGAGTCCCACGGATCATGCCGAACTTCAGAGGCAGGTTGAAGAGCTGATGAGTCGGGGATCTCTTAGGGACAATAAGAGTTCATGCGATGTTCCCGCATTACTCGCTCTGAAGAAAGATGGCACATGGAGGATGTGCGTTGATAGCCATGCGATCAACAAGATCACAGTGAAGTATCATTTTTCCATTCCCCAACTGGATGACTTGCTGGACATGATGTCAGGAGCCAGTATCTTTTCAAAGATCGACCTTCGTAGTGGCTATCACCAGGTGTAGATCAGGCCTGGGGATGAATGGAAGGTAGCATTCAAGACCAAGGATGATCTCTATGAGTGGTTCGTTATGTCCTTTGGACTATCCAATGCCCCTAACACCTTCATGCGGTTGATGACCCAAGTTTTACGCCCTATGATAGGGGTCTTCTTGATCGTCTACTTTGATGACATTCTTATCTACAGCCGCACTAGGGAGGACCACTTAGACCATCTTAGACAGGTCTATATTGTGTTGAGGTGAGAGACCTTATTCGCCAACCTGAAGAAGTGTGCTTTCATGTCCGATCAGATCACCTTCCTCAGGTTCATTGTGTCGAGAGATGGAGTCTCTGCTAATCCGGAGAAGATTAGGGCCATCAGGGAGTGGCCCGAACCCCGCACACTCCACGATGTCTAGAGTTTCCATGGCTTAGCGACGTTCTACCATCGCTTTATTCGTGGCTTCAGTTCTATTACTACCCCGATCACTGATTGCATAAAGAAGGGGATATTTGTATGGACTAAAGTCACAGCCACGGCATTTCAGGACATCAAGGAGTGCATGACCTAGGCACCTGTCCTAGCACTTCCTGATTTTTCTAAGGTGTTTGAGGTCACCTGTGATGCTTCTGGAGTAGGTATTGGTGGAGTGTTGAGTCAGGAGTCCCACCCCATTACATTCTTTAGAGAAAAACTGAATGATGTCAAACTGCGTTATTCCACTTATGATAAAGAATTTTACGCAGTCGTCTAGGCATTGAGGTATTAGAGGCATTATCTTTTGCACCAGGAGTTTATCCTCTTTTTTGATCATGAGGCCTTACTTTTTCTCCATACTTGCAGGTGTTTGGCATAATGCCAGTGATATAACGGCAACGATTCAATGTCATCTTTCGCCGTTGCGAGACTGATTTGTCTTCTTCTTTTGCTGCGATCTAGGCATGCAAATTGTGGAGGCCAACACACAGACAAAGTGACAAGTCCAGTGCAGAGTCAGAATTTTGTGCTATTTATTCCTCTTCTTGCCTTTTATCATCTTCACTCTTTTGTGAGGGAAGACAAACAAGTGCCTTTCCATCTTCTGTTCTTCATCACTGAGGTAGCTAGTGTTTGCTGATCTTTCAGTGTTGTAGTTTTTGTCTCTCTAATAATGTGCATATTGAAGCATCAATTCCTTTTACCTTCTAAAAAGAATGCTGATTTTTTCTTTATTCAATAGCTTAAAAATGTGTTTAATATAGTTATGTAAGAGCCGAAAATATATGCCAAAATTTTTATGGTATGTCAATTGATTTTTTCATGAAATTATGTGATGATGTTATGTTGCCATGCAACTTGGGCTGGACTAGCCTGTTACTCAGGCATGTGAACTCTTGTCCAATCTGAAATTGGGCATGCCTATGCAGGTCCCCACCCACCTCACACAATTTTCATCATGCAATGTTAAGTTGTGGATTGTAGGTTTTATCATGTGTTATCTTAGATCAGATTTTGATGGTAAAATCCTAAACTGCGCATGCAGATTTGACCAGACACCAGAAGTTATAATATTATCTTATGGGAGATTAGGCATGAAAAGTCTTATACCAAATTCTCACGATCCTGCCTACAATTTGGCCAGGTTCGGTATGATTGTTACCCTCGCCAACCTGCCCAAGTTGCACCCCAGGGTTATCCACCTAGGATAAGGGTGGAGAATTGTTGTATGTGGTGTTACAGAGTTACTGCCACTCACTTTCAGCTACCGCATACTCCTGATATTTGTTCAATAGATGGAATTTTGCAAAAGTATGATAGAATGTTAGTAAGATAGGAGAAGAGGTTGGGACATTGCTGGGGTGTGGAGAGATGTGGTGTGCATTTTGCATTTATACCTTCCTTTCTTTATTTAGAATGCTAGTGGGTGTTCCTAAATAATTACCATGCCATTAGTGAAAATTCCTCTGATGCATTACTTTCTTCTTCCCTTTTCTTTGAGGGGGGGGGGGGCTTTGGAACTTGAAGAGCTTCAGTCTTGCTTCTTATGCAAGTTATGGTCAATACTGAGCATGAAAATGGGGAGGGGTTATTACGCATTGCTATAGGGAAGGACTTGGGACTCTTAGGACGCGAGTGGAAAGAATGCAAAGCATAATGCGAGCACCTTGCTCAGTTGTGATAACAAAGACATACACAAGTCCAAGGATTTTGCTTGTATTTTGGACAGATGGCTTATGGGATTTTGTTTGAGTGCTCACTTGTCTAAGGATGGTTATAAATATGGATTTTTCTAGATGCTGACAAACAAAAAAAATCATGAATCAGAATTTTTGACATCTGACTCACTATTATTCATAAATATTCATAATGACAGATTTTTTTGGTGCTCTTAAGATTTGAAGCTGTAGGTTATGGACTAAGCATATTTTAAAAATTTTGTAGGATCCCAGAGGATTACACCTCCCTTCCTCTGCAATCACAGAGGGAAAGCCGTGAACAGCACCCAGCTGCTCACTCACCCAGAGGCTTCAATCATCTCTTCCTCTAAAATCTTGGAGGGAACCAAGAACAATTCAAAATGAAAACGAAAACAAGTGAAATACAAGCAACTCGATGGAAAAACTAGAAAACGAAAAATGTAGCTTCAATTTGAAGCATTCTCCATTGGAGATGGACTGATTGCGCTCAAATCACTCTTCTCCTCTCAAGACGAGGTAGATCTCTCTCTTTTTCTCTGACGAGTTTCTTCCTTCGAATAGCAATGGCAGCATACTCGTGACTTAGAGCGGCTTGATATATATAGTAGAGAATCGGTTTCCACTGAAAATCTGATCTGCAGCCAAATTAATCCATTGGTCCAGGTGGCAAAGAGAATATTCTGACAATTTGAACTTTCCAGAGCTCAGCCACGTGGATTGGATTGCGCGCCAAAGATTAGAGGTCACTAGCACGTGATCCACTTGAGTTCCTCATGAGCTCGGTTATTTTTTAGACTTGCAGAGCCATTTGTCACCCAAACGGTTTATTTTTCACCATTGTGAAGCTATTATTCACCCTTATTCTCTTGAAGTCACCACCACTACTCATGCTACTTGCGGATTGAATGAGGCTACGTCGACATGCTTTCTTGTTGCGTCGACGCAGTGTAGATGAAGAGCCTTTAGACAGAAGGCTTCGAATGCTAACATTTGACTTAGTGCAATGATGCACTTCCTTGATGCGTCGATGCTTCAATGAAGACAATGTTCCCGAATGCTTCTGGGACCATGACTGAGTCGAGGCAGTCGTGATCTTGCGTCGACGTCCTGATGACAAATAGAATGTTTGTTCTCTTGAGTTTTCTTCTGGAATCCTTATGGCGTTGACACAGTAATGGTCTTGCGTCGACTCCCCTTCGCATTTTCTGCTTCCCATTTTGTTTTCTACCGTGACAAGCCATTTGTCACTTCTATTCCTTATTTGTCACCCTTAATGCGTATTTGTCACCTATGTAGGGAATTTTACACCCTTAGCCACAGGGTTTATTATGGTGACTTCGGTTGACAGAAATGAATAATTCGGTCAACCAAACTTGACTTAAGGCTTGATCTTGTATTGCTGACTTTTGCTAAAGGTCTGCTGAAGGTTTGATTGTATTAACTACTGTATCTGCACTGTAACTTCACTACTGGCACGTTGCTGAATTTTGTTTACTGCAAGATCTACTAATGATGTGAGCCTTGAGCTTAAGTTGTTGCTCAGCTTGAGTTCATCAACTCCATCACTTCTTGTCTACCTGAGTCGACTTGTGGAGTGCCAAAGTCAACTTCTCTTCAGACCAACCTGTTCTTCACATCATTCAATTTTCACAAACTTACTATCCAACCTGTTCTTCAATTCTTCAAAAATTCAAGGATGGACATATAGAATTAGGGCATCATATAACAATAAAGCATGGCATTATTACAAGTATGAATCCATGAATCTAATGCACCAATATATGACTCATAGATGAGTCAAAATGTTTGACATTATTAAAACCATCGGGAAGCCACCATGACTTGCCTATCTTCCTCCTTCCCCTTTTTATTCTTATGGTAGCCACTACCACTCCCATTCTGGGATCTCTTCTTACTATCACAGGATTTGTACAGTTCCGTGATACTGAACTTCTCCTTCTTCCCATGCCGATGCATCTTTCGGCTAGACTCCTCTCCTTCACCCTTGAGTTTTTTGACCTTCTCGAAGGTCCTTTCACATAGATGGGCTTGCTGGACCATATCTGCATAGGTTCAAATGTTTTGCGAGCCAAGTTGTTGAATGAAGATGGGTCATAGCCCGTCCATGAAATGATTAGCTTTAAGGAGATTCGTGATCACTAAATGTTGAGCATAAGGTGCTAGGCGAGAGAATTGTAACTCATACTCTGCCACCATCATCATGCCTTGACACAAGGATGTGAACTCCTCTGCCTTCCTCTCTTTTACGTGCTCGGAGAAGTACGTTGCTCGGAAGAGTGTGAGGAATCCCTCCCAAGTGTGTGGTGCATCTTGAGGCGGTGCTGGAATAGATTTCCACTAAGTACGTGCATCCTTATTGATTTAGAATGTGGCGAGATTAATCTTCTCTTGGTCGGCACATAGCATGACCTCGAATGTATAATTCATCTCATCAATCCAGTTTTCAGCTACATCTGAATTGGAAGAACCTGTAAACCTTGGAGGATTTAGACTTTGGAAGTTACAATGTAAATCGCCGACACCAACCCTTGCGCCAACTTAAGCCATATTTGGCAAGGCCTAGGTGAGACCTACAACAGTCTGTTGCATCCTGTCCCAGTCAACATGGTGCACCATAAGGTACCTTAGAGGATAATCAACTAGTTAATTCCTATCGAATTAATAGAATTATCTTGAAAAAATTTTCTAATTCTCTATCTTATCCTGACTCTACCCATTTTCACAGGGTTGGAAAAGTTTTTCCTTGTTTCATAGGTGTGGGTCCCTAACCTTGGACTTAGCCTATGACAAGACATATTTTCCAAGGACATAATTATGCCTAAGCTCTGATACCAACTTAACTGTCACACCCCGCGATTATGTAGTGAAAATAATTCGAGAATCGTGAACAGTCGGCTAGTACGCCTGTCACGCCCCGAGCGCAGAAGGAACCCGGAGGTGGGTAACGAGTTTATATCATTCATGTCAATCAGAGCAGTAAGAATTTTGACAACAACAGAGTGCGCAATAAAGTAAGACACCACTAACAATTAATCTGATACCAATAACGTCAAATAATATCAAACAATAATTGACAACTTAACAGCAGAAGACTTATAAGGAAAAATATCCAACATCTCAAGGATATAAGCTTCTTACATCACGACTTAATTAAATAAAGACAATATGACCATGACAATAAAAGAAAAGACACGACGTAGTGGGGCTTGGCACGATGGTTGATGACAATAAGATGATTTCCAGACATGCTGTGTCTAGGAAGCAAGATCCAGCACGACACTCGATAGCTCTATGCTCATCACTCTTGGTCATCCCCTTCTGGTTGCGAGTCAGAGTCCGAGTTACCTGAAAAATATTGGAAAACACTTGATGAGCGAACGCTCAGTAGGAATTAGGGGTGACAAAACAAATGAAAGACTATGCTGCTTAGCAAAAGAGGAGGGCAGAACTTACCCTGATCATGGAATCCATCTCCTCAAAAGCCTGTACAGAGGATGATAATTCTACAGTTGAGGCAATAAAGGGAGGGATTATCTCCTCTTCCATGTTGATGCCAGTGAATTCCTCTTGCAAAGTTCCCTTAGATGATGGTACCAACAGCTTCAGAGGGCTAAATATTGAAGGGACGCTCAGTAACGCAGGAGGCGTTACTACCCCTTCGCTGACGGTCTCATATGTTTCCTCCTCACCCTCTGAAGAGTCATAGTCAACTTCTTCATTAGAGGGAGTGGTACAGCTACTGGAAGATATTTCCGGGCTGGGTTCGGGTTGGCTAGCCACTTCTGTCGCCTTCCGAGCTGCTGAGCGGGTAACTATATGCCGCAAGGGGATAGTACCCTTCTTTAATGTAGTTCTATGCCCTTCCTGTGATAGAGGGACGTCTGCAGCCGGTGTCCCGGTCTCAGTCCTGACCACTTCTGTCGCTACAGCACAAACATATACATAAAGTGGGGTCGACAAGTCATCAAAGGAGGAGAAAGATGGAGAAAGCAAGCTTATCTTCAGCTTCACTAGTCGGTGTGGGTGAAGGCAGCCTGACATCCTCCGGAGCAGTGGCGAAAGGTTCTCCCTCTATATCCCTCGCTGCCTTTGTAGTCCCTTCAATAATCGCAGCAACGACAACTTCTCCTTGAGCTACTACCAAATAAAGAATATGCCAAGTTGAGAATGGAGACACCATGAAGGCAAAATAAAAAAGGAGCCCTACAATTCATTGAGAAAATAAAGTCACCTTCGACTGCTTGCTGGGCAGCCTCTTGTTGAGCAGCAAACTCCTCAAATGATGGTACAAGATGCGAGGGAATCTCATAGATATCATCTGTAGAAGAGGACTGCTTTACTAGAGTCTTTCGGGCCTTCTTTGCCCGTCCCAGGGCAACCTTCATTGAAGAAGCTGCCCTTTTTTTGCCAGGAGGTAATGGGGTTGTGGTCGGCACCGGCGTAGGGGTGTCAAAATATGCAGGCTTTTGAGCTTGGGAAATAATCTTTCTATAAAGCCCCTGGTGCTTTATGTCTGGTCTATTCGCCAAGGGGAATGAAGCAATAAAATAAGCATCATGTTAACCGGAGAGAATCATACCTGTCGGGCCATCATAGAAGGATGAGAGAGGCCAATACTAATAAGCCACCTCCTTGTTGTGGGATGCAGCCTCCTGAATGAGCCAACAAACGTCCCCAATTTTCTTGCACTTCTCGGTCAGATCAGCCAAGTCTACATGGCCACGAGAAGCAAGACAATGATACAAGCTGAGATGATCGATACCCCAGTCATCAGCATAATGGAAAGACACAAATAAGGGCTTGTCCAGAATATTTGCTATAGGGTTGTCAAGACCCAGCCCATGGATATTCATCAGAACAAATAACGAAGATGTATGCTAGTAGTATGTCAAGGTTCTATCTTCTTTCCTTATAAACGCCCTATATGGGCAGAAGCGGTCAGTCTCGCCTTTCCAAGAAACTGCTTTGGGAAGCAGCTCGTTTTATAATTATACAATAGTCCAGAAGTACAGAGTACAAGCCCAACATATACAATAACCAAAAGAGTACAACTACACGGGGTATACCCTAGAGTGAACCATGCTAGCACTAAGACTGGCTGCCAAAATCACGTGGAAAATCAGATGTCTGCTGCGCCTCACCTGAAAGACAAAGGGTAAGTCTCATTTCATTGACTCAGTAGGGGTCCTATAGATCCCTACCTCACAGCTAAAAGTACAAAAGAAACAGGTAATATGCAATATCAACTGTTTAAGAAAGCTGTATAGGACTAGCAATTAAAGACAGCTAATAAAGCACGTAATTAAACACGAAAATCATGCAGTCACCATTAGAGTTAATTTTCCACCAACTAAGTGATAAGAGAAAGAACAACCACGAGAAGAAATACAAGACGCGTCCAATAATGACTTACACTACACCTCAGGTGTCTTCCACTAGCCTCGAACATGGTAACTGAGACACCGTTACAGTAACTAGAGATAAGGACTAGTCAGGGTCACGGTCGTCGGTGCAAGTCCACGCCCCAGACCACGTGTGCATACACAAGCTCAAAATCTTGAGCCAGGCCTCTAGCTAGTTTTTCCCCCCAGTTAGACACTAGTGCAAAGTAAGGGGGCCCATGGGAACTAACCTAAAAATCGTACACCGGGACTGCCCCGCCACCTCTCCACGGTGGGCTAACTCGAAGGGTCATCGGGCTATGACTAGTGGATCCATCACAAAGAAAGGGAAAATCAATCAACATGGGGAAATAAACATGATATAAGCATGATATAAAGCAGTAATTTAATGCAAAACTATTAATAGCTCAACCTATATGCATGATCAATCAACATCAAGGGCTTAACTGGGTCTGCTGAGAATGCGTCGGACACATTGGGCGCGTTCCTCAGTAATGCGGTGGACACTATAAGTGCGTTCTTCAGGAACGCGGTGGAAGACTACAGTGCGTTATTAATGAATGCAGTGGTTCCCATTACTGCATTTCCTACTGCCTCTGAAAAACCATAAAATCACAGATCGTGGTGCTACGATGTGCCACGTTGATCAGGATGCGATGTACACCTACAGCGCGACCTACTGAGAATGAGGTGCTCCCTGGTACCGCGTTCTCTTCAGGATTCCAGGCCTAAGATTTCTAGGTCTAGACTCCTCCCAATCGATTCAAATCGATGGGAATACAAAAGATCTACCTGTTTAAACCTATCCTTTCCTAGTTTTACACATGAATTACATCCAAAAATATAAATAACAATGGCCATGCTAGTTCTTATACAAGAGTAAAAATGAAAACCATTCCCATGCATAAATTAAGCTCAAACTAACATGCTAACAGGCATTGCATCGTTCTAACACGTGGAAAAACCTGAAAAGACGAGGTGAATTCTATCCCCCTACTTGTAAACACGGGAAGAAGCCGTTCTTCGCTCCAGAACCTCCTCCCACGCGACAGCCAACCCGCACACCACACGAGCTCGCTTCCATACTGTAAGACCCGTACCTTAGTGGATCCTTAATGGATCTTGTGTGATTTATTATTCTGAATTTACCGGTGATTTTTCTGCATATTTGGATATTTGTGGTTATTTTCCAAACACTAGAGATTTTCGTGTGTGTGAACCGTCTGCGTACGGTTGTGTTTATTGTGTTGTGGTTATTGCAGCATGTGTGTGTGTATGTTGCTGGATTTACGATGCAGAGTGTTTGGGGTTCGTCCCCATGTTGTTGCGTCTACAGCGTGAGGAGAGTTCTCCTCATGAGGATTTATCTCCGTGTGTGTGCAGGCGTCGTCCTGCGTGTGTTTGGAGCGTTGTTTCCATTTGGGGATTTATCCCTAAGTGAAGCCTCACCGGATTTGGTGAGGGGTGAGCGTAGGGAGCCCGGCGTGGTCTCGAACTACCTTAAAAACCCTTGTGTTGTAGTTTACATTATGGTTGTGCTTAATAGCTTTATCTATTTATCTTGATCGTGTGTGAACAGAGAGATTGAGAGAATTAATTATCTTGTTTAGTTAATTTCTTCAATCTCGATAAGAGTTGCTAATTCTACTTGCCTTAGTTTTTAATTTACCATCTAGTGTGGGGGACAATTCAACCCCCCCTTCTTGTGAGCTCGCCTACCCCGGGACCCAACAAGTGGTATCAGGGTGCGTGCGTGATTCTCGGAGTTTCTCCTTGGAGAGTGGTCACATCAGTGACTCCCCACTAGTCGTAACCTTCCGACACGCATGTTGTCCCACTAGGGAGTGGTGGCGAGGCTACCCGACAGAGACGGCTTTAGGCTGGTTGCCGTGGGCCTCCTACTGTGGCGGCTCGAGTCCGGGCCGGTAGGAAGAACTAGCTAGAGGGCCTGACGTAGCGTAGTCAGTCAGTGTGTGCACACGTGGTCGGGGACTTCGGACGCGTGTTGACGAGCATGACCCCCACTAGACCCTTATCAGTGTTACTTGTGTGTGTGTCTCAGTTTTCGCCTGGGGCGAGTAGGGAGACACTGCAATACGGTGTAAGTCATCAGGGGACGCGTCTGGCTGTGCTTCTTGTAGGTAGGTACTCCTGTCACGTGAGTCGTGACTCTCCTATTTTTGGGTGCTATTTCCCGTCTGCGAGACGTGGCTTCTGGACCATTCCGGCATGTTTCCCGAGGTGGTGGCTAGAGGTGTTGGTAGGGATTATCGAGACCTCACCGGGCCAGTGTGGGACTGTGCGGTCCCAGTTGGTCGTGTCTGTGTAGGCAGGATTCCACGACAGGGTTGCCGTGAGTGTTTCCTCGGTAGGTCTGGTGTTAGAGTGGTCCGGTTCACGACTGTGAGATCGAGATTTTTCCTTTTTGTTGCTAGTAGGAGTAGCTGTAGTGCCGAGTTTTGATCGGCCACCGGTTCGCTGTTCCTACTGTAGTTGTTTAGACAGTGTTGTTTTCCTTTCCGCCATTGTTTTCTCGGTTGGGGTTTCACGGGACCCCTACTGAGTCTCTGTTTGGAGGCTCATCCCTGCTTTTCAGGTGCGGTGGTTTACTCTCGAGGTTCGAGGGCATTGCGTGGAGGTCCTTGGCTGCCAGCTTGCGAAGCCGAGTGTTCACTTAGCGTGTGATACGTTTTACTACTTTAGACTATACTTTCTATTGGACTGGACTATGTTGTAGTTAGTTATTTGGGATTTGGATTTCGGATTCAGATTTGGGGCTTGAATTTTGGATCCAGACCTGAACTGCAGTTTCGATTTCGGATCTGGATCTGAACCAAAGTTTCGGATCCAAAGCTGAAACAGGTTTCGGATGTAGATCTCACCTTGGGGTTTGGGTTTCGAATCCAGATCTGAACTGGGGTTTCGGTTTCGGATGCTGATGGGGGTTTGGGTTTCGGATCTAGATCTGAACTGAGATTTCAGCTCCGGATGTGAACTGGGTTTCGATTTCGGATCCAGAACTGAACTAGGTTTCGGATGCGTAGAGTTTGGATTTTGGATCCACGTCTGAACTGAGGTTTGGGTTCCGGATCAAGATCTGAATTGGTGTTTGGGTTTCGGTTTGGACCTCGGATGCAGATCTCGACTTGGGTTTTGGATCCCAATCTGAACTTGGGTCTCAAATACGAATTTCGGATATGGATCTAAACTTGAATTCGGATCCAGATCCGAACTTACTATGACAAGAGGTGGGACAAAACCCTGGACATAAGAAATCTTCCCATCCACTGCAAACTAGAGTTTTCCCAATATTAAACACTACGAACTATAGTTGAAAAAATCAGAAATCAAAGCAAAGAACTTGAAATTACATAATCTCAACCGACTAATCAAGAACAGCATGAAACAAGAAACTGAACCACCCAAAAAGAGGGATCTTGCTAAATAAGCAGAGCGTAAAACTGCTCCTCCAAAAAAAACTGAGGGGAAGGAATTGTAAAGGCAGTCTATGACTTGAAACCCACATCCTTCCTTTGTCATCTTAATCCCAAATGCCAGTATCAAAACAAGTGATGGGCACAGATAGGAAACGAAACGAGAGAGAGAGAGAGAGAGAGTATAGATAGGGTTCCGGAGGGAGGGTCTCCCCCTCCGGCACTTGCACCCCCACCCAGCGGTTGGGGTGCGTGGAGAGAGAGAGAGAGAGAGAGGGTGCCAGAGGTGCACAGAGAGAGAGGGGGTGAGAGAGAGAGGGCGAGAGAGAGAGAGATGAGGAGGAGGATCGCCACAGTGGGTGGGGTGTGCAGTGGCTGTTGCTGCTGTGAGATCGCTGTCATCGACTCACCTGTGGTCCTCTCCGTCGCCAACGTCGATAAGAAGGATCGCCGCCGAAAGAAACCCTAGATCACTAGCGAGAGATGGGTTCCAAGAGAGGAGAAGGGGGAGAAGGTCGCCCCAAAATGGGGCCTTTATATCCCGCCCCAAATCCGATCCGAAACCAGCGATTTTGGATCAGATATAGCTCACCCCGAATCAGTAAGAGTGATGCTATTTCGGGTCATGGTCCGATCCAAATCTGGAACAAAAATCGGATTCGGATCGGGTCTTCGGATCTGAGGGATCCATTGACACCTCTAGTCTTTGGGTTAATATAGAATGATGGGCAGGTGCGGCCAGAGAATACAGCCACCACCCCTATTCAGCATCATCTCCTTCCTCTATCTCCCCCTCTTCTTGTTTCTCTGCCCTTCCTTCCCTTTCCCCTACAGCATATAGACAGAAATTCCACAGACACAGAACATAGAAATAGAGAAAGGGGGAAGAGGACCTTGAACGGTCCGAGTGTGGTCCGTTACAGGAGCATAACGCGCCAGGTGTGGTGAGTTAAATACATAACGGTCACTGGCATGACCGCCATGCGAGCTGGGCAGTGAACGGGTTCGGTTTGAAACCGAGCCACCCTCGAGTAGACCGAAATCGATGGGGTTCACTACAAAAACCTGTAACCTACCATTTACCGCATCCATACCACTCAATAATGGCTAGAAAACATAAATACAATGCCCATGGATAATTAAAAACACTAATTCTCATATTTTAGGAAAAAACCAAAAATGGGCATTAACTGGGCTAAACGGGTGTGGATCAGCATGCATGTGGTGTCAAAACGATCCTAGCGCAGAGGTGGTTCCATGCCCCTACCTCATTCGCACCGAAATAGCCATTCCGGCCGCATGCAGGCGAGGTGGAGCCGCGCCCCTCTCGCCCTGTCTCGTCCAACCGTCCCTCGAACCGCGAAAAGGAGGGTGTCAATGCGATCCCCTCACTGCACTGGTTCCAATGGCGTCCCCCGCGTCTCAGTCGGGCCCTAAAATCGACAAAATCGAGAAGGAGAGAGAAAGAGAGAGATGTTAGAAGAGAGAGAGAGTGAGAGAGAGAGAAATCGAGAGAGAGATTACGAGAGAGAGAGAGTGAGAGATTAGTGGGTGGGAAGGGTTTTTAAGTTAAAAAAAATTATTAATTATATTTTTTAGTTAAAAACCTCTATTTTGCACTTTAAACCCCCAAACACCCATAATTACATAAATGCCCAATTTAATTATTAAAATACTTTAACTCTCTCAAAAAAATACGAGAAAATAGCTAAAAAATGCGTAAAAATCGACAAAACTGATAGAATCGGATCCGGGTCCAAACCAATATGGATCCATTAAGACACGAGCGTTACACTCAGAGTTTCCTCCCTCAATGGTTGTCCCTTTTTAATCGTGTTTCAGCCCATGGAATACTGGTGCACCTCGTAGGCTAGCCCTCGGGGTCTTCCATCCATATGGGTCTGTCGGCCACTGTTGTGCCACCCGGTATTAAGGAGCTTACTCCAGTCATTTGAGTATGTCTCCGCTTCTCCCCCGTAACCCACTGGGGATGGGGAGATGCTGCCCAAATTTCATCAGGCTCAGTTGATTAATTGCCCTTACAATCTGGGCTTAATAAAACATGCTTTCACAATAACAAGCTTTTGTGCTTGAGTATGACCCTCACATGAACTCTGACCCTACTTTCAGGGCATCCAAGACTTCAATCTGCTCATTAATTAACTCAATTAACATCAAAATTCCCCCAAGCAGCTTGATACCTCAAATGAACTGAAAAATATCTGGAAAATTACCTAACCTAGTGCGGCCCTAATCCGACGTGCCCTATTACGGTGTGGCCCCCCACCGCGCCGATTTAACGACACTCTCAACTTCACCCAATCTCAAATGGTCCCTACCCGACGCGGCCTAATTCGGCGCGCATTGGGCGGACCGCATCGGGTAAGCCCATTGACCTCCCCCGCGCCGTTCTAATGCTATACCTATGTCACCGTGGAATGCTTTACCTACGCCTAACCGCGCCTGTTTTAAATAAAACCCCCCCTTTCACGTCGTTTCAACTCCTCACTCATTCTCGAGCTGACAATCGCCTCTCACGACACGGGCTAATCAATCTGATCAACCATAAACCAAATAAAAAGAGATGGTTTAAGTCTAAACTTTCTTCATCATGCTTTTGTTAATACATGCATCGTGCATCGACATATGTTCACACATGCCACGTTAACGCATACTTGCCTGGGTGAGCCTTCGGTATATCAAATGGCACTAACGGAAGGTCAGGTTCAGCCTGACTAGAAGCTTTCACTATGCGTGATGGTGGTCTTCAGACCTATGTTCTCCGCCACATACCGAGGGCTCGAACTCAATGAATTATGCCTGCTCTGCATGATTAAAGAAATAACAAATGAACCATGTTATGTGATTTTCTAAATTTCGCTATCACATGCATTCTTTTGCATTCTATTTCAGCCTCGGATGGCCCATTATCTCGACAATTAATCAAAGATTTTCCTTCTTATTGGAGGATGTAATTAACGCCATAGTCTTTATGGTATGGCGGACTTCTGGTCCCGACACGAATCTCACTCTCGCCTGACACGTGTTAGATTGAGCGCGTAATAAAATTGTCACTCAGTGACTGGTACTCCCTAAACAAAAAAACATATAATAACAAAATCTCATCCCCACTGCCTATGATGCTGACTCTTGACAAATACAGGTATGGAGCTACCTATACCTCCTTGACCTAGGGCTGGAAAAGGAGGTACATCCAGACCGGGTACCCATCGCGAGGCGATGGATGGCAGTTTGGGACATGGGGTCGCTGCGACACTTAGCGCGGGCGATCCAGGATGACATGGACACATTTTCATATGCATCGGTAAGACTCTAGACTTAAGCTTCTAAATGCACTTAAAATGCTTCTAAATGTTGACACTTGACTCTAATGCCTACCCTTTCAGGTGCGCTGGACACCGTGTCGTGACGAGGGTCACGAGGGACAGCCCTAGGTGGAGGTAGCCCAGGCTTTCTCAGGATGGGGTGTGTGGCTGCACTGCATGAAAGTCATCGAGCCACTTCACTACCGCCTGATCATGAGGACCAGGGGAGTCCACCAGCCAGAGGTGGAGTTCCCTACTAGAGATGACGAGCGCGTGGGACAGTCCTTGAAGGGACTGAGCGGTGAGATCGACTGGATCACCCGGGTGATCAACCAGGTGCACGACTGGTCACGGAGAGGCCGGGAGGTGAAAGCCCGAGCTACCAGTGATGAGGCCTACCTGAAGGCCTATGCCAAGAGATACGGAAACCAGGTGTTTCACAGCGCTCAACGATCGGTACGACTTTCTAAACTTAAGCTTCTTAGTGATTCCTAATGCACAGACACCTGGACTTGCTACATGTAGCTAGACCCCCAGGGACGGATAGCGGAGCTCCAGAGTCTCCTCCACTCCACCGTGCAGCAGAGGGATGAGTTCTAGTGTGCACTGGAGCTTCTGGTGAGTTTTATTTATACTAAACTTAAAATGCAAATGCTTATTGGACTGACTGACTTAACCTTTGACTTCTAAATGCAGTGAGCTGAGGGGGCATAGCGATAGGGACCAGATGCTCCTTCTTCTTTCTCCCAGCCAGTGGGAGGCCGAGCTAAGCGAGATGTCGACTTTGCACAGGCAGTTGCTCGGGCCAAGGAGGCCGAGTCCACTCTCGCGAAGAGGATAAGTAAATCGAGTAACTTCTCTTCTACTAAATGTTCATTCTGATGCAAAATGTAATTGACTAACCATGATGAATGCTTATGCAAACACGAGAGCTGATTGCAGCACTGAGCGAGGCAGAGTGTCTTCGAGCAGAGGCGACAGAGGTGACCCATCTTCGTGCAGAGGTGGTGCGATTGAGCACGGGAGTGGCCCACCGTTGTGCAGATGAGGGGGAGGCAGAGTGGCTTCGAGCAGAGGCTGTGAGGCTGAGGGGTGAGCGAGACCAGTCCCAGGTGCAGGTCATCGAGATGAAGGGCATGATAGCAGGACTGAAGGAAGCCCTTCGACTTTTAGGAAATAAGTCGAAGTCCAGCAGGAGCCAGAGTGTCGTGCCCAGTAGCACGTACCGAGGTTACTTTACCAGCTCCTCTAGCTATCGGAGAACGAGGAGGAGGAGCGACGATGCCATCGCAAGGAGGAGAGTACTGCCATGGAGCCACCGGTGAAGCGGCATGAGGGCACCGGTGACAGCGGGGGCTCAGGAGAGGGACCGGCTTGAGAGCCACCTTATACTCTTCCTGTGTTATGCATGTACATGACTCTTTATAGTTATAAAAACTGATCTCTTTGTCTTTTATGTTAAAATGCAAATGCATGGATGTTGACCTTCTAACCATGATTGACAATGCTGACCTCTAAGACTGATAAAGAGAGAGGGAGAGCACAGGAGAAAATGGGCTATGCAGGGCAGACCGTAGGCAGGGGGCATCTCCCATCCTCAGCTACAACACGCTCCCTCGGCGATCCCTTAACTTCTGGGGCACGCCATGAGGTAATTATTGCTCCCCAGGCAATCCCATCAATAAACCCGCTACCACAATCAGTCGATTTATGCCGGAACCTGGTAGCTTCGCCAGCAATGAGCAAGCTAAAGAGGAAGCAAGCTGCTAAAACAGAGCCGATCGAGGGAGTCACCAAGGTACAACTATATTTGACTGAGCAAAAGGATGGTGAGTCCATTTCAGCCTACATCCAACGATGGAGAAGCCTCGGTGCAAGGTGCAGACACCCATCCAACCACAGGAATGGTATCCAAATGTGCAAGCATAGCTTGAAGACGCACCAGCTGCTAAAGGAAGTTGGCATTGAGGTCAAGTTTTTCGATCAATGGAATGATCTAGCAACCGATGTTGAAGCCCTATTGGCAAAGCACTGCCCGGCTACTGCTACCCCAATTCAAAAGAATAAAACAACTGACGGGTGGTCAGTGCAAGAAGAAATGCTTGTCCCTGGTTTCGGAGCCTTCGTGCAATGAATTAGCAAATCAAAGGAGGTGGCCGGCCCTTCTGCCACTAAACTCGCTGAGCAAAAATCCTCACTAATAGGAAGAATGAAGAAGCCATATTCCTTTCCGAAGGATAAAACTCAAATGCCAAGTGGGCCAGCAAATACAACAAGGTCGTCCTCCCGGAACCCAAAAGGCCGAATGATGCCAGATGGAAAGATGATCCTCAGTTCTGCCCTTACCACCAGCAGAGGGGACATGCCATTGAGGACTGCTATCTATTCAAAGATATCATCGAAGGCCTGATTCAAAAAGGTGAATTACGAATGGGTGAAGATAGGGTGGACCCACCTCACCCGCACTAGCTCCCCATCTGTAGGATGTCGACCAATGCAGCCTCGCTGCACCAGGTAAAGAAACACATGCTCTAAAGGGCACTCTAAGCCCCAAGCTATGTTAGGAAGCCGAAGAGAAATCAATGATATAGATGGTACCCTATTTTGGGGGCAAATGCTAAAAAGAAAAAAGAAAGAAGAAATGGAAGCTATGAATAAAAGAAGCACTTGCTGCCTTGTATTGTATCATTCGGCTTAGCTGTTTCGGCCAAAAGCCTGCTCTTGTGTACATTCTGGGAATTCTACCGTGCGGCTTAGCCATTTTGGCCAAATCCCACTCTCGTGTATTTCAGAAATATTATCTTTCGATTTAGCTATTTCGGCTAGAACCTGCTCTTATATATATATCTCAGATTTCTCGTCTTGTAGTTTGGCCACCTCGGCCGACACCCGCTTTCCTATATTCAAGATATCCTATCTCTGTGCTTTAGGTGTCTTGACCAAAGCCCGCTCCCTTGTATCCAGAGTGTCCCATCCTTCAGGTTAGCCATCTCAGCCAATGCCTGCTTTTGCATATTCCTGCGATCTCACTACTCAGCTTGGCCATCACCGCCAAAGTCTGCTATCGGGATCGAGCCATCTGTCCCACCGCTTTAACCAATACAGCCTGATGGCCTAGACCCTCAATCGAGCTGTTGATGTTCATAGCCTATGTAGTGCTCGGTGACGTCCCCAGTTCTTGGTAGCGGTAGTCCGATACTTGTATCGGGTTATCGGTACCCTGAGCTCTGGGTCGTTATAAAAAAAATGCACGGACGTTATTATATGCTCAGACTTTGCTAGCTTGTATAGCAGTGTATGCTCGGACATACACTGACTTGCAACGGTGCAAACACAGACCATAATGCAAGACTAATAAGATGATGCATGGACTTGATAGTAGGTAGAGGGCTTTGTATAGCAGGGTAAAACATGCACGTATGCATGTTTCGTGAAGCAAGGCCAAAACATGCACAGATGCATGTTTTGAGAAGCAGAGCAAAAATGTGCACGGATGCATGTTTCAACGAAACATGCACGGATGCAAGTTTTATGAATGCTGACTCAAAATGTGCACGGATGCAAGTTTTGTGAATGCTATCAAAAACATGCACGGACTTAAACACAAGTTGCACACAACAAGAATATGCACGGGGTTTGACGTGCATGGACGTGGTGAAGGCATGCACGGACTTGGGATGCAACCCAATCAACAATACACTAAGTCCAGAATGTGCACAGGGTTTGGCTTCCACAGACCATATGAAGGCGTACACGGACTTTGTGTTAAAAATAAAACATGCATGGGGTTTATCTTCCACGGACTACATGACGGCTTGCAAGGACTTAGTGAAGGTATGACTGTTCATGCACGGACTCAGCGTAAAACATGCATGGACTTTACACTGCAAATTGAGAAACTGTGCGGACTTAAGAAGTGTAGGCTGTAAGAATGTGCATGGACTTTGTGATAGTGTGCATAGACCATGCACAGACTATATCAAGACTTGCAATGACTTAGTGTGAGACATGAATGGACTTACATTGCAGAGACTGTACATGCACAGACTTAGATGCAAAGCGTGCACGGACTTAAGATGCAACCCAATCAGTAATTTGTCTATGTCCAAAATGTGCACGTCCCCAGTCTCATCAAAGAACTCATCAGCGAGCTCCTGCTCCGTCTCATAACTAACATGCATAACCTCAGAAGGCAGAGCCTCGCTATCCGACGTGTCCCTAATAACTAGGGATGAGCAGGTGGGGCACCGATTCGCATAGTTTCTAAACCCCTTGTAGTTAAAACACTGCTGTTGGGCTCCACTGGACTCCTCGATTAATGGCCCCTTACCTTTGTCCTCTCGAGGGGGTGGGGGTGTAGGAAAAAGGGGACGAGTAGATGGTGCGGGGGCTAGCGGATGGGTGATAGTAGGGGGAGGCTTGGGCCGAGGTGGGAGATCCCTCGGCTGAGGAGGGCAAGGCCTCGGGGCAAATGGGTCCTAGTGGGTAGGCTCCAAAGGATGAGCCACGGGAGTCCTATGATATGAACCACGAGAACTATGAGGCTCGGATCCACACTGATGAAAGGGACCCTGTCACTAGGCAAACTCATACTCTGACTCGAACTACTCGAGTTTGAGAGCTACCTAACAGGCATTTTCCAAAGTGGTCACGTTGCGGAGAAATAGCTCATATTGATAAGGCATCCGCAACCCTCTTCGGAAACGTGAGATGGTCATAGTGCTCTCCTCCGTGACTCCACACCGCGAGTCGACACACGATGTTATGGCGGAGCGGGCGACTTAGAAAATGTGTCTATTCTAGGGTTAGCCCCTATTTACATCAAATGCAGCGGCTATGGGAGTTCAAGCATGCGCAAGACTGGACAAAGATTGGCCTCAGGCGTTACTCCCAGGTACGAGGCGGAGGTTAGTCCTCACGCATAAGGAAGGATTCCAACCGGACGTAATCCGA
The DNA here is from genome assembly GCA_024336825.1 of Amorphophallus titanum. Lineage (NCBI taxonomy): Eukaryota > Viridiplantae > Streptophyta > Magnoliopsida > Alismatales > Araceae > Amorphophallus > Amorphophallus titanum. The sequence goes on from JANBPO010003380.1 coordinate 289,224, forward strand.
TCTTTCACATATCACCATTTTGTATACCACGGGATCGTAGCACGCCGACATGGATGGGGTGCGATGATGTGACTGTATGCCAAGGAACATGGCTCCTCTATTCGCGAGAGGCGTACGCGTTTCTTTGGTTTATGCAATGGATACCCAGGCTCATGTTTGTCAATGATGCAGGGCTGCTACGTCCAGTTCTCTTCATGTCTTATAAAGTTCTGTCGATTCCGTAAGAGTGTTCCACTGTTATTTATTTCGTTTGTTCCTCCTTTTTTATTATTATTTCTTGTGTGTGTAGTCCTGACAAAAATTTGACAGCATCTCCCCCTTACCCAGATACGGGAGGAGTAGAGCGAGTACACGTCCACAAGGAGTGACGTAACCCAAAGTAACAGACGTCCACCGGAGTGGCAACACCTTGGTAAAGCCTAGCGAGACGCCATACGGGAAACATCAGCTCACGGTCAAAACACGGAGCAGGGAGAAAGACCCCACCGGATCAACAAGGGTGAGGTGGCTATGCCACCGGATCGACTAGGAGAGGGGCCGGCCACTGGATCAAAGGCTAAAGTGGAGGAGCAAGGGTGAGGCCTCCGGTTCAAGGGCGTCACCGGATGAGGCTTCGGGTGGCTGGGCTACCGGATTGGCAGGACTGGCGGGTCATCGCATCGGAGGGTGGGAAGGCGCCACCGGATGGGGAAGGTGGACACGCCACCGGATCGAAGGAGTGGCCGGGCCACCGAATCGAAGGGGTGAAGGGATGCCACCATATCTAAAGGGAAGCCACCGGGCCAGAAATGAAGTGACTGGGCCACCGGATGAAGTAGGTGGGGAGGTCACCGGATCGGGGAGGTGGGGGCGCCACCGGATTGCAAGGGGAGTTCTGGCCATAGGGTCTTCTGGTGGCAAAGCCACCAACTCACGTCAATGGCAGGGCCGAGAGATTAGGGTGAAGGAAATACCAGGGAGAGGGGTTGAGGCTTGCCACCGGACCAAAGCAAAGGGGGAGACGCCACCAGATGGCAATGGAGGGTTAGGCCGCGCCAGAGGACAAGGCCACCGAATCAGGTGAGATGAATACTGGGGAGTTAGCCCTGAGCGAAAGACCCCTCTGTGACACCCTGAGTGCCTGGGCCTCGGCCATGGATTGGCAGGATCCAGGTGCTAAGGTAGACCTAACCGTTACTTCAGAGAGGGAGGTTGTGAAGAGAAAATGGTGGAGAGAGAGACAAAGGAAGATGGTCTTCAAGGTCTGGGCTTCGAGCCTAGCTCGTTGCATCGAGCACGTTCTTAGCCTACCCTCCAGGAGACACAGTGCAGGAAGGCGCAAAACGAAGGGGGGACGCACGCCATAACACCTGACGGAACTGTTCTTCTATATTTACAACCGTCCTTTCGTCAACCCCCCCCCCCCCCCCCGGTTGCCCCCATATTTTTTGTGATTGTACTCACACTTGGGGGGGGGGGTGGGGGGGGGGGGTGGGGTGGATGATACATGGTTGTGTGGCCGATTGGGTCTCCAAAGGTCGCCATCAAGCCCCCCTGTGGAGACACAGAAAACGAAACACAGACTTCTGCCGGGTGGGTTGTTTTGGCCGCTCATTTCAAAGGCGAGGCTTTTCTTGTGTCTCTCGATGCTCGCCTCGTCCGTTTTCAGAATCTCTTCCTTCTCCGTTTTCCTGCACTGCCCACTATGTATCTATCTCCTTAATTTTTTTTTTCAACACTCCCCCACATCATCAACAAATTAGCTTAATGCAGGGGAAACCTCTGCAACTGCAGCCCCCCTCAAGACATGCGTCAACCAATAGCGTCAACGTCGACGGGCTTGCCTGTTATTTTCTCCCTAGTTCATTTAGAATCTTCGTACGTGGGGTGGTCGTTCGTTGTTCCGTCTTGGTATGTTTTCGCCTACCATGTTCTTCCAAAGGAAGGAGGAGAGATGTCATGCTGCTTAGCTGGCTTGTGGTTCTTATGAACAAGTGAGGGACCAATCTTTTTCTTCTTTTCTTTTCTTTCCCCCAACTTGCTCATTCTTCTCTTTAGTCACATTGGCTATTATTATGGTTATGATTATGATTATTATTATTATTATTTAGTGACTAGAGAAATTCCACCCCCATCACCAACCTCACAATGTAGCTATTTCGAACCTACGGACTCTACTACTTGCGCATCTTGAGATCTATCGACTCGGGCAAGGGCTAGACTTGGTAAATCCTCTAAACATTGTTACACGTATCCAAGTCATAGAATCACCCGTGTATGCGAACACTATGACAAAGGTACACGGTGCTAAACTGTCGAGAGGAATTGAATCTGCGACCTCATTGTTACATAGGTTAGTTATTTATAACCCACGAGATCATAGTTTTCCTAGGTTTTCCAATCTTCCACGGAGAAGTCAACCTTCTCATGTGTATTGTACCAAGTGAGATTAATCAAGAAAAATTTAAACATAGGAGGACTTTGCCAAAAATCTCATGAAACCAACTCACACATTTCTTTCTTAATTCTACCACAGTTTCAAAGCGCATGGCAACTCTCACAGGAAAGTTTCCCTAGGTCGAAGAGATTGCAGCAGTTGGTCCTTTTTGGGTGGGTATGTCCATCAATGACATTAAGTGATGCAAACAGTTGATACCATCATTTTTGGCTGTCATAATTTAGCCGTCCAATTTTCCTGCTAAAACATTACCTTTGTTGGTGCCATTTTACATATTTTTATCTGTGAATTCCATTAATCCATAGGAAAGGAGGCACCCTTTAGTCACCTTTTCTTTAATTCTTCACAATTTGGTTTGTGGCTAACCAAATTTAAGGGGGGAAGCCAGTTCATTAACATCTTCTCTTGATCTAAAAAAATTTGGTACAAGCTGAACAACAGACTTCTAGATCCCAACACACCTCTTGTCAAAAGAGTCTAAGGGAGGATTGATCTCTCTTAAACACCAATATAATTGATAAATGAAAGGGCATCATGCGGTGGGTGATCCTTGTATCATGTAACAGAAAGTGGATACTGGGGCTTGGTAAAACAATATAATGATGAAAAGAATAAAAGTAGTAGAGAAAAAATCTCAAACTAAAGTTAACACTGCAGTGCGAACGAGGTTAAGGTTCAATTCGCTCAAACCCCATAGCATCCAAAATAAAACTGCTCAATATTGCAGGTTTTAACTCATCATAACCCTTGTCCCATCAATTCGGATTGCGGGAATAACTGGCCTTTCATTTATTAAAGTAGCCATCTCATGTTAAACCAGTGTTCACCTTAGCTATGTCCAAAGAAGCTAAATCAGTGCAGGCTGGTTTGCAGTGTCATGTGAATACTGGAATTTACCTCCTGAGCCTGAGCTGGTGTTGCAACTTTACCCGTTCCAATGGCCCAAACAGGTTCATATGCAATAACAACATCAGTCCAGTTTGTCACTCGCTCTGACAAGAGAGGTGGCACAGAATTAGCATAAGCACACATAATAATCACATTTCCATATTCAATAACCAACACTTGGCAGAGTAATCGTTTTGCCTCGCTAGAAAGACAACAAAAAGAATCAGGTTGAGACTTAAGCCAGCAGAAAGATGTATCAGAACCAAAGGTATAAAATTCTTACTATAAGAAACAAATATTGTGACGTGTTCTCCAAACAGAATTAGCATGATTCCTTGAGAAAATGTCATGTTTTCATATGCAACCCTAAAATTGTGAATATTTGTATTTAATAGCTCCCCAAATTTCTAATAGCATATGCATCCTTAACCAAAGATTTACAGGTGGCACTAGGCCCGGTTGTGTTAAGAGTTAAGTTTAAAAGGGAACATGCTTGACCCAAACCTAACACCACCCAGATATGGGTCAAAACGTGACCATGCCTGGCCAAGTGGCCATGGGTCACACCACCTAGAGGCAGGGAGTGGTAAATTGAAAGAGGCCAGTCAAAAACTGCTAGGCCTAACATTTTATTGAGAAGTGAGTAGTACCACTATTGTATTATGATAGGAAAGAGATGTACATGTATAAGCTCTCAGCTCTCAAAAAGTTTCCCTATACAAAAAGTTATCCCCTCCAAAAGGGGGTTCACCCCCACTAACACCCCAAAGAAAAAGGGAGGAATTATGTTCCCCCCACTTTACAAAGATGTCTTGCCCAAAACACCACCGTTTCGCAAACAAAGGAAAAAATCCTATCTTCCGACCTCGAGTCCCTTTTGAAGATTCTTCTATTTCTCACGCTCCAAATGGCCCAAAGAATGGCATGAAGAACCAGCCACCACATAAGCAAGTTGCCTTTTAGAATCCACCTCCTATTCCACTTGAGGAGGAGCTGTTTGACCCCCTTACAGTGACTGACTGACTGGTGGAATAGCAGGCCAATCCTTGCCCAAATTTCATGTACAAAAGGGCAACCTACAAACAAATGGTCCAAATCCTCCTCCATTTTCCCGCATAAACAGCAAACAGTGGATATACTTAGAAGGAAAGGGGCCAATCTGCTAGGTCCACCATTATCGTGGTGATTGTTTGGACTTTGAGTTAAGAGAAGAAAACAAGCTCCACGCCTCGAAGTGAGATCGAGGTAGGGTGACGTTCCCCTAACTCCGTAGTTCCTTCCTCGTGATTTCTAGGCCGAGACGAGGTCGTGAGAGGGTCATTTTGTGCTAGGAAGGAAAAATCATGTTTTGGGGATCGAGTGCCCAATCTTGCGTTTTGAGTCATTATTTCGTGATTTGAGGGCCTAGATGCATGCTAGGGTGCTTGGGGATGGATTCCCCTTCGTTTCCCCCTCAACCGGGGTGGTTTGGGGCCGGAAATGGGCTTTTTCGGCAAGGTTCGCCATTCTCGGGTTGCCGGGATGTACACGGTCCTAACAGAAGCCGTGTACACATTTAGGTGGCCCAGACGTCGACCGTTTATTGGCCCAGGAGTGTCGGTGGATTACATGGCCCATCGAGGGACCGTGTACTCACTAGATGGCCCATGGTCCAACTGTGTACCCCGTAGTTTTTAACCATTGCGTTTCTGGCCATTGCACAGTGTTGAGTCTGCACGGTCAAGCGCCTGACCATGTGGTCTCTTGCGCGGCCCTGGAGAAGGCCGTGTGCATTTCCAACGGTCACGAGGTGACCGTTTGACTCTGCGTGCCGTTGGGTGATTGGATGGCCCCAAGGGGGACCGTTCATCTTTTCACACAGCCCAGGGTTGGTCCGCTGATAGATTGAACCGCCTGAGTAGGACCGTTCAATTTTCTTACCGTTGGGTGATTGGACAGCCCCAAGGGAGACCATTTAGGTACTCAAGTGGTCAATCATTAGACCATGTATATTTTGAACGGCCTGAGTGAGGTCGTGTGGTTTCTCGTGCTGTCCAGAGATGGAATGGCCCCCTGTAGACCATTCATTGTCTGGAGTGGTCCCAAGAGGGGTCGTACATATATTGTACGGCCCAAGGAGGACCGTGTATGTGTTTCTTAAGCGGTTAATAGGTGGTCGTGCCAGACCATCAAACGGTCTGAGAAGAACTGTTTGAGTCTTGGAGCGGTCCATCGACCGATCGTGTGTACAGGAGCGGCCCATGGTGGACCATTTACTATGTTTTGCCGAATCGGTGATTCTTTTCGTGCCGATTCGAGTCCCGGGTGAACAGATCTCAATCCACGTGCTGACCCGTGGTCTGACTGATGTTGGGCATCATGTGGGGGCCATGTGTTAGGGTGCCGTGGGGTCCTAGGTGGTTGTGTTCTCGGCTCGTGTCTCCGTGAGTCAATGTCGGTATGAGGAGCAGTCCTCGTACTTGTTTGGTTCAGGCGTGTTTTCCACTGATTAGAGAGTCTATCCCTCCAGTGACACGTCCACTAGTCGTAACTTCCACGGCACGTGTGTGCTGGCCCACCTGGGAGTGGTGGCGCGGCTTACCCGAGAGAGACGGTTGTTAGGCTGGTTACCATAGGGCCCCCACGTGCAACCGAGTCCGGGCTTTGGGAGAATAACCAGCTAGAGGATAGGCCTAGGGCGTATGGTCTGAGTGTGCACATGGGGCTGAGGGCTTCGGCCCCACGCTGACGAGCGTGACCTCAACTAGTCCTTGTTTGTGGTACTGGGTACTGAGTGTGTCTCTGTCTCCGCCCGGGGCATTGTAGCTAGGGTACCAACGTGATTGACCAATTCAATAGATTTTATTAAATTTTCACTTCTGTTATCCTGTGAAAAAAAATTGCGGCCATCATGCTGGACACTCATTAACTGAGCGCCCGCATTGACAGACGCCCATTCCTCTTCCCCTTTTCTTTCTCATTTAAAAATTAAAAAAAATAAACCGCATCTGTTCTTCCAAATGCATTCATTTTTTTTTAAAAAAAAATTACGTCCGTCATGCTGGACACTCATTGAATGAGTGCCCGCATTGACAGATGCCCATTCCTCTTCCCCTTTTCATTCTCATTTAAAAATTTAAAAAAAATAAATCGCGTCTATTCTTCCTGACACGTTCTTTTTTTTTTTAAAAAAAAATTGTGCCCACCATATTGGATGCTCATGAAAATAAGCGCCTACCCCGGCAGACGCTAATTTTCTGCATCTGTTTTTGTTGTGCACACCATTCATATCATGTTGCATATTGCATAGCATATCGTTCACATGTTTGAATATTGCATACCATATCCTGTATTTGTGCATTGTTGTATATCACCACGTATCATTCCTCTATTGCATGCATTGCACATTCACTCCCTTTCCCCTTCATTCTCATCCTTTTGCACACCATCTGCACACCCCCACATTGATTGACTAGTTTGGTAGCTTTTGTTAAAATTCCTGTTCTATTATCTTGTTAAAAAAAATCAGCGTCCACCACTCTAGGCGCCCATTAAATGAGCGCCCATAGTTGCTGACGCTCATTTCTCTGAGCATGCCATGATGTTTTGATTGTCGTGGGAGTTTGTGAGTGTTATTATATCCCCTTCTTTTCCAATTGGCATTTCTGCATTCTATTAAATCTCTGGCCATTTCAAAAAAAAATAGTGTCCAGTGGTTTGGGCGTTCATTGAATGAGCGCCCACTCTTGCAGATGTCATTTCTTTGACACTTCTGGTTCTGTTCTCTCTATCATTTGTTCACTGTGCGTGGCATCTTAGCTTTGTTTAGCCTTCATTCATTTCACTGAATTTGTCTGGTGGTTGCAATTCATGTTGATGCATTGTCTGGTGTTTATAATTTACAATTCATAGAATCTGTTTAGCCTTACATTCTTTTACATTCACATTGTTACATTATTTTCACAGAATTTCTGTGGTTTGCTTCTGTCATACCATTCCTGTGGCATATTGTTCTCCCATCACTGCATATCATCTTTTTGCATTTTCTTGTTTGTTTGGCTTGTTTGCATTTCATCTATTTGCATTAGTCTATCTTGTCTGCATTTGTTAATTGCATCCCACAGGTCACATTGCATCCATTGTCTACCTATTGGCATTAGTGCATTTGCATTTTTGTTCTCTTTTTTATTTTCTCTCTTCATCATATTTACATCATATTATCCTGTGTGATCCTTTTCCTTCTTTTTGCATTAGCACTTGCATTGGCTTAAGAGACCTCCTCTCCCCACATTTTTAGGAGACCATACCCTTCTCTTGGTTAAGGAAGGACCCTCCACTGAGCACTCCATCTCATTGGACCGAGAATTCTTAAACCAAGGCCTCCATAAGTCCCTGCACCCGTGAATTCTCTCACGTCCCACCGGGCCTACGTGACCTTTTACGAAAAAACCCATTAATTCTTAATGACTAATCCATTGGCTTATAATTGCCTTACAATCGAAAACCCAATTGACTCCATGTTACAAATGCAAACAAAATATTAGATGACTTGCTATGATGTCCCCATTAAAAAGACTGCCGCATGGCGTCAATAAATGACCAAAATTTGACTAATTCAACGAGCTGGGCTCTCCGAAAGAACACATTGCACACTATATAACAGTCATGGGCTACTTGGCGGTGGACGAGTCATACCCACTGAAGCTCTTTGGGTCTTCACTGACGGGACCTACTTTTGAATGGTATTCCAGCCTGTCGATCGGATCTATCAACAATTGGCCACATATGCAGTAAAAATTCAATGAGAGATTTCACGTTGCCAAGGCAGAGGTGACTGTGGCTGAGTTGTATGCGACCCAGCAAGGAAATGATGAACCAACGGTGGATATATCAAGTGATGGAGGGCTCTTAGCATGAAATGCCGGCAGCCTTCACACCCAGAAGATGCAATATAAGTATGCAAACAGAGCCTAAAGAAAGAGATTCTGGAAAAAATAATTGGAATTGAAATCTGGTCTTTTTACCGCTTAAATGATATTGCCACGGAGGTCGAAGACTTCTTCGCAAGGTATCCTTCCACCTCTACTGACCCAAGCTATCAAGCCAGGCGGGCTAATAAATGACCGATGTTGAAAGCGGTCCATGCTGTTAGCCTCAAGGTGAAAAGGCACAAAGAAGTGCCCAACCCTCCTCTCATTGAGCCTGCTCGATGTCAAGAAAGGCCTCTGCTGTAGAACAAAGCAAAGAAGCTCTATGCCTTCCCCAGAGATAGGACGCGAGCATTGATCGAGTGGGATGTCGAATATAACAAAGTCATTCTTCCGAAGTCGAAGAGGCCTGATGATGTCAAGAGAAGAGATGATCCTTACATCCGCCCTTACCATCAGATCCTTGGACACCCCATTGATGATTGCTAAATATTCAAAGACATCATCCAAGGCTTAATAAAAAGAGGGGAGCTACAAATGGGGGAGCATAGAGTTGACCCTCCACGCCCTCATGAAGTGCCTACTCCGTGGGCATCAATCAAGATGATATCCATATGTCGACAGCCACCTATAGAAGTGCCCTAGACTTGTAGCCGGAACACCTATGAAGACTATATCCTAAAGCATGAAAGGGAGCAAGAGAATTGGCGAGCGTCACCAACAAAGAAAAGAATAAGACCGGCTTCTCGCCTAGCACTTGAGACCCAAATTCCTGGCACAATGGACCGGCCTACTCTGCCTCTTACAGTCTCTACCCACCTTCAAACAGCCTCTCTAGTGGCTATCAAAAGGTCAACTAACAATAAAACGAAGAAACAAACCCTGTCACGAGTACATGAAGAAGCTAGCTCAGCCAAGGAGTGGCCACAAGCTATTATAAGTGGGCATGGTAAGCATAAACAGCCCAAGAGCCCACCTATGCAACTCAAGAAACATGCCCCTCAGAGATTTAATGAGTCCCACTAGTTAACAAAAAGAACTAAAGAAAAGGCGAGGGTGTTCAATGCACCGCCAAAGATGAAGATTGAAACTAAAAAGCTAGGTTATTATTGGCTGACGATGTTCGACAACTGCTGCAAGTATGCCAAGTCATGTCAAAAGTGCCAATAGCATGCAACGGTCCCCAGGCGACCTCCAACACAACTACATCCAACAGCACCCAGTTGACCATTTGCCCAATGGGGAACAGATATCGTGGGCCCATTACCACCATCCTCTTCAGGATGCAAGTATATTCTAACAATAACAGATTATTTCTCTCACTGGGCGGATGTTGTAGCCCTGAAAGAAGTGACAGGGGAAATTGTGGCCAGGTTTATCCAGCGAAGTGTAATATTTTGATTTGGCATCACCAGCTAGATCATCTCAAACAACGGAAGCCATTTCTAGAATCAAAAGTGTTTACAGATTGACCGAAAAATACAAGATTGACTGGAGAACATCCACTCCATACAATCCGCAGGAAAATGGGCTAGCAGAGGCTTTCAATAAAACACTATGCACCCTCCTGGCGAAGATGGTCAGTTCCAACAAAAGGGACTAGAAAGATAAGATGTACGAGCGCTCTGGGCATACCGAACTGTCTATAAAATGCCAACGGGCTGTTCGCCCTTCTCTTTGGTGTATGGTTCAGAAGCAGTCGTCCCCATTGAATTAGAGGTACCCTCGCTTCGGGTCACAATTCAACATGAATTAGTCAAAGACAACTGAACAAACACTAAGCAAAGATTGGAGGAGCTCTCTGACTTAGAAGGGAAGTGACTCCAGGCCTAGTAAAACATACAGGTCTACCAGGCCCACATAGCCTGAGCTTTTGATACACTTGTCAAGGGGTGTGAATTCAAAAAAGGTGACTTTGTGATGGTTAGAAGAAGAGAGGTCATGACTGCCAACCCTAAAGGCAAGCTTAATGAAAATTGACTTGGGCCCTATGTTGTCCAAAAGGTCTACGAAGGAGGTGCGTATATGATTGTCAATCATAGGGGGGAGACTCAATTCCCACCCCTTAATGGCAAGCATTTAAAGTTGTATCACCCAACACTCCCTCAATTTGATGAACAATTAAACCCCACGCATCACGTGGAGCGAGCATGTTTCTTAGACCTTCCTTGAGGTCATGTAATATCCCTTAAAAAGAAGAAGAAGAAGAAGAAGAAGAAGAAAGAAGAAGAAAAGTAAGAAAAGAAAGGAAAACCTATCAAAGCCATCAGCGGGACATCGATGCACCATGTCCCACCAGAATTCACTGTTTTTCCTCTAGCCAGAATATACCTCTCGACTGAACAACCGAATAGATGCACCCCATGCGGTAGCAAGAACCTCATACTCATCCTATCCCACCGACACACAAACCTCTGACATGGACCTTCTGTCCAAATCGGCAAGTAAAAGACACTTGCTTTGACCTGGACCTTTCATCCCAGTCAAAGAATTAAAAAACCTCCTTCCGTCGGCCTAAGGCCTCCATCTGAAGCTCGGGAACCAAAAGACCCCTCTCTTGCTTTGACACTAACCCCTGGTCAATGTATAAACCACTTCAGTATTACAACCCTTTGTCCCACATATGAATAAACCTATGGCCTAGACTCTCCATCTGCCAGGTGAGCCCCCTTCAACAGTTTGCCTGTCTGGCAACTGAGAATGCCGCCGAACAGCGCTACAACGTTGTACAGACCGCGCAAGAACAACAGCTCGGCGTGGGGGCCGGCAGCCATGATCTTCGGGTCCATCTGGTAGTCGACGGCGAGCCTGATGTAGAGCGCCATGTGGGTCAGTAAGGGTCCTTCCGTGCGTGTGTGGCGGCGCAGGCGAGGAGCTGGTGGGCGGTCTCGATCGCGAGGTGGATGTCCAACCTGTTCTCGGTGATCCGCTCCGCCATGGTCCCAATAGCCCGGAACCGATCCACTACCTCCGTGCGAATTACGTCAGTGTCATTCATGCCTCCCATGGGATCACACGGACCCTGTGACCCGACAGGGGTACAACCCTGGGGAAATCCTGGTGATTGGCATACGGACACCATGGGGGCAGCGTGTGGGCGGGCCTGTTCGTCACGGTGGAGCTTGCTGCTCCTTGCACTCGCCGCTGGTCGGCGCAGGGCCTGATCTTCTTCTTGGCTCACGCCCACCTCCTGACCACCAGCCACGCCCACGCCACCCCGAGAGCGACAGCACCACCCAGAATCAGGACCCACGCCATGAGAGGACCCCAGGGGCGATCACACGACATCGAAGCCCCTCCTCACATCGTCAGGTGTCTGCCCGGTCCGCAGCTCGTGCGGCGACGGGAGCGGGTTGTCCTCCTGGTCACGGACGTGGACCCGGAGGATGCGTAGGAGCGCCTGGTAGCGGTGCCACAGAGCGTCGTAGGTGGCGAGCGGCACCATCGGCGGCGGTATGGGCTCACCCCAGCCCATCAGGTCTCCTCCCCCGCCCGGAGGGTGCTGGCGATCCGCCCGACCGTCGCAGCTAGGTCAGCGATCTGCTCGTACTCGTACGACTCGAGCGGCTGATCGCTGTAGACGACGCAGCGCACCGGCCCGACCGACAGGTCCACCCAGCAGCGCCTCGGCGCACTCGTCGGCTCACCCACTGGTCTCCTCCCCCGACAGGGCCTCAGCGGCGTCTGCCTGCTCCACGAGCGTGGCGGCCAGCCGACGGGCCTCAGCGGGCGTGAAGCCCACGGAGTTGCGCCACCAGCCGACCTCGGGCGTGAAGGCCAGGAGCACGCAGTCGCTGCCGTGGCCGACGTAGGCGGTACCGCCACCGATGCACTCAGCAGGCACGCTCACCGGGTCTCCTCCCCCGACAGGGCGAAGCGAGCGACGGACTCGATGCCTACGATGGTGCCGAACGTGTCGTCCGTCTTGAAGGCGGCGGCGGCGGTGCCATGGATGACCTCCAGCGCCTCCCGCAGCCGCTCGATCTCGGCCTCGGCGGCGTCGGCACGCTGGGCGTGCACCCACATCTCCTCCATGTGGTCTGCGCCCGTGGGGTCATGCTTGCCCACTAGCTCTGCCAGCCGCTCCTTCTCTCGTCGGGCGTCCAGTAGGTCAGCAGCGAGGCCAGCTTGGTGGTGGCGCACTGTCCGCACGATGCCCACCGCTAGGTCGTGGAGGTATGGCCAGTCCGAGTCCTCACCCTCGCCGTAGTGGTCGAGCAGGTCCCCCATCACCTCCTCGTATGTGAGCTCAAGAGAAGAGAGAGAGTGAAATCAGCCAAGGAGGAATTAGTTTTGATTTGATTAGAGAAAGGCTTGTGGATCAAATCTAAAGCCAAAGTGCTCACTTGAGCTACAATTTCTTGTGTTCTCATCTTTTGTTTTCTTCATTCAAATCTTTGTTTTATGTGTGTTTCCGATACTCTATTTAGGGATTGGTTAAAGCTGTGAATCAGCAGTGAGGGCTGTGTCCTTGTGTGGGTATTGAAGCTGTGAAGCAACGGTGAGGACTATGTCCTCATGTGTATGTGGAAGCTGTGAATCAGTGGTGAGGACTATGTTCTCGTATCAAGCTATTAGTCAGTGGTTGTTTGTGGATTGAATTCTCGTTCTGGGTTTATACCCTTAAGCTGTGAGTCAGCGGGAAGCCTCACTGTGTTCCGATGAGGGGTGGACGTAGGTCTACAAGTTTGCATACTGAACCACCTTAAAATCCTATGCTCTTGTGGTTATTTGTGTTTGCATCCATTTTTTCTATCTCCTATTCACAAGTTAAATCTATCAATCACTACAAATCGTTTTCACTTCTACACTTCAATCTACTCACACACACACCCGTCAGGTGTTTGGGTTATTCCGCATTTCTTTAAGTAGTCATATTTATTTCAAATTGGGCATAGTTTTTTATAAAAAAAAGGCATAATCAATTCATGTCCCCCTCTTGATTACGGTTGCACCCAAGGACCTAACACTCGGTATTAGAGCCTAACTCTATTCTATCGAGATCCAGTGATTTACAGAGGAAACATGTGTGCAACAATAGTCATTAGGTCACTTGCTGAACAATCTTCAATGTATTCTCCGCCTGTGTTTAAAGGTTTTAACTATGCCTTGTGGGTTTGTTCACTCTATGAATCCTAAGCTTTGGAAGTTGATCTCTCCTGGTCCTCATGAATTACCAAGAGATAAATCTGAATGGACTAGTGAACATAGGATAAGAAATAATGATAATCTTAAAGTTTTGAATCTGATGAAAGCTGCTATTAATTCTAATTCCTTTCCTTTTATATCTGTCTATAGCTCGGCCAAGGAGATATGGGACTACCTGATCAAATATCATGAAGGGAAGCTGGAGAATGAATGCTTGATCGCAAACAATAATGAGAATGCCAGTGAGGAAGAACAAGAGGTAAATTCTGAAACTGATAAAGCATCTCTTGAGGAATTAATGGATGCTTATGAAAACTTGCTAGATAGATATAAGAAAATTAAATCTGAAAATAAAAAGTTGAAAAAGAAAATCAAAAACACCACTCATGCTTCTCCCTATGAAAAATGTTCACACTTTAAGGAATTAAGTGAGTCCTTCATGTTTGATGTCGAAATGCAAAAGGATCAAATTACATGCTTAAGAAATGAAAATAACAAACTTCTGGTCAGAATATCCGAGCTTCAAGAAACTGAAAAAGAGTTGAAAGAAAAATTACAATCAATGTGAAATGGTCAAACACTACATGATGAATTAATTTAGATCTTGAAGCTCATGGAAGAAATGTTGGGAACAGACGGTGGTCAAGCTAGAGGGGGAGGGGGTGAATAGGTTGACCCCTCGGGTCACCTCCAATTCCTGCTCCCCAACCTGCGAGGCACTTCGCCCTGCGCCTCAGAAGGGGCCATGGCCCCTGACACCTCTGTCATGCCTACAAAAGGCAAGTGGCTATGTCAGTCTCCAAAACCAGGCAAAGTCATAGCCAGTACGTGTCTAGTGCCAAAAGCCCTTACCTGATCGGGCATCCTCTGAAGCCTTCCACGACTCGAAGTCAGGGAACGTCTAGATGTTGGGGGCAATTTCATCCATTGCACGAAGAAACCCCTCCATGTCTATCTCGTACTCGACCCCGTCATCAGGCAAGGGGTCCACCTCTTGAGGAGGTGAGAAGGCCACCTCTGCACCAGTCTCCAATGGAGCTACAAGAAACAAACCCAGCAAGACAGGGTTAGTCAGACGTCATAGCTAAGCCAGCAAGGAACAAAAAGGCCAATGCGATGCTTACTTAAAGCTGACTCTGCCTTGATGTGTTCGCCAGCCTCGGGCCCCCGAGAGGACTCGCCAGCACCCGCTACCTCAGCATCCACGCGAGGGTGCTTCCGCCTAGGCTGAAGGCCCCCATCTCCGCTCCTGAAAGATGTCCCTGTAGAGGGAAGATCCCCCTCCACTGCGGAGCCTCTCAACAAACACAGCAACATACAACATCTCAGTCACATACCTCAGGAAATGGGAAGGCTGAAATGACACACTAAGCGAAGGATCTCACCTAAGGCCGCGAAAGGAGTCAACGGTAGAGGGATCAACTGCTCCGGCCTCAGTGCCAGTACCCGGTCAGCCTTCGCAACTGCCTCCCGAATGTCCCTCAGAGTTTGAGCACACTCGATATGGGACACGAACTCTACAGGTCCGGCCAACCCGATCGCCTAGCCGATGTGTCGTCTCCAGGCATCGCCCATCATGTCAGCAAAGCTCCCTTCAGGGAGCACCCAGTCCAATGAGCCCTTCTTCCTAAAGCCGCATTCGGCTAGGAATTGGGTCCACCAAGTCTTCGGCACCCTCGATCGGGACGCCCCAGCTCCAACCACTGCTGGAGCCCCCTACACCTATCTCAGGGGCTTCAGTGCCCCACTGTAGCCTCGACCTGTAGACAACGAACCCTGGCTGCTCCGGGGACACTGCTGTGCCACCCGCTCCACCTCCCGATGAAGCCTGGCAAAGCGGGTCCTCAGATACTCATCATCCAGTGGGATGGGAGGTAGATCCTCCCTCAGAAGAGGACCCTCCTCAGCCTTCTTGATTGCTGAGGCCTTCTACTAGTACAGGTGGCTGTGCTTGAACCACCACCTGGCATAGTGGACGTCGAACCATCCTCGACGCCCCAGTCCTGGCGTCGACAGCCACTCCGGCTCTCGACGGTAGTAGAAATCCCACCATGCTGCAGCCAACAAGTGGGTGTCTCTACCTCTATACTGTTGACTTGTCAAAGGAAATTGTCGATTCGGCAGAATCCCCTGGTTGCATCCGAAGTTCCTCACGAACCGATGCGAGTAGTATAGCTCCAAGAAATACGTCATGGATCGGTGCAACGCCAGCACCGCCAGTTGGGTGCTCATCACCCACTCTGTGTACAATGCCGTGTCTGGGTCCCGCTGGTAGGGGAGAGCACTAGTCGCCCCTCCACTCGACGACACAAGGAACATGCGAGAATCCCTCATGGCGTAGTCAAAGGGTAACCCCTCCTCGCCCTTGCTGGGCAGGTAACACAGGGCTCTCCTAGCCCCCTCTAGCTGCATCGCAGCATCTCCGTCTGGCTGGCCGGTGAAGCTAAACAGCAAAGGTGCCGTCGGATTCGCCACGGTCCCCTGAGTCACTAGTCCCGAAAATAGCAGACCAGCCCACACACTAAGCTAGTAGGTCGGCTAGAGTAGACTCCTCTCGCGTTGTGTCGGATGCGCTGCCAGTACTCCTAGCCCCTGATATATATTGGCCAACGTTGTGGGAGCTAGAGCCAGTCTCTATCCTTCTGCCAACAAACACGCGTGCCACAGTAGCTCAACTCTCAACAGGTCATCCTCCCCGTGCGGGACCACAAATGTCGCAAACCAGTATGCCAAATAGGCTGCTAAGTGCGTCATGCCCGACAGCCCATGGGGGTTCCACCCCTCCCGTGGCACGTAGATGTACCATGAGTATGTCTGGAACCGCAGTTCCACCTCTGTATACTCCTCCCACAGAGTCTGGTATCTTGCAAACTCCTGGTAAAAATAAAAGGGCCCATTGTAGAAATGGCAGACCCACACGTTCAGTGGCACCCTAGGAGTCTGTGTAGCCTTTTCTCTCCCAGCTAGGGCTAAGTCCCTCTAGGTCTTTAGTAGATACCGATAGCTGTAAGGAACTCGGTATTGTCCCTGCCCATCTGTGTGGCTACGATGGAGGTCATCCAGCACTACCTCCTCATATCTCTTGCCGCTAATCGATAACCCTGAGATCCGGAACAGAGACCACAACTCTAGTGAAGTCTCCCCCTCAGCCATCACTATTGTGTTCCATCGACAGTTAAAGTGCTCTAGCAATGCCTGTAACAGCCTCGTGTAGCAGGGGTACGCGTACAAGGCCGCAGTCACGGCATACTTGATGCCAACTCTGTCCAGTAGCACCTGGTAGTGGTGCACTATCCCTATCAACAACTTAATGGCTCCCTGATGGTACCGGTGTAAAGGAATCACTACCTAGCCGCCATACCAAATGACAACTATCTGCCACAGAATCCCATCCAGAAGGCTGTGATCGTCATAGCCCTCTCTAGCATACTACAGCCAAGACGGCTCCAGCACTAGTCTAGTCGTACCCTCTGTCTCGATCTGGTGATGGCCGTGCAAATCCCAAGAGGCAGGACCCATCGCTCCAACTAGGACCCCAAACTGATCTGCTCTGCTAAAGAAGCCCAAGCACTCAGCAGTGGGGAACTAGCACTGCCTCCAGTAGTCTCCAGAAAATCTCGAGAAGCCGCAGAGAATGACCCCGTGCAGGCTGTCCCTGCCTACCAGAATCGCCAGCTCGAGTCAGCGGCGCGCTCCAGCAACCTGTGAGTCTCCCTCATCCATGTCGGGTGGGATGTAGCTCCAGATGATCTCGAAAAGGTGGCGGTCCAGAGGGAACTCTGTTGGGTAGCCTCCACTGTGATCGTAGGTGTACAGCCCACCTGCCTCTGAAATCCGGGCCAACTCTACGGTCCCAACTCCACTTGCCCCCTCTCCAACGGGGCCCTCGGCTACCACCGTATGCCCAGAGTCAAGCTACTCCACACTAGCTGCAGTGATGACTGGTAGGCCTAGAGGTGGCATGGGCCGCTCAGTCCTCCTCACCCAATAATCCTCCTCCTGGGCCACACACCTTGGGACCCGCCCGTCTCTGCCAAATCGTGCCATAGCTGCAAGACAAAGCACGTGCCATAGCTGCAAGATAAAGCACAAAAATGGTCATCACATCAGAAAGTCAACATATACAATGCAACATAATGAGAGCACATGAAATGTCAAAATACAACTACAACGACCTAGAATGAGGGGCTCAGGGGCCGTACGCCCTCATCTCTACCTCCGACGCATGCTCCGTGGGGGGCATTTGTTGTACCCAGATAATTCCCCAACAAAAATGCCAAGGCACAAGGGCTCGGAAATTTCCCAGAACACCTTCAAGGCATGGGCTACTTAGCCTTTCCTACAACTCGGTGGGCCTGACTCAGGGCCCCAACTATCTAGCCATGACATACGGTGACACCGGTAATTGATTGGGATCACTCTCGATCGCTCAGTTGCGGGCTTTGCCCACGCTCTACATGGCCAACCGGGCCAACCCAAGGGCACCCCGACTACAAGCCACGCCACATGGCACCCAACAACAAGGCTATGGCCTACCCCAAGATGCCTTCTTCCAACCCTCCAAGGTCAAAGGTAGACCTAACTAATTCAACCACAGGCTTAGGAGGCCCCCAGTATGCATATACGGCTCACACGCGTGTGCCGAGCATTTCCCCGAACACATTGTGGGCACATATACCCTACTTATGTCAAAAATATTAAGTAATTTCCTTATTATTAATTATCGATATCAATACCGATGAAAATTTTGACATCACCTTTTGGTTAGAAATTGCTGACGACTTTTAGAGGCAAACAAATTACGTCAAAAATTAGTGAGCTAATTGTATAGATGTCCATATTCCATCGAACATACGTCTGAAATCCATCAAAAATTAACTTTGGGACGTATTTTCGACGGATTTGCGATGCAATATGGACGTCGAAAAAATCTATTTTTCTTGTAGTAATTCTCAATCTTTCATGGATAAATAAATATAGTGGGATGTTTATTTGGTTAATCAGCTACTGTATTTGTCTCTCTCTCTCTCTCTCTCCCCTCCGTGAGATTGAATGGTAAGCTAAATGTGGGGAGTCCCATAGGGTTTGTCTCTTTGATTTGTTCCCGCAGTGTCTCTCCGAGCCTTTCCCGGTGAAATAGCTTCTAGTAAATGACGAATCCTCGAAGGGATCAGGGACCTGTGAATCCATCACATGGCCCTTGCATTCCTTGATTTACTATTTGAGGAATATCGAAGCACTCTATCCCTTGTCGTGGCTCGACACGTTCTATTCACAGAACCAGTGGGATTTGCATACTTTCAACCTTGCAATTCTACCTGTTTGAATGTCTACACAACCTCTGGCCTCTGTATCTCACCCTCAGGTGTAATCAGACCACTCCCTTGGCATGAAAACTCCTGAATCCACTTCTTTTTCCCCTTCCAGTTCGTAAATATCCCTGATATGGCGACCAAGCATTGTAGCTATAGCGACGTTGCCGCCGAAGTGCTCGGACATCTCACTGCCGCCCAGCCGCCGATTGGCACCCCTTTGGCCGCCAGATGGCATCTTAGCCATCGTCTCACTCTGCCAACTACCATCTCAAATCTCTTGGCTGCCACTTCAATACTCTCCTCTTCTTGGCTTCCATCTCACCCTTTAGCCACTGGGTCAGGGGCCAGGCCCTTCTATCCCAGTCGCCATATGACCCTCCCTCGCTGTAGCCTGCTGCCGTATGGCTTCCTCTGTTGACTTCCCTGGTCTTCTATGGTTCCCCAGGAATTGGATGCTACACAGAGCTATACTAATGAGATTTACATCTCTACTATGCGAAGGTTTTTTTTTAATCACCCTGTTAGGTTAGGGAGATCCACCATCTGCTATGGTGTGTTCTTCTCCGACCTTGCCTGAGGGAAAAGGAATAAAGTGCCCCGATGATAGATGATGCCCCATGGTTGGGACTCAGGCTTCTGTTGGCCTACATTTTCATGGACTTTGTCTCAACATTCCATGGATGGATATCCAATATGTTCCTTGGCATGCTCTATAGCCAAGGGGAAATGCTGTCTGAATTCATTCAAGGGGGATGATATATTATACCGTATTTTCTGAATTACCCCTTTAGGTCATGAAGGTCTGCTAGTTCCTATGACATGTTCTTCAATGGCCTTATTAGGGAAATAATGAATAAATCATTGTAATAGCAGATAGTGTCCCATTATTTCTCACCCCTTGTGGCTCTCGGGTTTCGATATGCCCATGAATTATGGACCTCGTCCCGGCTCTGAAGTCAGAAATGGAACTCTATTTCGAACCGTGGCTGATGCTGGAAGAAAGGTGCTCCTCTGATGTATATCCATGGAGGAGGCTTGGATGGTCATGAAGGAAGTCCATGCCGGATCCGCCAGTGCTCACCAGGCTGGGTCAAAAATGAAGATTGAAATCAAGAAGTTGGGATATTATCGGCTAACTATGTTCGATGACTGTTGCAACTATGCCAAGTCATGTCATAAATGCCAGCAGCATGCTGCGATTCCAAGAAGACCCCCAACACATTTGCACTCGACGGCCCCCAGTTGGCCTTTCGCTCAATGGGGCATTGAGTTTGTGGGCCCACTCCCTGCGTCTTCATCAGGATGCAAATACATTCTAGCGGCCATGGATGACTTCTCCCGCTGGGCGGAAGCTGTGGCTCTAAAAGAAGTGACGGGAGAAATCATAGTCAGGTTTGTCCGTCGAAACATCATATTTCGATTCGGCGTGCCCGATCGGATTGTCTCTGACAATGGGAGTCACTTCCAAAACCAAAAGGTCTACAGATTGACCGACAAATTCAAAATTGATTGGAGGACGTCCACTCCCTACAACCCACAAGCAAATAGGTTGGCGGAAGCCTTCAGTAAAATACTATGCACACTCCTTGCCAAGACGGTCAACTCTAGCATGAGGGATTGGGAAGACAGGATGTATGAAGCACTATGGGCGTATCACACCTTGTACAAGATCCTGACAAGTTGCTCACCATTCTCCTTGGTGTACGGCTCAGAGGTGGTCATCCCGATAGAGCTGGAGATACCCTCACTACGAGTGGCAATCCAGCACGAACTGGTGAAGGATGGCCGAACCAATACAGAAAGAAGACTAAAGGAGCTCTCCGATCTAGAAGGATGGCAGCTCAGAGCCCAGCAGAACATACAAGTCTACTAGGCCCGTATGACCTGCGCCTTTGACAAACTTGTCAAGGAACGTGAATTGAAGACAGGAGACCTAGTCATGGTTAAACGAAGAGAAGTCATGGTGGCCAATCCCAAAAGTAAATTGAATGAAAATTGGATAGGACCTTATGTGGTCCAGAAGGTCTATAAAGGCAGTGCTTATGTCATCGTCAACCACCGGGGGAAAGTTCAATTTTTACCCCTCAATGGGAAACACCTAAAGTTATACCATGCACTGCTTCCCCAGCTCGGCGATCAATTGAAACCAATACCACACAATGAAGAAGATTCCATCGTGGAGCTTTTTGCATAAAGCACCAAAAACTCAACTCGGCGCCCATGGCCCTCCAAGGCCTCAACCGAGCGGCACAGCTTAGACCTTCCGTCTAAGCTGGTTAAACCCGATTCCATTGCACTGGCATAAACCCAATGTCGACGATACTATCACACCTTTGTGATCCGGTCCCACCATGATCATCGAAAAAAAAAGAGAGAGAAAGGAAGAAAAAGAAGAAGAAAGAAGTGGTTCCTTAGTGTCCCTAACGTGGCATCTTCACTGAAAGCTCCGATTTAGACCTTTCATCTTGGTTAGGAGACAATCGAAATCGTTGCGTTGATGCAATCCCAACATCGACGAATCCACTTTACGCGGCATCGGTTTAAGACGGTCAAATGAAAACCCTGTAGGAGATGAGGATTTATATTGAGACCCTTATCAGCTTTGCCAAAGTTAAAATATTTTAACTTGACTACCCCTCTTCTTTTACAAAACTACCCTTCTTTACTTATAAATGTCCTTCAGCATATTAAGCGTATATCTTGAACGAATAATTTTTAGGTAAACCTTTCTTCTTTTTCTTCTCATCGATCAAACTTTCGGCTAGACTTTTCATCCTTCCCCCTAACTTTCTCTACCTTTTTCAAGGTCCTTTCACATAGATGCATCTGATGGACCATCTCTATATAGGTCTAGATATTTTGAGGTCCAAGTTGATTTATGAAGGAGCATATGGTGCCAATCTTGAGAATTGGAGCTCATACTCCACCGCTGACATCATGCCCTACCTTACCTAGGCAAATTCTGTCACCTTTCTCTCCTTAACGTGTTCAGAAAAATACTTTGCTCAGAAGAGCTCAAGGAATTCCTCCCAAGTGACTTGCACATTTTGTAGATGGGCCGATGTAGCCTTCTACCATACACTTACATCTTTGTTGAGTTGGAATATGGCGAGTAAGACTTTTTCTTGATTGGTGCATTGCATAACATTGAAGATCCGGTCCATCTCATCAATCTAATTTTTAGCCTCATCAAGATTTGACGATCCTGAGAACCGTGGAGGGTTCATACTCCGAAAATTTTGATGAAGAACATCGGCGTCATCCCGCGCGCTAGCTTGAGCTATGGTTTGTAGGGCCTGGGTAAGACCTGTAATCGTTTGTTGCATCGCTTCCCAATTTGCACAATTTGCAGCCATTATGGAAATGAGGTACCTAAGATAATGAACCATTAGTTATTCCATATGGAATTTGTGGGGGTTAATCCTAGAAATAAATTCTAAGTAACTATCTCAACCCGGGCCCAACCCAATTCTCACATGGGTTTAGAAATTTCTTCCTAATTCATAGGTATGGGTCCTTAGACCTTGGACTTAGCCTATGACATGACATTTTTCCTAGGGCTTACTTATGCCTATGCTCTGATATTAACTTAACTATCACGCTCCGAGATATGTAACGGAAGTAATATCGAGAACGTAAACAGCCGACAATACGTCTCAAGCTAGCAATAGAATTAAAGCGCAATGAACATCCACATAAAAGAAGAATGCACAAGGGTATATACTCAAAAAATCCAACTTTATTGAATAATGGTAATCAAAGGTTTACATGGACACCAAACTTTGACTCCTTAATCCTAGACTCAATGAAAAGGAAAATTACAACATGACTCTTGACACTATACAATCTAGGGCTTCTCTCGATCTTCATTCGCTGTCACCCTTGGATCCATCATTTGAATAATTCAAATTCGTACCGCTAGAGTTTCTTGAAAATATTGAAAAAGTAAAGAATGAGTACACTTGCCCAGTAGGTATCTTCGTATCAACATGAAAGTAATATTTAAGTAATTAGCATTTTAGCTCAAAAAGGTAATATAAAGGCGATATGATAAAATATACGAATAAAACCAAAGTATCTCTAGTTAACAAGATATGGGTAAGATATACGGACATGATCAAGATAACTAGAATAGTCCATTATGGACATTATAAATAAATATTCTCCCATCCTTAAATCCATGGCCAAGCTCCATTTTATTCATAAAATTCCCTACTATCCAATACCTTATGGGCAATGTATATCCAGTGAATCACGCCAATGGTGACTCACTTTCCATTCTGCAACACCACGCTAACATTAGTCTTCCACTGACCGTGAAAGCAGAATTTAACTACGCACCCATTGGCAACTGTTTATGCATGACAACGCTGGCCAATTGGGCAGCCAGGCAAGCAGTTTCCCGAAACTTGCTTTTGGAACTGATGGGCAGTACCATATGCACGGTACATAGATAAGCTCTTCAGTCTCTTCTACTAGCTCCTAATCTTCAATACATCAGTTTCCTCCTCTAGTATCTACTCTGGGTCATCTTCCGGGTCAATGGTATCCAACTTTGTGAAAGAACCCATAAATTTAATGTCTATAATATTCTCATAAGGTCCTTCCTGTAGGCCCAATCAAGAATTAGGGCTGTTAGCTTCCTGCCCGAGGCGAACTGACCTGCCCAGAGCACACATTCCTTGAAACATGCCTGAGCAGGTGAGCCAGCCTAGATTCCTAATGTTCAAGCACAAGCATGGCACAAGCCTGACTTCCAGTGGTCTCAGCTCAAGCCTACTTTCAGGTATATCGAGCTTATGCTTGAGCTTAACCCAAATCCTGTACATCATGCTTAAGTCTAAAATATTTGCACATAAAACCTGCCATAGTCTAGACATGAATTCCCATGCATTAAGTCAGATCTGGGTCCAAAAACCTCAGTCTAGTCCTGCAGCAGAGCCCCCAGCCCAGCCACCTCAAAAGACAATCACCTGTGAACTCAAAATCTGCCATACGATCAACCTTTGTAAATGATGCCGTGGCTGAGAAGAAGCATCAGGTGATCCCTAATGAGTCATGATCTACAGGGTAAGGTTGTCAGTAAGACTGTCACCTGGATGTGTGAGCCCAAACATCATGGGTGATCTGAGAGAAACTTGATTCAAAAGGGAACACCACGTTCTACAGACAAGTTGTTTCCTTGGACATCTTTTTTTTTCCTTTCTCCTCATTTTCCCCCTCATCTTTCACATCTACTGTTTCCTTGGCACCATGTCTCCTGACAGGTCATCGTTTCCTTGACTCCTTTCTCTTTCTTTCACATGTCTTACTTTCATTTCCTTGGACTTCTTTCTTTACTTTCTTTCACATGTCCTACTCTTCGTCTTCAGTCTTCTATGATCACTTTCAGTCTGCTCTGTCGGCAGAAGGTCCGCACTTCTTCCCCTCAAATTCAGCATGCAAGTGTACACGGTGAGGAAAAGAGCAAAGCACATGCACACAGAAAAAGAAGGGGAAAGGCAACTAGATAGAGAGCATATGCACCATGGGAAAAATGCAATGGTTTTCCCCAATTAAACATTAAGTCACTCGTGTGCATCATTGCTTCACTGCTGATTGGCTACCATTTTCTGGTCAAAAAATTAGGGTTCCATTCACATACATAATGCAGAAATCCTGCCTAGTTGACACTACAAACTGTACAATTGAAGATTTACATGTGGGTAGCCATCTGCAACACCCAAAAGACAGGCTCAAACCACTGACTAGGGGTCGTCATTCCGCCCCCTCTTATTAAGGACTTCCCTTGAGCAGGGCATGCATTTGAGAGTGACTTGTCATAACCAACCGCCTCCAAAGAATGGTGCCCCTACTAAGGCCATACCCGGGATACAACCCAGCCTAAGAGGGAGGAATAGAAGAAAATTTAGGATAAGTTTTGTGCAGGATGAGAGATATCAAGACTCGAGTTCCTTCCAAGGCACTACCCCGCAAAGAGATAGTCTGTTACGCCGAGACTTTGTGTCTTTAATTTTTTGAGGACCCTTAGGCACGCATACAATTGGGCTCATGACGTCCCACGGGACTTTGCCACTCTTGCCATGCCTTTGATTTTAATAATTTATCTTTGATTTTTATTTTGATTTTTGATCTTGATAGCCCTTATTGGCCAGATATTACAAGAAGCTCACCTTTTGAGGGTCAAGATTGTCCCTATTTGAGACCTCTCCCGTATCGAGGAGCACCTAGGTTGGTCATCTTATCCATCAACCTCTTGCCCCTGCACTCGGTCGAGCAAAGAAGAGAAAAGGCCTTCGTGCATACCCAGAGTATGGCCAAAGTAGCAACGGTGTTGCTCTAGAGGAGATCGACTATGACTGACCGTGAAGTGTGTGAAAAACCTTACTCGAGAGGTCACCCTCAATGATCGGGGAAGAAAATTCCAACTCCAAGCGCGGAGCTATTACCAACCTAAGATGCTGCAGAAGTGAAATAGCATTATAGCCATGCGCATGAATGATAAGAGTAATAACAATGATAACATATTCTTTACACAAAATGAATATACCTTTGCAAATCCATAGCATGAAACTAGCATCCTAAAGTGATCTTGACCATCGAGTAACGTTTTCCTTGCTTTGACAGGACCAAGATGAAAGGAGAACAAAGGATTGGATTCCTCAACACGGAGGAGCATCAGACATCATACTGGACGAAGAAGGATAAAAAGAAAGAGAGACAAGGGCTAGAACTCCCTCGTTAAGGCACAGAGACCCTGATGATAAGGAACCAAATACAGAATAAACAAGGATTAGTTGAGATCAAGGCGAGCTAAAGCCTCAAAAACAACAAGAGAAAGGGCGAAGACCCCAAAAGGGTGAAACAGAAGGAATAGAAAGACAACGAGAGGATTATTTTGAAGGTAAAGAAGAGGGAGAATGATCATCCGACATGGTTGAAGAAAGAGAAGTGTAGACATCCGACAGGGTCAGAGAAGGATCAGAAGCAACACCCAGAAGTCCTGGAGAAGAATCAGAGGTAACACCTAGAAGTCCCGGGGAAGAGAAATCAAAAGATATCCAAAGATAGGGATGAAAGAAGGGCCTAGGGCGAGGCCCAGAATCTTGAGAGGAGGGATAATCTAGAGATTACGGATGAAGAGGAGAAGAGGAAGAGGGGTTTGTGGACCCAGGAAGAGAGGCGAAGATGATGGAAATAGGATCAGATGGAGGCAGGTACACCACCCAAGGGTGGGAGCTGAGTAGAAGAAAAGATGAATGAAAAGAAGGGGAGGAAGAGGTGGACCCCTGATCATTCTTCATCACCTGGACTCGAGCTTTCAATTGTTTTGTAGTAGCATTCAGTCCAAACCTATTGTTAAATTCTGATCGCATTGCTTCCCATGCTTCGGGCTTCCAACTAGTTGATGCCCTTTTTCCAGTTCGATGATATTCTACTAGCATTTTAGTTAGATAAGCTGAATGAGTTTCATCCCACCTCAACCTTTCATTAGGAGCATTTGTCGAAGATACTTGTGTTTCAAACACCATATCTCTCATGTGTTAAAATATATAATAATAAACTAATAATTCAACAAAATATATATCTAGTTGACTTTTTTCATGAATTTTTATTATGGTCATAAAAATCATATAACAATCTGTATCATTCATGAACTTGTATGACTCATTTTTTTTTCTTACATTATAGTATATGGATTTGTTCACTCATTTAGAGAATCTAATTCACCATTCATAATCATAAAATAAACAAAGATTGTAACTTAATTATCAAAGATAACAAAACATGCCTGAATAAATTTCATATGCCTACGTGTTCTCCACGTAAAATAAAAACAATTCAGATAACAAAAAAATTCAAATAACAATTCATGTTCTCATATATGCATATGAATGGGCCACATAGGGCCACAGACGAGAGGAAGGGCGGAGGACAGTGCAGGGGCGCCGGCAGAGGTGCAGGGCCGCCGGCCGGCGAAGGGCGGTGCAGGGCTGAAGGCAGAGGAGAGGGGGGGCGGAGGGCGGTGCAGGGGCGCCGACAGAGGTGCAGGGCTGTCGGCAGAGGAGAGGGAGGGCGGAGGGCGGTGCAGGGCTGCCGGCAGATGAGAGGGAGGGCGGTGCAGGGTGGAGACGAGCCGGAAGAGGAGAGGGAGGGCGGTGCAGGGCTGCCGGCAGACGAGAGGGAGGGGTGCATGCAGTGTGGCGGGGAGGGCGTTTCTGTATAATGGAGGGGTGTAGGGGTGCATGCACGGGGCGTCGTTGTGCGGCGGGGAGGGGTGCAGGGGAAAGGGACGGTGCATGCAGTGCGGGCCGGCGACGCTGCATGCACAGGGCGTTGTTGTGCGGCGGGGACGGGTGCAGGGGTGCATGCACAGGGCGTCGCTGTGCGGCAGGGAGGGGTGCAGAGGAAAGTCACGGTGCATGCAGTGCGGGCCGGCATCGCTATGCGGCGGGGAGGGCGTGTGCGGCGGGGAGGGGTGCAGGGGTGCATGCACAGGGCGTCGCTGTGCGGCCGGGAGGGGAGGGACGGTGCATGCAGTGCGGGCCGGCGTCGTTGTGCGGCGGGGAGGGAGTCGCTGTGCGGCAGGGAGTGGTGCAGGGGAAAGGGAGGGGTTGCGGGTTTGCATACCTTGATCCCGGGAGGTAGACGCCGCCGGGTGAGGAAGACGCCACCGACAGATGGAGACACCGCCGGGTGAGGGAGACGATGCAAGGAGGTGAGAAGGACGACGACGCGGTGAGCGAGAGGAAGGCGCCGCGAGCTTCCTTAAAAAAAAATTGCTACGGGGTTGTTTTTATTTGGAAAGAGATTTCAATGGAGTAGGATTCTTCCCTAAAAATTAGGGAAGTAACTACCAAACGTGGTTAGTGGGATAATTACATCCCCCGCAAGGAGAGAAAACCTTTGATTAATTACCGAGATAGCGAGCCACCAAGGTCGAAATAAGATGCAAAGGATGCATAGGACAAGATCATGTAAGATGCTTTAATCTAACATGCAAGAGAGGCATGGTTTATTAAATCGGAACCTTCAATACGTGGTGGAGAACCTAGGTCCGAAGACCACAATCACACATAGCAAGAGCTTCCCGTCGGGCATAACCCGACTTTCCGCCAATGCCATTTTATATACAGAGGGCTCATACAAGTAGGCATGCATCAACATGGCATTCGTGTTTAAGCTTAAAGCATGACAATGGAATCATGAAGATAACTAATTCAGACTTAAATAGTCCCTTTTTATTTGATATGTTGTTGATCAGGTTTACTAAGTTCCGTCAAGAGAGTCGGAAGTCACCCCGAAGACGAGGAGAGGATTAAAATGACACGACGACATGAATCGGAGCAAAACTGGCACGGTACGCATAGGTATAGAGTTAATACGGCATGCCCAAGCGTAGGAATAATGTTAAACCGACGCAGTCATGGCAAAAAGGCCAATCCGGCGAGATGGCCTTGGGGAGCGCTGGAATAGGGCACACCGGAATTAAAGCTTTTAAAATTTTAGTAGAATGAATCTAGAGCTATTACGATGCAGAGGGGGTGCACGCCAGATTAGGGCGCACCGATTTAAGGCCGCATTAGATTAAGTGATTTGTGTGGAATTTTGATTTATTTTGGTCTGTTGAGATTTTTTAGAGTGCCTTGGGGCTAATTGGGTTAATTATTTATTGGATTGGAGTTCCGGACTCCCCAAAAGTAGAGTCACGAGCCTGTGCGAGGTTTGTACTCGAGCATGATGTTCATTGTCCTTTAAGAAGCACGTTCATTAAGTCTGAATCACGAGTTAAAACCCGACAAAAATTCAGCAGCATCTCCCCATCCCTGGAGGGTTGCGGGGGGAAAGTGGGGATATGTCCACGTGGCGGAGCAAACCTCTTAGAGTCGAGTGGCACAACGGTGGTCGGTGTACCCGAACGGAAAGGAAACCCCGAGGACTAGCCTACTAGGGGCACCATCATTCTGTGGGTTAGAATTAGCTGGATATGTTGACCGATGGGGCAAGCGAGGACCCCGAGGGCTAACCTACAAGGGGGCACACGACCCGTAGTCAACACCATATCCGAAAGAGGGACGACCAATAGGGAAGGAAACAACGAGGGCTAGCCTACGAGGGGCACACATCCCATGGTCACCACAATGTCCCTAAGGACTGTGGGTTTGATATCTAGCTAAACCCTATTACTGCTCACCTCATGGCCCATAGGGAATTCGTGTCATGAATAGACACAGCGCTTTGACCGAATGGCATTTCAAAGAAGTCAGTGGGGTATATCCCCCTCCCTGGATTACTAAAGCAGAGTTATCAACAATAACCAAGCTCAGACATTCCAAATCACCCACGGAATAAGAAGGATACAACAACATATCATCATATCACAGTGGCCAATGGGTTGGAGAAAGGGCACTCACAGGGGTTAGCAGGTTAGTGCTCGCGGGGCTAAAGAGGTTAACACTCAGTAAAACTTTCATGATTTTTAGTCGTCATTTAGCCATATGAAAATAAGCACTTTTCTCACTGTGATAACCCTGTCTGGGTGACTGGGTAAATTGTAATATGACAGGTGTAATGTGATAAGTTTTATGAGTTTTGTGCCTAACGAAACCACATGAGAATTGATGGTGTAGGGGGGTTTTTCCATGTCCAAATGCAGCCCAACAACGCGGCCTGACCGCAAGCAAAAGTGCAGGCCCATCAAGGCAGAGGAGGCCCACTAAGATCACCCAGCTCTTTTAAGAGCACTTAAGGCTCAATAAATGTTGTTAATCCCCTGCATGAATGCGTGCCATGATGTACCCTTTGTCAGGCATCAAGCCAGAAGGAAAGTCAAGCTCCCTGCGAGGTGTTTGGCTGGGAGGAGCGCCCTTGGGCAAAAAATGTGGCGTCATGAGATTCAACTCAAGAGATTCGAATGGTAACTCAGCTCAGAGTTTCCTCGGGAGGCTTAGAGAGCCAACTCAATCCCGAATAGGAGGCCCAGAGTATTAACTCAGCTCCCATTCCATTTTTGGGAAAGAGTATTAACTCGGATCCTATAACGGCCTTGGCCCGATTACCGATAGAAGAGCCTTAACTTGATCATCAATGTTTTAGCTCGATCACCGGTGGAAGAGCCTTAGGTCAATCGTCAAGGGCCTTCTCTTGATCACCAGGGGAAGAGTCTTAACTCGATCGTCAAAGGCTTTAGCCTGATCGCTGATGGAAGAGCCTTAGCTCAATTATTGAAGACCTTAGCCCGATCACTAGTGGAAGAGTCTTAGCTCAATCATCAAGAACCTTAGCCCGATCATCGAGAGAAAAGCGTTAGCTCGATTGAGCAAGCTAGAGATCTTGGCAGCTCAAAAGATCAAAATAAACCATACGCGGGACACCTGGAGACTTACGTGGCTATAGAAGGAAGTCCCGAAATATCTCATTAAGTCCCATCACATCTTGATAATGTTACATTAAAAGTTGGAGAAGGATTTGATGCATAGCCCTTGAGAAACAGAACCACCACTCTGCCCCGCAATTAGCATGCATGGAGAAGGGGGTGTAATCCCCAGATGTGCTTTGTGGCCTCTAAAACGGTGCCACGACCCCAAAAGGAATGCCACTATGTAGATACTCTAAAGAAATAGGGAGGAATCGTAAGTTTCCGAGGAGTCAAAATGTCATTATCACCTACAAGATCCAACAGATATTCGCGCCTTTATGTTGCCCTGGCACGTGCGGTCTCATCAAAGCTCAAACCCCTAGAAGATCTCCTCAAGGCCTATATAAGGAGATTTCAATGATGTCCTTTAGGTTTGAGGCCAAGGTAGAACACCCTTAGTATTTCTGCATATCGGAATCCTCCTGGTTTGGAGAGAGAAAGAAGCGCAAGCGTAGTCCTTGTTTCCATGTTCCTCTTTCCACCATGAAACTACTTGCGAGCTACGCCACTTCGGTGAATGGTCCTTGGCTTCCCTCCCTCTTATATCTAGTCGTTTTGACAAACACTCTAGATCTCTCATTTTTGAGAACCTATCCTCCTTCCACTACAATAGCAACTGACTTGAGTGTAACGACAATATTGTTGACAGATTGGCTAGGACACGAGGTCTTTCGTCAGAATAGATTTATTCATTAGCAAGAAGATAATGCTAACGCAAAGGCTGAGTTTCCACCAATTCGAACGTAAGGTCCGTCGGGGGTGTTGTATAACAGTCGGCTAGGACACGAAGTCTTGCGAAAAAAGGAGTTTATTCATTAGCAAGGAGGTAATGCTAACGCAAAGGATGAAATTCCACTGACTCGGATGTAAGGCCCGTCAGTGATACTGCATAACAGTCAGCTAGGACATGAAGTCTTGCGCCAAAAAGGGATTTATTCGTTAGTAAGAAGGTATTGCTAACGTAAAGGGTGAAATTCTATCGACTTGGACGTAAGGTCCATCGGGGATATTGCATAACAGTCGGTTAGGACACGAAGTCTTGCGCCAGAAAGGAGTTCATTCGTTAACAAGGAGGTAATGCTAAAGCAAAGGGTGCATTTTATGCCGATTCGAACGTAAGATCTACAATGGCGGTACTGATATGACACCCGGCTAGGACACGAAGTCTTGCGTCGAAAAGGAGTTTATTCATTAGCAAGAAGATATTGCTAACACAAAGGATGAAATTTTATGTCAATTGAGATGTAAGGTCCATAATGGCAATGTCGTATGTATTATTATATATATTTTAGATCTCGGCCAGGATGGAGTGCCACTAGACCAAGATGAGTAGAGCTCGGCCAGGGCGGAGTGCCACTAGGCCAATGTAGGTAGAGCTTGGCCGGGGCAGAGTGCCACTAGACCAAGGTGAGTAGAGCTCAGCCAGGGTGGAATGCCACAAGACCAAGATAGGTAGAGCTCGGATAGGGCGGAGTGCCACTAGACCAAGGTGGGTAGAGCTCGACTAGGGCAAAGTGCCACTAGACCAAGATAGGTAGAGCTCGGACAGGGCAGAGTGCCACTAGACTAAGGTGGGTAGAGCTCAGCTAGGGCAGAGTGCCACAAGACCAATATAGGTAGAGCTCGGACAGGGCGGAGTGCCACTAGACCAAGGTGGGTAGAGCTCGACTAGGGTAAAGTGCCACTAGACCAAGATAGGTAGAGCTCGGACAGGGCAGAGTGCCACTAGACTAAGGTGGGGAGGGCTCAGCCAGGGCGGAGTGCCACTAGACCAAGGTGAGTAGAGCTCGGCTAGGGTTGAATGCCACGAGACCAAGGTGGGTAGAGCTTGACCAGGGTGGAGTGCCACTAGAGCAAGATAGGTAGAGCTCGGATAGGGTGGAGTGCCACTAGACCAAGGTGGGGAGGGCTCGGCCAGGGCGGAGTGCCACTAGACCAAGGTTAGCAGAGCTCGACTAGGGTGGAATGCCACCAGACCAAGGTGGGTAGAGCTCGGCCAGGGCAGAGTGCCACTGGACCAAGGTGTATTTTGGTCATTCTGGGAATCCCGGTTGAGCTATGTGATACAGCTTCATATGTTTTCCATTAAGGTGAGATAACTGGATAACTCTTTTGTGATCTACAATGACATTGGCACCCCCTTCATATACTCGGTGGATGACATATGGTCCGACCCAGTTTTCACACAACTCCTTAATGAAAAACAAATGAAGCTGTATCACGTGGCGGGGTACCCAATTTTGCCTACCACGCCCATGCGGGTTTTCGTCACAACTGGGTTATAGCCATTTCTGCCCTTGTCCTGATGTAGGAACAAGGCCGACAGGGCACCTCTATTTTAAGCCTCATTTTCTTTTTCTTTTCTTTTTTTGAACAGATGATAGAAGAATGTTGTCGGGCCAAAATGTGATATTGACCCTTGGTGACAGTAGGTGGTTATTGACTAAGGCATAGGACCTTGTGTCAATAAAGCAGTTTATTCATTGATAATGGGATAATGCCAGCGTGAAGGGGGAACTTTAGCCAGTTCAGGCGTAAGGCCCGTAACGGCAATATTGTTGACAGATTGACTAGAACACAAGGTCTTTCACCAGACAAGGTTCATTCATTAGCAAGAAGGTAATGCTAACACAAAGGCTGAGTTTCCATCGATTCGGACATAAGGTCTGGTGGGGGTGTTGTATAACAGTCAGCTAGGATACAAAGTCTTGCGCCGAAAAGGGGTTTATTCGTTAGTAAGGAGGTAATGCTAACACAAAGGATGAAATTCCATCGACTAAAACGTAAGGTCCGTCGGTGATGCTGTATAACAGTCGGCTAGGATATGAAGTCTTGCACCAAAAAGGGGTTTATTCGTTAGCAAGAAGGTATTGCTAACACAAAGGGTGAAATTCCATCGACTCGAACGTAAGGTTCATCGGGGATATTGCATAACAGTCAGCTAGGACACAAAGTCTTGCGCTGGAAAGGAGTTCATTCGTTAGCAAGGAGGTAATGCTAATGCAAAGGGTACATTTTATGCCTTTTCAGACATAAGGTCTGCAATGGCGGTACTAATATGACAACTGGCTAGGACACGAAGTCTTGCACCGAAAAGGAGTTTATTTGTTAACAAGAAGATATTACTAATGCAAAGGATGAAATTTTATGTCGATTCAGATGTAAGGTCCGTAATGGTAATGTTGTATGTATTATTATATATATTTTAGAGCTCCGCCAGGGCAGAGTGCCAATAGACTAAGACGAGTAGAGCTCGGTCAGGGTGGAGTGCCACTAGGCCAAGGTACGTAGAGCTTGGTCGGGGTGGAGTGCCACTAGACCAAGGTGAGTAGAGCTCGGTCAGGGTGGAATGCCACTAGGCCAAGGTAGGTAGAGCTCGACTAGGGCGGAATGCCACTAGGGCAAGGTGAATCAAACTCGGCCAAGGTGGAGTGCCACTAGGCCAAGATGAGTAGAGCTCGGACAAGGCGGAGTGCCACTAGACCAAGGTGGGTAGAGCTCGGTTAGGGCAAAGTGCCACTAGACCAAGATAGGTAGAGCTCGAACATGTCGAAGTGCCACTAGACCAAGGTGGGTAGAGCTCGGCTAGGGTAGAGTGCCATTAGACCAAGATAGGTAGAGCTCGGATAGGGCGGAGTGCCACTAGACTAAGGTGGGGAGAGCTCAGCCAGGGCGGAGTGCCACTAGACCAAGGTGAGTAGAGCTCGGCTAGGGTGGAATGCCACTAGACCAAGGCGGGTAGAGCTCAGCCAGGGCGGAGTACCACTAGACCAAGATAGGTAGAGCTCGGACAAGGCAGAGTGCCACTAGGCCAAGGTGGGGAGGGCTAGGCCTGGGTGGAGTGCAACTAGACCAAGGTTAGCAGAGCTCGACTAGGGTGAATGCCACCAGACCAAGACAGGTACAGCTTGGCCAGGGCGGCGTTCCACTGGACCAAGGTGTATTTTGGTCATTCTGGGAATGCCGGCTGAGCTGTGTGATATAGCTTCATATGTTTTCCATTAAGGGGAGAGAACTAGATGACTGCTTTGTGATCTACAAGGATGTAGGCACCCCTTTCATATACTCGGCGGACGACATACGGTCTGACCCAGTTTTCGATCAACTTCCCTTTGGGATTGGAGGCCATTACTTCTCTTCTTTTAACCATCACCAAGTCTCCTTTCTTGAATTCTCATCCCTTGACCAGCTTGTCGAAAGCACGAACCATGCGAGCTTGGTAGAGTTGGATGTTTTGTTGCATGCAAATATGCTCTCCTTCAAGCTCAGCGAACTCTTCTAATCTTCTTTCTATGTTGGTTTGTTCCTCACTAGCCAAACCATGCTGGATGGCAACTCGCAGCGAAGGGACTTCCAATTCAACTAGCACCATAGCTTCTGACCCATATATGAGGGTGAATGGCGAGCAACATGTTAGGGTTTTATAGATTGTACGATAGGCCTAAAGCGCTTCATACATCCTTTCTTCCCAATCCTTTTTATTAGACTTGACAGTCTTTGCCAATAGTGTGCATAGTGTTTTATTGAAGGCTTCTGCAAGCCCATTAGCTTGTGTTGTCCCTCTGGTTTTGATGATGACAATCAAGGGAATCCTTAATGACCCTAGGTTTCATGCTTGACTCCACACACACAGAGCCCCCCCCCCCCAATTCTGAGGTTGCTCTGATGGGACACCTCGTTGGTCTTCTAAGGAGGTCTTGATGGAGGTCCGTCAAGGCCTGGAGCTGGCGACACATCTCTGTTAGCTCATCGGTGGTGACATCTCAATGCGGCCGCGTGGATAAGGATGCCTCCTGTGATCCCCGATGGGAAGTGGGGCCCTAGTGGGACCCTCGGCCGTAGTTGCTGGTGTTGTAGTAGCTCCCACGGGGTGCCATGACTTTCTATTCGATTTCCCGCAGACGACGCCAAAAAGTGTAGAGGTGAGAAAATGGTCTCTTGAACCCTGTATCACATTTTTAATATTTATTTGTTGGGGAAGATCGTCCAGCCACCTGTAGAAGCCTGCCATCACCAGAGAGATGGCGTCAGAAAGAGTCCTGGGAGTTACCTTAGGGGACAACCCTCCGATGCTTAAGTCAAAATCTCGCTATGTAGGGATCAATAGAGAATGGAGGAGAGAGAGAGGATAAGGGTAGAGCAATCAAGCCTGGAAGGGAGATCCGACTTCCGGAGAAGTGCTCGTCGCACCCTACGGTTTCTCGGAGGGCACTCGCGAGGTCAGAGGCATGCTCGGAAGCGGGTCGGGCTCTCCTCAGTAGAAGGCTCTCTCTGCCTATAGATGCCTGTAGCTATTTGTCTATCTCAGTATGTGTGTATGGCTATCTCACTGTGTGTCCTTCTATCCCTGGTCGAAGGTCTATTTATAGGGGTTTTCCTGATGGTGGAGGCCTATCCCTGAACAGGGAAGGGCGTCAGTCGTGGGGTATTGTCTCCCCAGGATCGTGGAGAGTTTTCTGTTGAGCATCCGTTCCTCCAGAGTCGGGCAGTCTTTAGGCGAGTCCCATAGCTCCTGTGTGGTGTGCTCGTCTTTACTGGAGTGAAGGCCGATGATACCGGGAGTAACATTCGGTCGTGGGAGGATCATTCGGCGTCCGGTATGCCTGGATCGACGCCCCTCGTGGGCTGACGGATCCGATGGCTGGGCCTACTAGGCCGCCTAGTATGGGCCGTCGACTGTCGAAGATCCGCGACATGCTTTGCAGACCATGGGCCGATACGAGCCTGCCACTAATGGGTCACGCATGGGCCACATGGATTTTACTCTCCTCAAGTATTAATAGTTTGAATAAGACTATTGATATAGTTAATGCTACTTGTTTCCCAACCCTTGATTGGGACCTTTTTATTTTCTTGTTGACAAACAGATGAAAAGGGAAGGACTACAAATAAGTGCAAGAATTTTCAACTTCGACTTCCACACTCAACATAGCATTGGTGTTTATATTTGACTGCAAGTAGTTACATACATCAAATTTTTAATAATACCCTTTTTCTCTTATAATATAAAATTCCATGTTGCATTAGTTGATGCGTGGCCCACAAGAAAAATTGTTTGCATCATCAGAATGAAAATGGCTACATGTTGGACAAAACACAGGCTTGGATACCTTCATTGACAACCCAAGTGAGGCTATCACGATACTCTAATTTCATCTTTGTTTGGGGGATAATTTGGGATATCTCACTAAAAATTTTCCTATTCGTTTTGGATGTTGAACGATTTCGCCCGCCGGAGCCACCCGGCGAGAAACTTTTTGTTCTTCTTCAGCGTTGCCGCCCTTCTCAAAAACGCAATACGCGCCTCTTTAAGCCGCTCAAACACGCCGGTAGAATTATTTATCGCCGCGAGCGTTTTCGGCCCCATAAGCCCGTCAACTGTAACGCCAGCGACGTCCTGAATGGCTCGCACCGCATGGTAACCTGAATGCACATAGAAGTCCAGCAGGAAACCGGCCACTAACTGGTCGTCGATCTGATCTGCCCGCAACGGGCGCCAGTAATGCGCCTCGTAGAATGCTTCAACGAATTGTGCCGCTGCCGGCACGAACTGTCCTCTTTTCAGTGGTTTGGCTGCGTCGATATGCTTCCAGCCCTCCCACCGCGGCCAGTTCTTCCGGGTAATGCCGGCGTAGGTTTCACCGCCCGCGTCGTCCGGATCATCTACGTAACCGCCCTCCCATTGGAGGACTGGGCTGATTGCTTTTTTAAAGTCTGCCATTATATGAACCCTTTTACCTTACTGAATATTGCGGCGCCGATCAGCAATCCGAATACGATGGCAATCCAACGCCAGGTATCGCGCCCGCCGGTCACCCGGTCGGCTCGCTCCTGCTGCTCTCGCGCCTCTTTGTTCGCCAGCCACACTGCCGCGCTGTCAACCTTCATAATAATCAGGGTGTCGAGCTGGTGCTTGGTGACGATGGCCGGGGGCGGACATGGCCATTCTTTGTACACGTACTTCGTAATCACCCCTTTCACGGTATCACAATCCAGGGTTACCGTGTCGGAAAACACCAACGTCTCCCCTGGCAGGAAGGTGGTGTCGTACCTGGTCTGGCCCTGCACATAAACCGTGCTTTCTTTGACCGGGAACCGCTCAGCGCAACCCGCTGCCCATTTTTTTTGCGTCATGCAGCTGGTGGCCAGCAGCATGAGCAGGATGCTATACCTTTTCAATGTCTCCATTGTCGTATACTTTTATCGTGGTCAATAATTTTCTTTCCGGCGCGGGGTTCTCTGGTTCAGTCGGCCCGCCGTCGGTGACATTGCCGTCCTGGACGGACCCGGAATTATCCACAATCCCTGCCGCGCAGTCTGAGATGACGTTGTGGGAGATGCTACCGGGTAGCATGTACCCGTCGCTGTTCTCCACGCGGATGGGGCTGCGGAGGCAACCGGAGATTACGTTATCCTCGATGACAGGCTGACACGGACCGCAATCCTTAATCTTATGAGCGTTGACATAGATCGCGTCTTGCCCCTCGCCTTTCGCGTCCGTGATCTTGTTGCCGCGTATTTCCAGCGTTTCGTTGCCGCTGCAGGTGATGCCCGTGCCGGCGCCTCGGTTGATATCGTTATCCAGGATGTGCAGGTTACGCCCGGTTTCCTGCGAGGTCATTATTTGAAACCCCTCGCCGGTGGATAGCCGGAAACCCAGCACTTTTACACCGATGGCATTAAGCAAGTCCATGCGCACGTCCTCGAACGTTGACGGATCAACCGGCACGGCATCTTCGGCCTCGGATTCGTAAAATTCGAACGACCAGGAAGCGGAAGTTCCCTGCTGGATGCGGATGGTGGGTGAATTGCTTCAGCTTGCCGAACGGCTGCAACCGGAAAAGCTCGCCTCCCTGTCGGGCGCCTTCGAGAAAGCGGTCGTGCAACGCCTTGGGCATCTGCTTGGAGTCGTACCCGTAGACGATCCCAGCCGCCACCGCAGAGAGGAACGGCGGCGACTTCTGGGAAACGCTGATCAGGGTCGCCATCGCCAGCATCCCCTGGAAATCAGGGTCGTTCAGGCTGTCCAGCAGCGGCGAGTGAGCCTTGGTGACAGTGCCCGACACACGCAGCGTCGCCTCCGTCTGGCTCATCATCGTGGACTTGTAGAGGGTCTCCACAAGTTCGGTGGTCTCAGTGTTCACTTGCTCTCCTGACGGATCTTGGCGAGGAAGGACTTCATCCACTCACTGATGATTTCCTCGCTGGGGTTGTGCGTCTCACCCCGAACCATGCGGATGACAAAGGCCGTTGCAGGCACCCCCACTGTAGTGGCGATGAACGTGCCAACAGCCAGGATCTGACGGAGCTTGTCCATGTCGTCTCCCGTGGATAGGGCAAGGGGCGGGCATCCGAAGACACCCGCCCCTTGCGACTTACCCGCTACCTATCAGCAGCGGGAGACTGAACTACTTGGACAGCTCCGAGGCGTCCACCTTGTTGATCTCGATGGAGCCGAACTCGTCGTTGCTGAAGCTCAGCTGACGGGTCAGCACGTCCGTGACCAGGCCCTCGAAGACCTCGCCCATCGAGTCCGGCACGTGCTTGTCGCTGCTGGCCTCGTACTTGTCGTACTGGGGCCGCAGCACGTGGGCTGCCGAGACGAAGTCCTGCGTGGAGAGCGTGATGTGCGCCAGGACCTCCTCGTAGGACGGCGTCTTGCCGTTCTTCTCGGCCAGCTCGTCCGCCGTGCGGATCAGCGACGCCTTGGCGGCGTCGTCGAGCGTCTGGCGGATGAACGAGGGGGTGTAGCCCTCGGTCGCCTCGAAGATCGCCTCGAAGTCGATGTCCTCGTCCAGCTTGCCCTCGTTGAGCTGCCGGATGAGCTTCTTGGTCGCCTCCTTGTTGAGGGGGCCGATCTCGATCATGGCGTTGATGCGCCCGGCCCGGAGCATGCCCTTGCTCAGGTCCTCGGCCTTGTTGGTGGTCATGATGATCATGACCTCCTGGCCCTTGGAGGAGATGCCGTCGAACATCTCCAGCAGGCGCGACTGCGCGTACGCGTCCTTGTCGCGGGCGTAGATGTCCACGTCCTCGACGAAGACGACGGCCGGTGCCAGGAGCCGGGCGGTCTGGACGGTCTGCTTGAGGTCGTCCTGGCTGCCCTCACCGGAGTTGTAGGAGATGAAGGTCCACCCGGCCTCCACCGCCTTCTTGGCGGTCATACGCCCCGCCTCGGACTTGCCGGTGCCGTACGGCCCGTGCAGGAGCACCTTCGGGTCGATCCGCTGGCCGTCCGCCCGCAGGAGCTCCGGGTGGCGCAGGACGCCCCACACGGTGGTCTCCAGCGCACCGTAGACCTCGTCGTTGTAGACGATGTTCTTGTCCACCTCGGTGGAGATGAACTTGGGCTCGTTGGTGCCCCGGATGGCCGCGCCCCGGTAGATGCTTGATCGAGGATCTTCATTGGTCTTTGTTCATAGGTGAGATCCTTTTGAATCACCAAGTCTCCATGGTCGATAATACGTGACGGATCGTGCACATATTTCTTCAACATATATATGTGAAACACATTATGCACCAAGGGGTTTGGGGCGGCCATTTCTGCCCCGGATGCATTGGGACACAAATCAGCGGCGCCAGAAAGAATCAACGCGATGTCGAAGCCAATGCCGGTCTAAAGCTTCTCGGTGTCACGCCGGAGACTTTTCGTATCAGCCGGCGCAAAGCAGTCGTGTCTAGATATCCATTGCCCTGGTCAAGGCCATTGAACCTCCGGCAGCAGGGATTCAGCAGGACCGGAGCGCTTAGGCCCAAGGC
This sequence comes from Amorphophallus titanum, assembly GCA_024336825.1. Taxonomy (NCBI): domain Eukaryota; kingdom Viridiplantae; phylum Streptophyta; class Magnoliopsida; order Alismatales; family Araceae; genus Amorphophallus; species Amorphophallus titanum. Next base: position 329,097 of record JANBPO010003380.1, read on the forward strand.
AACCATATCGAAGGTATTCGGGCATAGTGAGTGACCCGGGCCGGGTCACTGCTTCTGTCTCGGGCCTTTTCCCACTGGTGCCCTGTTCCGCGGTCGTGTCTAATTTTCCGGAGCGGCTCAGTACCACGAGCAACGCTTGGTCGCGCATTACTCGCCGCTTATGAAGGCTTGGTCTTGGTCCTGCGGTCACGCCAATGAGACTTGCTATGGCTGTAGACCAACGTCCCCTTGTTTCTGTTTGGCCCAGTGAATCAGAAATGCGTCACAGTCGTCGGTGTAGCGCTGAAAACAGATCGCTGACGCCTGGCTGAGCTGCAATGACAAGCCCAGCGTTACATCCAGTGCAATCGCTGTGTTCTGCTGTGCAAAAAAAGTTGATGCGTTGCCGGGTTGCCATCAGGTAACTTCCCGGTCTTTTGCCAGTAATTTCCGACAGCATCACGGGGCAACACGTCGCTCGGGTTCGTTTCGTGGCCAGTTCGTCGTTGAGTTGCTTCGCGATCGGATGTGCGATCCAATCGTCTTCGCACAAGACACTGGGCTTTCGCCCGGCAGTCGACATATGGTGGCGATATCCCGGTCGATTAATGAGAATGGCTCCCGTAACACCGGGGTCACTATGCAAAAAGGCCGATTTGTTAGCCCCGAAGGCTGGGGCGAGTTCCCTTCAATGGCACCGACGCAACAGTCCAGAAGTGTCGTGTCTGGCAGTACTGCTACTAATTTTCGTCGACGCTGTTTAACGCTGTTGCGCGCTTTTCTAGGCTGTCATCAGTTCTGCTTTTGAAAGGCCACTTGTCGTTGGCTCATCCGGCATCCTGTCGATCGAACGCCAGTGATCATCAAACGTCCGTAATCCACGACTCGAAGCGGACCTCGTCACGATGGATGAGAGTTCAAATCACGCTCATGCGGCGAGCGGAATGAAATGCAATCGGTTCTGTTCGTTGGGAAAGGTGGCGAGCAGTTGCGGATCCACATTGTCATGGAAGGCCAGTCAATTCCTTGATGACATACGGGCGTCTCAGACACTTCAATGCAGGCTGACTTGATAAAGTAGGGTGGGACTGAAAATTTTGTAGGCATTATCCTACAAATGAATTAGACATTTTATATCTTGCTCATCTACAAAGAAAAATCGTTTTTTTGTCCAAACGAGTTTTAGGTGCTGCAAGAAATTGTTAGTGTTCGTCTCGCCGCTGTAGGAATAATTATCCGGTTCGACCTAGCCTGCGCTCTTCGTTGTTGCAAGCCACGCCAATCTCCCAGTTAACCCAGTCTCTTGGAAATCACAGTCCCTCGGCAATTCCTGCCTCCTGACAATTTTTGATCCCCTGGTAACTCCTATCTATCCCCCAGTAATTCTAGTTATGTAACTTTCCCAGTTGATATAGTTGTAGCTATTCTAGTTGATCTAGCTCCTCAGACATCTATTCGCCAATCTATCCAATTTATACAACTGTCCCATTTAATATAGTTGTCCTCAGCCCGAAACTGACAATACATATAGTCAACCAGCTGTACCAATTTATACAGCTTCCTGACTGTCCCAGTTTACCCAGTCCTAGCTTACACAGCTGTTCCAGTTTACATAGTTGTTTTCATATACACTACCCACTCCAATTGGCCTAATTTACACTCTCTGCCCATCGATGGATTATTCTAATTGGATAGCCATCCCAACCAAAACCAGTCGTCTCATTGGAATCTGTCGTCCAACTTCTACTTCAGTCATGGTTTCTCCTGACATTTATTTTGTCCTAGTCCTACTCCACAGCTGACCTACATCCAGTTTTGCTTTAGGTGAGTTATGATCCAGATGTCTTTCAACTCCCAGACTCCAGTTTTACTCCGGATTAGTTACATCTCAGATCAGTTACATCCTGGTCGTTCCACTTACAGGTACGGTCGTGCCAGCCTCCATTAGCAAGCCTTCTCAGTGGTACAGTGCCATGCCCCTACTAGAGTGGCATATCTGTTGTTCCAGCACATGACACTTCCAGGCTTGCAATCATTCCTGCATGAGCACACCCCCTGGGGTTTCCTCCAAACCCAGTCAACCGCAAAGAGGGGGTGGCACCCCCTGAGATGGATCCCTGCTCTGGAGGCGCACAGTTCGAGCATGTCGTCTAGAGTCGATAATTCCCAGTTTATCTTCCAGCCTTGGATGTTGCAATAGTGTAGTCGAGTTCCTTCCAGTGTAATGACCTGGGGACCATCGCTCTTGGCAAATTTGTCCCGTGGCTTGCCTATGATATAAGAAAGTGCTCCTGTACCTCTGTAAAATGCCTTTCATGACTTACTATCAATGAAATGTGGATGATTGTATGCTCTATTTCCCACTTTCATGATGTTAACATTAAATGAGCAGCGCGCGCATGACTTTCCCTCTATCACGGATATTATGATGTCATCTCTCTTTGTTGATGAAAGAAACAAGGTGTTTGGATTTTTGCCAATGTAAATAAACACTGATTGCTTGCGATCGGTAGGGATCTTGTCCAGTAGCCGATCCCGCATATCGCCTGATATCTTTTCACACATGAGTCCCTCTCCTTTCCTTTTATTCTCCGTCAAGGCCCTTAAGGGGAAGGAAGATTTAGAGAGAAAGAGAGTACTCCGGAATTCATTAACCTCCAAGACCTTTCCCGAAACAAAATATATATCCTCTGACGGGAAGTAAAAATAGGGTTACAACAAAAAAAAGAAGTTTAAAACAAGAAAAAGTTAAAATAAAAAGTCTTACTCCAAGTTTCCTTCACTTCCCTCTTCCACCACTACCACAAGAACCCCCTGCTCTCTAACAAATCATTTTGAATCAACAATAATCTATTTCCACCATGGAAAGTCAAATAGAGCAATGGGCAGAAGCCACAATGAGAAGAGAAATGGGTCAACTTCCAAGTCAACCCATCGCTAACCCTAGAAATCAACCTCCGAATTTTCTTCCACAATCGGGCCTCCTACAGCAACCCGACCCACAAGCCCAACCTAAAGGCCTACAACTTGAGAATGTCAAAGCTATTTCAACCTTCAGAAGTAGGAAGGTGTTAGATGACCCATACAAGGATGGAAAGGTGTTGCAAGATTCCATGAGAAATGATCAAGATGATGAGGGTGCAAACAAGGAGGAATGCAATCAAAATAAGTCGGGGGGAGATCATAAAGGGAAAGGGAAAGCCCAAAAAGATCCAAATTCCTATCAACCCAAGATCCCCTTCCCTAGTGCCTTAGAACCCAAGCCCACTAAAACTAGGCCAGCCCAAAATGAGGAGTTAATGAAACTCTTCACACAAGTTCACATCAACATTCCACTCCTAGATGCCATAAGCCATGTTACGACCTACGTGAAATTCCTCAAAGAGCTTTGCACTCCAAGAAGGGGGCCCAAGATGGCCCCTAATAAAAGTTGTCTCTCCAAAGTTGTTTGTGCGATCTTGATGAATAATCTCCCTAGAAAGTTGAAGGACACCGGTGCTCCCCTCATCTCACGCGATATAGGCGGTGTAACCTTTGACCGTGCCCTCCTTGACTTAGGAGCTACTGTCAACCTTTTACCCACCTCTATTTATGAGTAATTTGACATAAGGGAACTCAAGCCAACCCCTATCATTCTCCAACTAGCGGATCGCTTAGTCAAGATCCCACGAGGTTTGATAGAAGATGTGATTACCAAAGTCCATGACTGCTACTTCCCCATAGATTTTCTCATTCTTGACATGGTCTCTGCCTCAGAGCTAAGTCACACTCCAATCTTCCTAGGCCATCCATTCATTACCATTGCTAAAGACAACATCAACTATGCTACGGGGACTATGGATATATCAATTGGAGGTCAAAAAGTCCCCCCTCAATGTGTTCAAAGCCTCCTAATATCTAGACCGTGATGAGGAATGTCACTCCATAGACATCTGTGATGAGTTTCTTGAGAATGGTCCGGACATTGATCAATTAAGGGAGACTAATGCTCTACAAGATTCTCCTCATCATTGTTCCATTTGGACTAAGGTTGAACCTCTTCCAGGTTTGCAAGTCAAATCAGCCTTACCATCACTTGAAAGTCCTCCTAAACTTGAACTTAAGCCTCCTTCAGACTCCCTCAAATATGCATTTCTAAGCCCCGATCAAACCCTTCATGTTATATTAGCTTCCAACCTTACCCCTACCCAAGAAACCCTTTTGCTAGTAGTCCTTAGGACTTATAGGGGCCATAGGCTGGATGGTGGCCAATCTTAAGGGGATAAGTCTGTCTATTTGCATGCATCACATTTACATGGAGGATGATTCCAAACTAAGTCAGGAAATGTAGAGGAGGATGAATCTAAACATGAAGGAGGTGGTGAAGAAGGAAGTTATCAAATGACTAGATGTGAGAATTATTTAAGATATGTGATAAAACACTAACTAGGAAATTCAAACCTGTTTAACTACAAGTTAGATTACAATATACACTAACAATTTTGTTGAATGGAGGTAGAAGAAATGGACCAAACCACATAATCCAAACCACAATGCACGGTGATTTTAAGGTGGTTCGGATGCAATGACAACAATCCTACATCCACCCCTCACCAAACCCGGTGAGGCTTCAATCGGGGATAAATCTCCAAACAGAGACGATGCTCCAAACACACACGCAGGATGACACCTGCCCACACACATGGAGACGCACCCCAACACACACACACACACACACACACACGGAGACGAGGTCTCCAACGCGATCCAACAATCGGATCAACAATACACACACACGCTACGACAGATGCAGCATTCCACACACTAAAATGATCAGATCTAATTAGATCCACACACACACACACATAGATCTAAGAAGATCCACGCACACACATGAATTAGACACGATAACCACACACGACCATGGATCCAAGAGAATCCACACACATACAAGTGTATGCGGATTATGAGAAATACAAATTGAAGCTCAAGACACAAAAGTAATAAGGCACAATTGAGAAAAACTCTTGATTTGGCTCCCCCTGAATGTATGCTGCTAATCTTGAGTGATGCTTGCTTTTTCACTTCATTGGCTTTTGATGAAGCTTGAAGAGCTTGTGTAGGGATGAAGAGTTCTTCCACGAGGTACTGTTCACGGCTACAATAGTAGCTTCTTCTTCTTTGGACAACTTCCTTGATCCCTTTGATGCTTGCTTGCTTCTCCTTTTTCTCTTTGGTTGCTGGCTTCAGATGGAGGTTGAATACCTTCAGATGGATGAAGAGGTTACTGGACGTAGTACTGTTCACGGAGGGTTGCAGTAGCCTTCTTCTTCCTTTGATAGCCTCCCCTTGATCTCCTTTTAGATCTCTTAGATGGATAGGATTTTTGACCCCAAAGAGATTATTTATAACTCTTGGAAGGTCCATAGACAAGTCCCAGACCAGATCCACAAATCCTGCCTTGATTGGTGGCAGTGGGATTAAACAATTGGGGGAGAGGATCTCTGTGACGAACCAGATCCCGGATATCGGATATACCCGATAGGACTACCGAGCAGACCCGATATCGCTTGGAACCCGTGAAGCCTCCCAAGAGTTGTAAAGCTCTGAAGGGAAAAAAGATTGTCGTGTAGTACATTGAAGCCATAGAGATATAATAGTAAGCAATTAAATTTCATTAAATCGGTTTGCTAAAGTAGTAGAGATAAAATTACTTTTTAATTAACAGTTTAAATTTAACAATTATACCAGAGTCCGGTCCAAAGGAAAGACGAACAGTACAGTCCAAGTACAGTCGACATAAAAGAAAGACATACACTGAGGTTGGGGGAAGCTCAACGCAGGTACTGCTGGTAGCTACGGACACGTCACACCAGGAACCGCGAAAGCAGAACGACGCCACCCACCTGAAAAGCAGGGGTGAGTCTCGTGTCACTAGCTCAGTAGGGGTCACGCGGATCCCCACCGAAAAACACGCAGTAACACGGAACAGAAAACAGCAGGTGTAGTAAAGCAGGAAACTACACTACAAAGCTGTAACAGAACAGAAGAGGAAGCAGGAGTAGGAAACAGGCAAGGGAAGAGGGAAGAAGCCACACCGAAGAAACATGGCTGCTGAGGGGACCTCGGCCACTATGCTACTCCACATGGCAATAGAAAGGTAGACTCCAAACTGATGAGGTTAGGGGTCACTGATCTATCGACAGAAAACCAAGCAAGCAATGGCCTACAAGGAGAAAAGAGAAGAGCCTAGGAAAACCTAGACACACCAGACGGACGCTAAGCACACACGACTCGAAAGCCATGTGCACCCATCCAGACACGACCGCATGCATGACTAGAACATCATGCACAGGACACACCACTACACTGACCTCGGGTAAAGCCATGAGCATGCTAACCCAGCAAGGTCACGACGCTCGAGAAACATGAGAGTCACGGAAGAGTAACTGGTCACGTAACGGGAGTACCCACCACTAGAAGAACAGCCAGCTATGTCCGCTGACGTCTTATGCGCCTACGAGTATCTCATCTACAATGCTGCCTATAAGACACTCTGAGAACTAGAACAGAAGTACCATTGCGAGTGACTAGATAGGGTAACGCCTGTCGACATCAGTCCAAAGCCCCTTGACCACGTGTGCACACATCGGCTCGTGCCTAAAGCCAGGCCTCTAGCTAGTATTCCTCCCATGCGGACACTGCAGTATAGAACCGAGGGCCCACAGAACTAGCCTAAGAACCGTAAATCGGGAAGTGCCTTGCTACAAGAGCCGACACACCGTAACGTGTCGTAAGGCTATGACTAGTGGAGGATCACGAGAGACAGACTCTAAAATGCGAGTGCCAAAGTACAGACAGTCAATGAAGCCCTATCGCACGTACTGTGAAGCACCAATGGCAGCACAGGCAACTACCGACAGACTCAGGACAAGGCAACTAGACCTGAAGTTACAACGATCCTTGAGTCTCATGACTCGGAGTCAAGATCATCGCACAAAGTGGAAAAAGCCGCCAATTGGTCTAATCTTAAGCCAGAAGAAATGCTACGGTTGAAGGAAACGACACGTGGAGACCTGAGGGAACACCGAGAACCCTCAACATAGTTGGACACGGACACTAAGGTAAGACGATACCTCATGACATCCAGAACACTGTCTCAAACTGGACAGAACCATCGAGACACACATAAGGTCACCTGTCAACCACTGGGTCATACTGGGTTGACTAGAACAAGACAATGGCAATAAAAGTAGTACGGAATACTCCTCATCGCAGGAACACTCTTGGCTACCTCACATCATGGTTTTAGCCCTCATAGGACTTCGGGAGACATCCACGAGTCAATGAACAAACCACAAGGTCAAGCCAAGATGAACAGAAACCAAGACGTTGGGAAACGACATTTCGCATAATGGTAGTCCTAGACTGAGTCGTTAGGAAAACTACGGCAGTCTGAGAATAGACCACACCAAGTCAACCTTCAACCGACCAATCCAGCGCACCACTGACACACAAACACCGCCCTAGGACACAAACCTAAGACAGATGGACACAGCACAGGCCATCACGGCCAACTAACAACTCAACGAACACAGCAACATGGGCGGTCAACACTGGGCTACTCATGGGGATGAGCGGTCTGGATCGGACCACTCAAGGGAAGGAGAATGGACCACAATGGACTACTCAAGGGGGATGAACAGTCTAGAATGGACCATTCAAAGGGGATGAACAGTATGGAATGGACCATTCAAAGGGGATGAACAGTTGGGAGCCAACCGCCCAAGGGAACAAACCCCTACACACTAAAATAGATGGGTGGTTAGGGCTGGGCCGCCCAAAGGCATGAGTGGTTAAGGACTAGCTGCTCAAGCCAACCGACCTACTACAATGACCAATCAAAACCCAGTCAATGGTCAGAACGGTTTTGACCAAACTGCTGACCCAAATTGACATAAAATTGTTGACCGAAGGGCCAACTAGCATAAGCGGTAAAGACCTAACCACTAAACCCAACGGAAAGGATGAACGGTTCGAGATGGACCACTCAAGGGGGATGAGCGGTTCGATATGGACCACTCAAGGGGGATGAGCGGTTCGAGATGGACCACTCAAGGGGGATGAGCAGTTTGAGATGGACCACTCAAAGGGGATGAGTGGTCTATCGAACGACCACTCAACCTCAAACTGACACACGATAAGCGGTCCGAAGATAGTCGCCCATACACATGAATGATCTCTGGTGCGACCGTTCAAGCATCACGGTGAGCAAACCCAGGGGTTCATCTGATCATGGCCTTTTCATGCCCCGTTCGTGCCAAAATGAAGGGGATACAGCCACAATCACCCTGGCAATCACATAGACTCCGACCGGAGTCAAAACAATGCACGAATCGCAAGAAATGGGCGATTCTAACGAAATCACCGTACATAAAAATATATATTACGGTATTACGTGGTGCACAGGAAAATTATAAGATGTATTTTATACGTCTTGGAAATGAAAGAAAGAGTATCTCAACTGATGCTATGCATTTAATGTGGTCATATTGTTGAGTTGACTATTCAACGTCGTATTTCAGACAGTATTAATGTCTGTGATTTTTTAAAAAAAATCATCTCAATTTCAGAGATCTACCTGATTTAAGGGTGAAAAACTGTATTATAGATTATGTGAAGGAAATGCAAGCATCTACATCCACGTGACAACGGTCTCCCTAGATGAAGTAGATTTCAAAGATCAGGTTGAAAATACTAAGGTGAACTTTCTAGAAATATGGAAAGATGCATGTTCATCAAGAATACTTGAAATTTACTCTTCCACTCTTATAAGAATACAAAATTTTTCTGCACTTAAAATAGATCGGCATCTTACAGCAACAAACAAAAGAATGGTTCAACCACATATGAGGTTACCTTGATAACGACATTGTCCAGTACACGATTTAGGGAATCAGGATCCATGCCAAGCACTGTGTTCTCTCCACTTAAAATGTAGAGCAGCCGCAATGCAAGTTCAGATGTAATGAGCTCCCTTCCATGCTGCCCAAAGCTCTGGAATACAGGGAATGTTCTGTCAAGAATGCAAGCCATTAAAATTTGAAATAATTCATCTGTCAACTTAAATTATAATCTTCGCAGTTTTCATCAAGTTTCTGTTGACTGTTCCAACAATGTGATTATTCCGTTTCCTACCAAACCTAAGCCAAGAATGTTCCTTAATGTTATATGCTACTTGATGGGCATCTGCCTAGCCCATTACCAAAGAATAGAACTGTCAATTAAATTCCATGAATACATGCATCAACAGGGGGGGGAATGTGACCACTGTAGAACTTACAAGAAGGATCCGGAATGTGGAATTGCTGCTTATGTCAGGTCTAGCATGGTTGTAGGTAACAACTAGTATCTCTGCCAAATAACCTTTGTCTCCTGCTTTCATAATATCCATCTGCTCAATATCATCCAGAATTTAAAAGAAGGAAGTGGGCAGGAACATCAATGAATTGAAAAATAGATGGCATAAAAGCCTCACAGCTAATTTATGTGGATGACGGTCCACAAGGGCCCCAACTTCCTCCAACAAAGCATCACTGCAGAGAAGTTCCAAGAAACCAATCAAAAATAATAAAAAAAGAGAGCTCACATCATCTTGAAAAATCTTGACCCTGAAAGCATCACCACTTTTCCCACCACTCGAAAAGCCCATTCATAAACAGTGCAAGTAAAGATACCAGATAAACAATATCGTGTGAATTAGTTTAAGAGACTTAATAAAATGCGTAGTATTTATGAACCATTTTTTTGGGATGACGACAGATTTTGGATAATCGTCTTAATTACTTTTGGCATTATGGAAATTTTAAACTCCACAGTCCATACTTTGGCCTGAATTTATTGGAAAACTACGGTGGCTAATTTCCTATTATATTACGCCCTCTTATGTATGCATACTCAGTTGTCAATTTCTTTACATCTTGAATAATACTTGCTGCACCGCACTGTGGTGCAACGAACTCTTAAATCGTCTGATTAAACACGCGCGCGGAAATTACACTATGCAAGCATTCAAAAAGCCAAAACAAATATGCATGTTATTTCCTTCCGATCGATCGGATATTTATATTAAAGTATTTTTCCGCGTGTAAACAGTAGAATATCCTCGCATGGCCGCTTTCTTTCTGCGGGGTTTTTTCTTAAACTCCGAACATCCGACGAAATCCCAAGATTTGGGAATTTGTCTGGGATCACAACGACACTAGACTTTGTGCCCTTTATTAGTCGTTGTTAAGTTGAATTACCCCCAATGCGATTATTCCAAGAATATGATGGGTTACTCGACTGGGGATTCCCGGGGTTTAAAGATAACTCCTTGGAGTGATGGTGGTAACTTTGTGCCGTATTCCGACCATCACCGAGCCACCTTAATTTAATTTGTCTTGATTGATTTGAGAAAAATTGTCTCGATTAATTTGAGAAAAATGATGGGCTCAACATCGAAATTACAAAGGAACTTGATGGGCATACCGATGTTAAAATCTCAAACACTAATAGAGAAGAAAACAGGGCAGCAGATTGGCTACCCAAACAGGCCACAGTAGTGAAGGTGGATATTACTTGGTCTTCTGCACTACCACAAGAACTGGACAAGATTTTCGGGGATGAAAGAAGGGGCAGGACAATTGTTGAGGCAAGTTCCAGCAAAGGCACAACCAAAGTAACAATGGTTTTTTTGAACCTCTGCTCTGGGCGTCTTTTTGTTGAGTCTTTGTTTTGTTTTGTAGTGATATTAGTAGATAAAACATCTTAGGCCCTCATGTTTGGAAGTGGCCCCACCTACCCAAAAAAACTGAAAATTTCTCCTCTTCCAAAAATGGGACTACCGGATTAGTTCAACATGGATATGCCCACCTCTGTTGAACATAGAAGTCTTTTGTTGGCATTTCATATGGCCACATTATCTATCTCAGAGGTCATTGTATTATTTTGCATCTCAGATGTCATTGTCTTATTTTGCTTTGTAATGTACAACAATATTTCTTTTAATATCTTGATTGCAGATTGTCTTCTAGCCTTTTATGGCAACTCCACTTCAACATTCTCATTACCATTATCATTAGTTGTTCATGTGTGCCTTCATTGCTTGTCGATTCTTTGTCCCGTACAACACAATGCCTTAGTATTCTTTCCCATAAGCCTTAAAAGAGCTCGATGGTAATGCATCATGCTATGTCCAGCCTAACACCTCATCCAGCTTATTTTGATTCTATTACTATTGACCTCAACTTCTGCATTGTGTATCACAGAATCTGTTATCAATCCCAACTCATGTTCCTACCATGGAATAATAAATATTCACATTTACCATGTAACTAGACTGCTTCAAGGCTTCAACCTTTTGGCAGCAAGCAGAACGAGTCAGAGATACTGATTATAAGAAAATCACATACAATCTTCAACCATACAAAGGGTAATATACCAAGTTCAACAGATCACAATAAAAATTTCCTACAATAAACAGTTCACTATATTTCCTCATTTTCTGAGTCATAAAAACAGGATAACTAGCACAATTCTTGCAGGGTGTGTCATGCACGCTTATGGATAACATCTTTTGTCTATATTTTCCCAATCAAGTCAACTTAAATCTGAAATCTATTTCACATTGGTTGGTTGAATTCATTATTTTTTTTAATTTTCAAAGGTGTACATAGTTTTCATAATTTTTATTTATAACAATCAATTCACCTCCTCTTGATTGCTCTTGCACCGGGCCATCAATCTATTAATTCATCAATCTTATCAACTACATAGCAATCCTCCTCCCCTTGTATATCCTTAAAAGTATTAAATAAGTTGATTAGGCCACTAGTCTTTAAGGTAATACTCTCTGTCTTCAAAGTTTGATAGGTTGGGGTGATAATATCAATATAGTCATCATTTTGCACACTTCCTTCCCTTCCTCCTTCATTGTGTTATTAGTGGGTTCCCCCTCGCTATCACTACTAACTTTTTGGGCCAAAATGATTTGCATAAGCCCATCATCATCGTGATTCGCTTGTTGGGGAGGTTCGTATGACATTGGAGGAGGGTCATGGCAAGTAGGCCGAGCATATATAAATTGTGGTTCAGAATAATGGCCTTGTGGATGCACCCAAGCATAAGTGTTGCTGTTAAAATTAGGGTGAAATAAATTGGGCTGAAAGTAGTTATACATGGGTGACCTTTGAACTTGTTGGGTGAAGGATTAGCCAAATGGGCATAGTTTATCTAATTCATCCAAGAGAAATTTGGGTGTCACTCCAACCTGGGTTATAAATATTTGAAATGGGCTCAGAGTTAGGTCTGGAGAACCCTTGGGTATCTTGGACATACTCTTGGATGAATAGTGGGAGTTGGGCTATAGTAGGACATTCACTCACATTTTGAGTTGCGCCTACACAAAAACTACAGGCCTCCATAAAAGATTAGGTAGGACCCTTGTATAGACTTGATGGTGGTTGGACAATGGGTGCTTATTTATTTTGGTCCAAATTTTAGGTCACAAGGTCCACTTTGTCCAACTTTTGGACAATGATATTAAAGTCCATTCTAGAGTTAGGCTCTACCCAATTTTCTATCTCATAAAGCTCAGCCTGTTTATAAGGTCCTAGAGATTGTTTATAGGATGAGAATGAGACATGGTCATGAAATTTTCACCTAGTATTTCAAACAAATCATATACCTCATCTTCACTCTTATTCATAAATGCCCATTCACAAGATATATCCACAATTTGCTTATAATGATCTGATAACCTCTCATAAAAGGCATGAACAATTGTCATTTAGGCAACCCATGATGTGAATATTATCATAATAATCCTTTTAACCTTTCCCATCATTCATGGATTTGCTCCCCTTGTATTTGAGTGAATCTCATAATTGCCCTCCTCACTGTGTTGGTCGACTATGGGGTTGAACCTTTTCAAAAATTCTTGTTACATTTTCTCCCAACTTCTAACGATTTTTCTCAAAGTTCTTAACCAATATTTTGCTTTATCTTTTAAAGAAACGGGAAACAATGTCAATCTAAGGGCATCATTACTAAAGTTTTGCCTCTTGATTTTCAGAACAGTCAGGTATAATCCATATTTTTTTACCTAAGGGTACACGTTGATTAGATGCCAGTACCCCTAGTTACCGCGCCACTCGACGCTTCGTATCGCTACCGGGTCCAGCGGCATACTGCCCATTGGACTCTCCGTCGGTGACGTCTGTATCCGGTCGGCAACGGCACAGCCGCTGGCACGACTGGGCGACCCGGCCCACCCGGTGCTGGTGTGCTCCGCGCCCGCCGGGACCCAGGTCGAGTACACGTTTGCGGACGTGTCTCCCTCGGCGATTAGCGGGGACGCAACCCTGCACCAGGATGACGACGGAACCACGGCTGTGCTCGAACCCGATTCGTCGGTAATTCTGGAGGTCGATCGCTCGACGGTCCGCTCCCGGGTGGTGACCATTCCGGCGGAGCACGCCGAACACAGCGCACTCGTCGAACACGATGGAGCGCGCAGGCTGTTCACGAGCGACGCCGAGCTGTCCTGGATCGGCGACTCCGTCGAACTCTCGCGAATCCGATCGCTGGGCGACCGTGCATTGGCCGTCGCGCAGCTTCGCGAGCCCGCCGCAGCCAGCGTGCTGACTATGTCGCTGCCCGCTCCGGACATCGATCGCGACCAACTCGTCGTTGAGCCGCTCGGCAGCGGACGAGCGCTCCTCACCCTCGCCGATCCGGCCGCGGACATCCGCGATCTCTGGCTCGATGTCGCCTACACCGGCGACCTCGTGCGCCTGTTCGATGCCGGCACGGGCGTGCTGGTTGGGGACGACTTCAACCGTGGCATCCCATGGCGCCTTCGACTCGGCCGTTTCGCCGAGCAGCTCTCGGGCGCCGGACTGCAGCTGCGCGTGGAACCGGTATCGACTGTGGTCGACGTCGCCAACGACGAAGGCATTCTGCTGGATCACGCGGAGCAGGTCGAAGGACCTGCGCGAATCGACGGACTCGACTTCCTTCAACGGGTTCACGTCTCGGTTCTGCTGTCCGAGGCTTAGCCCTCGTGAACTTCCCGGCGATCGCCGCGTTCATCAGTCGCGACAGCGCGAGCGCGCCACAGGGGGCGGCTCCGTACTTTCGTGGCGAAATCGACGTCGAACCGGGTTTCGTTCGCGCGACACTTGCCGTCAGCGCGCTGGGGATCGTCGTTCCGGCCGGCAGGTTCCCGCCAGGCGACATCGCCTCACGGCGATGGCAGCACCCGCGCCGCGCGTCCTGTGCTCCTCTGGAGCGACGTCGTGACCGCCGAGCCCCCAGGAGAGATCGAGCACTCGGTGATCTTCGAACGACCCGGCGTCGCTCTGGTCGCGGAGGCTCATCGCCTCGTCGTCGGCATCGATCTCCATCACGAAGCCGTCGTCGATATGGCGCTCCACCACGCCGCGCAGCGTTCCGAACGGCTCGAAGTTGACGGTGATCTTTTCGCCGGGCGATCCGGGCACCAGGACCTTCCTCCCCTCGCAGCTCGTGGTGGGGGTGGCCGAGGCCCTGGCCGCGGGCCAACTCGCGGGGTACGCGGCTGACGTATTCGAGATGGAGGATTGGGCGCTTCCGGATCGCCCGGCGAATCTCCCGCCGGACCTCCTGTACCATCCGGACCGGACCCTGTTCACCCCGCACCTGGGCTCGGCCGTGGATTCCGTCCGCCGGAACATTTCTCTCGCGGCGGGCATGAACGGTCGCCTGCTGGCCCGGCCCGACTTCGCCGGAATCAAGGGCCAGCCCATCAAGGGCGATGCCGAGCCGGCGCTGAAGCGCGGCGACGGCGATGCCCGGGCAATGGGCCTGGGCCTGATCCATGGCGATCACGACCCGACCAACAAGCCCACCGACAATCCCTACCTGGTGGGCCAGCTTCCCGCCGAACTTGGCATGCACATGGACATGGCCACCGCCATCAACGCCCGCAGCGCCGATCCGAAGGATGCCGCAGCTTTCATCGCCTTTGCCACCTCGCCCGAAATGCGCGCGGTGTGGCGGCACAAGGGCGTCAACAGATACTAAGACCAGAGGGGAAATGACGATGAGACTTTTCGCAGGATTGATGGCGGCCGCGCTTCTGGCGGCGCCCGCGCTGGCGCAGCAATACAACGCCTTGCCGGTGCAGTCCGAGCCGCCGGGCCCGGTGAAGATTCCGGATGCGCCGCAGCTTCCCTATCACTTCGGCAAACGCCCTGTGGCGCCCCTGGGCGAGCAGTTCGGCAATGTCGCCGCCATCACCCTGCTGCCCAATGGCGATCTGCTGGTATTCAATCGCAACCCGGCGATCATGATGGTGGAATATGACCCTACCGGCACCACGGTGAAGCGGGTGTTCAACCCCAACATCGCGATGAACCCGCACGGCCTGCGTGTGGACCGCCACGGCAACATCTGGGCGATCGATTCCTTCCTGAACGTGATCTACAAGCTCAACGGCAAGGGCGAGGTGCTGAAAGTGTTCGGCACCCGCGGCGAGAACGCGCCCTGGGACGATACCAAGTGGAACGGCATGTTCAACCAGCCGCTGGATGTCGCTTTCGACAAGGACGACAACTTCTATGTGGTGCAGAGCCATGGCGGCACCAGCCCACCGGCGGACTGCACCTTCTGCGCGACGTATGATTCGCCGCAGACCCACAACGCCAAGGGCCATGCGGCGTTCGTCACCAAGACCCCCGCCATTCCGGGCAGCGATCCCCGGGTGATGAAGTTCGACAAGGACGGGCATCTTCTGGCCAGTGCCAGCCTGGCCCATCCCGACGGCAAGCTGCCCACCATTCACACCGTGATCGTGTCACCGACTGGCGAAGTCTGGGTGGGCGACCGCGCCTCGCAGAAGATCCTGATCTTCGACAAGGACCTGAAGACCCATCACGACCTGCAGATGCAGAACCTGACCTGCGGTTTCTTCCAGGACGCCAAGGGCCAGCTCTGGATGTCGACCGGCCGCGACGGGCTGGTGCTGAAGATGGGCTGGGACGGCAAGGTGCAGGGCTGGTACGGCAAGCACGGCACCGTGCGCGATTCCAACGATGTCGGCGAAGGCCATTACATGGCGGTGTCAAAGGATCAGAAGACGATCTGGATCGCCGACACGGTTCTGGCGAAGGTTTTAAAGCTGGAACATAACTGATCTGGAAGCAGACACAGGTCCGCCTCCCCCTTCGCGTGCGGTAGCACGCAGGAAGGGGGAGGTGGTTTCAGCGCGCGAAGCCGACCTCTTGGGAGGCAAGCGGAAGCTGAAACCGGAGGGGGATCTTAAACAGGCGTCCGGCGCCCGTGACGGCGCTCTGGGCGCTGCCCAGCTCGATGTGGTCGGCCCCGTTGTCGACCACAAAACTGTCGTTGCCCGAGCCGCCCACCAGGGTGGCGATGCCGCTGCCGGCGACCAGGGTGTCGCTGCCACTGTTGGCGGTGATAGTGACGCCATCCTGGTCCCCGCCGGTCAGGGTCAGGTCTTGCGAGCCGGTGCCCGTGAGGGTCTGCACGTTGTCCGGCGCGGTGTAGGAGGCCGACGTCAAAACGGTGTTGAAACCGCCCGCGGCCTGGGCCTGCACCACGTCCAAAATCCGATAGTTGCCCATGCTGATCGAATGCTGGATGATTTCGACGCTGGCCCCGTCCTTCAGTTGGACGTAAGCGGATAGGGCGTTTTTGGCCGCCGTAAAATTCGCAACGTAGTGCAGCGTTTGGATTTGCGTCGGGCGTCCGCGCACGCCCGTCAGCCTGACCGTCGAATCGTCCTTCCCCGGACGGCTAAATACCTCAAGTTCCTCTGAGCGGGGCTGGAGGTTCCCCTGGAGATACTCGAAGTCGTAGGCGTCAATGCTATTGGTGTGGACGGGCATGGGTGATTAAAGTGGTGAGCTATGTCGATCGCTTTTCACTGCAAGTGCGGGAAGACGGGGAAGGTGGCGGATAAATTCGCCGGGAAGACCGTTGCGTGCCCGCAGTGCAAGGGGCCGGTGTTTTTGCCGCCACCATCGCCGCCAGCCTCAAGCGAGCGATCATCGTGGGGCATTGCTGTAGCAACAATTGCCGGACTGGTACTTGGTACGATCATCGGCTTTGGAGTTGCTGAGTTTTTTGAGCCACCGGAAATCATTCCGCCGCCACCATCGCCCAAAGCCACTCCACAGCAGGTCGCAGCCTCCCGAATCACGTCCAGCCGCGGCCTCGGTGTTAATCGCGACCAAATGGTCGGTGAGCTTGAAGACATATACAAATTCAGGAACGTCGAAGAATCGGACGACTCGATGATGTTCCAAATTGGAAACGGCGTGACGGTCGTGATGCGAGGGCCAGATGGCGACGTGACTAGCGTTCTCGTCATCGGCTCGCACGACAATGAGCACTTCACGGACATGGCTAGGGCGATGATGGCCGTCAGTAAGCAGGTGTGGCACGACCGGAAGTGGCTCGCCGAGTGGTTGGAAGTCGCCTTCTCTAAGGTCGACCCGAGATTCGGCATCCACACTTCCCGCGCAGGCGTCAACGTCTCGTTGGACACGGCTTCGATTGATGATGAGGAAATCGTCATTCTTGGACTTCACAAATCAGAAACGGCTCCGCCTACTCAAGACGAGTTACGACTTTAGAACCCACGGTTTCATTAAGTTCTTTCAGACCAGCCACTACTTGCCGAAGCTCTTCAACTGCGGCCTTTTGATCGCTTGTGATATTCTCTGGATTGAACCTCGTGCGGAACTCCGACTGTCTAATAGCCTTTTCGGCCTCTCTAATCGCCTCGTCTCGATCGAGCGCAATGCCTGTATCGAATCTCAAGCCTGCGCGGCGCACAAACATCGGGGCGTCGCCGGAGCGAGTGAGCATCCCTAGGAGCTTCTCGCGACTGTACTTCATTAATGCAGCAGGTAGAACACTTACCTACATTACCTGATCCGATGATTCTACCCTTTGAGTTGCCTCCAAAGGTGACAAGACCTCCTTCCTTTTCATTAAGAGTGTTGAACTTGGTCTTGTCCCCTGTCATATGCCTGGAGCAGCCACTGTCTAAATACCACAAGTTACTCCTTGCTGCCAGGCATACCTGCACAAACAATTAGGGCAGAAATTTTGGAACCCAAATCTGATTGGGCTCCGAAATGCAAGATTCTCATTCTTCAGACAAGTCACCATTTTTTTAAACAAACTTCCTACTTGAACAAAATCTTATTTATTGCAATTTGGAATCAACACAAATGCATTTTAAGAACATTAAACATGCAACTTGAATGCTGGCATTTTAGCTCCCCCTAAATGTATGAATGAGTTTTAAATAATCTTTTTGGACTTTTAGATGCAAATGTTATGCTGTGATTCTGAAAAAAGATATGCATATGATTATACCTATCTATGTGCATGAGTGTTCAAATGCTCAAAGAAGTTTGGATAATATGGACGGTTGACTCATGGAACTGGGCAGAGGCACATTCTCTCACATGGTGATAGTTCTTAGACAAGCTTAACCTTCCCTTCTTCAAGTCACCATTTGATATATCATCAAATCATGACATGCAAGCACACAAGGGAGAATGGATCATGCAGAACATACCATAGAACATGCACACACAAAGTCTTACATCTTTTGCAATCATGCGTGTGGGATGCAACTACCATTCTATGTTTGTCATGCATGTTATGCATGATTATGCTGAGCATGCTGATGTTCAAATGCCAATGCCTGGCATGCAGTATGAATGGATGCCAATCACCTTTTGAATGGGGCTCAGCTATATGCATTGTTTTGTACATTCACTGCAACCTCCTCTTTTTAACAAGATGGGTCATAGATTTTAGTACTTAACAGGCAGTGAGTAAAGAACGAGAACCAACCATCAAGTATACTTAACAAAATGCTCATCTTTGAGCATGAGCTTCAATCAAAATAGAATATTCACATATTCTCATCCCAATAGTATTTATCATGCATTTACTTATGAATTGGGCTAAAACAAAAAACTATAGTCTCTCCCATATAAAAGGCAGGGAGGACAATGCATGATGACTGACTAAACAGATATGACTTGAAAAATAGTATGAAGAGGCAGAAAGTACAGATGTCGAAGAAGATAAAACAGTTCTGGCTGCATCATATAAATAGATGAAATAATGATAACAATATCAAAATCAATATGATACATTTCAGATTAATGACAAAAGAGTCTCCCTCAAAAGCCAGACATTCGATCTTAAACAAGCAAAATGGAGCGACTTAAGATTACATCATGAGAAAGGCACAATTCACATCTTATCAAGATGATGGTTCATTATCAGACGGTGCTTTGAGCAGCATAAAAAAATATCAATTCTGCACATTCTGCCAAACCATATGGTCTACTTAAAATGAATAAAGAAATTCATTAAAAATTGTTCAGCGATAAAAATCAAAACTGGTTGCACTAGGATCACCTCTGAAGATCATTGGATCTGAGGTACACATGCGTTGACAGACACGTCAAGCTGCTTCGATACAATGGCATAGCTCGCAAGTGGTACAAGCAAAAAGCTAGCTGTGTCGACCTCATTCGCTTCACAGCATCGACTTGTGCTTCGCTCTGGCTCCCAGCAGATCACAAGACAACTAGTTGTATCTATGCAGGGAGTTGAGTGTGTCGACACCATGTGAAGACCTTCCTCTGATCTAGCCTGTTCGATTCAAACACGCAAGTCAACGACGCAAACTTCCAGATCTCGCGAATCAAGGTTTGAAAAAGCTCCTAGGACAGAAAACGGTCTTCTTCATCATGAGGCATCAGAGCACATTTTTGTGAAGGAATATTTGTTAGTTGACATTTCTGGGAAAGGTCCCTTTTCATGAAAACTTTGTTTTTGCACTAAGCCGATCAGAGTGCTCCCCTAAAAAGTCCCTAGGACAGAGGACCATCCTCTCCTTGTCCTCAACCAATAGGCAAGCAGATCTAGAAAAGGTTCTATAATAGAGAACCTTATTTTTATTGGTCCTATCAACATGTAGTTTTGGAGGGGAAATGGTCCACCATCTCTTCTATAAATAGTGGCCTTCTGCATGAAGAAGCTACTACTATTGCCACTACTGTTGCTTCAACCACAGCTGCATGGAGAAGAAGAGAATGGGAAAAAGAGAGGAAAAAGAGAGGGAGAGCTTGCCTGAAGCCTCTAGGAGAAAACCTCAAGAGAAAGAGAAGAGAGAAAAGATTCATAGCCCAGAAGCTAGTTCACGTCTATCCATTACGATTAAAGTTGTGGACCAAAATGTGTAACCCTTGTTCAGCTTCTTGATCTTTATCAGAAGCTACATTGTAGCCTTTTCTTATTTGGTGTTTCTTTTTGTTGCCTCTTGTTTCTTCTCTTAAAGTTTCATGTGTGTTTGCTGAGTCCCCTCAGTGTTTTTCCGGTGCTTTATTTAGAGACCAGAGTGTATGTTGGTTGCATCGCAGCCGCGTGTGTGTGTTGAGGAATGTTTCCTTGTGCAAGATGTTTGACAGCATGTGTGTGTGTTCTTCTTGGCCAGAAGAGGAAGTCTCACCGACTTGGTGAGGGGTGGACGTAGGCCTACTAGATAGCAGCTGAACCACCTTAAAAAGCTGGTGTGTTGTGGTTTGTTATGTTGACTCCTTTTCATCTGCCTCCTTTCACAGGTGTTGTTGTTTGATCAATGTGCTTCTAGTGTGTGCACTTCAAACATTTCGTGGTTTAGCCATCACCAACCTCCTAGGTGGAGGGTCCACTCTACTCGGAGCAGTCGAAGAGGTGGATGCCTGTCCCGAGGATACAATGGGTGGACCGGCCTTCCCCTGACCAGAAGTGGTCGTAGTGCTGGGGCCAGCTGGTCCTCGAATAGATGGGTTCCTCGGCTGGACGGGGTTAAGGGTAATCCTATGGCCACCATGGTCGAATGTGCAAGTGTTCGACCTGCCATGAAGGGTGGCATCTCGGTCAAATAGCCAAGGCCTACCAAGGATGATACTACCCACCTCCATAGGTAGTACATCGCACCAGATCGCCTCATGGTACGCCTGGAACTGCAGTGGCACCAGACACCGCCTTGCCGGCCATGGCTAGCGTGGTGGGGGAGGTCCAGGCCTCTCTGAAGGGTAATGAAGCCAGCAGTTCTGATGCGGCTATGGTGGCTCCTCGAAAAACTTACACTCAAACTCTCATGGAAGTACAGCATCGGCCACGCCTACCCCTCTAGGTGAAACCCCCTGCTTTCACAGATCAAGGAGAGCCTGCCGTATTTTTTTCACAAGAAGAGATTCAGGCATCCTGCTTACACCTTCAGAACATGATCATAGCTAAATGTTCTTATGGTCGCCCCTCCATCCCGAAAATCAAAGCATGCCTCTCGCAGCGTCTTCACCTAAGCTCTGATTTCATTATTGGCTGAATGAATGCTAGAGACATTCTGATCCGGCTGGGATGCGAAGCTGATTTCCTTGGAGTTCTTCTTCAAAAAAACATATACATCAATGGATTTCTCTTTAGATTTTGTAGATGGACGCACGATTTTGATTTCGATACTGATCCCTCTGCTGTTCTAGTATGGATTGGGTTTCCCTCTTTGTTCGTCAACCTTTATCATGAGGACATGCTCCTCTCTATAGCAGGCAATGTCGGCCCAGTGCTGCGGATTCATGATGCTATAGTTGCCATGACTGAAACATCAGAGGCTTTGGTTTGCGTTGACATGGATCTTGATATGCAAAGAAAAGATCGAGTATGGATTGGAATTGAAAGTGGTGGTTTCTGGCAGCCGATTAGCTATCACAGAGTACCGCATTTATGTTCTCATTGCCATAAGATCAGGCACCTAGAAAAGGAATGTAAGAAAAAATAGAGTAAGAGTATACTTCGACAGCAATCACTGGGTAATATTGCCCTTCCTAGAGCTCAAAAAATTATTCACAAGCAGTATAAGCCAAGGATGACTAAAACTCCCAATCCCAAGTTGGTAGCTGTTGATGTAAATAGATTCTCAGCCCTGAGCCAGGTATCAGAGGATATAGATTCTGAAGAAGAGAATATTCAGGATAAGCAAGTTTTTGGAGATAGTAACCTCTTTGAGGCTTCAAAATGTTGTCAACCTACTGCTTCCACTTCTGGATGTTCAGAGATAAAAGACAGCCATGGCCCCTCATCACCTGTTTGTATTAATGATTCTATAAAGATGTCCACTACAGTTCTCGAATAGAGGAGGCCTCAGAATCAGAAGAGCTACCTTTAATCCATCGCAACAATGAGGCACCACAGGTCATACACTTTGCTCAAATAGTTCCTTTCCAATGTTTAGATAAGAAAGTCATTAAAATTACTAGTTCGGATGTTATTTCAAATCTGTTAGCTTCGGAGAATTCCAGGATGTTATGCCAGGTAAATAATAGTACTAGAAATCATCCTCAAGATTTGAAGTCAAATGAGGTTTCTGTATTGCCTGGAGTTCTATTTAGTGATGCCCGACTGACAAGGGCTAAAGCCAAGGTTTTGGCTGCTCTGGCCCTCTCCCGGTCTGTAGGGTCCTGGCAGCATAACGCCCTCACCCCGGTCATCAGCCTCGCTATAAACTCCTCACGGGTCTCCCCTGACCTATGTCTAGCATCCTCTAAACCCATCACCCTGGTCAGGTCAGTACTTTCGTTAGTCGCATGCATCATCTTGTGTTACCGTATCTCTCTTCTTAAAAGAGCTATCTTTTTTTTTGTGCATCTCCGCAAGCTATTTCATTCATCATCTCATTTTTCTACCCTTTGCGTCCAAAAGGGATTTAAAACAATACCAACTAGGTATGTGTCCATTCATGATTTCATTACTTTCATCACAAGGGATTGACACTACACTGTTTTTATTCTGATCCACTTAATGTTTGTTCATTTCTTGCAAGAGTAACCAAAAGAAAGCCCTCTTCATCAGCCGACCGAAGGAAGAGAAAGAAGGAATCCACATAATCTCCCACTTCTGAGGTATAAACGCGATCACATACTTCTCCATTTTGGGGTCCTTGACCTCTGGCGATCACACAATCAACACATGCACTCACACGTGATTTTCATTTTTTTTATTCCTGTTAAAACTCGAGGAGAGTAATTTCCCAAAGTAATTCCTTATATTCCCATCCTCGTTAAAACCTGTGGAAAGTAACTTCCCACAGCGGTTCCCCTCATTTCCATTTTTGTTCACACCCTCAGAGAGTAACTTCCCGCATCCATCCCTTATGGCATAATTTTGCACATTTCCATTCCATTAAACCCATGGGAGCAACCTCCCGATGCGGTCTTTTCCATTCCGTTACACTCACGTGTGCCCCTCCATTTGGCACCGGCATGTGCCCCTCCTTATTACGCCTGTGCACGCTATAGTTGTGCTCTCAGCATCACTTTTGTAATTCTATTTTCATCCCTCGTGCACAACGTGCACTCTCCCATAGTCCCTTGAGATTCACCAAGAGATGTACGTGTTGTGAAAGGGAGATCAGGTTCTAAGCAATTCATTTATTCAGTTGATTGCCATATGTGTTTGAGTTGTGGAAGTCCTTCTTTAATCTTCCTTCAGTAAGTAGAGTTCAGTCTGAGAACTCGTCTACAACCCTAGACGCGTATTTCAATATGCATCTCTGTGGGCAGACGTGTATTCAGTAGCAACACTCTTAACAACTATCAACTTTTGTTTAGACACGTCTTGATAGGTGGACGTGTTCTTTTAAAAGCGTCTTGTAACACCCTGGATTTTTGGATCGTGGTTTTGCGGGCCGCGGATCATGTCTGATTGGATTTTGAACTTTTATAATGGTTTCTTGGACCCTCTGTTGGTGTGTTTCTTGATTATTCTTGGTTTGTGGTGGCGCGTGAAGCAGTCCTACTTTTTCTCAAAATTTTTCTAGGTCGGATCCTATTTTTCAAAATTTTTCTAAAGTTCCCACAATTTTCTAAAAGAAATAAAAAGAAGAAAAATAATATAATAAAAATAAAATATTAAAACCCTATCCCTTCTCCCTCTCGGTTCTCTCATCTTACCCTTGACTCACCCTCCCTCACTCTCTTTCGTCTCTTCCCGCTTCCCTGTTTCCCACTCCCAGCAGTTGATGGCAGTGGGATGGAGCGGCGGCGGCGGCCTGCGGTGAAGGGAGGCCGAGGACGTGCAGGATTGGAGGCGGAGGCGGAGGCGGTGGTGTTTGTGAGAAGCTAGCCACAGGGCGCTCGTCTGATCGAGGCAACAGGGAGGTTTAAAGCTCAGATTCAGGTAGGGTGATCGTTCCCTGCTTCTCCCACATATTTTCCCTATGATTCCAGGCCCGATGGGGTCAAGAAGGGGTATGCCTCTTATTTTCGGGGCTTTATGCATGCTGGGGGATTGAGCGGTGGTTTTGGCCGATCGAGGCCCTGTTTGATGGATTTGATATGGTTTTCTAATTGTAGGAAGGTCCGGGGATGGATTCCCCATGTTTTCCCCTTCGTCCCTCGACGGATGGGGCATTCGATCATGGTTTTCGGGTGGTTTTTCATGAAAACTATAGGAGGGGGCCACAGAGGTGGCTGTCGCATCCAAGACTGGGCGGCCATGGGCCTGGCCACCCATGTCTACTGGGCGGCCATGCGTCTGGCCGCCGACGGGTGTAGACGGCCAGAGCTTTGGCCGTTCTGTGTGATTTCAGTGTCTTCGAAGCCCATTGTCTGGGCTACCAAAGGGTTGGCCACCTAGGCCCTATTCAGCCTAGGGTAGGTGGCCAGAAGTCTGGCCACCCAGCCCTTTGGGTGGCCATCGGGATGGTCACCCAGCCCCCTTTCAGTCTGGGCTCTGGGCTGCCAGGGGAGTGGTCGCCTAGGCCTCTGTGTGCCCAGGGGTGGGCGACCAGAGGGTTGGCGACCCAGCCCTGTTGGGTGGCCAACGGTCTGGCCGCCTAGCCCTCTGGGAGGCTAGCACCTTGGCCTTCCAATACCCCTTCAGCCTAGGGGCGTGGCACTTCGTGGTTTGGTCTTCCGGGTTGTCCGTTTGAGGGGTGGCCTTGCAGAATGCCTGTCCGCGTGGTTCTGTGTGGTCTATTGGTTCTGGATTAGTAGTGTAGGCAATCCTTGTCTACAGTGGAGTGTGGACAGTCATTCTTGTGTCAGGCTACTCATGTCAACTATCCCCGAGAGAGTCCCCTGACTACGGAGGGTGTTCCCTCGTGAGAGTTGTGATCGCGGCTAGGTGTCTTTGTAGGAGTTGTAGACCGTGGCCCTTGTGCTCTCATCCTGTGCTTTGGTTAGTCTGTTGTGGACCGATAGTCATGGTTTAGCTATCTAATTAGTGGTCCTTGGTTCTTGTGCTTGCTAGCCGCCTCACGGTGGATTACTATGGACCGGTGATACTCCGGTGGCTTTTGTGGTTATGACGAGTTCTAACCCTTGGTGACTCTACCCACTAGACATAGCTGACCTGGGCATGTTTGTGTGTCAACCCACCTGGGAGTGGTGGAGGCTTGACCCGTGTAGAGATTATAGGCCAGTTACCTAAGGGCCCCTTGCCTTTGCAGCCTAAGTTTGTTTGGGGGGAAAACTGGCTAGAGGACCCGACCTAGAGCATATGGTCTGTGTGTGCACATATAGTCAGGTGCAGTGGACGCGTGCTGATGAGCACGACCCCGGCTAGTCCTTATTCTATGGTACAGTGTTCTATGTCTCTATTTTCACCTAGGGGAGTAGGGAAACACTTGAGGCTGCGTTGTAAGTCATTGGAGGACGCTTCTAGTCTCGTGATTAGTGGGGTAGTACTCCGGTCACTTGAGAGGTTTCAGTGCAGGTTTCTTTTCGGCGTGGTTACTGTACTGGCAGCTCAGACCGTTCCGTTTTGCGTGACCCTTCCAATAGAGGGGCTGGTGTCACTTTGTGTGGTGGGCATGGTTCCTTCTCTGGTTCTAGTTCGGGATCGAGAGATTCTCTCGAGGGCATTGCTTTAGCATGTGGCCGTGTGGCCTTGTCTGTGGTTCTGTCTGCTAGGATGGACTGTCCAACCGTGAGTCAGGTTTGTATGGAGGGCATGTGTGTGTGTGTTCCCTTAGTTTACCGTCTTTGGGTTCCGGTCACCATCGTTGTGTCATACCAGTGTTAATGTAGTGTTGCTACCATTGTTGTCCTTTACTTGTTACTCCTACACCGTTCCTGTTTACTACTTTCGTTGTGGTGGGATTCTGCGGGACCCCTACTGAGCCAATGAGATGAGACTCACCCCCAACTTTTCAAGTGTGACGTTCTCCTTGGAGTAAAGCATTCCAGTCGGAGGTTCGTTAGTTGCCAGCGTGCCAGGTTACTGGGGTGTGCCCCGAGACAATGTACATTTCTTTTCCCTAACTGTACTTGTGGACTAGACTTTATAGATTATTCAATTGTTATTTAATGTAATTTATTTCTATCAGAACTATAGATTTACTTTCCTGCTATTGTTTATAATTTCAATGCATGACCACATGATCCCTTTAACCCTTCCAAGCCTTCCGGTTCGTGGGTGGTGGGACAGAATTTGAATGGTATCGGGTTATTCTCGGTATCCAAATCTTGGGTCGTTACATGTCTCCCATGGTGGACACATTTTCTTCATTTTGTGAAAATTGTTTAGTTCTGTTCTGTCTTGCATAATTTCTGTTCTTCCTGTTCTGTTTGTGAAGAAGAGCTGCTGCACGGCGCCGCCGATGTCCCTGAGTTCGTCGAAGGAGCGCAACGGGCGGAGCGGCGGGTCGAAGGGCGGGTTCAGCCCTTCGTAATACGAGGCGCCGGGCGAGTCGATGGTGGTGGCGACGTAGTTGTTGCTCATCCAGAGCATGAGCGCGTCCACGAGCGCCTGCGACTGGTCCTGCGACGCGCCCCAGTATTCGAAGAGTTGCAGGAGCACGGTCGGCTTCACCGAGTAAAGCGGCAGCTTGGCGCTCTCGTCCTCCAGCGTCACGGTGACGACGTCGCCGTCGCCGACGGGCGTGTAGCCGGCGAAGCCGAGCGGGTCGCCCCAGCCTTCGGCGGGGCTGTGCAGACCGTTGTCCGTGAGATAAAAATCGTTGAGCACGGCGACGGTCGTATCGAGCGCCGAGTAGGCTTCGAGGCGCAGGTGGACGGCGTCGGCCTCGCGGATATCGGCGAGCAGGTCGGTGCTCGCCTTTTCGACGAACACGACCAGCGCGGCCGTCGCGAAGACGACCGTGATGAGCACGACGAGCAGGACCGCGCCGCGCGGGCGGCGAAAGTCGATGCCTTTTCGAAAGTCGATGCCTTGCTTCATGGTCAGATCGGCGGGATGCCCTCCGTCACCACGGGGATCGGGATCACCACCTGCTGCGTGCGTCCGCGGTAGGCGAAGGTCAGCCGCAGGCGCGTGGGCACCTGGTAGTCGCCCGAGGCGGCGTCCTTCTGGAGCGTGGGGTAGTTTTTCCAGTTTTTGAAACTGGTGTCGTAGTAATCGTAGCTCATGTCGGTCACGAGGGGCGACACGACGGTCTCGCGCGGCGGACTGGTGGTGAAGGTCGTCTCCAGTTGCGAATGCCAGAGCAGGACGAGGCCCTTGCCCGGCATCACGGCAAACGCGCAGATGACCTCGGGGAGCGGCTGGCCGGGCCAGGTGAAGAGCTTGCAGCCCTGCGGCAGCTCGAAGCTGAGCAGCGTGAGCGTGCCGTTGTTGGCGGTGGTGATGTCCTCCACGGGGAACGGCGAGGTCTGCATGGAGCCGTTGGGCGGGAGCGCCGCGACGCGCAGCTCCTTTTCGACGAAGCGGCTGACGGCGCGCACGTGGCGGTCGAAAAGCCGCAGGTCGGAATTGCGGCCCCAAAGCTCGCCCATCGAGTAGATGAAGGTGTTCAGCCCCACCAGCACGAGCGCGGTGAGCGCGAGCGCGACGAGGATTTCCAGCAGCGTGAACGCGCGGCGGCGGCGAAGGCATCGACTTTGCCCGCGCGCGCTCATGAGTTCACCCCCTGCTGGAGCTGGAGGATCTTGTCCTTGGCGTTGGCGCGCAGCGTCGATTCGTCCGTGCCCTGCGACCAGGTCGGCCGCAGCACGATGAACACCTGCTCCGTGCGCTGCGGGTCCTTGAGCCCGCCGCCGGTGCATTCGCACACGAAGTCCACCTGGAAAAGGTCCGCCTCGTTGGTGTCCGTGATGGTAGAGGTCCAGACGACGTGCCGCCCGTCGGGGGCGTCAAACTCGTCGCCTTGCTGCGCGAGCGTCACGTCGGACTGCGCGAGGAGTTGCGCGCGGGCGAATCCACGCTGGAGCCTGCAGCGTGGACCCTTTGAGTTTTGAACTCGGCTTGGCTTGGCAGGCAGCTGCGTCTACGCTGCAGTCCCACAGCGTTGACGCCTTGGCTTGTATGAGCTTTGGCCTACGCTCATCAACACCGACTTTGACAGCATGAGCGTCGACCTTCATGCTTTACTAAAGTCAGTATACCTTCTCTACTGCGTCCACGCTGGATCCTGCAGCGTTAACGCAGTAGACGACTTTTGATGAGTAGTCTGCGTTGGCCCCCTTCCAACATCGGCCTTTGTTGGATTTAACACAGGCTGCGACCACGCTGTACTGCTGCAGCGTTAACGTCGTAGACGTCTTCTGATGAGTATTCTGCATTGGCCCCCTTAAAACAACGGCCTTCGGTGGATTCAACATAGGCTACGTCCACGTTGTACTGCTGCAGTGTTAACGCAGTAGACGTCTTCTGATGAGTATTCTGCGTTGGCCCCCTTCAAACAATGGCCTTTGGTGGATTCAACACCGGCTGCGTCCACTCTGTACTACTGCAGTGTTAACGCAGAAGACGTCTTCTGATGAGTATTCTGCATTGGCCCCTTGGACTTTATAGCGTTTGAGCTTTGGAGTTCATAGGCATTGCTAAGCCTACTTTTTGAAAGGCAGCGTCCACGCTGCCATCCAACCGCATTGACGCTCACGTGTTGGTACCTTAAGGAAAACATAGCGTCAACCTTGCACAAAGGAAGTATATTAGAATATATTTAAAACATGTGTTGCTATCATCAATCAATCACATCATGGTGGTCATCATCAAAACTAGGAGGATAACACTAGAAAATCGGGAGCGACGCGATCGGGTTGACGGGTAGCACTCGGGGCCGCTTTGATAAGGTTGGCGCGTTCTCTCGTGGGACCCACGTCCTGGATGGCAGTCCAGGAAAGTCAGAAGGTTGCTGCAGCATCGATGGCCCCTGGCTGGGTGGTCCCGGGGGCGGCGGGGTGCTGGTCGACCTCGTGGAAGGCGAGGCTGTCGGTCCGGGGGTGGTCGCTAGGTGCCGTCCACGAACCGGATCTGCTATTTCACCATGCGCGACCAGACGAAAAACGCTGCTGCGACCCGCGCCGATGTCAGATCGACGCGAGATCAGTGGCATTGGACAGCCCTTTTAAAATACTTCGTCCCCAAATGGGAGGAAGAATTTTGAATCCTCAGAGATGGCATCGGAAAATTTTTGAAGTTGCTGCTTTATCGGTTGGAGGGTTATCAGGACAGAAAGGGAAGTTTCCTGAGAACGGGGGTTGACCAGGTGGTTCATGGCGGATCTGGGTGGAGGTGTCTTCATGAAAGTGTTAGATATGGATGTACGGAAGATGGGGATATTTTAGATCCGAAAAATATGGCGTTTTGGGGTTTTGGTGGAATTTAGAGTGGACTGGGGTCGGGCCTGGATTACTGGGGACAGATAGAAAGTTAGGATCTGAAGGAAATTTTAAGGGGGTCTAGAAAATTCCAAAATTCACAAAAAAATATATGTCGTGGGATATGGTGGGGAGGAACTCCAGTTAAATTTTCACGTGGTTTGGTGAAGGTTAGATGGTTCGCCCGCGCGCAACTCCTCGCGCAGTCCGACGTGACGCTCGCGCAGCAAGGCGACGAGTTTGACGCCCCCGACGGTCGGCACGTCGTCTGGACCTCGACCATCACGGACACCAACGAGGCGGACCTTTTCCAAGTGGACTTCGTGTGCGAATGCACCGGCGGCGGCCTCAAGAACCCGCAGCACACGGAGCAGGTTTTCATCGTGTTGCGGCCGACCTGGTCGCAGGGCGCGGACGAATCGACGCTGCGGGCCAACGCCAAGGACAAAATCCTCCAGCTCCAGCAGGGGGTGAACTCATGAGCGCGCGCGGGCAAAGTCGATGCCTTCGCCGACGCCGCGCGTTCACGCTGCTGGAAATCCTCGTCGCGCTCGCGCTCACCGCGCTCGTGCTGGTGGGGCTCAACACCTTCATCTATTCGATGGGCGAGTTGTGGGGCCGCAATTCCGACCTGCGGCTTTTCGACCGTCACGTGCGCGCCGTCACGCGTTTCGTGGGGAAAGAGCTGCGCGTCGCGGCCATCCCGCCCAACGGCTCCGCGCAGACCTCGCCGTTCCCCGTGGAGGACATCACCACCGCCAGCAACGGCACGCTCACGCTGCTCAGCTTCGAGCTGCCGCAGGGCTGCAAGCTCTTCACGTGGCCCGGCCTGCCGCTCCCGGAAGTCATCTGCGCGTTCACCGTGATGCCGGGCAAGGGCCTCGTCCTGCTCTGGCACTCGCAACTGGAGACGACCTTCGCGACCAGTCCGCCGCGCGAGACCGTCGTATCTCCGCTCGTGACCGACATGAGCTATGATTACTACGACACCAGTTTCAAAAACTGGAAAAACTACACCACGATCCAGAAAGACGCCACCTCCGGCCAATACGAGGTGCCGACGCGTCTGCGGCTGACCTTTGCCTACCGCGGCCGCACGCAGCAAGTGGTGATACCCATCCCCGTGGTGACGGAGGGCATCCCGCCGATCTGACCATGAAACAAGGCACCGACTTTCTAAAAGGCATCGACTTTCGCCGCCGGCGCGGCGCGGTCCTCCTCGTCGTGCTCATCACGGTCGTCTTCGCGACCGCCGCGCTGGTCGTGTTCATCGAAAAGGCGGGCACCGACCTGCTTGCCGACATCCGCGAGGCCGACGCCGTCCACCTGCGTCTTGAAGCCTACTCGGCGCTCGATACGACCATCGCCGTCCTCAACGATTTTTATATCACGGACAGCGGCCTGCACAGCCCCGCCGAAGGCTGGAGCGACCCGCTTGGCTTCGCCGGCTACACGCCTGTCGGCGACGGCGACGTCGTCACCGTGACGATGGAGGACGAGAGCGCCAAGATGCCGCTTTACTCCGTGAAGCCGACCGTGCTCCTGCAACTCTTCGAATACTGGGGCGCGTCGCAGGACCAGTCGCAGTCGCTCGTGGACGCGCTCATGCTCTGGATGAGCAACAACTACGTCGCCACCACCATCGATTCGCCCGGCGCCTCGTATTACGAAGGGCTCAACCCGCCTTTCGACCCGCCGCTCCGCCCGTTGCGCTCCTTCGACGAACTCAGGGACATCGGCGGCGCCGTGCAGCAGCTCTTCTTACGCCATATATCGACGGAAAGCTCGTCGAGAAAACTTTACAGCTGTGGTGGTCTCGGCGGCATCCGACATCCCTGCTGCCTGGAGGACTCGTTCTCCCCCAACTACGCAAATGAGGACCAGCCAGTGACCAGAGATGACTTCCTAGAGTTCGCACGGTCGCATCCCACAACTTATGAAGGCGCCACTTGGCCGAGGACTTCTACAACCAGTCGGCATCCATCAGCAAAAAGTGGCGTCTAGTTCCACATCCGGAGGAGTGTCTTCCAATTTGCTTTGCCCAGGTGCGCAGAACAGGTCACTCCAGACCTGACCTGACCCCCCCTCACTCAATGGGCTCTTCCACACCGCTCCAACATTGTCTGGTGCTCCCCCTAGTTGCTGCTTGAAGAAGACTCGTCCATGGTCGTCCTCGACTTGGTCCCGCCATGATTGGACTTCAGGAGTGGCTGTGGCAGCTACAACCACATGCTACTACACCCTAGGTTTAGCCTGAGCCAGAGCATAGAGAGCCTGTTCCAGGAGCCACCCCGACCAGTGGTGATGACGGGTCCATCCACGAAAATTCTCCAGCGTTCCAGGGTCTGTTAGTGATGATTCGACACCAGTTTTGGTGACTTTTGACCTCGGGGGAGTGCACAGCGGTGACTACAGCTACTCACTATCCTGTAGTCGCAGACCTAGATAGAACCAGAGAAGTGCCCTTCCAACACCGACTTAGCTAATCTCCCCTCCCCGCCTGGCCGGCTTAGCGCCCCTCCCTGTGCAGAGGTAGTTTTGTTGTAATCCTTAATTTTTCGTCCCCTAGTCCAACCCCCCTGTTTGGGGAGTAGTGCTTGTATAATTTGAATAGGGGAAGCTACATCGGCGCGGCGTGCAGGTGCACACCTACGTCTCCCCGCTCGCCTTCATCTCCAGTCGGGATTGGCGTCTTCATGTTGATCAGGTGAGCTTCTGACCCCCTCTCCTTGCTGGTTTAACTCTGCTTAGCTTAGTATTATTTTGAAGTTGCACCGTCGGCGGTGAGGAGAGTGCTCGTTCCAACTGTCCATCAAATTGAGCAACCACCGCGGAGAGAGAGTTGAGAGAGCAACCCTACAACCCATGCCCTCGGCGTGTCGGCCGCCCTTGAAATTGGGCATCCTTGGCCCATCGGGAGTTCATCCCTAGCTGGCCATTCCCTTGGAACCTCAAGGACCTACCTCGGACCCTCATCCTCATCGTCAGTCCACCTACGGACCCGGGTGTGCGCGACGCGGGTGAACCCGCTTGAGTGAGTCTGCCGTTCCGCTTGCGCTTGCTTGCTAGGTCCAAGGAGTGTGTCACATCAAATTGGTACCTCAAACTAAGGAGAGACAAACCCCTAGTTTCCCAACCAACCATAGACTCCACCTAGAGTTAACTCTAACCTTTGATGGACTAGTGATCATAGGAGAACCTCTAGTTAAGTGGCTAAAGAAGGGCCCAATCCTAGGAAGGTCAAGTCCATACCACCAAACCATAAGGCACCCATCCCAAGTTATGGCCGTCCGATCTTCCCCTCTTACCTACCGGTCATTCCATCTCGTTAAAGCCATAGATGACTTGATCAAATTTCATGTCACTATGTTGACGCCCCAAAGTGAACTTCAATATTGTCATAATATTAAGTATTTTCATTTTTATGCATTTTCTTGCATTTTTGGGGCAAGTCAAGGCCTGAGGCAGGGCGTTACTTAAGTAACGGCGTTGGCCAGGGCGTTTTCAAGACAAGTCACGGCCTAAGGACAGGGCGTTACTTCTTGGCATTATCTAAATTCAAAAGGAAACGAAATAAGGATATTTTATTAACGCGCCCTGATCCAAGGCGTGTCTTTCAATTAACGCCTTTGAAGAAGGCGTGTTTTGATATTTTCCAAATAAAGAAATATTTTATTTCCTAAAAATCAGCCCAGGAAGTAACGCCTTGGATGAAGGCGTGTTTCAAGAAACGCCTCTGGCTGAGGTCGTCCATTTTAGAATTAACGCCCTGTCCAAAGGCGTGTTAAATCCAGGAAGTAACGCCTTTTCTAAAGGCGTGTTTTAAGAAGTGCCAACACTAGAAGTCGTCAATTCATGAATTGACGCCCTGATCGAAGGCGTGTCTTGATTGCAGAGTCCTGAAATTTCCTGCCTTTCTTCGAAGATTGTTGCTCTGATTGGGACTTTGTTGATTTAATCCTTTCCAGAATTCACCCTTTCTTTGATAAACATTGCCCAGTTGGACTCTTTGATGATTTGATTCTCTCCCGGAAGGTAACTACTGCCGTAGTTATCTATCTTTCTTTCTTTTGCACGTCTCTCCTTCCCTATAAGAAAGGCTTCTGTCCAACGTTTGAAAAGTTAGATGCAGAGTTATACGAGGGGTTCTTCTTCCTGCTGTTTTGCTGTCTCTGCATCCTACGTCTTCATCCATCGTCTGTTGCTGCATCCCTGCTGTTCCTACGTCTCTCCATCCTGTTGCTGTTCCTGCCTCTGCATCCTTCCTACTGGTTCTTCTTCCCTGCGTGCAGTTTCTCTTCATCCTGCTGCGTTGCTGTTCTGCTTCCCCTTCTTCCTGTGTTGCTGTGTGCCGTCTCTCCATCCTGTTGCTGTTCCTGTTGCTGTTCCTGCTGCTGTTCTGCTTCACCCCTCATCTTCTTCCTACAGTTTCTTTCAACAAGTGTCGCCCTCTACTGTTCAGGGACAGCAGGGCTCTCTTCTTCAATTTGCTTTGAGTTACATCCGTAGCATCATTAGCATATAGTTAATACAGCACTGCATTAGTGTCTTTGCTACAGCATACACATATATTTCCATTCCTTACATTTATTATAGGGGTTTTTACAAAACACACAAAAAAGGTGCGCATGTTGAATTCTGATTACTTTTATTATTTATTCTCTTTGAACTAATTACTATGCAGCACTGACTTTGGCCCGTCTTTCTTGTTTGTTTATTTATTTTGCATGGTAATCGACTCAAGGAAAACCCTTCTAATCGGCCGGCCGATTCAAGAAGGAGGAAGCATCCACACTCTCTCCCGCACCCCATCAACAGGTAAGCGATCTTTCCCCCAAATTTCGAGGCCTTTGGGTCTCTGGCGATCACCTTTCCATAGTAGCACCTCGTGCTTGTTATTGTTGTTTATTCATCTCCCCAAGTAGATTTTCTGTGGAGTTGTACGTCGTCGAGTCAGCTTCGTCCCAGAAGTGATCCCGTGGTGATCCGACCTCGGCACCGTTCGCACCGCCTGTTCTCGTGCAACTGCACCAAACTTGGGTCTGAACCTGAGCACCATCTGGTAGCAGCTCCACCGCCCGCCCCTGTGCGATTAAGCTGGAGCTCTCATCACAAGAGTTCTGCTCCTCCAAAGCACCGACACACCAGAGGTGGTCATGCCTGGTTTCAACATCGTCTCCATCCAGGGCGGCCATTCTCCCTCAGTCGTGCCAGACCTGGAGTCCCCTATTCGCCCAGGACAGGCTGCTATAAAGTCGGCCCCAATACCCCCTCTTCCTCTCCGTTTCAGGTTAGATGGCCTTCAGAAACGTTGTAGACTTCGACGATATGGAACTAACTCAAGTGGTCTCGTCCCGATCCGACATCGGCACTGGGAGTTCCCCCACAGCTACCTGTGACTGGTCCAACTGTTCACCCAGAAACCTAACGCCGGCCGTTCCAGCAACCACGTCCAGCGGGGTGATCAGACGGCCACCATCTTCTTAGGGTTCGTAGACCTCCCTGTCATCAACATTCACGACTTGGTCCCGTCATGATTGGAGTTCCACAGCGTCCGTACCGGCCAACGCACCACGACTGCGCCAATCTGTCCTGCACGGTAGAACTGCATAGGCCCACAGCCACGGCAGCCATCTCCATCCAATGACAGCAGCTCAGCGCCAGACCTTCAGGCATCCTTCAGCATCCCTCGATGATCACCCAGGAGCTAGCTTCATCTCGAGCGGATGCCCGAGCTCGGCGTATGGTCGACAATTGTTTTCCTCTCCCCGCGATCCCCCCTCCTGCGCGAGGGTAGTGCATGTAACTATTTTCCCCTCCCCGTGAACCCCTCCCTGTGTGGAGAGTAGTCAATGTATTAGCAGGGATCATCGCCAAGCTTCCTCGATGCAGCGTGTCCGCTGGGTGCGCACGCTCCCCGGTGCATCCTCGTCTTCGATCGGAGCCGGTCCTTCGGACAGGCTAGGTACGTGCGGCTGCCTCTCCCCTCTGCTTGTCTAGTATTAGTTCCAATCGCAGCGCTGGTGAGGAGTGCCCGATCCATATTTTCACTGTTTACCGTGAGTTCTTGCTGCCGGTGAGTGAGTGCACATCAGAACCGATCCCTCGGTATCGGTCCGCTCGGTTGAATCCGGCGCCCGCGACATGTTCCCCGGGGTGGTTCGCTACCACTCTCCTCGCTGCTCGGACCGTGTCCGGCTTCCTCGCGAGCCACATCTCGCCGAGCCATCACTTCGAGTCCTATGGAGTCCGCGACTCACGTGTGTGTTTGCCTTGTCGCTTAGACAACCTGCGCTCGTTGATTGCTGGCTTAGGGTCCCGTGTCTCAACCGGGTTCGTCCAGCGTTAGATTTGGTATCAGAGCCAAGTTTTTCGACTTGCCCTTGCTAGTCGAGTCCTAGGCCTTGGCCATCCTTGCTTGTGAGTCTGTTTCTCCCGCCATCCCATTCCCCTTTATGGCCACCCGTAGTGGTGCCCCTTATCAGCCTTTAGGTCAGTCCGCCATGACTAGTTCTGGGAGTATATTTACTATCGCCCCTGGGTCGATCAAGACCCTGTTGATGGGCTGTCCATTCAGCTGCCCCTTCATGTAGAGTGATCTGTTATGACTACATGTGAGTAGGAGCATGTCATCCTCGGTGAAGGCCGCGGCCACTTCTGGTGACATCTCCGTCAAGCAGGCTTCAAGGTGCGTCGGCATCTGGAGTGCGGCAATGATGGATTGTCGTGTCTCTTAGTCCAAGGACAACATTTCCCAGATGGTGAACCGGGCCGGGATCTTCTTGAGATGTCTACCTAGACCTTGAGCAGCTTCATCTCTTCGGCCTTGCTGCGTCTGCCCCCAGTCGGGACCTGAGGTGCTGGGTCGGGAGATGGCTCCCCTGTTGGGTCAGGTACAGCTGCCCGGGGTGGCCTCTCCTGACAGGCCTCCTCCTTTTCTTGCATGAATTCAGCGAGGTTAGGGATGCCGTCGAACTCTTCTATCGGCTGGGACGGGGCCCCCGTGGGTAGAACCGGGAGTTTGTTAGCTGATGGAGCTGGAGGGGCGCTGACTCCCTCAGCTGGCCAGGGTCCCCGCGGACGTTCTTGCCTTTCAGCACGTGACCGCAGGAACTCCGCGAATGAGGGGACGTCCTGGCTCTTCGGCTTCTCGGGGTAGAGGCCCACTGGTGGAGGGATCTCGGCACCTCGGACCTCGGGCTCCGGGACCTGGTATGGTTGCTCGCCTCTGAGCACAATGTTTCGGCCATCTTGGGGGTGGCGACCCCATTTCTTCCCCGACCGGGTAGCATGTTGGGAGGTGGATGCCTCGGCTTGATTCGCCTCTGATAGGTCGCAGGGCATCTTTTCTTCTTCTCCGTCCAAGGAGAGGGCGACGTCGAACAATGCCGAAAGAGTGTTGCAAGCGACGATGACCGCTTTCCTCTTCTTATCTCTGTGCCTTCTCTTCTTCTTCTTCTTTTCCCGGATGGTCGGGGGCCGTTCTTGGGGAAATTCGCCCCACAGGGGAGGCACCTTTTCTGCTTGGGTTTCTACCCCAGGGGCCAGCTCAAGTCCCTCGAACTCCTTCCACAGGACATATTCCTTTAACTCGATAGGCCGGATCTCCGACTGTTCATATTCTTCAAGTCCGTTGATGATGGCCTGGAGTCTCTCGACCGCCGGGCTGACTTCCTTATGGATTCGCACCGGGACGTGCTCTTTCCTGTTGAAGGTAGGCCGCCTCATGACCAGTCGAGGGGCCGTATCATGCCAAATCGGGTTCACCGGTGGTGGTGCTGGCCGAGGAGTGACACCCCTAACATGAATTATCGGGGTGGACCGACGAGTCGGCCTCCTTCTATTTCTCTTTGGCGCGGACTATCACCCCACCTGATCCTGGGCGGGTGTCGCCATAAAGGCTTCATAAGTGGCACGGGTGCTGGCCTCCGCCCACTCTTCCGGCAATTCTTGATATAAAGATATCATGTTGGCTGAAGACGGCATGCTGGGCATCTCATGCGGCTATGGAGGATCCACTCAGTGCTCTCCCATGTCTAATTCTCCTTTTCTTATCAATGCTTCGATGACGTCCTTGAAGACATAGCAGTCTTCGATGGCATGTTGCACGCCGTCTAGGCTAAGTCCGTGCATGGTCTGTGCATCCACTATAGCTAGTCCGTGCATATAAAGTCTTAGGCTCAATCCAAGTCAGAGCATGCACTGTAGCAAGGTCAGAGCACATCTGTCTTAGCTACATAGAGTCTGAGCTACTCTTCAGCAAGTCCGTGCATGGTCTGTGCATTTGATGCATGACCTACACTCCAAGTCTGTGTACGTTACTTGTGTTAAGTCTGTGCACACTCTTACAATGTCCGTGCATGTTAATCTTCCAAGTCTGTGGATGGCTTAAACAGGTCCGTGGAGGTTAATCTTCCAAGTCCGTGTACACCATTGTTAAGTCCGTGCACACCCTTGTCAAGTCCATGCACAGTCTTGTTAAGTCCGTGCACGTTTTGACTTTACTTCACAAAGCTAGTGCACTCCTTCATCAAACAAGTCCGTGCACGTTCACTTATGTCTGTGCACGTTTCTGCAAGTCCGTGCACATGGCCTTTTAGCTTAAGACTGAGCATTACAAAGTCCGTGCACACTCTAGTCCACGCACGTCTCTATAAAGCCCGTGCACTTTGTGTTGAGCTTAAGTCCGAGCATCTCAATGTCCGTGCAGTTTTCTCTTCTCTGGACCAAAATAAACCCCGTGCACGTCTAAGTCATGTCCGTGCACACTAATGTCTGTGCACTTTATGACTATCCAAAGTCCTTGCACGTCTTTACAAACCCCGTGCACATCAAACCCCGTGCAGGTTTTTCAGATGTCCATCAACTCTGTGCTCATTGCTTCAAGTCCGAGCACATCTTGAAGTCCTTACATTTTTTCCTGTAAACAAGTCCGTGCACGTCTGTGCACACCTTTTAACTAAGTCCGTGCACATTGTGCACATTCCAATATGATAACCCTGTGCATGTTTCTCATCCCTGCATACGTACCTTATACTAACTGAGTGTTGGTTAAATATGACAGGGATTTGATTATTTCGTGGAACGTCAATCTGAAGAGGGGTTAGGACACATGATCCGAGAGTCCATGTCACTGACACGTGGTAGAGAGGCCTGATTTATTCTAGAAGATTCTCAGGGCAAGAAGCATGGTCTCCACACTCCATTCTCTTAGCAAGCTCATATATATACTGCTGGAGCTTGTACTAAAAGGAGATAAGGGACTAAAGAAAATAATAGAGCCGATTGTCCTTCGTCCCTGCCGAAGAAAAACTCCACATCTGTGAAAGAGAGAAGAGAAGAAGAGGGCAGCAGAGTTAAGAAGAGAGGAAGAAGAAAAAGAGAAAGATAGAGAGAGAGAGAGAAAGAAGAACCTCAACTGAAGATCTACTTCTACTGGACCGTGGATCAAATCCAGGCCAGTTCGCTCGTGCAAGAGCTACATCTGTTTCTCCTTTTTCTTTTTGTTTTTTTTTGTTTATTCTTTCCATTCTCATTTGTGTCTTCCGATTCTCAGGTTTGAGATCGGGGTTCCTCCTGTGGCCTCAGGAGAAGAGAGACTTCGGTCTCTGGTTTGCAAGTGACTGGGTGTCACTTGTGGTTTCCCTCTGGTGTGGAGGAAGAGAGACTTCGGTCTCTGGTTTAAATTTACAAGGAAGAACAAGGAGGAAACTGAAAGAGAACTACACCTAACTACAGAAAGTGAGAGGTACCTTGAAAATAGAAAGTTGATTTCCCACGTGCCTGAAAGTAGACTTTCTTGGATGTGTAGTCAACCACGGCACGATACCGCTCTAACCAGTCCATGCCTAGAATCGCATCGTAATCGGCCAACTGTAGCGTATACAACTTCGCTGGCAATTGTCGATCACTGACGGCAACAGGAGAATCTTCCAGGCAAAATGGAGTGGACATGAAATCTCTAGATGGTAACTCAACAAGCAGTTCACAGGGCGACTCGGTTACCGGCTCCTTGAGACGAGCAAGGAAATCCTCGGAAACAAATGAATGCGTGGCACCTGAATCGAATAGAATGCGAGCTGAACGACCAAAAATTGAAATCGTACATTCTACAAGCTTAGATGCAATGGCTTCTGCACGAGTGATGTGAGTAATCCAGCTCCTTGACTTCTGACTAGAGACTGCAGAAGATTGCTGGGAAGAAGCTGGAACTTGCAAATACGACGGTTGAGGCAGAGGTGGTGCAGGAAGACGGAATTGAGACTGCTACGGCTGGGTAACCTATGAGAACTGCGTCAGAACAGACTTCATCGGGCAATCTCAAACAACGTGACCCAGCTGATCACAGTGATAGCAAACCATCGGTAAGGAACATGGTACACTGGGATGGCTGCCACCACACCTCGCACACGGTCTCAACTGACTCACAGGAAACTCTCGGCGCTACTGAAAAGGAGAAACAGACTGCTGGACCGAATCAGAAGATGCCGATTGCTGCTGCACAAAACCCAAAGATGCTTGACGGTTAAATCACTTCTTGGACTTTCTAAACATCCGTCTCGAAGGACCACTGGAAGCAGGCACGACAGACGGAACTCTAGGTGCTGACGGCTGAAAAGACTGCTGTAACGGTGCAACCGACTGAGCAACACTGGACTGAGAGAACCCTACAGACCTCGCCAAATCGAGCTCAACCATGACTGCTGCTTGATATGCATCATCCATGACAGTCACATGGGCAGCAAGCAACGACACTCTCAATTCGACTCTCAAACCATGGAGAAACTGCTCGGTCTTTAAGGCTTCATCAGCAATAATATGCAGTGCATACCGACCCAACTTGATGAACTTGTTCCGGTACTGCAGCACGCTCATTTCACCTTGAACCAGATCTAGGAATTGGTGCATCTTATCCATGCGAAGACAGGCCGGACTGTAAGTGCGCTTGAAGGTAGTCATGAACTCTGCCCAGGTGATCTGACGAAGTGGTCGGGAATAGAAAGCAACTTCCCACTCCGAACTACACAACATCAATGCTGCACCCCGAAGTTGAAAAGTAGCAAGCATAACCTTCTCATCCTCCGTGCATTCCATCGATCGGAACACATGCTCCGTCGCCTCAATCCAAATCCTGACGACATCCGGATCTGACTGACCTTCATATGTCGGCGGGTGGAATAGCAGAAATTCCTTGAGTGCTCTACCACGGCCACCGGGTAAGTCATCTTGCGGAGCTGGCACGGCAGGAGCAGGGACTGGCACAATCGCATCAAAGATACTCGTCAACATCGAGGTCATAGTCCGAGCCGGCTGAGACCGAACCAGAGTAACAGCTTCGGGAGCAGGCACCACGACGACGGATAGGCGAGGCCCAAGCAGAGAGTTCAACGTCAGTGCCGTCTTCATCGAACTCCTCAGAAGGAGGAGAAAGAACCGTAGGAGGTGGTGGCGCGGCCTGGGCCCGCTGGACCCGAAGGGAACGGCATGGTGGGGGGGCAACCCCTTCGAGACTGGCCTCCGTGCGACGAATATCGGTAGCACGAACTTTCTTGCGCAGGGTGGCAGCGAAGGACAGACGAGCCGGAGATGGCGCGGCATCACAGGACGACGATGGCGAGGCCGTGAGGCCTGACGGGCTCCAGGAGGAGCGAGCAGCAGGAGAAATGGTAGCGCGGTCTGCCGCGGTGACTCCAGGCAACGGGCCTGCAGGCGGACCAGGCGCCCAAGGTGGGGCCGCAGCAGATAGAGACGACGCAGGGGCACCAGAGTTGACGGCGGAGGGTGCAGCCGAGGCGGTGGCCACACGCAGGCCCAACACCACCTGTTGGCCGGCCCGGCACGGTTGCCCAGCCACAGGCATGGCGGCGAAAGCGGCCGGGGCTAGCGGTGCAGGCGGGGCAACCACTGCAGCATCGACAGGGACGAGACCAACGTCCAGGCCGGACCCGTCGGCAAGCATGGAGGCATACGGACCGGAGGGGCCACCGAGAGCTGCTTTGGGCGCGGAGATGAGGGCGGAGGGGCCCGCCGCAGATGCTGCAGCCAGCGGGCCAGAGGGGCCGGGCCCAACCGCAGCGGGGGGGAAGAACACGGGAAGTTCTGAGCAGGGCAGAGGAAGAGCCGGCGTGGTGAAGGCCGACGAGGCCGCGGTCAGGACGCAGGGAGAGGAGGCCCCGCAAGCCGGCGGGGAGGCAGGAGAGGGCTCCGCAGGGAACGGGGGTGCGGCGGTGGCCTCGCGAGCAACCAAGGACGCCGGGGTCGAGTGCTGCGGGGAGGGGCCGGCAAGGCAACCGGCGTGCCGAGGAGAGGAGGCAGGGGGCCCCAACTGGGCGGTTCCCTGAAGGTGAGTGTCAGGGCCGGCAGCAGCGCGACCGGTGCTACCCGCGGTCAAACCCGAAACCGCCACTAGACCCGCGGCGCCTTGAGAGGGAACAAGAGGCCGAGGCCCCAGACCCGTCGAAGGAGCCAGCGTGTTAAGCTCCACGTTAGGAGCCGCAGCACCCGACCGTATGGGCTCTGCATCTGCGCAGGAAGCCGACGCACGCGGAGGTCCGCCCGACGAAGCGAAGGGAGCAGAAGGCGGGTGCGTCGCGAGCAGTGACCCGATCACCGGAGGCGACAGAGCCGAGGGATGGTTCAACGAAGCATGGCCGGTGGGGGAAGCGTCCGAGGTCGGCGAACGATCGCGCTCTACAGCAAAGGCGGCAGGCTGATCGATGAGCGCCGGCGGGGCGGCCGAGCCAAGGAGATCGGTGGTGGAAGCAGGGGCTATCTGAGCACGGGCTGGGAGGGAGGACTTGGGCGCCCCTCTCTCCTCCCTCTCCTCTGAGTTCTAGGGTTTGAGAACCCTTAAAAGAAGGAAAGGCGCCCGTCATTCCGGCCGCCGCACCAAGAGACATGCCAACTCGCAAGCTGGCGAAACTGAAGCAAGCTTGGGTTCCTAAGGAGGCCCGACTCACGGCACCTGTGCAGGAAGGGCCCAGCCGCTCCCGCTGTGCAAGGGGGCGAAGAGACGAAAGGGTCGAGATGATGGCCACGACCCACCAGCCGGCAACTGTTGTGCCAGCACTGCCCGAAAACACCCACTACCGACGTCATAGGTGTCGTCACCATGCTGACCGCCCGACGCACGCGGATCATACCCACCCGGATGTCGTCACCGACACCCAACTACCGGCCGCTCTTCCCGACCAGAAGTGGGAGGGGATTGAGCAGGCCATGAGGAACTACCTCCGAGGCCCGGGCAGCACTCCCTCAGGTCACCAGAGGCTGCTGGGGGTAGTGGCCTCCGCTTTCCAAGAAGAGGAAGAGGCTCGGCCCGTACCTAGCGTGGAGTCAAGAAATCAATTCAAAGAGCGACGTCAGTTCCTTGTGCGGGAGGAGGTGCCGCCTCGACAGTCGGTCTTCGACAGGCTGGTCTTCCCGAGCAAGTCATCAAGAAAAGCGGCAAGAAGAAGTGAAGGCTGGAGAGTCTTCGCCTGCAATATGGCAGGATTCTCTAGTCGATATGGGGCCTTACCTACCAACCCTGAAGAGGTGGCCAGACTCGCTGCCAGGCCCGGTCCCCTCACCAGAAGAAGAAGGGTGGCAAGCAAAGTGGCACGGGCAGGTGTCGAGGTGACCTCCCCCGATGATCCCCCCGCAGCCTTCACGGCCAACGTTGTCACCACCGGGGGCACGAGTAGCGGACCCTCTACATCATCCGAGGATGTCCCGGTCGAAGAGACAGGCGTTATGCCCACTCTCTCTGCAACCGACCCCGCCATGCTAGGCATGATCCAGCAATACCAGCGGGAGATCGAATTGTTAAAGAGACAACTCAGTGAAAGGAATGCCCTGCCCTCGACGTCGGGGCAGACCGAGGTTTTACCAGAGGCACCTGGGGGCAACGGGCAGTCTTCTGAGGTAACCTTACAAGCTGCGGTATTCCCACCAACCCCCAGCTTCCCTGCAGGCGTTCCCCTGCAACAAGCACAGTACTTAGCCCCACTGCAGGGCCTGCCTCTCCAACAGTCTCCCTCAGTTCCCCAGGCAACTGTGCTGACCACTCCGGCTGCGCAGCCCGCCCATTTCTACCCGAGCCCGGTCGACCCGTCGGTGGTCAGTCGGCTGATGTTGGAACAGATGATTGACATGAAGCTGGCAGAAAGGGGTGACGGGGATTAGACATCGTTTGACGTTTACCAGGTCCCATATCCAGCTCATTATGCCGCAAGGAAACTACCGGCTGGCATCACCAAGCTGCCGAAGTTTGAGAAGTTCAATGGGCAGGGGTCTCCTAGGGAGCACATTGCCTATTATGTGAACGTCATGGGAGATCTAGCTGCTGACGAAGCGTACCTCTTGAAGTTTTTTGGCTCAACACTCACCGGGTTGGCCTTCGAATGGTATTCGAGCCTGCCACCTGGGTCCATTGCCGACTGGCCCGATATGCAAGGAGTTCGACAACGAAGGGATGGAGAGGGAGGCAAAACCCACTCTTCTAGGACAGAAGAAAGGAATAGAAGT
Source organism: Amorphophallus titanum (assembly GCA_024336825.1). Taxonomy (NCBI): domain Eukaryota; kingdom Viridiplantae; phylum Streptophyta; class Magnoliopsida; order Alismatales; family Araceae; genus Amorphophallus; species Amorphophallus titanum. Next base: position 373,247 of record JANBPO010003380.1, read on the forward strand.
ACTCGAAGCGAGAGTCCAGGCTCATCTCATGAGGGGCAGAAGCTGCAAAATGGTACTTCCAAGGGAGACCGTACCGGTACTCCAGCCACTTCACCTCTGCCTCGTCCAACTCACTACGGTTTGGAGCCGACAGCACCAACGAGATCCTCGAAGCCTACCCACTCCCTTGCTCCTCAGCCTCCATATGCTCGTCCACCATGGAAAGGGTAGGAGAACTGGAGGTAGATGATTCCGTCAACTCCAGAGGAAGAGAAAGCTGTCGAATCACTGTCGCAGTAATCTGTGCCTGCTCCGTGAAGGTTGCCGCAATTCTCTGCTCCTCTGAGTTACCCTCACGGCGCATGAGAGAACCCCGAAGGCAGAAGCGATGGAGAGCACAACCCTAAACCACGGGAGTATAGAACGCAAACAGCGCACAACGCTTATAACCCTCAGCGGGAGGCGGCGCGACGTTCCGATCTCCAAGAAGAGGGGCCTCCTCGCCTTAATCCGTCAGGATTACCATCATTACGGGCACACTTCCAGGACAGCCGCTTCACATGGCCCCTGCCGAAGTTGGATCTCCACCCGCCTGAGCCACAACAGTCCAGCCCAAACAGCTACTTGACCGAGCCTAATTTGGCTCGAGAGTAGGAGGGGGACAAGTGGAGAGGGGGATTTTCACAGGCCATATACGAGCTGCCAAACAAGGTCTTGCTAGACCAAACCAGGCTCGACTCCCTCAAGTGACAACCCTGCCGGGCCCACTTGCCCTGTGAAAAGCCCAATAAAGTCACTCGGGACCTAGCACTTCCTAGGTGGCCTCTTGGCTCAAAAGTCTGAGCATCAGTCCAAACGGGGAAGGTTGTCCACTATTGCCTCATACCCCCTCGCTCGAGCTACGCTCCCCTCGCTCTGGTAAGAGCTAGCGCCCATGCTCAGGCCGACTGATGAATGCTTGAAGATTGGTCTTCGAGGTCGATGCACATAAGGTGCTTGGCCTTTGGCAGGGTCGGTGCACATCAGGTGCTCATTTGGAACTCCTTCAGTTGAGGTCAGTGCACATGAAGAACTACTTCAATGAGGTCGGTGCACATGATGAACTGCTTCAATGAGGTCGGTGCACATTTCATACTGATGCATCTCAAGGTCGGTGCACATTTCATACGGATGCATATGAAGGTCGTCATACATTTCTGTCTGAAGTGTAGAGGTTAGTGCACATTTGGTTTTTCACCATATGCAGGTCGACGCACATCTCTATCTGAAGCATAAAGGTCGCTGCACATACGAACATCAACAAACATTTCTATCTGAAGCATGGAGGTCGGTGCACATACAAAGGTCGATGCACATTTCTATCTAAAGCACAACATGCTCGTCGATGCACATTTGGAGTTGAGGTCGATACACGTATGGTCCTCTCTTCAGTTAGGTCGATGTACATTTGGACCTCTCTTCAGTAAGGTCGATGCACATGTGGTCCTCTCTTTAGTAAGGTCGATGCACATTTCTGTGCGCCTGTGGTGAACGTTCCAAAGAGCGGATAGAACCGACAACCCCCCCTTCCGATTAGTTCCTAGTTCAACATTCCTCTCCCCGCCTGGCTGGCTAACCACTCCTCCCTGTGTGGAGGTAGTTTTGATTGTAATTTGACTTCCCCAACCCCTAGTCTAACCCTCCTACGTGAGGTGTAGCGCATGTGATTGTTTATCTCAGGGTGAAGCTTCATCGATGCAGCGTTCGGGGAAACCCACGCTTCCCTGCTCGCCTCGTCTCCGGCCGAGATCGGCATCTTCACACTAATCAGGTTAGCTACTGACCACCCTCTCATGTCAGGTTTATCTTGCTTAATTTGTATTATCTTTCAGCTCTGTCGGACGGCGAGTGAGCACGCGATCCAAAATTGAGCAAATTGAGTGTTCACCGTGTAGCGAGTTGTGAGAGAGATCACCCTACAACCCACATCCTTGGCATGCTGGCCACCCTCGAGGTTGGGCATCCCAGACCCTTAGGGGTTCAGCCTAAAGCTAGCCAAATCCCCCTAGAGCTTCAAGGTCCCCCCTAGATCCTCTCCACCATCGCTGAGTTGCCCACGAGTACATGTGTGCGTTACACGGGTGAGTCTGCTAGAGTGGGTTCACCGCTCAAATTTGATTGCTTGTGAGTATAGGTCTAAGGTGCATCGGTCTTGTGACTATCACCTCCAAGGTGGTGTCACATCAACTGGTATCAGAGCAAGTCATTGACTTGTTCTCACAAGTCAAGTCCTAAGGCACGCTTGCATTTGAGTCATCATCGGTCTGACCCGTGCATTGTCCACCCACCATTGTCATCATTGAGTCTAGGGTCCAATGGCCCCCCTCCCAATCATATCCCAAGCATACCTACCTAATGGAGAGCTCACTAAAATTGATTTCATTGACTTGGAGTCCAATAATTGGGTATCCCCCGATATAGTTGCCTCTCTTTCTAGGACCGGACAAATTGTGCACAATGGAGATCAAGTCTTTGTTGAATTTCATAAATGGTTCAGGAAGAATAAATATTTTGATGGGGCTTGGTGTCAAGTAGGTTCCTTGGTCGGACCTTGCATCATCCTAGGTAGGCAATGACTTGAAGAAAGGAATGCCATCATTGACCCCAGACGTCGGTCGGGTCTTGTGCATCGACCACACATCCCGGGAGTCTTCAGCTTCAACAACCAATTGTTCCCTCACCCACCGGAGCCCCACACACCAGCTATCACCATCACCCGACCCTCAAATGACCGTCCCAATGCCTTGGTAGAGGATACCATGGCCCATACACCCACTCAAGTGGAGATGGGTACCATTCCGAACTCACCTCCCGCCATAAAGGAAATCCAAGAGCTTCCCATTCCATCCACCTCTCCTAGCCTGGTCCTTCAAGAACTAACCACCACCACTCATGGCACCCTCATCGTGAATGAGTCCATACTCCAATAGCTCAAGCGAGGCCCCACCATCCCTAGTTCACCCCCACACCTCTCGCCCATGGGACATCAATCCCAAATTATGCCCCTCCCCTCCTTTCACACCACGATCCAATCCTACTATGAGGTAGAAGGTTGGGATGATCTTATCAAAGGCCTATGAGTCCTGCCCAGGACTAGCCACAGGTTTGGGTAAAGGTGTAGAGATAGGCAAAGTGGGTTTCGGGGTTACAGGGATAGTGGAGGCCTTACGTGGCGAACAAGGAAGAGGTGTTATGACTTGAAGTTTTGCAGGAGGTTCGACAGAGGCCAGTGGAGTGGGGGTTGATGGAGGCTCGACGGAAGCCGAGGGAGTAGAGGCAAGCTCGGATGGCTCGGTGAAGGTTAAAGGTGTGGGACTTGGTTGGGATGTAGCGGGTGGTCCGGCAGAAGCCGGTGTAATGGAGGTTAATGGTGTGGTAATTATAGGTGTAAAAGGAGAGGGTTTGGTGCGTTGGAAGCATCGGATAGGGCGAGAGGTATTAGGGATGGGAGAAGATGCATGGTGTACCGGTGTGGGTGATTGAAATATCGACCCATCGTCGTAACACCAATTGGTCTCATAAATGGGGGTTGGGACGGTGGCTTCGTCCTGAGCAGGGGGTTCATCGGGTGGTAGTGGAGGGGGCGGAAAACGAAGGAAACTCGGAAGGGGTGCATGCGAAATTCTAATATTTTATGCCATCTCCAAATCTTCATCTTCGTCAAAAACATCAAGTGGATGCCATGGCGGAGGCGTAATAATTGGTAGTGGAGGATGAGCGTGATGTGGAGGATTAAGTAAAGACGAAGGCGGAGGATCATTATATTGTGAAGAATTTTGGGGAGGTAAATGCGAAGGCAAAGGTGGAGGGCCATGTGGATAAGTGGGGTGTATGAGTGGAAGGTGAATGGCGTCCACTTGATTTTCGATATCTTGCTCACACGTGTCATCGGTGCCATTATCTCTCCTCTCCTTCCAATCTTTTTCCATCTTAGTGATATTGTTCATGACATCGTGAAGAGGATTAACAACTGGTGGAGGAGGAGAAGGAGTGGGCCACGGGCTTGTGACCCTCTTAAGTTGTTCTTCCATAGAAGTAATTCTATCAAGGAGATTTTGTTGGAGGGGTGTAACTTGAACATCGGAAGGTTGGCATGATTGCCTTGGAGGGGTGGCTTGATATGAAGGCCGTGGAGGAGCATTAATGGGTCGACTTACAAAAGGACCCAGATGGGTCGGGTTGCAAGGAACGTGTGGGCCTTGGGGCCGTGGTGAAGGAGGAGGAATAGACAGAGGTGGGTGATGGCTCACCCGAGGAAGAATATGTGCAGAAGGGGGTGGATGGACTTCCCAAACGAGAGTATGAACGGGAGCATGAATAAGAGAGCGAGGTGGGTTATGGGCCACCCGGGTATGAATGGAAGGAGGTGGGTGATGGGCCACTCGTGTGGGATTGGAGGGGGGATGAGAAGAAGATGTGCCCTCAACAATAGCCCTAAGGGATTGGATTTGTTCAGGGGTGAGATGATCTAATGCACGGATGACTTGGGAAACCTTCTCATCATTGGGAGGAGATGGTTTTAAGGGAGTAGTGGCTTGTGATTGATGTATGGGACCATGAGATTGGACATTACCCATGAGTCGAGCAACACCATAAGAATGAGGACGTGGTCCCCTAGAATGATTGTGGTGAGAATTATGGAATTGAGGATTATATGATATGAAAGATCTTTGAAGCTGCTTCGCAGGCGAGGTGGTCCCGTCACAATCCGAGTTTGGAGCTGCTCGGGAGAGTCGTTCTCCCCAGACTATATAGAACCAGTCCAGCTGGGAACTAGAAGTGACTTACAGAAGCTAGAGCGACCACGCCGGAGCTCCCCTTGCAGTGCCACTTATCCGGAGTGGAGTCCCTTTAGTCACCTGTCCAACGCATTAAGCGGCACGCTGATTGAAGCTCAGAGCAGCACGTTCCAATTTTTGACTCCAAGGTTACAGTTCAGGTTAGTCAGGATCTGCCCAGACCACCTCCCACTCTTCTGGGCGTATATCTCGACCCTGACCTCGTCTGGGAACACTCTTTGTTGCTAAACGAAGAAGGTTCGGCCACGCTCGCAACTGTCCTGGTCCCGCCTCATTCGGGTCACAGGAGTGATCGTGGCAGCATCACCAATCTGCTACTACAACCTAGACTCAGCCTGAACCAGAACCAAGCAGCACCGGTCCAGCCTCCACCACAGTTGACAGAGACATCCTGACGTCCCAACAAAATTCTGGCCACATCCTGGGCCAGCTAGCGATGTTCTGACACTTGTCTCGTCAGTTTTTGGATTCGGGAGCGCCCTCCGGAAATCCAACATCAAGTACCTGTCATGGGCAGAACAGGCGGGCAGAACCTCGAAGAGGCAATTCAGCCCCGTCTTAGCTCCACTCCCCTCCCCGCTTGGCCGGCTTACCGCCCCTTCCTGTGTGGAGGTAGTGTTTGTTTGTACTCCACTTATCCCCACCCCGAGGTCCCCCTCCTGCGCGAGGCATAGTGCTTGTATATTATTTAACAGGGTGAAGCTCCGATCAACGCAGTGTGCTGGGAACCCACACTTCCCCGCTTGCCCTCGTCTCTGAACGGGGTTGGTTTCCTCAAACCAACTAGGTAAAGCTCCAGCCCTTGCTACCCTCAGTGTTTGTTCCTTTAATATTCGCAAAACTATTCAGCTGGTCGGTGAGAGAGTGCTCGACCCCGAAGCATTCGGCATGTTTGTGGTCATCGTGGGCTTTAGGGTGACAGAATGACCCAGTGCCCCCTAGGCACCTAGCCAGCCCCTTGATTGTGGGCACCGTACCTTTGGGAGGGAAACCATCACCCTGCTGGCCCTCTACCAGTAAGGGTCTTGCCCCACCACCTTGACTCGGCATCACCGAGTCACCACAGGAAGTGAGTGCGCACGGTGGATCGGTGATTTTCGGCAATCTCAAGTCTTGCAATTGTGTTTGCAATTTAGGTCCAAGGGAACACACTACTTGCTACATTCACCCACCACCTATGTCACATCAATTGGTATCAGAGTAAATTTTAGACTTGTCTCTACTAAGTCTAGTCCTAGGGCACATTTTCATCCAGTTCACCATCATGGCTACCTCTCTTTGGTCATACCCATCCCACGTGGCCCTCCACACGTGTCCGATCGACCCAGTACTTTTGGACATCATTCGAGATGAGGGTGTTACCTTTGACGGGTCACATTCTAATGATTATCTTAGGTGGGAGACTACCATGGAAAAGAACTTTGATAGGACTCGGGTATATGGATACCATCTCCAACCTGCACTTCCCAGTTCGCAGGCAGCAGAATACCAACATCTTGAAGATTCAGCCCCGACTTCATCCAAGCATCCCTGGAGGCCCCACTGGTACCGTCGGAACCGTCTTCCTATCTTCTTTGCAATGGAGGTGGTCTCCACCCTGTCTGAGTTCGTGACTATCGGAGAGAGCCATTCCTCTCCGACTGCACAGGATAGGTCTGGTCTGCAACCTGAAGCCAATTCCAGAAGCCCCCACGGCCACATTCCTGTGCTTCTTGAGGCGTCACTTGCCTAAAAGCTTCTACGACAAGTCTTCTTCCATTACCAAGAAACGGCACCCCGTTCGGCATCTGGAGCATGATTTCTCAATTTTCTCCCTCGGATGCGCTGTTCTATCCACTCTAGGACTGAACAGATGCCTGATCACTATTTGGGCTGCCTCTATCTACTCCGACCTCCTCCGCCATCCCCGTTGGTCTCATTTCAAAGAGGGCTCGACAAAGAATCCATCGAATCTGACCATGACTGAATCAGAGCCCGGGAGCGCCCGTGGTGACCTCATCTTCCTGTTGTAGTGGTGCTGAAGCAGACAGAACCAGGGAACTGAGACCCTGCTCACAGCCCTGCCTCGACCAACGTCGGCAACCAGAAGTCCTCCCAAAAATTGGACGTCCTCCCGGGTAAACTAAGAAGGTTTTACCACTAGTTTCGTAACAATCGGAGTTCGGGGAAGTCTGCAGTGGCATCGATAGTGACAATCTGTCCTCTATTCCAGAGGGTTGGTAGAGCTGACGATTTTTGTCCAGTTCGGCTTCTAGCGTAGTTTTCCCCACCCCACATGGCCGGCTGATCGCCCCTCCCTGTGTGGAGGTATATTTTGGTTGTAAAACTAATCCCCACCCCTAGTCCAACCTCCTTGCAAGGGGTGTAGTGATTGTAACTTGATAATTCAGGTTGAGGCTTCATCGACGCGGCGTGCGGGTAAGCCCACGCTTCCTCGCTCGCCCTCGTCTCCGACCGGGGTCGGCATCTTCACGCCGATAAGGTGAGCACCTGATCACTCTCCTCTACTGGTAGCATTATCTTTGCTGGCTTATTATTGCTTTCAATTTCCCGTCGAACGGTGAGCGAGTGCCCGGTCTGAAATCCACCAAATCGTATGCCACCGCGGAGCGAGTTGTGAGAGTGGCCCTACATCCCACGCCCTCGGCGTGCTGACCACCCGTCGAATTGGGCATCCCAGATCCTTATGGGTTCAGCCCCAATCTAGCCAACCCCCTGGAATCTCAAGGTCCAACCTCAGACCCTCATCCCCATCGCCGGTCCACCTACGAACCCGGGTGTGCGCGTCATGGGTGAGTCCGCTTGAGTGGGTCAGCCAACTCGGTTGTTTGCTTACAATTTAGGTCCATAGGTGGTGTCACATCAAATTGGTATCAGAGTAAATTTTAGACTTGTCTCTACTAAGTCTAGTCCTAGGGCGCATTTGCATTCATCACCCGGTGCATCAACCTTACCCACTAGCATGGCTACTTCATATTGGTCACATCTGTCCCACTCGGCCCTCCACAATGGTCCCATCAACACCCCTTTTCAGCCACCTTATTCTCTACCCCAGCCTTGTGCCTGAGCACAAATGTGAACTCCTAGAGGTACTCCACCCACCTACTGTGACGCGCATTCAGCTTTTTCTGAGCATGGAGGAACTTAAGAGCTTCATGATCAGAATACAATACAAACTCTTGATGCAACAAGTAGTGCCTCCAATGCCTTAAAGCCTGAACAACTACATAGAATTCTTTGTCATAGGTGAAATATCTAAGTTTGGCATCACTCAATTTCTCACTGAAGAAAGCAATGGGGTGGGCCTCCTGACTTAAAACTCCACCTATACCGACTCCTGACGCGTCACAAGAGACCTCAAACACCTTCGTAAAGTCTGGCAGTTGAAGGATAAGTGCCTGAGTCATGCACTCCTTGTTGTCCCTAAAGGCGGCAGCTGCGGCCTTTGTCCATACAAATGTGCCTTTCCGAATACAATCTGTAATCGGGGCAATGACAAAACTAAATCCATCGATGAAGCGACGATAGAATGTCGCGAGGCCATGGAAGCTGCGGACATCATGGAGCGTGCGGGGTTCTGGCCACTCAACAATGGCTCGGATCTTCTCCGGATCTGCGGAGACCCCATCACTGGACACTATGAAACCCAAGAAGGTAACATGAGAAGTCATGAAGGCGCACTTCTGTGGGTTGACGTACAGTTGCTCTCGTCTCAAAATCTGATAGACCTGCCTCAAGTGATCCGAGTGGTCCTCCCTAGTGCGGCTATAAATGAGTATGTCATCAAAGTACATGCCAACAAACACTCCAATAAGAGGTTGAAGGACCTGAGTCATCAACCGCATGCATGTGCTAGGGGCGTTAGTTAAGCCAAATGGCATAACTAACCACTAGTATAAACCATCCTTGGTCTTGAAGGTAGTTTTCCATTCATCTCCAGACCTAATCCTCACCTTGTGATAGCCACTCTTAAGATCGATCTTGAAGAAAATAGTGGCTCCCGACATCATATCTAGCATGTCGTCAAGTCGGGGAATGAAAAATCTGTACTTTACGGTGATCTTATTGATGGCACGACTATCAATACACATCCTCCACGTGCCATCCTTCTTTGGGGCGAGTAATGCTGGTACATCACAGGGACTCATGCTATCTCGAATAGATCCCTTTTGCAATAATTCATTGACCTGTCGCTGCAGCTCAACGTGATCAATGGGGCTCATGCGGTAATGGGGAAGATTGGGCAATGAGGATCCTGGAATCAGGTCGATAGCATGCTGGACATCCCGCATAGGTGGGAGTCCCTCCGGAAGCTCCTCCGGGAATACATCAGTGAATTCCTGTAGGATTGGGACAGCATCGGGTGGGAGTGCACTTTCGAAGCCTCGCCCGACCTCACGGACTGCGATAGCAAACACAAGACTACCCCTACTGACCTCCTGCTCCATCTCACGGGGAGTAATCAACATCAGTCTACTCGTCGGGGTTTGGCCCGTGGCAGAAGAAACAGTCACAGCACAGACTATGGATGGGGTACTGGCCCCAGGAGTAGAAAGGCCCGAGGTGATCGGGCTGGCCGGGCCCTTAACCGGTGGACTCTTCAGGGGAGAAGCGATAACGCGTCTCCCTCCATCCGTTAAACTTACCCGAACACCTATGTGAACACAAGCACACAGATATGCAGACCATAACGCACAACCACTAGGGCGTTATGTTCAGTATAACGCACCTACCCCTGTGCATTATACTCAATTGAACAATGCAGTGCAACTAGAAATGCAGAGCATAACGTGTCAAGCATGGGGCATTATGCTGAGTATAACGCGCCTCCCATGGCCCGTTATACTAACCCGAGCTGAAATTAGAAACCACAGAACATAACGCACCCAAGCTGGTGCGCTATGAGACTATAACGCATGGGTCCGAATCCGTTAAAGTCACCCGAACACCAAGAATCAAAAGAAAACCACAGTTTTAATGCATAATATAACGCACCAGATCTGGGGCGTGATATGACCATAGCGGATCTACCCTGCACCGCTATGCTAACCGCCTTACTGGTCAATGGTCAACAGTCAAACCATCAGTCAAAAGTTAAATGACGGTCCAATAGGGGTCTGTTAAAGCCACCCGAACGTGGAAAATTCATAGAAAACCCATGACCATAATAGTCAGGGATGGGCGCACTATACTAACCACTTATCTACGATGTGCATGAGCATAACGGACCTGGGGTGGTCCACCATGAGGGTATGACACGCCGGGAGTGGTGCGTTAAGCACATAACGGTCACTGGTGTGACCGCCATGCGAGCTGGGCGACGAACGGGTACGGTCTGAAATCGAACCACGCCCCGGTCAATAGAAATCGATGGGCTTGCTTACAAAAACCTGTAAAAACGTATAACCTGCCATGCCATGCATCCATACAAGCCAATAGAAGCTGGAAAATGTGATTACAATGCCCATAAATAATTAAAAAATATAAATTACCATATTTTTATCACTTTTTAGGGAAAAACTAAAAATGGACATTAACTAGGCCAAACGGCCATGGATGGGCATGCATGTGGTATGAAAATGATCCTAGCGAGGAATAGAGTCTATCCCCCTACCTCTGACACGACGAGGAAGCCGATCCGATGCCGAACGGGCGACTAGGGCAACGGCGACCTCTCGACTTCACGCGCCTCGACGCTCCACGGATCGAGGGAAGAAGGACGTCCACGTGATCCTCATGACACGACCTTCCCAACGATGCCTCCCGTGCCTCGATCAGCGGCCGTTTCGAACGAAACTGAGTGAGGAGAAGAAAAATACCAAAATTAGGTCTAAAATTTCCCAAAAAGAGTTTTACACGAAAAACGATGAAAACGTCCACCATCGGCGATGCATGAGGCGTTAAAACGCTCTTGGCAAGATGAGGAACACATTCCCCTATCTTGATCGTGACGAAGCCCGTAAAACGGTGTAGATAAGACGGGGCGTCGCGGCTCTTCTTGACCCATCTCGTCTCCACGCTCCCCGAACCGTGGAATAGAGGGTACTACCTGGACCTACTCGTCGAGCCGGTTCCAACGGCGCCTCCCACGACCCGGTCCGGCGTCGTTTCGACCGAAACTGAGAGAGATTGGGAGAGGAGGAGAGAGAGCGTTTGAGGGAGAGAGAGAGGAAGAGAGAGAGAGATGTGTCGAGAGTGAAGGGTTTTATTAGTGGCCTCGGCTTGGCTGTTGCCTTGCGGGTAATATGGAGATGAATGATGCAATACAATTTTGAACTTCTTGGAGCTCTTGAGAAATGAACTGGGGTCCATTATCGGTGACGATGCTGCTTGGCACTTCAAACTACGAAATGATGTTCCTCATGATGAAGCGGCACACCGTGGTAGTTTTAATCTCCGTGTATACTTCAGCTTCGGCCCACTTGGTGAAGTACTCAGTGGCAGTGAGAATGAAGGATTTTTGCTTGGTCTGAGAGTTAGGATCACCGAGCGGGCCGACAATGTCGAAAGTCCACATGGAGAATGGCCAAGGAGCGGAAAGAGGATGAAGAGATGAAGCTGAAGCATGGATTTTATCAGCGCAGAGTTGGCACTTGAGACACCTCCAAATATAGATGGAGCAATCTTCCTCTAGAGTGGGCCAATAATAGCCCTACCTGAGGATTTTATTCGCTAAAGCCTGGCTGTTGACATGACCTTCACACTTACTAGAATGGGCTGCTTCGGCTATCTTCCAAGCTTCATCATCATCTAAGCACCTCATGAGTATTCCATCAGTAGCACACCTGTACAATTCTCCTGCAATGATAGTGTACTTCGAGGTGGCTCTTCTTATTACCTTATGTTGCTCAGCACTTGCCCCTTCTGGGAATGAGCCATCTCGACAATACAGCTCGATTTTATGATACCATGGCAATTCTTCTTCCTCTAGGATCTCTTCTAATTCCGTCAAAGACACTTCCTTCAATTCTTCCTTCTCAGCCCTTGCCTCTACAATTTTCCTAAGGTTGGCATACCAAGGATCCTGAAGAGAGGGTGCATCCAGTCTCTAAATGACGATGGCCTTAGTGCTCCGACTAAGAGGAAAAGATAGAGAGGAAGCGAGAGATGCTAGGGCATTAGCGAGGATATTTTGAGATCAGGAAGTATGGATATAGATTAATTTGTGGAATTGCCTAGCTAAGATGGTGACCAAATCTTGATACGGCTTGAGTTTCGGGTCACGGGTGCGGTAAGTGGATAGAACTTACCGCAGGACGAGCTGAGAGTCTCCTATGATCTTTAAGTGGCACGCGCCTAAAAGGTAGGCATGCTTCAAACCAGCTAAGAGAGCCTCGTACTCAGAGATATTATTGGTAATAGGAAATCAGAGCTGGTAAGCGAAGGGAATCGTCACCCCTTCCGGAGTGAGGAGAACAGTGCCTATCCCTCGGCCTTAAGAATTGAGTGCACCATCAAAGTGCAGAGACCAAAAGGGATGGTGAGAGATAGCAGAGAGATGCTCATCATGGAAATCATCCTGACTAGAGTCAGTGTGAGGAATGGGAAGATGGGCAAGATGCTCAGCGATGGCATATCCTTTGACTGTCTTCTGAACAATGAACGTGATATCAAACTGAGAGAGGAAGCTCTGCCAGTGAGCTAACCTGCTAGAAAGGATAGGTTTTCTAAGAGATAGCGAATTGGGTCCATTCTAGAGATCAACCTAACTGGGTGGACTCGAAAATAGTGTTTGAGTTTCTGAGCTACCCACACTAAGGTGGCACAAGTCTTCTCTATGGTCCGTGAGACCCCAAGAGGGGTGCATCATAGGGTCCGGTTGCGTTGGTCACTCTGGTGGTCTCACAATAAACTACTAGAGGGTGTGACATGCCTGGGTTTGACCGTTACTGTGTTTCTAATCATTTGGGTCGTGTTTCTCTGGCGACCGTGGGTACGTGCGCCAGAGCGCTGTGACGCCCTACGGAAGGTGCGTCAGAGCTCATGTTCCTGTGTCTTCTAACGCACCTAGGGTGATCCGTTAGAGTTTGTGATGCCCTAAAGAAGGTGCGCCAGAGACCGTGTCGTTGTGTCATCTGATGCACCAAGGGAGGTGCATCAGGGAGCTGTGACGCCCTGAGGTAGGTGCGTCAGAGCTAGTTTCGCCTTGTACTGTGGCGCTCCATTATTGGACCTTCAGAGATTGTGACGACCCAAGGTTGGACCGCCAGGCTATTTCTCACATTTTTTGTGTTGTTATGCGTGGCGTTGGTCCTCGGTCGACCCGGTTGTGACCCAGCAGTTGACCCACGGCCTCGCGAATGTCCCGGACACTGGGGTACCAGTGTTCGTGGCTTCGAGGGTGTCTGGGGATGTTGATGTTCCTCGTTTAGCATGTCACTGTGATTGTAGATCTAGGGATTAAGTCAGATTGATGGCTTAATGCTGTCACGTGCGACGGTCTTGACCCGAGTCTCGTGACTCAAGGACCGTTGAGTTTAATAGGTCTAGTGGGCTATCCAGAGTCTAATGGCCGCAAGCCACTTCTTCCCTCGTGTTACTCGCAATGGGTGCGTGCGTGATTTTCTGAGTCCATGTTCTGTGACCCATCCACTAGTCGTAGCATCCACGGCACGTGTGTGTCAGCCCACCGGGAGCACTGGTGCAGCATACCCGAGTTAGACAGTGAGTAGGCTGGTTATCGTAGGGCCCCCGTGTACCGCCGAGTCTGGGTTGGTGGGGGAATTACCAGCTAGAGGAGAGACCTAGGGCGTATGGTCTGAGTGTGCACACGAGGCTGAGGGTTTGGACCCGCACTGACGAGCGCGACCTCACCTAGTCCTTATTTTGTGGTACTTCTAGTTACTTGGTGTGTCTGAGTCTCGTGCCTGGGACGTTGTAGCTAGACACTTGTGACACGGTGTAAGACGTCAGGGGACACATCCAGTCGTTCTTCTAGTGGGCGGTGCTCCCATCACGTGAAGTGAGTTGTCGTGTCTCGGGTTTCCATTTCTCACCTACGAGACGGGATTTCGGGTGTTATTTTTGAGAGCGTTCCCGTAGCCGAGATCTAGGGTTTCCGGTGAGCGTCACCAAGGATTCTCCTAGACGACGTGAAATTCACGACAGCGAGGTCATGATTGTGTTTTCGGACTGTGTAGTTTCGGCTTGGGCCCCACTGTGAGGGCAGATTTCCACGATCGAGACATCGTGTCATTTTCCTAGTAGAGTGACTATGGCGGTTCGTGTCTCGTTATCTCCCGACCTTGGGATCGGGGTGTCAAGTGCGTGACTTGGTTGTGATGAGGGCATCTCACCGCGCTCTCTTTGGCTCGGATCGCCGGCATCATTTTGAGGAGTCCAATTATGTTATCATGTGTAATTTTTATGTAGAGGTCTAGGGTTTTCGGTAAGTATTACCGAGGGTCTTCCCTAGACGGTGTAGGGTTCACGACGGCGAGGTCGTGATTGTGTTACCCAGACCGCATGGTCTTGGGTTGGGCTTTTGTCTGTGAGACAGGCCTCCACGACAGCGGTGTCCTGATGGTTCCTCTGGCAGCATAGCCTGTGATGGTAGTAGTCCAGTGGTCCCCCGACTGTGAGATCGGGGTGTTGGTTTCCGTTCTGATAAGAGTAGTTGTAAAGTCGTGGTTTCACTGGCTACCGAGTTTAGGAATTTGTGTACGGTCGTGCCTTCCGCCATTGTTGTTGTCGTTGTTCTTGTTAGCGTTGTTGGATACTGCCGTTGGTTTCAATTGGGATTTCGCGGGACCCTACTGAGTCAATGAGATAAGGCTCACACCCTGCTTTTCAAGTGTGGCGGTTCCTCCTCGAGGTTCGGAGGTGCAGTGCGGAAGTTCGTAGTTGCCAACTCGTCGGGCCGAGTGTTCACTCGGCATTAGAGTACGTTCTTTCCCTGTAGACTATACCTTTGTTTGGGCTGGACTCTGTAGTTTAATTTATTTAATTGAAACTATAATTTATTTCCTGCCATTTAAATTGTTAATTATATATTGTTGTCTGCTTTATCTCATATTTCAATATACCTCCATACACCTTTTAGCCCTTCTGACCCCTCCGGCTCATGGGCGGCGGGCTAAGATTCGAATGGTATCGGATATTTCTTGATATCCAAATCTTGGGTCGTTACAGTTGGTATCAGAGCAAAGGTTGTGGACGTACATGAGAATTTGAGATATTGCAGTGATCAGAGTCCAGAAGGTCTGGTACAGTTGGCAACTGGCATAGGATTTTGTGTTTATTTACTGCTTTTGTTTCTCGCTTGAAAGCTAGAGTGCGCGGTGCGGCGCTGTGAAGGCGGTTGCTATTTTTGTCAGAATGTCGACTCGAGTCCTGAGGAGTAAGATAAAGAGTTGCCTTCCCCAGAGGTAGTGGCCCCAGTTGTGCTGCGTTGGGCGGAGTTGTCGGCAGGCGTGAGTTCGCAGTGCTGCGTTCGAGGAATCTACGGCGAGGTCAGATGGCTGGTGAGGATTGCTTGTGGTTAGGTGGCCGTGAGTGTGCTCTGAGGGAGTTAATGTTGTTTTGGCCACCCCAGCTTGAGGTTTGTCCAGCCCTTGAGGCATCGAGATCATGGTTTGAGGTGGCAGAACGGATGTTCTGATCGAGAGTTGTGCTCGGATGAACGGAAGATCTTCCTAGTGAGCTGCTGATTAGTGAGCCTGATTTTCTCGTCATGCTCTGTGGCGTCGGAGGTGACGTGTCGGTCTCGATTATTTTGCGGATCTCAAGGCAGGATTGGGGAGAGATGTCCCAGTGAGATTTAAGTCTTGCACCTCCGCGTGTGAATGGACTGTGCTAGTCCTGGATTGGATTCGAGATTGTGTAGCGGTGGCTTGGCTCGTGGCCCAGATCGTGGGATTTGAGGCCATTGTGCATCGCATTGGATTCGCCATGTGAGGTGGCAGATGAGATGTGAAGGTTTCGCGATAGAATCGGGATTTAAGGATGAGCAATGGCAGGTGCCGATCATGGTTCGTGCGGTGGCTCTTGGCATGGTGGTTCGCGCAGCAATAGCTCAGGAGATGGATATTTTGAAGACCCGAGAATCGAGAATGGATTGGTGTTAGTAAGGACAGATTCGAGGGAATGATGTCTGGTGGCTAAGAGGTGTAGCAGCCTTCGAGCCTGACATCTTTTGTGGCTTCTTCGCTCCTCGGTAAGTGTTCTGGCGTATTAATGGTTCCGGGATCAGAGACAGGCGTATGGAGGGAGCGTGTGGCAGCGGCTAGCTCAACTGCTATAGCAGAGTATGGCTGGCAATGAGTAGAGTCAGCGCTCGAGGCGTGGTGAATTGCAATTCGAGGAATTGCGATGATGGTGCGTCGGGAGATGCTATGAGTGTGGTCCGACAGGACACTTGGCGAGTGTTGTGGGAGGAGCCGACCTGATGGTAATGGTTTTTCTTGGTGCTGGAAGGTGCGGTTCCCAGCATGCGCGAGGTTCGAGGTCAGGTCATGCGTGAAGATCTCCCACTTTGTAAGAGGTATGTTGGTTTCCCCATGGTTGGAGAGGATCGCATTTTGCTAAGCTCCCTCGTCTTGCATCGCGTGTTCGGACTGGTTGGCCTCGTGTGTGCCATGAGGTCCGCGCGAGACGTGCCTAGTATTTTGGCAGTGTGGTTGCCTGTGAGAAGCTATGCCCCTCCCCTCATATGTAAGGGTGTGTTAGCGTTATTCTGGAAGGATGAGTGCCAGTGGGGCGGTGTTCGCGAGAATTCGTCGCTAGCGTTGTGATTTTCGATGCGTCGTGAATCGGAACCTGCGGAGTTACAGAAGGATTGCTAGACTAGGCGAGAGAGTTTGTGCTCTGGGTTTGAGGTAATTGAGCTTTCCTCACCCTGTTTTCTGGTGTTAGCCAGCCGAGTTGAGGATTGTCGGGATGACGAATCCCAAGCTGTTGTGATGTTGCGTGCATGGATCAGAGTGCGCAGCGGAAACCTGGTAGGTCTATAACCCGTAGATCCAGGATCGTAGCATTGGTCGCTACGGGCAGATTTTCGAGGATTAATAGAGCATCGGAGGATGGTTTCCTCAGTGTGAGATCGCTTTTGGCTGAGGGAGCCATGGAGCTGCAGTGCCATTGCTTGTGTCATTGTGGTTTGTGGCGTTTGCAGGATGGAGAGTTGAGGAAATATGTTGACAAGTGTGTCACATGAGTACCATGTCCTGGTGTTGGAAGCTGTGTCCTCAAGTGAATCGTGGTTCCCGAGATGTGATCGCTGAGAGATGATTATAGGTCCCAGATGGTACCTGTGAGCGGCTGGTGAGGCTAGCCGAGTGGTCGGCTATGGCAAGGTCTGTGTTGTTTGGGGACCCGTGTGCATTAGTCGCGACGTCGTTGACCAAGATGTTGTAGTAGTAGGCGGCACTTGTCTGTTCTGAAGGTGTGTGCCATGGATTGCTCAGGTTGTGCCCCGCGGCTCTGTGGCGAGAGCGGAGCCGGGATTGGCAAGCGTCCATTGGAGTAATTGGGATGAAGATGGGACGAGATTGTATAATGGGAGATGCCTGTGTATGGCAATCCCTAGAGGGACGTTGTCGTTGGGTGGTGATCCTTGGTATGTGACTCGCGTGGGAGAATTTCCCTGTAAGTGTGAGTCTGGTGCTGTTATGGACCTAGGATTGTGGAATCTCGTCAATTGGTTTCGCTGCACTCCCCTGAGAGGGTAGAGTTGGCGTGAGGATCAGAATCGGATGCGGTGTCTGAGTGAGGATCAACTCGAGATGTAGTGATGATCTGTGGAAGAGTCAACGGATGGTCGTCGAGTTTTAGAACGTGCTCATCGGGTTTGATGAAGGAGCTTGTGAGCAGGAGTAGGGCCGGTAAGGGTTTCCCGTTGACGAATAGTTGGTGACCGACGAATGGACTTTCACAGACAGAAGATGCCGGTTGTAGTGAATCGAGAATGGCGAGAGCCGTGCGCAAGCGAGGCCTTGGGTGGCCAATTAGGAGGTATGTCTTTTCCCAGAATTGGATCTGGGATTTGTCAAAAGTTTGTGTTCTGGCAGAGCTGGTCCCATGCTATTCTTGGCATTCGGCTTGCCAGGTATGAGATGGTTCTTCGCACAGAGTCGACGGATTTGTCGCAGTCAGTTGAGATGACTGTGTGAGCTGTTGAAGCTCAGTGAAGATTGTCCCTTGCGAAGGGCGTGAGGTCAGTCAACAGGTGGAGAAGCTGATGCTTGATTGGTCCACCGAGCATGGGATTTTATCAGTGATAGGTTCTCGTGACGAGGATTGCGTCTCCTCGGTAAGCGAGATGGTGGCAATGGTGCCATCGTTGGACTTCATAGGTGGAACCTCAGCCCTGTGGCTTCTTCTCCTATGACTACCCTATTCATGAAGTTAAAGCATATGAGAAATATGCTTCGGGGACCAGCCCTCACATCCTCCACTCGGCATCGCCGAGTCACCCCAGGTTTTGGGTTGAGTGTCGGGTGAGTTGGCCGCCGATATCGGCCCGTTCGAGTTGCGAACTGTGCTTGCTTGCCTTGGTCCGAGGTTGTGTCACATCAGAGTGTTTCAGGGTGGGCCCTCGGCCCTTTTCACTGGGTGCCATGTGGCGTGGCTTAATGTCGGGGCACCCCCGAGTTGGCCCGGGTGGCGTTGTAGGATATGGGCAAGGCCCGTATGTGAGTGGCCAGAGTTGACTCCGGATAGCTGCTCGTGTCGCCGTGTGTTAGAACAAGCTGGCCAGGGCCTTCGTAGGGACCCACAGAGTTGTAGGAAGGGCTAGGTAGCCCAGGCCTAGAAAGTGTTCGGGGAAATGCCCAGACGCTTGCTTCTTGTCATTTTGCCGAGAAATAGTCCGGGCACAACAGCTGCAACCTAGAATTTCAAACTACAAAAAGTTAGAATTTTAGGAAGAGGTCATGGGGCCCCTAATCTTGGCGAAGAGATGAAGGAAAGTTCTCAGTCTCACCAAGCTTGCCAGACTTGTGGATACACTTTTTTCTCTTATATCTTTATTTGTTTGTATATTTCTTTTATATCGTTTATTAGTGCGCAGGTGTGCTAGTCACAATGTGACAATTTGTTCGGGCTCCAAAAACCAAGGTGGTCCGGAGTCATTGATGCGTGTCGTCTGACTTGATCAGACGATAGTGGGTATCGTGTCGAGATTGGAACCCCCCATGCTATAAAGGTGACGACGTTAATTACATCTCCTTGAAGGGTAGATAACCTTTGATTAATTGCCAGGAAGAGGGGCCTTATGGCCTGAAATTTGTATTAATGATAAAAGAAAGAATATATGGTTCAAAAATATGTCGAAAGTCCCATGTTAGAGCGAGGGCATTTAAGCCCATTCATTTGCTTATTATATGTTCAGAGAGTATTTCGAGTTGGGGACACAGTGAAATCATGAATGATATTTGAGAAAATGTCTGCCAGAAATATAGCAAATTTGATGTTTAGTAACAGGGGCGAGATGAATCCCGATGAAAATAGATTTGATTTGAAAGGTTGTTAACGCAAAGCAAAGTCAGGCCATGGCCATGGTGGGGTGGTCCTCGAGATCCAAGGCTGGCTTGCGAGGGTCTTATTTCTATTCCCTTCACACGGGGTCTAGGGGATAAGAGCCTCGGATCAGACACCGTTGGCTCCTTGAGTATTGTAAGTATATATTATTATTATTATTGTATAATTATTATTTTACTTCCCTTTTTATGCATTATTAGTCGACTGAATATAGAAATTAATTGACTAAAACCCCTGGTGAGTCGACCTAGATCAAGGAATAGGCCGACTAACCCACAGGTCAGTCGACCGACTTAGTCGACTAAAGATGAAAGTCAGTCGACCGAGTTTGCCAACATGCTGAGTTGAGCAGGGAACAAGTCGATTGACATGCATGCAAGATGAAACTCAGTCGACTGCCCATCGAATCAAAGAATGCCGGAGGAAATATCTTCTCTAGCTTGCAAATGGTTGTGACAACTTTTTGCTCGAGAGTTCCGGATGCCTCGACGAAAGCCCGACGCGTAGTAGGGGAGGGCAGCCTTTTGGAGGTCGGCCTGATAGGCCTCTGAGCACTTGTACTGCTCGAGCGCCTCCACTCCTGCCGACTCCACCCTACTCGTGAGCTCAGTAGACTTTCGCCCTTCCTCAGCCAACCTCTACTCCACCTCGGCCGATCTCTTCTGCACCTCGGCCTGCTCAACCTTAGCTTTCGTCTGAAGTCACTCGGCCTCCTCAGCTCGGCCCCCGAGCTCCGCACACTTGGTCTCCCACTGGCCATCGCGCTCAGTCTTAGCCGCACGCTCCTACTCCAGAAGCTTGCTCTTCAGCTCGAGAGAGGCAGGACCTGAGCTAGCTCCTTAGTGGATGCCCGAGCCTCCGCCTGGCTCAACTTTGCACGTTCTTGAAGAGGGGTGACCTCCCGCCGAAGCTCCTCGAGATCGACAGTGAGTCAAGCGATCTTCATGTCAGACACGTCGATGGCCCAAGCAAAAGTCGATCACTCTGACTCCACCCGAGTATAGGTGTTGGCTATGTCGGCCCCCATCTGGGCCGCAAACAAACCGCCCTCCCTGATCATCTCAAGGACCCCGGATGGAGGACACTTCCTATCTCCTCCTCGCACTACCCCCGAGGCTATGTTACGACACCTCCGATATGGGGGACCCCAGATGCCGGGAAGAGGGCCAGTGCCCTCTGGAGCGGCCGGAATGTGGGCTCCCCCTCCAAGCGATACTCCCTTGGGAGCCCCACCGGCCGGCTGGGACTGGGCCGCCTAGTGCCGTGCCTCTCTTGCCTTGAACGGTCGGGGTTGAGTCGTGTCTCCTCGTGGCCCCCCGACCTCAACCGGCCCCGCTCCGATGCTTCCACTCTGCGCCCCTCCGTCTTCGCTCGACGCTCCAGCATCGGCCACCACTGCCTGAGAGTTGCCTGCCCCTGTTGTGACCTTCACGACCTCATCAGCCCCCTCTCGCTCGGTGGAAGGGAGAGCCGGCCGAATAGGCTCGGCCCCTTCTATCTCGGTGGTGGGGAGAGCAGAGTGAGCATCATCCTCGACCGAGTGGGCGGCCCTGGCCCTCTTCACCCACTTCTTCTTTGCGGACTGAGCCTTCATAGAATCCCGTAGCATCTTCTCCACAGGATCCTTGTTCTTGGTCCCCCGCCACACAGGAGCCCCTTCCCGGGCCACTCGCTTGCCTTTGTCTCGGGCTCTGGAAGAGCTCTCGGGAGCCCACAACTCAACAGCGGTCGGTGCGTCATCCACCACAATTACCTCTGGTTGGGTCGGGAGTGCCTCCTCCTCAACCGACCGCCTAGCGTCTACGCAAAAGAGACAGGGTCAAGAAAAGAAGAGCATTTTCTCAAATAAGGGGAGAATTTGATTCCTGATGCTCTTACCCGCCGACAGCAACCGCTCGAGAAGACACCGTTCGATATTGGCTAGAGTCACCAGCTTGTCCGTCGACTGGTGATGCTCCAGGAGAATCACAGCCTCTCGCTCCACCTCTGGCGATATCCCGGCTGGCTTTGAAGGGATATTCGGGTGAAAGTAGGGCACCACCGGGAAATTCTAGTGCACTATGCCCCTATTGTACCCGGGCCGTCACGGCCCGCCTGTAAAAATATATACATCTCAGTGTTACACCGCCAGTTGGACGTATGCTCTCGCATCCAGGTTCGGGCCTCCAGCTACCCTCTGTGTCACCTAGTGTAAACCCCCAGCACCCTTCACCCCCAGCCAACATGACCCAGTCTGAGACGAACCTACAGCTACAAAGTACTCTTGGGTCCTCATCTCGGGCATCGGGAATACGAACTCCGCTTTGGCATGGAACGAAGGTCTTCGGATTCAATCCGATATAAATAAACACTGATTGCTTACGGTCGGTAGGGAAAGACGTCCTGTACACGACTCCCCACAGTCGCCTGCGCACCCTCACCCACGGAACCGTTCTTCCCTCCACGTGTCGCTCATCCCCCGAGTCCACGTGTCGCGCCCTGGCGGCGCATCCCCAGTTAAACGTTCGATTCACGGGTGATTGTCGAGAAATCAACTGGCACGCCCGCATCCCACCCACATTTCCCGTTAACCCGAAAAACCTCCCGTGTCACTCGGTCTTCCCTCAACTCTCCGTAAAAGGCAAGTGCACGGTGCAGCCTTGAGGCGGATCCGGTCATGAGAGGGGGTACCCGAGGCCCATTAACCTCTGGCATCCCTCCCGTGGCTGTGTCCTACCTCTCACTCTGGTCACCGCACACACCGGCCCCAGTAGAACCCTCCCGGGGTGGAACAGCTACACAACGAATCCAGGGTCGTGAGAAGTGGGGTGACGAGCCGTGAGTGGACGACGTGCGGCAACTCCAACGCACTGCGAATCGGCATGGCCTGGGACCAGCAGTAGGGACGACACGTCACGGAAGCTGAGGAAGGCGCACACGTCCCTGACGGCATGCTATAGTGGTAGACGATCCTCCTGGAAGAAGACGGAAGCCGATGGCGCCGGCTAGAACCTCCGGTGTAGTCACGAGCGGCGGGCAGACTGCAGGCCGATCTACGCAGGTGCAGTTGACCAGGGCAAAGTGAGGCCTAGAAGACAGACCTCTGGACATCCTCTGAACACGAAACTCGGCGGGGACGTCGGTGGGGATGTCCCAGAGACACTAGGGGAAGGAGAGTCGTAGAAGATGACTGTCAGTCTCGAACAACTCCACATGTCCTGTAGTGACGCTCTGCCGCATCACGCTGATCTCTAGCTCGGGTGTCCTCACCAGCTACAAGAAGCCAAGCCAAGTGAAGGTGGTATCGTGGAAGGTACTTTAGATGTTTGTTCCAAGTCTACTTTTATTCTGTTTGATACTAGAGCAACTCATTCTTTCGTCTCTCAGAGTTTTGTTACCCCTTTGTCTATGAAGCCTCACTTGTTAGAATCAGAGTTAGTTATTTCTACCTCTATTAGAGCTGGGACCGAGAATAAGTATCATTACCCTAATTAGGATCATCTGATCCAGACATCGCCACCGTCGAATTTATCCTTCCTGCTTGCCACTTGGTGGGCCCCAATTAGGATACACAAGAGGGATGGTTTCAGAAGGGCCTAATGTATTAATCGGGGCGAGTTATGTTTAGTGTATATTCAGGTCAATTAGAGTGCAAAGTGTGTACTCTGGTAGGCTTAGGGCTCCCTCAGGATAGGTTGCTAGGCCGTTGAACCCACAAAGCGGGGTTCGGATCGAGCAGAGTCTAGATGGATTCTCACCCATCTTGAGGAAATAATCATAGGAAAGTACATCAGGGGCACTAGCATTGTCAACTAATATCCTGTCTACGTTACAATGGTTTATAGTGGCCGATACAACTAGGGCTTCATCGTGCAGGGTTGTTAACCCTTCTAGGTCCTGGTCGGAGAATACCAGGGCCTGCGGTTCGCTTGCCGACGAGGCCTTAGGGGGCTCGGTGGCTCGGCTTGCCCACTCAGCATGACGCTTCCTTCCTCGGCTACTATCTCCTCCTGATGCACCTCCTCCAGCATGACGTTGATGTGGACCCCGCGGGTAATGTTGTCGATTTCCTCGGGGGCACCACAGTCCTCCTTCTGCCTGGACACGTATCGGGATAGGTGCCCCTGGCGGACGAGGCGCTCGATCTCATCTTGGAGCAAGTGGCAGTCGCCAGTGTGGTGCCTGTGGTCGCTGTGGAAGAGGCAGTGCTTGCGGTGATTGCGATGCTTCGCCTTCATAGGCTCGGGTTGGCGAAGAAGGCCCGAGCCTTTGATGTCTTCATAGATCTCATAAACTGGAGCAGTCAAGGGGGTGTACCGCTCGTATCTCCGGGATGGTTCTTTATGCTCCCCGTCTTGGTTCTGCCTTTTTCCTTGGCCTGAGCTTGGCTTGGACGTTCACTTCTTGTCCCCCTTCTGACCCGAGCCGGTTGTGCCGCGGCAGGCGCTGAGGACTTCCTCACACTGGGCATGGCGCAATGCCAGAGTCACGAGCTCGGCAAGGGAGGTGGGAGGGTGGAGGATGAGTTCACGTCGAAGATTCTCATCGTGCGTGCCCCCGGTCAATGCAGTTATGGCCGAGGTCACATCTAGGCGGGGGATCCGCATAGCCTCCGATTTAAATCGGTTGATGTACGCTGGAAGCTTCTCCACAAGTTCCTATTTGAGAGCCAACAGCGCCGCTACTGACCTAGGAGGACCGCTGCTAGCACAGCTCTCCTTGAAGACTCGCCCAAATTGCTTGAAGTCATGGATGCTACGTGGGGCGAGGACTCTGAACCAAGCCTGGGCGCCATAGACCAGAGTGGTCACGAACGCTCAGCACTTGATGGCGTTGGAAGGCCTGTGAAGAGTCATCAGGGCATCAAAACTGTCGAAGTGGTCGGCCGGGTCTCCCTGGTCATCGTATGACTTGAAGGTCGAACGTGAGATCCTGGGGGAGATCTCTACCTCAAGACATGGTCAGAGAACGGGGATTGCTCCTCATCCTCCACGGTGGAGGTCTTCTGTAGGGCGTAGAGGGCACGCTCTTGCTCTGCGAAATGCCTCTCGAAGTCTCACAGTTGGAGGGATAACTCTGATTGTCGCTGGGTCGAGGGGCTGCGAGGGCACTACTGGATATCGCCTCGATGCCCCTCGAAGGCCTCTGTCTCTGGAGGCGGTCGGTGTACTTTGGACTTCTCTCTCCTTGGGGTAGAAGAGGCTTCTTGCTTCAGGGGAGGGGCTTGCGACGGTCCACCTGATGGGTTGTCTTCATTATATGCTTGCTGGTCTAGGTCCTAGGGTTGTCATTGCATCCAACAACATCGTAGGGCTGTGCCACATCATCTACAGTCAAGAGCAGGACACTGCCACAGAGACTCCACCCGAGAGCGAGAAGAAGAGCCTGAAGAAGAAGACTACCCCAGCGGTCGTTGCCTATTTTGTCCACCACGTGGATAAGAGGAACGCTGCCCCTGCCCCTCCTAGCAAAGGAAGAAGGAACAACCGAAGGAGTCGGTTTGCTGCTACGGGTCATCGTCTTTCGATCTCTAGGAAGATGATGATGGTTGGGAATATCATGGTGAACCTTAACGGTCTCCCTAGAGCTGTATGACCTAACAGGATCGTCCCGGCGATCCGGACCAACAACAAATTCCAAGTGCTGGCCACCAGAAAAGCTAACTGGGGGGTCGAAGAGAGGAAGCCGCTAGCACCCAAGCCAGCAAAATTCAAACAAATCTAGGTGCCGAAGAGGACACGAAGCCCGACTTCGGCTCAAGAGGAAGAGAATGTTACTGTTGTCCACCCCGGAGCAAGGGGCCGAGTATGCCAGAAGAGAGAAGTAGGCACTGTTGCTGTCCACCCCAGGGTTGGGGGCAGGGAGTGTCAAAAGAAGGAAAGAAATGTCATTGCTACTTATCCCATGGCTGGAGGCAGAAGCTACCAGTCTAGGGATCAGGCTATTGCCATTACTCGCCTTGGGAGAAGAGGTGCAGATTTTCAAATGGAGGATGAAAGAAGGACAGAGAAGGCTGTCTCTATTTCTAAGAGATTCAGGGCCTGTGCTAGACAGGCCGATGTATTCAAATATCACAAGTCAGACCACCTAGCTACTCAAGTCTCGAGGCTGGCCTATCAGCCGAAGATTTCAGAAAGACTACTGCACCGACCAGAGCTACAGAGGCCCAGTTAGGAAGAAATGAATCACGTGGTTCAAGATTATTTCCATTACCTAGGGAACTCTTCCCTAGGGCAACAGAGATTGTCCCGTGCCTTGGACATCGATGATAATGAAGAAGGTGTTCAAGAAGAAATGATAGCAGGAGCTTCATCCTCAGACTCTAATGATCTTGAAGAAGGCTATAGGGCCAGACATCTGAAGAATGTCCCGCAGAGGGAAGAAGAAAAGAAAAGAACTTCTATGTTTGACCGTTTGACCTTCCCCAGTCAGACCAATAGAAGAATTAGCAGACAAAGAGGGAAGATGAAAATTTTTACTTGTAACATGGCAGGCATTGCCGGGAGATATGGCACGTTGCCAAGTCAGCCGGAAGACCTGACCAGGTTGGCACACAGGCCCGGCGCAACCACAAGAAGAGTCCAAGCAGCGAGAGATAAGATAGCGACTGCTGATCAGGGTGACTTCTCGACTGCCAATGAAGCCCGAAGAATCACCACGATGACAGTGAATGTGGTGACTGCCAAAGAAGAGGATAATGCTTTCACAGACCTCACTGAAGGGACCTCGAGAGAGGTGCAGATTCCAACAACCCTAGATCCCATGATCCAGATGATGTTTAGAAGGTATCAACAGGAGATTGATTCTCTCAGAAAATAGTTGAACGAGAGAAAGAGGACATCAAGAAGACTGCCTTCATCACCGACTTCGGCGTTCACTGCTACACCCGAATGCCATTTGGGTTGAAGAACGTATGAGCAACGTACCAGAGACTGGTTAACCACATGTTCGAAGGACAGCTCGGTCGGAATGTCGAGGCCTACGTTGATGACATACTTGTCAAGACACCCAAGGTCGAGGACCACTTTGCTGATCTAGCCGAGACCTTCAACACCCTTCTAAGGTACAACATGAAGCTCAACCCCGCTAAATGTGCCTTCAGAGTTAGATCCAGGAAGTTCCTGGGCTTCCTCGTAACCCAACGTGAGATTGAGGCCAACCCCGACAAGGTCCAGGCCATCCTCGACATGTGACCACCTACCTGCCTCAAGGATGTTCAACGCCTTATTAGGTGCATTGCCGTGCTCAACCGATTCCTGTCCCGAGCGGCCGAACGATACCTACCCTTCTTCAAGCTATTGAGGGGACCCAAAATGGCATCTTCCACATTCGCATGGGACGAGGAGTGTCAAAATGTGTTCACCAAGCTTAAAGAATTCCTGGCTTCAACCCCGGTGCTGTCCAAACCAGTCCCAAGTGAAGCCCTACATCTCTACCCCTCGGCGACCCCATCCACCGTAAGCTCGGTCCTAGTCAGGAATGTCGCGGGAGTCGAGAGACCAGACTATTATACCAGCAAGGTGCTTAATGAGGCCGAAAGGAGGTACCCCACAACTGAGAGACTCGTGCTAGCGTTGGTTACCTTAGCCAAGCACCTTCGACCCTACTTCCAAGGGCACTCCATCGTCATACTTACCAGTGAACCCCTGAAGAGGGTCCTTACGCATCCTGAAGCCTTAGGATGCCTCGTCAAATGTGCCATCATGCTGGGGGCCTACGACATTTCGTATCGGCCTCACTCGGGCATCAAGGGACAAGCACTCGCGGACTTCATCGCTGAGAGCATCGTCCCGATCGAGGAAAAACTCGCCACCACGCCTGGGCCAACCTGAGATCTGTTCGTTGATGGCTCCTCAAACTCGACTGGGAGCGGTGCCGACATCTTCCTTAAGTCCCCTGAAGGAGCGGAGCTACAGTACGCCTTAAAGTTCAACTTCCAAGCGTCCAACAATGCCTCCGAGTATGAAGCTCTTATCTCAGGGGCCCGGATGGCCTGACGGTTAGGGGCTGAGAGGGTCAGGATTTACACTGACTCCCAGTTGGTTGCTAGTCAAGTCAACGGTGATTACTGGGCTCGGGAAGAACCAATGATCAAATACCTCCAATTGGTCAAGTGGTTGGCACAACAGTTCGAGGGCTTTGAGGTAGTCCAGATAGCTCGGGAAAAAAACTCCCGCGCGGACGCCCTCTCTCTGCTGGCCTCCTCTCTTGTCCCTAAGGGCACTCGATCAGTTCTCCTCGAGGAATTAGAGCAATTGAGCATTGACTCGAAGCTCATGACCGTTGACTCAGCCTCCTCGAGCAACTAGCATACCCCCTACTTATCTTGGCTTTGAGACTCAAGAGAACCCCCCGACCCACGGGACACTCGAAGGCTAAAATACCAAGCTCGGCGCTTCGTCCTCCTAGATGACACTGGGGCGTAGTTACACCATCTAGGTCATCGTCGGAGAAGATAATGGGATCTCCTAGACGGCCTGGGGTGGAATTCCTATGCAGAATGTCGTCGTCCTGGCCCTTAGTGCGGACCGCCGTCGCGTACTGTCACCTCCTGGCCGCACTGTCTCCTCCCTCAGCTGGTCCCCCAGAGATCATCATGATTTCCTTCCCGTTGGGCCGGTTGTCGATCGGCGGGGGTGTCTTCTGCCGTCGCTCCGCTACCTTGGCGAGGAATTTGTCGAGAAGTCCTCTCCGGACGAGCTCCTCAATGGCACCCCTCAGGTTGATGCAGTCGGTGGTGTCACGACCATGGTCGCGGTGGTAAAGACAGTACTTCTTCTTGCTCCTCGAGCTCGGATCTGACTTCATCCTAGGAGGCCACTTGAGGAATGGCTCCTCACGGATCTCCATCAGTATCTGGTTCGGTGGAGCCGTCAGGGGCGTGTAGTGGTGATGGTTGCCCTTCTCCTTCTCGGGGCAGTCGCGGCGGTCTCCGTCACGTCGCTCCCGCATGCTCTGACCCTCTCATGGGGGGTCGGTAGACCTCTTGCGATCGGGCTGATCGGTTCCAGCTGTGCGGCCCAGGGCCACTGTATTCTCCTCGCAGCGTGCATGCTTCTGTGCTAGGGCGAGGAGATCTGGAAGAGTTGTCAGGGCCTCGACCCCGAGGGCGCGTCGAAGGATGTAGTCTCGCGTCCCTTAGGTGATAGCCGTAGTGGCAATGCTGACGTCTAGGTGTGGGATCCGTAACGCCTCCGAGCGAAAGCGGGAGATGAAATCTTACAGTGCCTCTTCCTTACCCTGCTTGAGCGCGAGCAGGGTCACTACGGACTTGGCCACCTTCCGACAGCCAACAAAGTTCTCATTGAACAGCTTCTTGAGCTGCTAGAAGGAGGAAATAATCCCGGCCGGTAGGGACTCGAACCAAGCCCGGGCATTCTCCCGGTGGGTCATCACGAACGCTAGACACTTCACAGTGTCTGAGGCCCGGTGGAATACCAGATGGGACTCGAAGCTGTGCATGTGGTCGGTCGGGTCGGTGGTACCGTTGTAGGAGACAAACGACGATAGTTGAAGCTTCGGCAGGATGGAGACTTCCATTATTTCCCTGGAGAAGGGAGCATGAAAATTTACATCGTCGTCGATCAAGCCGTGATTCTTAACGGCCAAGAGGACATCGTCCAAGTACCAGACTTTGTCCTCTATCTCTTTAAAGAGCTGGAGTCGGCGGTCCATCTCTGAATTGGAGTGGAGCGAGCTACGCGCCCGCGGCGCAGGCACGCTACGGGATAGCCGAGTCCTAGTCGCCAAGGCGCGGGAGGCCTCTCGCGCTTGGCGGGGTTTCCCCCCAGTCTGGCACCTCTTGTCCTCCCGCCGTTCGGGCAAGATGGGCTGGCGGTTAACCCGTTGGTCCCGGAGCTCCTGGCAGAGTTTTGTCGGAGCCTGGATCTGTTGACGTAGTTCATCGAGGTCACCTGGGGTGACCTCCTACCGAGGATGGGCAGAAGAAGCTTCTTGCGACTCCCGCCGGGAGCTAGGTCCCTAGTGGGACCTACGCCCCCCCCTCAAACCATCTGAAGGTATTTGATCATCAGCGCCTCCCGGGCTTCGTAATCACCGTTGACCCGGCTAGCGACTAGTTGGGAGTCAGTGTGGATTCTGACTCGCTCGGCCCCTAGTCAGCATGCCATCCTGGCCCCCGAAATGAGGGCTTCATACTCGGAAGCATTTTTAGATGCCTGGAAGTTGAACTTCAAGGCATAGTGCAGCTTAGCTCCTTCGGGCAACTTGAGGGGCACGCCAGCACCACTGCCAGCCGAGTTGGATGATCCATCTACGAACAAGTCCCAGATGGGTCCTTGTGCTAATGAAGGTTCTTCCTTGAGTGGGACCGTGCTCTCTGTGATGAAGTCCGCTAGGTCCTATCCCTTGATGGACACGCGGGGTTGGTAAGAGATGTCATAGGCCCCGAGCATGATGGCCCACTTGTCGAGGCACCCTGAGGCCTCAGGGTGAGAAAGAATCTTCTTTAGTGGTTCACTGGTTAGCACGACGATGGAATGACCCTGGAAGTAAGGTCAGAGGCGCTTGGCTGAGGTAACCAATGCTAGCACGAGCTTCTCGGTTGCAGGATACCTCCTTTTGGCTTCATTGAGCACCTTGCTAGTGTAATAGACCGGCCTCTAGATTCCTGCATCGTTTCGGACTAAAACAAAGCTTACGGTGAAAGGAGTCGTCGAGAGATGCAGGCGTAATGCTTTGCCCGAAATCGGCTTTGATAGTACCGGGGGAGAGATTAGGAACTCCTTGAGCTCCTCAAAAGTCTTCTGACATTTCTCATCCTAGGGGAATGTAGCAGATGCCATTTTAGGTCCCCCCAATAGCTTGAAGAAGGGTAGGCATCATTCGGCGGCCCGAGAGAGGAAACGGTTGAGTGCGGCAATGCGCTCAGTAAGACGCTAGATGTCCTTGACACAAGTAGGTGCCCACATGTCCAGGATGTCCTGGACCTTGTCGGGGTTCCCCTCAATCCCGCGCTGAGTCACCAGGAAGCCAAGGAACTTCCCTGACCTGACTCCGAAGGCACACTTGACGGGGTTGAGCTTCATGCTGTACTTGAGGAGGGTGCCGAAGGTCTCGTCTAGCTCGGTAAGATGATCCTCGGCCTTTGGCATCTAGACAAGCATGTCGTCAATGTAGGCTTTGATATTCTGACTGAGTTGTTACTCAAAGATTTGGTTGACCAGCCTCTGGTATGTCACCCCGGCGTTCTTTAACCCGAAAGGCATCTGGGTGTAGCAGTGCACACCGAAGTCAGTGATGAAGGTGGTCTTCTCAATATCCTCTGGGTCCATCGAGATCTGATGGTAGCCAGAGTAGGCATCCAGGAAGCTGAGCAGCTCATTGTCAGAGGTTGAATCGACGAGCTGGTCGATGCTCGGTAGTAGGTAACAGTCCTTCAGTGTGGCCTTGTTGAGATAGGTGAAGTCCACGCACATTCACCATTTTCCCGAAGCTTTGGGTACCAGGATGACATTGGCGAGCCACATCAGGTAGAGGACTGGACGGAAGAGACCAGTCTCCTTCCCCTTGGCGAGTTGCTCCTTGATGATCGTCTGTTTCTCCGGGGCATGCTTTCTCCTGCGATACAACACTACCCTAATACAAACTTAGGTAAATAACACATTTAACCTAGAGACTTGACTCAAATAAAGTAAAATTATATCAAAATGACTCAAATAAAAATTACATAGGACTCGAAGATAGATAATTAGACCATGCTTGATGTCCCCGTGGGGAGAAGATGGGCCCCGAGTGTGGGATCGGATGGTGATGACCCCATCAGGTCGCGCTCGTCAGTGCACGTCCGCTGCCCCCAACTACGTGTGCACACACTGACCATTTGCACTAGGTCAGGTTCTCTAGCTGATTTTCCCCCAGCCGAACTCATGCTGTAAAGGCAAAGGGCCCTACAGTAACTATCCTAAAAATCATCTCTCACTGGGTCACGCTCTCCACCACTCCCAAGTGGGTCCACACCCGCGTGCGTAGGAAAGCTACGACTAGTGGACAGGTCACTGGTGGTAAGACTCGACTCTCAGAAATCACCAGGCGAAAGGAAACAGAGCGACGGTCCACTCAGGACTGCCCCTCAGCCTTGCGGTCTATCGCTGGACCGCAAGGCGGCCTAGCTGTCTATCGCTGGACCGCAAGGCTCAGCCTAACGGTCGAACCCAAGACCGTAAGGGATCGAGCCATGGTAAGGCCTAGCGATCTATCGCTAGAACCCCTGGCAAGCCAAACAGTCCTCCCTGGACCGCAAGGCAAAGGTAAACGGTCATGCCCTTGACCGCGTGTCGACATGTGACTCCCAACGGTCGAAAACACGTGCCCCGAGATGCAACGGTCAGAAACGGCTAGCGGACTATCGCTCGACTGCCTCACCTAGCCTAGCAGTCCATCGTCAGACCGCAAGGCCTGCCGACAATACAGTGCCACCAAACAGTCTCATGGAGGTGTGGGCGCACTTTTCGGATCACATCCATTCGTATGTTCATTTGTTGGTTTTATTAGGTTTATTAAGTGCGTGGGCATGCCAGTCACAAAGTGACAATTTATTCAGGCCTCGTGGAAGCCCATGGTACGCTCGATATGACTTCGTCAGGTGATTGTGTGGTTCAGGTTGGGACCAAATCCCGTCAGGCCATAAAGGGCCATGACGTCATTTACATCCCCCATACGAGGGAACACCCTTGATTAATTACCGAAATTAGGGGCCCTGCGGCCAGAAGACTCAATACTAATTGCGCAAGAAGGGAGCAGGAATAGATCACACTAGGGCTCGCATCGGGATACGAGCCATCAGCCATATCGGTCACTCAAGGACCCTTTTCATGTTCAGACGAAGGTCCGTAATGGAAACTCGATGGAAACCAAAATAAATCCGTTCAAATATCTGCCGAGTGCACAGCAATTTCAATGATAGGTCGGAAAGGATCTGGCCTAAGAATCGGGTCCGGTTTGATCGGAATGTCAGCCCGGGGCAAGGTCGGGTCATGGCCGTGTCGGGATAATTCCCAAGACTCAGTCCCGGCCTGCGAGGGCAGAATTATTGTTCCTTCAGCACCGGGTCACGGGGAGAGACGGGGCTGCGATATGGGCATTATTTATCATTATTATTTTCTTACCTGGGATTCTAATTGAATAATCTTGTTATTTATTTCCTTTTGGCGGTCCGCCCTAGCACGGGTCTTGTCAAATGACGGGATGATCTCCGCCAGAGTTTTCGGAGCCCCGCGAGGCCTCTCCGGCTTAGAAGGACGTTCCTCACTCTGTCCCTCTGCGTTTTCTTGGAACAGCGATGCCAGAGATTCTTTCGGAGGTGGCAATGGTTCATCATGTTCGCCCTCATTAGAAGGACCTGCTTGGCCCGCGGGCTCAAACCTGCCGGAGGGACCAACTTGCTCTAACACCTCATCGCGCATTGGCGGCTTGGCTAGCTCTTCTTCCTCATCAGAGTAAGCGAGTATGAAAGGGACACCACCCGGCCTTCTAGGTCCCGGGATAGGGCCCGAACCCTCTGAGGATTCGAGGATGAAGGGGATATCCCGTACTTGAGTTTCTAGGATAGGGCTCGGCTCTTCCCCTCTGAATAATATGATTCGGTCGAGAGTTAGGGAATCTTCACGCCCACGTCCTCGTCCTCGGGCACGACCTTGGCTATTTTTCGCCAGGCGACGCTGATATGTCGTCATGGGGGCCTTGCCCCCAGTGCTATCAGCCATAGTGCCTTGTCCTGAAGGAGAGTTGATGTTGTCGGGCGACTGGATCGCCACTATATTGTAGGAGAGCTCTTGTAGCATTTCCTCGAACATCTCAACAGTGAGCTCTTCGTTCTTGTAAAATAAGGAGAGCTCTTCTGGAATCGAAAACTCCTCAACTTCTTCGAGACGGTGAAACATCTCCCGGAGCCACTGAAGAAGTCGGGCTTTAGGCCCACACTTGTCCCAGAGAATGTATTTGTCCAGAGTGACGACCCTAGTAGGGCAAGGGGGTGTATACTCCTCCAGCTCATCTATAAGCTTTTGTAGTCTTTGCAAAGGAGTTAGTTCCTTGGGGACTTCTGCAGTTGTCGCTTGCTCAGCTTACTTCTTCCACCTCCTCTTCAAATTCTTCCTGCGATTCTTCTCTTGTTTCTTTTGGCGTGTCGCCTCTAAAGAAGAAAGTGGACTTGATTTTGGAGGTGGGACTGGTTTGCTCCCGAAATTTTACTTTTTGCTCCGGGCCGGCTCCTTGAGAGCCCTAGTTCCGCGGCTCTTTCTGGAAGTAACATTAGTCCAGTTGGCCTCCTCCAATTGCACCTAGAAGGTGGCATTGATTGCCTGAGTGATTATCTCAGGCGACAGCTCCTAGAACTCTGCCAGGCCGAAGTGGGGCCCTTGGGGGCTTTGCAATTCCACTGGTCTTGCTTAAGTCCACGATTTTGCCTGTTCGAGCTGTTGAGGCCTTTCTACAATTGACGACCTTGTTGGCTTAACATGAAATTTGACTTGAGGCGCCCTCGCCCTGGCTTTGCCTTTATTGTCTGGCTGTGGGCCTCCCCCTATGATGATGCTAGGTTGACTCAACTTGGAAAGGGGTTTAGAACCTCCTCCCACGGCTTGACTTTTTGGGCTTTGGACCTTAGGCCCCTCGCACCTGGCCTTGCCTTTAGGGTTTGGCTGAGAGTTGTTGCCCGTAGACTTGCTCGACTGAACCTGCTGAGAGGTGGGCTTGGTTTCTCGTGGCTTGGCCTGCTCCCGTTGAGATTGGCGGAGAATTTTCTCAGCGACCTCTTTAAGACGCTACCTCGCCGTCGAATTCCCCTGCGCATCGATCTCCCCTTTTTTGGATGAGGACTTTAATGCAATCCCGAACCTCCGGGCATTCCCCAGTGATTGGACACCTTGACATGATATTTGCAGTAACGGCGGGGATGGCTCTTGGTAATTTCATTGTAGTAGGACGGCGGATCACGCGCCATTACTCGACCTTCTTCTAAGAGCTTGTCGAAAATTTTCTTAGTGTCCTCCTTGGGGAAAAAACACTGATGAGAGGGTCGTCACCTTGGATACCACAATGTGGCCTGGGGCAGTTGGGAACTGACTCCTTCCTCTCTCAGCTCCGACAGTTGAAAAGCAGCCGACGCATGTATGACATTGATAGAGAAATTCAAATTTTTCCATCCATGTGGATACGGCGGGTTGACCAAGAAGTCGCCCATATTGATCACTCCTTGCCTAATCAAGTGTTCGACGAGGTCCTTGAAGGTCTGGCAATCATGGATAATATGGCCTATCACCTCGTGATATGGGCAATAGCCCTGGTGTAATGCGGCGCCTGGTGCCTACTGACTGGGTGACGTCGGGAGGTTTAATAAGCCTTCTCCCCGACACACGAAGAAGTTTTGCAGAGTTTTCTCGTGAGGGAAAGAATATAACTTCTCTAGCTCCTCGCCTTTAAATGAAACATAGGATTCCTCGCAGAGCCAACCCCTGAGCGGAGTCCGGGCAGTGGGTGACACACCTGCCTCCTGTACGTGTGTTGAAGCTAGCCCCGCGACAAATGGGCCAAAGGGGAAGGTAACCAACTGCTCATCAATACTTTTCAAGAATTACAGCAGACGCCTTTGTTCCAACTGCAGCTGACGAATCTCCCCTCGGATCTTCCGAATAGTTCTTCGCAGCGCCAGGCATTTAGGGAGCGAGGAAGAAGCAGCACCACGGCCGGCATTGAGCGGTTGATTCGATGGCCCGTCTTCGGAGGCGTTAGAGCTCGAAGCAGTCGCCACCATATAAACCACATTGGCCGACCAATTTGGTCGACTCCAAACATGGGGCTGTGGCAAATCGACTGCATGCCCCAACATATTTATCAAGCCTTTTTGAACAAACTTTTCTGGGATGTTTTTGAAAACATAACAATCCCCGCGGTGTGACCCAACCTTCGGTGCTACACACAACAAGTAAGGTCCTCTGTTTTATCCACTTTTGAGGGCTTCCATGGATCGGGTAGGGTGATGAGCTTTTCTTTCATGAACAGATCAAAGAGCATCTTGGTATGCTCCTTTCTGAAGGAATAGGGTGCCTTCATGCACTCTACTAACAGAGACACAATCGCCTTGGCATCGGACTTTTTGCCACTGCCCTTTGATTTTCGTTCCCCTTTGTCTCCATTCGTCGGGGAGAAATCTAAAACATTTACCTCCTTACCGCTGGCCAGGTGGTCTTTGGAGGATTTGCCTTTAGCAGAAGCATGTGTACGATGGTCAGCGAAGAACATCTCAATCTCCGCCACCACCGTGTTCAGTTGGTCAAAGCTTCTGATGTTCGAGCCCAAAAGCTTTTCACTAACCTCCGTCGCCAGACCCCTACGGCATATGGTGATCGCGTCTTCGAACATTTGAGGATTACTACAGCGCATGCTGGCGTCCCTCCACCGCTTGATGAAGTCCAACGCGGTCTCACCTTTTCTCTGTCTGAGGGCAGAGAGTTCCGCCAGAGAGACCTTGCATTCGGCCGTCCGTAAACGGTCGACGAACTTTTTCTGCATATCAGCCCAATCAGCCACAGAATTGAACTTTAGCCTGGAATGCCACTGGAAGGTGGTGCTTGTCAGGGACGTGACAAAGTACCGCAGCAAATATGACTCTTCCAGCGCCAATTCACCCATGGCCGTCATGTAATAGGCCAGATGTTCATGTGGCGAGCCCTGCCCATTGAACTTCTGGAGTTTCAGGGCCTTTGAGCAATCAGGTGGGAGTTTTTTGAACTGATGGTGGAGGGGATAAGGCACTATATACAAATCGACAGTGGCCACACCCTCACCATGTTGAGCAAATTTTGTCTCCACAATTCGCTCGATCATCTGCCTTTGCGCCATGAGACTTTC
Organism: Amorphophallus titanum; assembly: GCA_024336825.1. Lineage (NCBI taxonomy): Eukaryota > Viridiplantae > Streptophyta > Magnoliopsida > Alismatales > Araceae > Amorphophallus > Amorphophallus titanum. The sequence goes on from JANBPO010003380.1 coordinate 409,390, forward strand.
TGTGGCAAGAGTGGCGGAGGACCAGGCATTGGCCTCATGTTGCGACACTTCAATTTCCACTGCTATTGGCAATTTTGCAGCAGTAACAGAGGCATTGGCCGTGACTGGGACAGGAGGAGGCTGTTGTTCCATCCCAGTGGGCACCGCTTGAGGTTGAACATGAACCTCCTTTTCACGTAGTAATGCTTGCAAGAGATTCTTAAGTTCTTGATTTTCACGTCGGAGCTCTTCCACCGCAAGGGTCTGAACCTCTCTTGCAAGGTCTTCCTCATGCCCGGGGTTGCTATCACCGTCGACACTATAGCGACGCGAGTGAACATAAGTCCAACACCTCCGAAGCAGGGCAACGTCGCTTACGTCTCAGGATAGGAGACACGACTGTCACAACAATAGATATCAGGGAAACAAAACGACAATATGGCAAGTAGCAGCTTACATAAGGAGACACCGTCCTTACAGCTAACAGCTCGACCACATCATCGGCTCTAGTGCCAGAGGTAATAGGGAACACCAGGCACATAGGACGCCAATGACAACAACACTGCTGGACCCAACACAGAATCAAGTCAGTCCTCACTCAGATATTGTATTTGATCGAGTCACAAGCTACTCCACCAGGAAAGAAGAGTACGGCAAGCTACTGACAAGGCAATGGTCCAAGATAGAGACAATAAATCATACAGAAATAGCACTCAAAAAAATAACACAACGGCAGCATTCGCAGGATTCCGGCTCCGTACAAGATACAGAACTATGGAACACCACTGCAAGTAGGGTCATATCAAGGCACAACAGCAGCTGAACACATGACCATAAGGAACTGGTCATGCCTCAGACAGCTCACCGAGGAAGATCCACGACGATAAGAACCGACAAGAAAAGTAATAATCTCGGGGAACGCATCTCAAGGACCATGAACACGCCTCAAGAGCATGACACCTACGAGAAGAAATGCAGAGTAGAGGGTACTCAATCCACAGGAAAGCTGATAAATTCCCCAATACTCGCAAACGCCAATGCCAGCACTGGAAAATTACCAGCAACAGCATGGGAACAGACGAAATCAAGGCACAGGAAGCCAAGACAAAGTTACATCGAGAAAAGTAATTCTCTCGATTGGCCAGAACCCTTTGAAAAGATCCTCGACCAGTGGGTAATTAGCCCACACGCTTCCACTGCACACTCAGGCAACGCACACCGGCGATACACGATGGAACTCACAAATAACGGGAAAAGCATTCTCAGCACAATTGGACATGTAGACCGAGGTGAAACGATACCTCGAGGCATCCAGAACCAATGCCTCGAGCTGGGCAAAATCATCGAGACACATGACAAGGCCACCAGTCAACCCCTGGTCTCACCGAGTTGTCCGAAACCAAACATGCCATACACAAACACACACAAACACCAGAATATGGACAAGCACTCTTGGCCATCTCATCAAGGTCACAGCCCTTATAGGATATCAACAGACATCCACGGGTCACAGGCAAACCACGAGATCGAGCCAAGTCAAACGGAAACATGAGCGGTGGACGAAGACAACCCTCCGGGCAAAGTGAACCATCACTCAACTACTAGGTGAACCCGGCAGTCAAGGAACAACCGCTACACAACCAGAGATGAGGACGCTGGCAGTTCTAGATTGAGTCGTGAGGGTACTGTCGCAGTCAGGGGAGCGACCGCATCTAGTCACCTAAACCGACTTATCCAGAAAACTATCGACAGATAGACATCGCTCTAGAATGCAATCTATGACAAACTGACACAGAACAGAACAGACCAGTGGCCATCACGGCCAACAGGACTGTAACGGACCTCTATAGGCACGTTACAACAGCCTGACGCACTGAGGCAGGGGTGTCAGAGCCAACAGACCCAAAATTAGGTGAACACAAGCACACAGACGCACAGACATGCAGACCATAACGCACCACCACTGGGGCGTTATGTTCAGTATAACGCACCTACCCCCGTGCGTTATACTCAACTGAACAATGGCGAGAAACTAAGAACACAGATCATAACACACCAAGCATGGGGCGTTATGTTCAGTATAACATGCCTCCTATGGCCCGTTATACTTAACCGAACAATGCAACATAACCAGAAACGCAGGGTATAACGTGCCAAGCATGGGGTGTTATGCTAAGTATAACGCGCCTCCCATGGCCCGTTATACTCACTCGAACTGAGATCAAAAACCACAGAAACATAACGCACCAAGGCTGGTGCATTATGAGGATATAACGCATGGGTCCGAGTCTGTTAAAGTCACCCAAACACCAAGAATCCACAAAAAACTACAGTTTTAATGCATAATATAACGCACCAGATCTGGGGTATTATAAAACTATAACGGATCTACCCTACACCGCTATGCCAACTGCCTGACTGGGTCAATGGTCAAACGATCGGTTAATGGTCAAATGGCAGACCTGGAGGAGTCCGTCAAAGGGAACATAACGCACCACTTTAGGTGTGTTAAAGGACTATAATGCACCGGTCCTGGCGCGTTATGTCAATTGGGTTACGGGTTGGACGAGTTCGTTACCGAACTCCCTCCCAGTCGACTAAAATCAATGGGGGAAGCGGAAAAACAAACTAACCTGCCAAACCATGCATCCATGCATCCATTCTACAACTAAACATGCCATTAAAATCACAGTACAATGGCTATAAAAATAATTTCATAATTTTAGGCTAAAATTATGCTACCATGGAATAATGCACAGAAAATGATGCAACTGGCGTCGAACCATGGAGCATGGAGTACCAGCGGGTTCCTAGCCAGGAAGAGAATCCATCCCCCTACCTCTGACACGACGAGGAAGCCGATCCGATACCGAACAGATGACGAGGGCCACGGTGACCTCCCGACTTCACGTGCCTCCATGCTCCGTGAATCGAGGGAAGAAGGATGTCCACGCAATCCTCACGACACGACATTTCCAACGGTGCCTCCCGTTCCTCGATCAGTGGCCGTCTCAATTAAAATTGAGCGAGGAGAAGAAAAATCCCAAAATTAGGCCTAAAATTTCCCAAAAAGAGTTTTACACGAAAAACGATGAAAACGTCTGCCATCGACGACGCATGAGGCGTCAAAACGCTCCTGGCAAGATGAGGAACTCATTCCCCTACCTCGATCGCAGTGAAGCTCGTAAAGCGGTGCAGATCGGATGACGGGACGTCGCGACTCTTCTCGACCCGTCTCGTCTCCACGCTCCCTGAACTGTGGAATAGAGGGTACCACCTCGACCTACGCATCGAGCCCGTTCCAACGGTGCCTCCCATGACCCAGTCTGACGTCATTTCGACCGAAACTGAGAGAGATTAGGAGAGGAAGAGAGAGAGCATTTGAGGGAGAGAGAGAGGAAGAGAGAGAGAGAAGTCGAGAGTGAGGAGAGAGAAGGGAGGGCGTGGGTTTTAAAAAAAACATTGGTTTTTTATTTTTTTTTGAAATTTTTACCGCAATCCATGCAGGTTTTGGGGTTGAAGTCCATGCATGTTCAGGCAAAGTCCATGCATGTTCAGGCGAAGTCCATGCAGATGCGCAGGCAAAGTCTATGCATGTGTGGGCTAAGTCCATGCAAGGTGTGGATGAAGTCCATGCAAGTTTATGCAGGCTGGGGGCAAGGTCCATGCACATGACACTGGGGTCTGTGTGTGTGCATGCAAGGTCCATGCAAAGCTTGAATGAGGGTCTGAGCAGGTCCACGCGAGGTCCGTGCAAGTGGGTGCAGGAATGGCAGGGGTGTACCGGTGAAAGTGCAAGCAGGTTGAAGAGTGTACCGGTGAAAGGGCGTATCGGTGAAGGGTTGAAAGAGTGGACGTTGCGCCGTCAAGGGGGCTGAGGAGCGTACCGACGAAGAACTGGCTGGGGAGGGTGCTGGGTGTGCCGGCGGAGGGAGAGATGGAGAGAGAGAGACGGTGAGGGGGAAAAGAGAGTGTGCCGAGCTAGGATGGCCAGGGGCATGCCGGCGAAGAGACCTGACAGGGTGTGCCGGTGGATGGACACACCGTTGAAGGCACCAGACGAGGTGTGCCGGTGAAGGGCAAAGGTTAAATGGGTGAGGCAGTGTGGCGGAGAGGGCCGCCCAAAGGTGTACTGCCCTACGGGTGTACCGGTGAAGGTGAGGGCTGGAGTGTACCAGGGAAGGCCAAGCTGGGGTGTGCCGGGCGAGGTCTAAGCTAGTTTAGGTAGGGTTTGTGCTAGTTAGGTGAAGTCTGTGCTAGTTAGGCGAAGGTCTAAGCTAGTTGGGGCTGAGGTCTATGCTAGTTCGGGGTAGGGTTTATGCTAGCTGGATGAGGTCGGTGCTAGTGCCGGGCCAAGGTCTGAGCTAGTGTGGGGTGAAGTCTATGGGAGTCTGAGGGTAGGGTCCATGCTAGCTGGACGAGGTCTGTGCTAGTGCCGGGGTAAAGTCTAAGCTAGTTTGGGGTAGGGTCTATGTTAGTTTTCCTGGGGTCGATGTTAGTTGGGGGTTAGGCTAGTGCAGGGTTAAGGTGGGGTCTGTGCAAGTTGGGACTAGGGTCGGTGTTAGTTTACGTGGGGAAGGGCTGGGATGACTAGAGTATGTGCCAGGTGGAACTGACGAGGGGCCCACTCCTCTCCCATTCTGATGGGAATCGGCCCAGACATTAGTATTTTTATTTATATTTATGTCCCTTTAGTTTGTATTTATGTTCTTGTTTAATTGGGTGTGCAATTATAAGACTTTAGTAGCCAATGTGTCAGTCTATAGAAGTCACTAGGTTTTTGTGTAAAATACCAGCAAGACGAGTAGGGGCCCCGACCTTCTTCCCCATTGGACCACCTATGCCCTAGGGCCCATGTGAGGTTGGTCAAAGATCCTAGGTGGCTTCTAGAAGCTTGACCATTCAAAGGAGACACGGTAGGTGAAGGTAGGTGAAGGTAGGTGCAAGGATTGAAAAAAAAATAGAAAATGAAGTAAATGGCATCTTGCCACCCCAAGGGTGCCCCCTCCCTTGTCCCCTAGTGGGATTAGATTAATCCCATGTGTCTAGGTCTAGGGTTTAGTACTTATAGTCTCTTCTGCATGCACAAGCACTCTTGGCCGTCCCATCATGGTCACTGCCCTCATAGGATGTCAACAGACACCCACGGGTCACAGGTAAACCACGAGATCAAGCCAAGATAAGTAGAAATCAGAGCGGTGGACAACGACTACACTCTGGGCAGAGTGAACTATCACTCAACTGCTAGGTGAGCCCAGCAGTCAAGGAAAGCAGCTGCAAGACCAGAGACAAAGACACTGGCAGGTCTAGATCAAGTCATTAGGGAACTATCACAGTCAAGGAAAAGGCCACACCCAGTCAGCTGAACCGACCAATCTAGAAATCACCGACACACAGACACCGCCCTAAAACACAAACCTAAGACAGACAGACACACAGAATAGACATAGAACTGAACAACGGCCATCACGGCCACAATAGGACTGTAATGCACCTCTATAGGGGCGTTACCTACTCTGACGCACCAGGGTAGGGGGGTTAGGGCAACCAGACCACAACTCGGATGAAATGGCATGTAACGGACCTATATAGGTGTGTTACACTAGCCTAATGCACTCCGACAAGTGCGCCAGGGCCAACAGACCCAAAACCACTAACACGAACCATGTAACGCACCAGGCTAGGGGCGTTACACAATGTGACACACAAGGGGAGGTCCGTTAGGGCTAACCGACTGACCTGGTCTTCGAGGCAGACACGGTCATCGAGGGATTGACAACCACAGTCCTCGAAAACACCAGCACGTAATGCACCAAGCCAGGCGCGTTACAGCCATGTGATGGTCCTATGCTGGTCCATCACACCAAGAGCGTAACGCACCACCCTAGGCGCGTTACAGTCATGTGACGGTCCTATACTGGTCCGTCACACCAACCCAACCTCGAAGAACGTAAAATGACCAATGGTTGTGGCGGTCTATCGTAGGACCGTCACATAGTGTGATGGTCTCTAGCATGACTGTTACACAAATTCGGCGAGCAAAATAGGGGAATGACCGAATCAGCCCGTTCTACGCCCCATTCACGCTGAAGCACAGAGGAAACAGAGCCACACGATGATACAACACTCCTGGGGTTGAAAAACAACACATGCACACGTTAAAACACGAGGTCGGGGCGATTTCGACAAATCGACCGTAAATGAGTCACTGCGGTTCCCGGACTCCTACCGGCCCCAAATGACAACCGATCGACACGAAACTTGCTGGAATGGGATTCTGACATCCCAGCGGTCGTTTTGACACTAATTAAGCTAAGAATGGTTGTCATTTTTCGGTGAACCCTACAAATCCCAAAAACTATGATTTTCACTAAACCGGCCCGATCTCCCCCGATCGAGCACCAAACGGCGCATAAGAGTAGGGAAAATGTGCAGAATGAAGTAGCGATCTGTCTTCCTACCTCCACAGAAGAAACTAAGCGCCGAAGCGACTACACCGCGTCGAAAATCACAACGTAAATCGAACCATCGGCTTTGAATCCACCGCTCGAGATTGCGCCAAAATCACACTGATCCTCGCTCCACCACGCATCTCAGCAGCTTCCCGACGTCGTCACCTCGCCCACGATCGCCTCCATCTGTAGTCAAAGTCGAGAGGGTGAGGGGTCCCGGACTAGTCCCAACCCGGGCAAGCATTAGTCCCCGGGGCCAGTCTCGACCTGCTTCCGATGCAAGCCTTGTGTCCCAGGTTCCGGTCTCCAGTCCTATGATTCGCTCGGGCCTCCAGCCCTGAGCCCCACCCAGCCAAGCCGACGTCCAGTGTGGGTCTCCACCCTACGGTGTTCGGCTCCTCAACACTCAACTCGGGCCATCAACCCCGAGCTCCCACCGAGCCAGCTCCCCACACGGGCCTCCTAGCCCAGGGGCAGGGCTCCCCAGCACCCCCTTCGGGCCTCCCAACCCGAACCGCAGAAGCACGACCGTCTCACCCGGGTCCCCAACCCCTGGCATGAGGCGTCCTAGCATCCAGATCAGATGTACAACTCCGGGGTTTCCCGCGGATGACGTCTATTACGAGTGGTCCACATCAGGTCCTGGATCCCTCGGCTCCACCTCGGGGGCATTCCTCCCACAATCTGACAACGCTGATCCCCCGCACGGGTCTGCCTTTGTGGGACGCGGTGACCTCGGTATGGACTGAGTGCCCTTTGTCGCGCCTTCCGGTCTTGTCAGCTCCCAGTTCAGGCTCAAGGCCTTGGGTCACTGGCATCCCGGTACCCCCTGTAGTGACGACTTCGGGTGCACACACGTCGCGACGAGCATCCACAACACTACTGTCGGCTCAGGCAAAAGCCTACACTCGAGCCACCTAGCCGCCGGCCTTCACTACAGACTTCGTGTCTTGGGGGCCTACCCCGGTATTCCCGACGAATGGCCCTATGCCACCAGCACCCGTAGGCTGGGTTTTTTCGGCCCACCACCTTGGAGCGGAGTCGTCTTCCGCTCCCCAGAACAAGCACCGTCGTAGCCGTAAAGGCAAGCGACCCGTTGCTACCACCAGCAACTCTGGCAAGACCGTTCTTGACTGAGACTTACAGATTCGCCTGGATGGGGGCTAACCCATTATTCCTCTAGAATGGATCGTCCCTACGGTCCCTGTCACCAACCACTTTAGCCTCCTGCATCGAACGTGGGAAGACAAGGCGGAACTTAAGCGGGCAGACGCTTCGGCAACAGCCCAAAAGCACCATCGTCGGTTTGGCACTCAAGCTCCCAAGTCCCGTCGGAGGAACAAGGACGAGGGAGACCAGCAATCAGACTTAAGAAGGATCTAAGTCACCCCAGAGGAAGCTCAAGCTGTTCGGGAAGCACACCTCAGCAACCCCTTTCGGGCACCAAGGCGTCACGCCAAGCAAGGTCTGACTAACCCCGCAGCTGCGTCATCTGGCGACGCCCAACCCTTCATTGCCTCTCGCATAGATAGGCGGAAACAGAGACAGGCTCATTCTGGGGCCCACCAGCATCCAGCCCCAAGCTCTCCTTAGGCAGATGCCACGATGGAGACTCCTACGCAACGTACCTCAGTCTTTGATAGGCTGGGGACACCTGTCCGCCCCAAGAGGTGCTCCCAGAAAAGGAGGACGGTATGGCTCCTCAACGACGTAGTTAGGGTGTTCGCGTGTTATACCGTCGGACACCAACCTGAGATTCAGACCGACGATCTAAACCTACCTATATCTCACCTAGGGTTCTATTTATAGACCCCTCCAAGTCTTGGGGCGAGTTGGAGAGAGAACAGCCAATAAGTGGGAGGATTGAAGACAAACTCTTGAAGATAACACTCCCAAGAGTCCATAGAAACCAACAGAAGGTTCCGAGGATCAGATTTGGGAGAGAAATCAAGATAACAACCTCTACAATCCATCCACGGAACAGCAGAGAAACACAGTTCTGCTAGAACTCCTCCGTGAAGCATAATGCATCTATGATAGACCGCCATCTTAACATAACGCACCTTCATCAGTCTATCATGTGACCTTATCCAATAAAAGATAAGAACGGCAGGCGAGACATTCGGGCTTAGGACTCTGGCGAGCATAACGGATGGGAACCAAGGCGTTATATGGAAATCATAACTGGGGGGTGAACGTTCGTCATGGTCCTGAAGGTATCAAGGTAGACGGGGCTGGACAGCAAGGAAGTTGGTAGAAGTGGTGAACCATTATGAGTATATAACGGACTTTAATACATGCGTTATGTAGTGGATGACGGTGGAACTTGGATCCGTTAAATAACAAAGACGCTAACTAAGACGATGGGTGAGACGGTGGGTGAGACAGTGATGAGCAGACTATAACAGCTCAACATGAGGGCGTTATACTAACAATAACGGGTATGTGTAGGGCCGTTAAACTACAGAGATGCTAAGTGGGACGCTGGATGAGATGGATGATGAGTGAGACGATGAGAGGAATATAACGGACTCGTATAGGGGCGTTATGTTACTTATAACGTGCCATTGAGGATGCGTTATGCACAAGAGGGCGACAAAATGAACCGGAAGTGTTTGCTTAGCATCAAACAAGGGCAGAACTCAACCAAGGAAGGCAATGACCCATGAAAGAGACCTCTGACTGTCCAAGAAGACTCGACAAGGGTGAACAACTCGGACCATCATTTAAGATGAGTAAGGAGACAACCCAACTAATTGGTCATAAAATGGGTGTCAACAGATGCCCTTCCTTAACGTCCTCTTTGCAGGGGAGCGAGCGGAGGTATAGCGGAAGCGAAATGGAATCATGGAGATGAAGCGGAGATGACGCGGAGTGGACTGAAAAGCGGGCGTTAAGGCAATGACACCCGTTCTCAACCAACAAGTGATAGGAATCTTCCGGAAACTTCAGACCAATCACTCAGGAAATGGCAGACCAAATGATGCCAGTCTGGAGGAACTAAAAATTAAGGAAAGGAAAACACAGTCAACGGTCGGAGCAACAGAAAGGAAAGAGATAATTAACTAAACTCCAGACAGGAATCTTCAGCTAACCAGACCGAGTGAGCGGACAGATGGAAATCTTCGGACTTAGAGTGAAATGATTCTCCTTACTCGAGATTACGGACAAAGCTATTCACTCTTACTAAGATAGCTTGGACCGGTGAAGCACGATAATGCTCAAAGGATGCGTATGATGCATGCTGGGATAAAGAAAAAGAAATCTTTAAAACAAATACCAAGAAAGGATAAAATAACAAGATACTCAAGAATAGTATTGCTAGCTTGAAGAAACTAGGGTCAAGACACCATCTGCAACCACGGCGTGTAAGATAGTGGGTTTCCGGGACAGGACCCGGCTTCTCCCCTCTGAAAATTATGACCCGGTCGAGAGTGAGGGGACCTTCACGTCCGCGTCCTCGGTCGCGACCCCGGTCGTTTCTCGCCGAGCGACGTTGATATGTGGCCATGGGAGCCTTGCCTCCGGTGTTATCAGCTGAAGGCGTGTTGATATTGTCGGGCGGTGGGATCGCCACCATGTTGCAGGAGAGCTCTTGCAGTATTTCCTCGAGCATCTCGACGGTTAGCTTCTCCTCTTTATAAAATAAGGAGAGCTCCTCTAAGATCGGAAACTCGTCACCTTCTTTAAGACGTTGAGCCATTTCCTGGAGCCATTGCAGAAGGCGGGCCTTCCGCCCAAGCTTGTCCCAAGTGATATATTCGTCCAGAGTGACGACTCTGGTGGGACGAGGGGGAGTGTATTCTTCCAGCTCATCTATGAGCTTTTGAAGTCGCTGTAGAGGAGTCGGCTCCTTAGGGACTTCCATAGCTACTGCTTGCTCGGCCTGCTTCTTCAATCTCCTCTTCAAGTTCTTCTTCCGATTCTTCTCTTGCTTCTTCTGACGGGCTGCCTTTTGAGAAGAAAGGGGAGCTTGTTTTGCATGTGGGATTGATTTACCCCTAGTATTTTACTTTTTGCTTCGGGCTAGCTCCTCAGGAGCCTTGGTGCCGCGACTCTTTCTGGGGACGACTTTAGTCCAGTTGGCCTCCTCCGGTTGAACCTGGAAAGTGGCATTGATTGCCTGAGTAATTATCTCAGGCGGCAGCTCCTGGAACTCTGCCAGTCTGGAGTGAGGCCCTTGGGGGCATTGTGACTCCGCCGTCTTTGCTTTGACTGGCTCTTTCGCTGTTTCAAGTCGCTGAGGCCTTTCTGCGATTGGCAGCCTCGCTAACTTGACAGGAGCTTTGGCCGGAAGCTCCCTCACCTTCGCCCTGCCTTTATTGTCTGGCAGAGGGTTTTATCTTATGGCAATGTCGGGCTGCCTCGGCTTGGGGCGGGGCTTGCAACCCTCCCCCACGGCTTGGCTTTTTGGGCTCTGGGCCTTAGGCCCCTCGCACCTAGCCTTGCCTTTGGGGTCTAGCTGAGGTTTATCATTCTCCGCAAGCTCACTCGGTCGGGCTAATCGAGAGAAAATCTCAGCTTCTTGTCGCGCTTGTTGGAGAGTCTTCTCGACGGCGTCTTTAAGACGCCGCAATGCCATAGAGTTCCCTTGAGCATCGATCTCCCCTCTCTGGATGAGGACTTCAATGCAGTCTTAGACTTCTGGACATTGCCGAGTAGGGTGAGACACCCTTGCATGATACTTGCAATAGCGGGGGTGACACTTGGCCATCTCATTATAGTAAGACGACGGATCATGTGTCAATACCCGCCCATCTTCCAGAAGCTTGTCAAAGATTTTCTCAGTGTCCTCCTTGGGGAAAGAACATTGATGGGAAGGACGCCACCCTGGATGCCAGAGTGTGGACTTAGGTGGCTGGGAACTGGCTCCCTGGGAACTAGCTCCCTCTTCCTGCGGCTCGGAGAGCTGGAAAGCCGCTGCAGTATGAATGACATTGACAGAGAAGTGAAGAGTCCTCCTCCCATCTGCTCCTCTCGACGTGGGGCGTGCACTATTGGCAAGACGACCAAGGCAGGGATGCGATGGAGTGAACCTGGAGCGTGATGGAGTGGTGGACGGAGCGTAGCGCGGCGCGATCCCTCGGTGGATTCAAAGCGGGCGCGGTTCGTTTGTTTGGTGGTTTTCGACACGGTTTAGTTGCTTCGGCGCTCGGAATCTTCGGTGGAGGTATGGAGATGGATCGCCTACTTCTCCTCTGTGTTTCCCCGCAGTTTGGAGCCGAACGGTGTGCGAACGAGTGGGTTTTGCTCAGTTTCAGGAAAAGCATGCACAGGGGTATGCATCGGGTTCATCAAAAAATGGCGACAGTTTTCAATCTAGTTAGTATCATTGTGACCCCCAGCATGTTAGCATTCTAGATTCGCTAATTTCATTGCGATTGGTCGTCATTTGGGGCCTAAACGAGCGCGGGAACCCCGGTGGCCCAATTAGGGTCGATTCGGTGGAATCACCCGTTTCCTGCGATTTAGTTGTTGCATGGATCCCTTCCGGCCTGTGGAAGGCATTTTTCATCGATTAGGACTGTTTCCCCTTCGTTTAGATGCGAATGGGGCGTGGAACAGCCAGATCCGGCCATTCCCATGGTTTTCCCGCCGTATCATGCTAGCGATTGTTCCAGAGACCATTTCTTGTCTCTAGTGGCCCCACGATAGACTGCCACACTCCATAGTGTGTCGGTTAGCCATAAGTCGGTTCGAGTCATAGCGGTCTTATGATAGACCATCTATTTGGGTTAGCAGCCCATGATTGGACCGCTATACCTTCTCCAGCAGCCCATTAGTCGACCGCTAGACTATCTTCGTGGGTCAGTTTTGCTGAGCGGTCTTACGATAGACTGTTAAGCTCTCTTTAGTGGCCCTAAAGTGGAGAGCTAAGAGTCGTTGATCTTAGTCAACAGGTCTATGTCAGTTTGGTCTGGCGGTTCAAGCTTCGACCGCCTATGTCTTATAGCGGCCCATTTCATGACCGCCACTATTCATTTGACCAAGTCAATGCTTTAAGTCGGTTGGCCTTGGCGGACCAACGTTCGGCCGCCTCTTTATTGTAGCGGCCCAAGTCATGATCACTACAGTCCATTTGGCTTAGGTCGATAGGTTAAGGTGGTTAATGTAGCGGTTCATTCTTAGACCGCGTAGTCCATGTAGCGCGTCTAGTATAGACCACTAGGTGGTTTGACTGGGTATGTCGGTTCGAGGGTTGACTGGCTCTAGCGGCCTATTATGCGACCGCTACAGTAATTTCGCGGTCCATTCTATGACCGCTATAGTCTCCTCGCGGCCCTACCTATGACCGTTGGAGTCTGAGTTTTCATGTGGAGGAGTGGCTCTTTTGCTGACTGTTTGGCTTACCTAGCGGGGAAGCGATCGACTGCTTATCCCTGGAGTGCTGTTTTATCGATGTGATGTGACACCACTCCTTGGACCTAAATTGTAAGCAAACAACCGAGTCGGCGGACCCACTCTAGAGGGCTCACTCGCGAAGCGCACACTCGTGCCCGTAGGCGAACCGGCGATGGGGATGAGGGTCCGAAGTGGGACCTTGCCAGGCTCTTAGGAGGCCAAACTCCTAGCCGCCCAGCCATTCCAAGGTGGCCACACAGTTGGCCACTCAGTCCCTCAAGAAGGCCAACTTGGCCACCTAGCTTCTTTGAACGGCCATCGACTTGGCCGCCTTTTGATAACCATCTGTCAACTCCATGATCCGCCCACTCCGGCCACGTCCTCTACAATCGATCCCACTCAGGAGGTTGAGGCGCACAACTCTCACCTATTCCCACCTCCGAATGGGTCAAAGCTGACACATAATCAATCTTCGAAGGATTATCTTGGAGGGAAATTCCCCACAAACAAAAACCACTTCCGAACATTCTCACGGGGGGTGGGACATTTTGGAGGAGGAGAGGTGGCAGTTCGACCCAGAGAGAGTTGTGAGTCCAAGAGTGCCTTCCCTAACCTTCCCCTAGTAGCAGAACCCACCGTCGGAGAGCTCTGCCATGGACGAGCCCCAGTTGTAGGGGGTAGCCATCGACATGGCCGCCCACCCCTTCTGAATGGCCACACATGTGGCGACCCTCTATTGGTTGATGGGCAAACCCCATCGTTCTTTCCCTTGTTCTTCATATATCTACATTTCTTTCTGTTTTACTGCATCCATATATGATAGATTTCCCTAAATCCTATTTTAAAGGGTGCTTCCAAAACCAATTCTCAAACAACTGACCTTTTATCTTAGACCAGACTCAAGCTGAGTCCAAAATCAATATCTCAGTAACATCCCTTCACTATTCATCAGACATCTTTAACCCATTGTCCAAACAGCAATGCAGCAATCCTCAACAGACAGAACAGGCCCAAAGCAACACAAACTCTGATCAGCTCAGCTCCCCCTAAGAGTATGCAGAGATTTCAATCAAGCATCACTTGTTTTTGCTAAGGTACACAAAGATGCAGCAACTAAATGCACATTTCAGATACATTTCAGATTTAAACTACATGCAATGTTTTGGACTCTTGGTACTTGGCGGAGGTCTGGCCTCTACACATGGCGTGGGTTTCCAGATAGAAGACATCTGCCCTTCTCCCAACTTCCATTTGATATACCAAGAAGTCATGCAAACCTATACATCTACTCATGAACATGAATGACTAACTTAAAAAAAGTCTCACATGGAATCAGATTATCAGCATGTATTACTCATAACAAGATGGCATCAATCATCAATTTATTCTAATCAAGCATGCAGCATTCCACAGAGAGCATTATTCAGACAATCTCAATTAAGAGAATTGAGAAGTGGGTTTTAACTAACCTTTGTGCCCTGTTTTTATTGAACCCCATTTTATTTTATCCACAGAAGCACACCTGCAACCAAAGGTTATTTGAAATATCTTGAAGCCCAAGAGTTCTTGGGTCCAGCAGGATTAGTAGCACCCCACATTGGTGCTCTCCAATTATTCCACCCACTCATCCAAGGGCATTCAGAAGTAATGTGGCCTAGTTTTCCACAATTATTGCATATAGGAAGTTTATGCATGAAGACTGAATCATGAATTCTCCTAAATGCAGAATGTTTCATGTGAGCAGGATGAATTGCATTATCTTTCACAAACCAACAATTAGATCTAACCCTCTATATCAGGAGAATGCTTCTTTTCAAAAAGAGCATAAACATATATTTTTATAAAATGTCTTCTATTTTTCCTACGTGAAAATTTTCCGTGGTCCAACAGACTGGCACGCCCGGTGGGACCTTTCCCGCCTTTCTTCTTTCTATCAAAGAAAGCTTCTAAATCTTCTTTAAGGTTCTGATCTCCCTCCTCTTCCTTTTACAGGACGGGAAGACGAGGGTACGCATCTCTCTGCTCGCTTGAGAGTTTGTTGTGCCTCGACGCACTTCTGCGTTTGTGCTATGCACCACCACAACCAACAAACGCAACAGCAGGGATGGCCGCCGTTACCTACGGCCCAAGTCGCCAACCACGCCAGGTTCGGATACCTGGCGACCCCGATCATCTTCGGCGACTTCCCTGCGGTCGTCGGCTCACCCTTCTTCCTGGGCATGGTGCCCGTGGTTGAGACCAGCTCAGCCACGCCTGCAGCAACAACCACTGAGGGTGTCAGGCCCTCTGCCCCAGCAACTGGCCGGGTTCGCTCGGCCAAGAAGACAACTACCGAGGGTGTCAGGCACTCCACTTCATCAATCGGCCAGGTCCGCCCGGTCAACAAGCCAGCCGTCGGGGGTGTCATGCCCTCGACTTCAACAATTGGCAGAATCTGCTCGGCCGACAAGTCAGCTCTTGGGGGTGTCAGGCCCTCTACTACAACAGTCGGCCGACTTCACCCAGCCAACTCCTCGCAGACTGGGGGTGTCAGGCCCTATGTCTCACCAAATGGCCGAGTTTTCTCGGTCAACCAGATTACCGTCAGCGCTGCTCCTGCACAACGGGGGCAGCGCCGTCGCCGCAACGGTACCAGTTTTACGGTGGCCACCCTCAGAGGTGCTGCTCCTACTCAACAGGGACAGAGTCGCCGCCACAATGACGCTAGGCCTACGGCAGGCATCGCCAACGCCGCTCCTTCTTAACGGGGGCAGCGCCATAGCCGCAAGGGTACACAACCTGTAGCGGCAGCATCTCGCTCTGGCAAGATCGTAATTGTCGAAGACATCCGCATCCGGCTCGATGGAGGCGAGCCGATCTTACCACGGGACCATCACGTCCCAACCATCCCTATCTCCAATCGCTTTGAACTCCTCCGGCAAGTTTAGGAGAACGGAGCGAAGAAGAAGCCTGCCATACCGGCGGCAACTCCGGGCCCCTTGCAGAAGCCCAAGCCACGAGCTCCCCGATCAAGGACAGGGGCAACCAAGTGGAGGAGCGCCAGCTCCACTTGAAGAAGATCTGGGTCACCAAGGAGGAGGCTCGAATCATAAGGCGTGCAAGGGCAGAGGGGCCCTTCCGCATGTCGGACCTTCAGCAAATGCGGAGTTCGACAAGCACTGAAGCCTCGGTCTCTTCGGGGTCTACAACTCAGCCCTTACGGGGGCAAAAGCGCCGAGCTGGCAAAAAGGAGCGGCCGACCTCCCCGTGGGCTAGTTCCACGCACACGGAGGAGGATCGCTCCCCTTAAGCATTCACATCCCGAGTTTCTGTCTTTGACAGACTAGGGATGCCGCCCAAGCCGGACCGACAACCGCCCAGGAAGAAACGGGACGATGGATTTGACGAAGCCGAAGACGAATTGGTCGAAGGGCACGGCGCCGAGCGACTGGTGCACATAGCCCGCGAGCGTCACATGCAGCATGGCGACCGCCACGATGCAGCCGCCGGCCATGCTGATAAGGCAGGCATAGAGGTAGAGCAGCGGCATGGTGATGACGGCCTGTTCGGGTTTGCCGGCATCCTTCTGGAGCCCGCGTCCGACGAGGTTGTTGAAAAGCTGGTCGCTGCCGCCGAGTTCGAGATCGCTGTCCACGACGACGGAGTCGTGCCCTTGGAGGAGCGGGTAGAGGAACTCGATGACGGAGATGGGCGTGCCGTTCGCGTGGCGTTTCGAGAAGTCGTCGCGTTCGAGGAGCCGGGCGACGGTCATGTGGCGCGCGAGTTTCAGGCAGTCCATGAAGCTCATGTCGCCGAACCATTCGCTGTTGCGGCGCACTTCGACGGTGCCGCGTTCAAGGATTTTGAACGCCTGTTCGAGGTAGGTTTCCGCGTTCTTTTCGATTTCCGCCTCGGTGAGCACCGGGCGCGTGTCGGAACGGCCGGACGGGTCGCCGATGCGCGTCGTGTAATCGCCGATGATGAGGACGGCCTTGTGGCCCATGTCCTGGAACTGCCGGAGTTTGTTCAGGCAGACCATGTGGCCGAACGTCAGGTCCGGGCGCGTGGGATCGACGCCGAATTTGACGCGGAGTTGTTTGCCGGCCTTCAGGCGTTCGAGGATTTCGGCCTTGCCGTGGAAGGTGTCGGCGCGCTCCGCCATAACAAATCCAAAAATCTATATTTTCCAGATCTAAAACTATCCCTGTTCTCCTGACATTCATATCTAAAACTTTCATGAAGACGCCTCCACCCAGATCCGCCATGAACCAACCGGTCAACCCCTGTTCTCAGGAAAACCCACTTTCTATCCTGACAACCCCCATCCAGTGAAACAGCAACTTCAAAAATCTGCCACGACTAGCACTGAAGATTCAAAATTCTTCCTCCCATCTGGGGACAAAGTATTTCGAAAGGGCTTTCCAACGCCACTGGTCTCGCGTCGATCCAACATCGGCGCTGGTCTCAGCAACGTTTTTCGCCCGATCGCGCGCTGTTGGACAGAAGATCTGGTTCGTGGACGGCACCCAGTGACCATCCCCGGAGCGACCGCCTCGCCTCCCGGGGAGTCAAGCAGCCCGTCACCGCCCCGGGACCACCCCACCAGGAAGCCCCGACGCAGAAACAACCTTTCGGCTTCCCCAGATCGTCAGCCAGGACGTGGGCCCCATGAGGACGCGTGCATGCCTTGTCAAAGCGGCCTCGAGTGCTGCCCGTCAACCCGATCGCGTCACTCCCGGATTCCTTGTGTAGCCCTTTACCGCCCTGTGTAGAGTGGGCAAAAAATCACATTTCTGTAATAATTTTTATTTGATGTACTGGGAGTGTGAGTTCGGCCGGGATCATCTTCCCCACGCCCGGCGCGTGGAGGTACACCCGCACCTCTTAGTTAGTTATTTGCTTTTCTAGTATAGTTCTTGACGCCGCTGCTAGTGAGAGTGATAGGACGCCTAGCCTGCTATTTCAGTCACCGCTGTCGAGCTGAAGGAACACACTCATGCTGGGAAGGGCTTCTTTTTTCTTTAGGCGAGGAAGGAGAGGGATTGTGTGGTGCTCTCCCCTCGAGATTCTTCGCACAAGGGATGGAAGACTCAATTTTTCTGGGTCGGGTCTTCTAAGGGGAATCCTATGGGGTTCCCTGAGACGCCCAACTTACATCCGGTGATCCCTTTAAAGTCGGCGGTGATTCCTCCGGAGCTAGGGGAGGAGATTAAAGTCCTTCAGGAGAACCGCAAGACCACCTTCAAGTTGATGACTCTGGCCAACATAGAGGAGTACCCTCTCTTGGCGCTGCCACCCGGTGGTGAGGATCTCAAGCTTCGAACTTTAGGTTTTCTTGTCTCGGTCGGTCGAGCCTCTTGCTAACGACTTGCCTTTTGATAAGCAGAAGCAAGGCGCGGTGGAGGCGAGGGATGTCTGACCGATCGGGAGGTCATCGAGCTAGAGGAGACGACCACTCTGAGTTTGCCTCGAGCTCCTACAGGTGCTTCCTCTGCCCGAGATAAGGGCAAAAAGGTCGTTGGGGATGATGCCTCTGGGCGCTGAGGGTCCAAGTGGAAGGATTACGGGGAGCGGTTGCTTCTGGCTTTGATGAAGGCGTTGACCGCCAAGAAGATGCAGTTGAAGAAGGCGAGGACTTCCCTCCCAACTGAGGAGCATGTTGCCGAGGATATCCGTCGCCTGAGCCTTCTTCCTACCTAGCCAGAGGTGCCCACAACAATCGAGGGGACTTCCTTTGAACTAGCGAAAGCGCAGGGGGAGGGGCTCGACTCGGAGGTCCCAGTCGGGGTTGTCGAGACGCACGGTGAGGAGGAGGATGCTGAGGTGCGGGTTAGAGTCAGGCTGAGCATCGTTGTCCCGAGCGTGGAGATGATCGGGGGGAGCACTCTGACCCCGACGCTTTCGAAAGGGGCCCCTTCTCCTTGGCAAGGGCAGTTCGCTGTCCAAGCCGCCTTGTGCAATCAGTGCCAGGACTTGGCACCTCCGTCAGTTCGGGAGGAGTTCCGGCGGTGCACCCCTCCTATGCTCTTTGAAAGAGTCATGGCGGGGGGTATCTTCGTGGCTCAGCTGGGAGCCGAGATTATCGACTTCATGGCGCGACTGGTGAACGAGGAGAGGAACCAGTCAAAGGTTCGCGTCGAATCTGACTATAGGATCAGTCGGTTGACATCCGAGCTTGAAGTGCTTCGACAGGAGGTGGCCTTACTCCAGGCGCGGGACCGGGCAAGCCAGGAAGATGCTCAAACACAGGCTGAGTAATTGTCCCAAACTCGATATACAGTCGAGCTTAAGAGCAAGCTCTTGGATGAGAAGCGTCGAGCTCACGTAGAGCGCTCGAGTCAATGGGTGGCCGAGCGCGAGGGGCTCGAAGGCCAGGTCCGAGAGACTGAGCGGGCAAGGGAGGAGTGTAACAACCCTGATAATTGAAGAAATAAAAATTAAAACCAATGACCCAACATATATACATACTTAAAACATCTAATAAAAAGACAAAAAATAAATAGCGCCTCCTCTTAAGGTGCCATTTTATGAATTGAAGAACCCTATAGTAGGCGCTAATTGGCTGGGGCGACGGAAAATATCATCAAGCTCTAGAAGCCCGATAGAAGGATGATCGACCAGGTCTTGCAGTCGGCGCTCCATAGCTTCCAGCTTCAATAGTTCCTCTTGAATGGAGCTAGCGTGCCCTTCCGCCAATGTAGCTTCATTTAAACTTTCTACCTACAGCTGCTTGGTGCATGCCAGATCCTCTTCGGCCTGGGCCAATTTGACGTGAAGTTCAGAAGTCCACCTCCACTGTGCTCAGTGAAAAGAGAGAAGGGGGAAGGCTCTTCGACTGGAGGAGAGGCCCTCACCATAGAATAATGGGACCACTGCCACCAAAGAAGGAGCTCCCGTCGCTGGTGAAGGTACCCTCACCGCCGCCGGAAAGGAGATCAGCTGCTGAAAGAGGGATGATGGAAGAGATGAAAGGGTTGAGAAACCCTGCGAGGGGGTTTAAGAAGAAAAGAAGGGGGAGGGTGAGCCAGTGCTGTTGCCCCCGACTCACCGCTCTGCCCTTTTGCCAGCTCGCCACCGATTCAAAGCCATGAGCGTTGCCGAATCACAGCGTCACTGACCCAGGCAGCCCATGGTACGGTACCGACTCAATAAGGAAAAGCCCATCACCGACTCAAGGAGGCTGAACAAAATGGGCCCTACATGTCAAAGCCCCGATAAAGCAAGCACATCCGCGGGCCCCACTCTACTCGCTCCTCACTCACGGCGTCTGTGACTGGGGGGCATTTGTTGACGTCAAAAATATTACTAGGTGATAATTATGTGCCCGAAGGAGCCAACTGAAAGTTAACGATGGGTCCACTCGGTCCACTGAAGCCTCAGGTCACCTCGTAAAGAGTACCGGAGCCCCCACATTTCATTATCTCAGGATAAAGTAGCCACCATAGCTCACTAAGGCCGTATGACTGTCAGAGCCAAAGAATCGGCATCGAAGCAATCATGCCGAATACCTTCATACCCCATCCAATCAGGACGAGAATGTACCAAGTGATTCCCCACCTGATAAAGAAGCACCCCAAGATGAAGAAATGTCCCTGGTTCCTCAAGATAGGGAGCCGAAGGCTAAATTAGCGAAAAACCTAGGTGATCTGATCAGGGCGCCCGGGGTGCCAAAGTGGTCGGTAAATGACCAAAGAGCTGTCCCGTGAGGGTGAAGATCTTCGAAGTGGTTGCCCACTTACTAAAGATGCTTCATACAGGCGTAAAGTAGGCCCAAGAGCACGGTATGTAGTGTCGAAGGTGATATCAACTGAAAACCTGAGAAGTTCGCTCCACACACGCGAAATGTCAGAACGGTCCATAAATGGCCATAAAAACGTCCGATCAAGGCAGAAATGCTTCGAAGGATGGCCCTCCTAATGAAGATGCTCCACATGTCTACAAAGTTGAGTTGGCGGCACAAATCAACATGCCGAATGCTAAATCAGGGGAAAACCTAGGTTACCCGATTCAGGTACACGCGGCACCGAAAAAGGGTCATAGATGACCTGAAAGATGTCCAGTGAAGGTGGAAATGCTTCGAGGAATGGCCCACTTGATGAATAAGTCCCACATGGCTCTAAAGCAAGCCTGGCAGTACAAATCACGACCGTGTCGTGCTGCGGGTCCGGTATCGTCGGCTCACTGAGTCGGGCCGCGCTCGTGCTCTGGTGTCCTCACCAGAGGGTCCTCCTCCCGAGGGGGTGAGAAGGTCACTTCCGCCCTAGCCTCCATAGGAGTTGCAAGACACAAACCCAGCAAAGCAGGATTAGCCCACCACCATGGCTAAATTGACCAGGAGCAAAGAACGCAAAGTGACACTTACTCAGAGCTGTCTCTGCCTCAACTACCCCACTAGCCTTGAGCCCTCTAGAAGACTCGCCAGTCTCGGTTACCGTGACCACTACTCGGGGGCATTTTTGCCTCAGCTATAGACTTCCGTCCCGACTCCCTGAGGATGCCTCCGTGGAGGGGTTATCCCCCTCCGTCACCGAACCTGTCAACAAAGACAACATCATACAATGTCAGTGTCATAACTAGAAAGCAATAAAAGAAAAAGGGATGGAGTATCCCAAACAAGGCCATACCCGGAGCCCCGAAGGGGATCGGTGGCAGGAGTACCAACTGCTCTAGCTTCCGTGCCAGTACCTAGACCCCATTCGCCACGGCCTCTCGGATGTCCCATAGAGTGCGGGTGCACTCAATCTGGGATAGGAACTCCACTGGCCCGACAGACCCGATCACGTGGCCGATGTGTCACCGCCAGTCGTCAATCGCTGAGTCGACAAAGCTCCCGTGTGGGAGCCCCCGATCCAGCGAACCACCCCTACTCTGAAAGTCACAGTCGACCAAAAATTGGGCCCACCAGGCGTTAGGTGCCCTCGGTCGGGACACCTTCGCTCCTGTCGTCGCTGCTCTTGCCAAAACCTGTACCAGGGGCTTCAGTGCCCCACCACTACTCTGGCTCCTGGAAGTCGAACCCCGGCCACCCCGGGGCCATTGCTCCATGACCCGCTCAAACTCTCGACGGACCCAAGCAACGCGGGTCCTCAGGTACCCGTCATCCAACGCAATAGGATGCAAATCCTCCCTCAGCAAGTTGCTCTCCTCTGCCTTCTGAATCGCGGAGGCCTTCGGCCGATATAGGTGGCTGTGCTCGAACCACCACCTGGCGTAGTGTACGTCGAGCCTCCCTTGACGTCCCTGTCCCGGCATCGGGAACTGCTCCGGCTACCGACGACTATAGAAGTCCCACCATGCCACCGCAAGAAGGTGGGTGTCCCTGCCACGGTACTGCCTTTCGGTCAAAGGGAACTCCCGATTCGGCGGGATCCCCTAGTCGTACCCAAAGTTCCTCACAAATTGGTATGGGTAGTACGGCTCCAAGGAACTCATCGCTGACCAGCGCAATGTCAGCACTGTCGACTGGGTACTCCATACCCACTCTATCTGCAACCCTGTCTCTGTCACCTCCTGACCAGCATCGACGTGCGTCGCCCCTCTACCTGAAGGCCCCATGAAGAGACTGGAATCCCTCGTGGCACTGTCAAAAGGAAGCCCCTCCTCGCCACTAGCGGGTAGGTAACAAAGGGCTCTCCTAGCCCCCTCCAGTTGCGTCTCTGCATCCCCGTCAGACTGCCTGGGGAAGCTAAACAAGAGTGGTGTCATCAGGTTCCTCACTGTCCCCCACGCTAGGTCGGTGCATTTCAGCATTTGTCTTAGATAGGGTCAGTGCACGTCTGCATGTTACTTGCCTATAGTCGGTGCAATTATTTCAGATAGTCAGTGCATCTTTTGAATCATGCATATACAAGGTCAGTGCAGGTTTTGCACTGAGCGCATACAAGGTCCGTGCACTTCACTATAGAAGTCGGTGCATGTTTTGGTTTGTGTATATAGTCGGTGTAGATTGTCATTTGCATAGACTTCAGGTCGGTGCATGTTCATGTAGTTCACATAAGAAGTCATTGTAGACTTCTGTCTTGCACACTTAAGGTCGGTGCACATTTTATTTTGTACCTAGCAAAGTCTGTGCACATTACTGTTCATTCATGCTGCATGAAGTCGGTGCAAGTCACTGTTCACATGCTTATTAAGGTCCGTGCACTTCACTGTGGTAAAGTCAGTGCACACTCTGTTCAGGTCTATGCATGTTCACATTAAGTAAGGGCATATTAGTCATGACTTGCATCGACTAAGGTTGATGCTAGATCTAGGTCGGTGCACGTTTAACTCCATGCACATGCACACATAGTCGATGCTATTTTCTATTGCACACAAGCGGAGGTCGGTGCTAGTTTTGTCTAAGGCATATACACGGTCGGTGCATATTTGTGTCTATTGCATGAAGTCGGTGCAAGTTCCTATAGCTCATATAGGTCAGTGCATATGCATGCATACAGAAGACCAAGGTCGGTGCACATTTTACTTAAGTCATTTATAAGGTTGGTGCATTACACTGTATCAGGTCCATGCACATCCTTCATAAGGCAACACATATGGGTCGGTGCATATTTTACATAAGTCAGTGCACACATTGTTCAAGTCTGTGCACATCATGCCTGCGTGGAACTCAAGTTGGTGCTAGCTGCACCTTGTGCATACTTTGGTCGGTGCGAGTTGCACCTTGTGCAAACCAGGTCTATGCTAGTTGCACTTTGAGCATGACTTAGGTCGGTGCTAGTTGCACCTTGAGCATGACTTAGGTCGGTGCTAGTTGCACCTGGTGCATACCAGGGTCTATGCTAGTTGCACCTTGAGCATGGCTTAGGTCGGTGCTAGTTGCACCTTGTGCATACTAGGGTCGATGCTAGTATCACCAATTTGGCAATAGGCCTATCTTAGGTCAATGCTAGTTCAGTAGTCAGCATACAACAGTCTGAGCATATTGACTATGACTTTGACCACATGTTGTTGACAATGTGTTTTCTTATTGTAGGGACTTAGCTCGGTATGTGAGGACAGCCAATGTTCGAGCATATTATGTGCAACCTGAGAACTTAACCCACGAGGAACTTAAAGTACCAGGTTAATGGCACGTGATCCAAGATAAGGCTCAGAACAAGTGATCCTGCCACGTGGAAAGTAAAAGCGCTGTGATTATGACACATGGAAAGAAGAGGATCAGATCTGCATGAAGGGTTGGGCGGGAAACGTGGTTTCCACGCTCCCATGGCCTGTGGCATATACAAGGAGATAGATCGCCCAAGATTAAAAGAAGAGAGAGAGGAGCATCATACACATAAGATGAAGTGAGACGGATAGAGAGAAGAACTACCCTCGCTCATAGCACTGCCCGCCTCGTCGTCCTCTAGAACATCTTCCATGCTTCACCAAGGTGACGGCACAACACTTTGCGGAGAGGAAAAAATGTAGGCAACAGTCCTTAGAGATGAAGAGAGGAGGAAACGCCCTTCAGAGCCTTTTTGTAGGACGAGGGGGTGCAGTTGCCTTAAATGACTTTCCCCTCGAAGAATCGCGAAAGGCAGACACCCTTTCCCTGAGGCGGTTACCTCATTTTCCACCAACTCCCCTTCGATGGAAACATGCAAAGTGGCAAGTCTTCAAAAGCATGGGAAGATGGACAGGCGCCAGCGCCACGCCAACCAATCGACACGCAAGATATTCGCAGAGAAAATTGGTACCTTCCCAAGAACTACAAGTACAGTGGTCAAAATCACACCAAAGGTGGTAAGGAACAGTTAATCCAATATCTAACCTCATCGCTGTCATATCTTCCAGAAAGTAATCTGACATTACAACACCAAGGAGAAAAGGAAATGTTCTATGAGAATTACATCGAAGGAAAGAGCAAAAAACAAAAAAAAGGGGGAAGAAAGCAAAGATACATCTGGCCTCGGGTCCGTCCCGAGACTCAGGGATCGAAGGCTCTTCAGCATCAGGCAATCCGCCCGAGGCACCCTCGGTGATGGTCGACCTAGGCACTGACCCCACTGGTGTGGGAACTACCTCGGTCGCGCGCCCTCCCAAGGCAGCCGGAGTTGGTGATCCCTCGGACGAGGTAGAGTCCCCCCGGCTTCCCTCCTCACTTGACGTCGAACCAGAAGGTTCGGAAGACGCCGAATCTGAGTCATAGTGTTGCCCAAATGGGAAGATGACTGCCCCTGGCGCCTGCCCCTCCGCCCAAAAGTCAGCCTGACGATAGCCTTGGGCGAACCCCTTTCGAACGCATCGATGGAGGCCCGACTGGTAATAAGGGAAGGCAACCTTTTGGAGATCGGCCTGGTAGTCCTCCGAGCTTTTGTACCACTCGAGCGCCTCTAACTCGACCGACTCCACCCTACCAGCAAGCTCGACCGACTCCTCTCTGCCTTGACCAGCGCAGCCTCAACTTCTACCCGAAGTCGCTCGGCCACCATGGCTCAGCCCTCGAGCTCCGCTCGCTCAGACTCCCATTGCCCGTCACGCTCGACCTAAGTCACACGTTCCTGCTCTAGGAGCCTACTCTTCAACTCGAGCGAACTACGAGCCTGAGCCAGCTGCTCGACTGATCCCCGGGCCTCCGCCTGGCTCGACTTCGCTCGTTCTACGAGTGAAGTGACCTCCTACCGAAGCCCCTCGAGATCGGCAGTGAGCAGAGCGATCTTCCGATCAGATGTGCTGACGGCCCAAGCAAGATTCGATCGTGTCACGCCCCGAGCATGGAAGGAATCCGGAGGCACGTGACGAGTTTATATCATTCATGTCAATTAGAGCAATAAGAATTTCAACAATGCCAGAGTGCGCTAAATAAATTATTCATCAATGACTGATACTATCAAACCATTATCCATGACATTAATCTGATGCCACTTTAAACAAATAATCCATAATGATGACTAACAGTGGAAGACTAAAGGTAATTCGATGTTACATCGGGTTATTGATATTCGAAGCTCTGGGTCGTTACAGTTGGTATCAGAGCGGTGTTGAGGAAGCATGTAAGGAATCGAAATTGCATAGCCATTGTCTAGAATTAGTCCAATTACACTGTCCATTGCTGGCTTAGGATGTTTTTCGTGTGATTATTGAATTCTTCTGTTTATCATCTGTTTGCTAGTCATTTCGAGATGTCGCCTCGGCGTCGGAGAGTCCCGATTCCCCAGGAAGCGAGCAGCATTCCTCAGAATGTTTCTGCTCCAGCTCCCATTGTTCC
This sequence comes from Amorphophallus titanum, assembly GCA_024336825.1. Lineage (NCBI taxonomy): Eukaryota > Viridiplantae > Streptophyta > Magnoliopsida > Alismatales > Araceae > Amorphophallus > Amorphophallus titanum. Next base: position 435,334 of record JANBPO010003380.1, read on the forward strand.
AGCTCAAGAGGATGCGCCTGGCAGTCGCGGACGTGCACTAAAGGTGTTTTTGCTATTTCATCCGCCGACCTTTAAAGGCCAGACCGATCTGGATGCTGCCAGAATTTGGTTGGACCCCACCGAGCGCGTGTTTCATTCTATGGAATGCGCGGAAGATGAAAAGGTGATGCTTGGTACCTTTCAGCTCCAGGGCGCGGCGTTAACTTGGTGGAATACCGAGTGGGAAGTTTCTTTCCAATCCCGCCCACTCCGCCAGATCTCATGGACTGAGTTCGTCGCCACCTTCGAACTCACTTTCAGCCCGGCCTATCTCCGCATGGACAAAATGCGCCAGTTTTTATAGCTTGTCCAGGGAGGGATGTCGGTGCTCGAATATCGGAACAGATTTATAGAATTGGGCCATTATGCGCCCCACATTCTTGCAAATGAGGCATTGAAGACAGAGCAATTTTTGCGTGGCCTCTGTGCTGAGTTGAGGCAGCCGCTGATTGTCACCCGGGTTACCACTATGACTGAAGTATATCAGGTTGCAGCAGCTTTGGAATTGGATTTGGCAAGGTCCCTTGTTCCTTCTCAGGCATTGTCGGTTCAGCCGACAGCTCAACTTCCTTTGGGTTATCTGCCTCCTATTCCAGGATTTCCTTCTGCCACTCTAGCAGCAAGTGGTGCGGCTTCTTCTGGCAAGTCCCAGTTCAAAGGATTCAAGAACAAGAAGAGATACAAGAAGTGATTTGATCGGCAGGCTTCGTTTGGTGCTACCCAACAGTCACCTCCATCTTTCCAGCAACGACAGGCTTCTGTGAAAAGACAGTTTAAAGGTTGTGCGCGATGTAGTGGCAACCACCCAGGCAAACCCTGCTCGTTGCTAGTGGTGTGTTTTCGGTGTGACCAGCCAGGTCATGTGGTGAGAGACTGTTCGATGAGAGCAATCCCTGTGCCGTTTGCTTTAGTAGCTCCATCCTAGCCATCTCAATCACAATTCAGGCCTCCACTTCCACCACCGCCGCCATCCCAACAGTTTCAGCAGATTCTTCCTCAGGCTTCAGTAGCATCTTCTTTCCAGTCTTCTGTAGTTGCCGGTAGAAAGATGAAAGGCAAAGTGACTCATATTTCTCGAGCTGAGGCTGTAGCTTCCAATCTTGTCGAAGGTACGATTACTATTTTTGGTTGTGTAGCCCGTGCTTTATTTGATTCAGTTGCTTCTCACTCCATCATTTCTGAGGATTTCATTGCATGTATCGAGGAGCCCATGATCGAGGTAGCTTGTGATTTAATTGTTGAATTGCCATCGAGACGAGCAAGGAAATCCTCAGAAATAAATGAATGAGTGGCACCTGAATCGAATAGCACACGAGCAGGATGACCCAAAATCAAAACCGTACCTTCTACAAGATTTGACGCAATTGCTTCTACACGAGTGATATGAGTGGTCCAGCTTCTTAGCTTTCGGCTAGAGGCTGTAGAAGATTGCTGGGAAGAAGTAGGAACTTACAAAAATGACGGCTGAGGCTGAGGGGGTGTAGGAAGGTGAAATTACGACTGCTGCAGCTGGGTGACCTGCGAGAACTGCGCCAGAACTGACTTCATCGGGCAATCTGGGACAACGTGACCCGGCTGATCACAATGATAGCAAACCACTGCCAAGGAACAGGGTGCACCGGGATGGCTGCCACCACACCTCGGACATGGTCTCAGCTGACTCACATGAAATGCACGACGCTGCTGATACGGAGGAACAGGCTACTGGGGCACAAAACCCGAAGGTACTTGACAATTGAAACGCTTCATAGATTTTCGAAACATCCGCCTGGACGGACCACCAGAAGTAGCCACGACAAACAGAACGCCAGGTGCTGACAGCTGCTAGGACTACTGGTACGACACAACTGGCTGAGCAACACTGGACTGAGAAAACCCTGCAGACCTCGCCAAATCAAGCTCAATCGCGACCGCTGCCTGATATGCATCATCCATGACAGTGACATGGGTAGCAAGAAGTGGCACTCTTAACTCGGCTCGCAAACCTCAGAGAAACTGCTCGGTCTTCAAGGCTTCATCAGTAATAATATGCGGCGCATACCAACCCAACTTGATGAACTTGTTCTGATACTGCAACACAATCATCTCACCCTATACTAGATCTAGAAATTGGTGCATCTTATCCATGCGAAGACAGGCCGGACTGTAGGTACGCTCGAAGGTAGTTACGAACTCTGTCCAGGTGGTCTGACGAAGTGGTCGGGAATGGAAGGCGACTACCCATTCTGAACTCTACCACATCAATGCTACACCCTGAAGCTGAAAAGTAGCGAGCATAACCTTCTCATCCTCTGCGCATTCCATTGATCGACATACACGCTCGGTCGCCTCAATCTAAATCTTGGCAGCATCCGGATCTGACTAACCTTCATAAGTTAGCAGGTGGAATTGTAGAAATTCCTTAAGTGCTCTACCACAGCCACCGACTAAGTCATCATGCGGAGCTGGCACAGCAGGAGTTGGGACTAGCACAATTAGAGCAGCAGGCACGACAGGAGGCGGAACGCTGCCACTCTCTTCCAGGGGAATAGGAGCTCTTCTTTTACGGGGCAGCATCTAAAACATACGATAATGGAAGATACATTAATAATCACAGAAAACATCCTAAGCAAGCAACAAATGACATGACTGGACTTGCTCTGGACAGTCACATGTAATTTTAATTCTTTACACGTTTCCCTAACGCCGCTCTGATATCAATTGTAACGATCTAGAGCTCAGGGTACCGATAACCTGATACAAGTATCGAATTATCACCACCATGAACTGGGGACGCCACCCAAGAGGCTGATGAGGCCCCTGAAGGGTTAGTGAGGATTGTTGAGGAGGCGTATGGGGGTGGATCCCTTTTCGGCTCGGGTGGGTGGTCACGGTTGAGCTCTCCTATGGCTGGTCCCTCACGTGGAGGAGGTGCCTTTCTATCATCCACCCTTGGGGCGGGCTATTTCCCTCAAGTTGCTCAAGTCTGGGTGTTATGTCATCAAGCCACCGTAAGACATTGGTCATACCCTCCACAAGGAACCAAATGTAATCGGGGAGCTCATGCTCATTGGGGGCAGGGTTCTCTTGGTGATTGGGATTCATTGGGGAATTAGAAGAGGATGGAATGGATTGATAAGGGGTTCCGCTACAGGTGGACATGCAATGTTGGGTGGGCTATGCACGGGTGCGCGTGTGCACCTAAGAGTGACCTAGTGTGAAGACGCCCCAAGACTAGACTTGTGAGAACAAGCCTATAACCGCTCTGATATCACTTGATGTGGCACAGCCCAAAGATGATGTTGGATGACTCAATGAACCTAGGACCTAGATCCGCAAGCATACATGGAATAATATAGACTCACGCTAGCGGCTCACTCGCACGGCGCATACAATCTCCTGATGGTGACCGGGGGATGATGGTGAGGGTCTGAGGTGGGGCCCGAGTGCTCTAGAAGACCAAGCTGGCTTAGGCTGACCCCTAAGGGCCTAGGATTCCCAACTCCGTCGGCGGCCAGCACGCCGGGGCATGGGGTTGGGTGGCACTCGCTCACGGTCCGCAGTGGGCACACTAATAGTGGTGTGCGAGTCCGGGCTCGCGTCTCACCATCCGATGAGCATTCAAGACGATACTAAACCAGCAAATAATGTGACCAGCCAAGGGGGTACCAGACGCTCACCTGACCGGTGTGAAAACACCGATCCCAATTGGAGACATGGGTGAGTTGGGAAGCATGGGCACGCGTCGGCACACTTTGTCGGTGATGCTTGACCTGAAAACAAGTTGGTTACAACACTACACTTCCCACAGAAGGGGGATCTCGGGGTGGGGGTTAAGTTGATTACAACCAAACACTACCTCCACGCAGGGAGGGGCTGTAAGCCAGCTAGGCGGGCAGGGGGAGTTAAGCTAGAAACTGATGTGCCATGATCCGCCAGTTCTATCAGCTTCTGGAATAGCCAGACAGACCGTTGAAGATGACGCCACCATAGGCTCTGCTGAGCTCATAAAAGGATGCAACCAGTGCCAAAACTTTTTGACTTGACCCAAAAGGACGTTTAAATTTTCGTGGGTCTAGAACAGGGCTGATCTACTCTAGTTTTGGTAGCTCCCTGAGTGATGCTACTGGAAGACGAGAGCGCCACAAACAGTCTTGAGCTCTGATGGAGGCGAGACTAGAGCCATTGCGATCGTGGTCGAGTCTTCTTCGAGTCGGGACCAACGGGGCCATCGAAAGATGTCAGAGTTGATCCCGAAGACAGGAACAGTGGTGGGGTGTCGGTTCAGGCTCAGGGAAACTGACCTTGCGCATCTTGGAAGAAAAATCTGGAAATTTTGACTCCATGGTCCAAAAATGGCTCTGCTTCTTGGGGATGATAGAGGACTTGAAGGGAAAGCTATCAGCCAAGTGGGCCCTAAGATTCCCAGAAATTGGTCCCCCCAGGTCCAGGGAAGAGTGGCCCATCTCAACCAGTACACCAGGAGGACCTGCACAATCCCACCAAACACAAAGGAGGGTCAGTAACATTCAGGACTTCCCTGTGATAAGACAAGGTGAAAAACCTGAGAAAGGTCCTGATCCTCACTAGGCATGGCTCGCACCGTGCCTGTGGCATCTCTGCTAGGGGTCGGTGAGGGTAACCTCTCCTCCACATCCATGCCATCCCCCACGGGAGTCGGAGAGGGCAGAGGCTCCCCTGTAATCCCGCCATCCCTGGCAACCATCGGGAAGATGAAAGACTCTCCCTGGTCATCCTCGATAGGAGCCGGCACGTGCTCCCCCTCAGATTCCACGCCTGGTCATAACACAATGATGTCAACACCCTACTATCAACTCTAAACCAAAGCGAATGAGGAGGAGGGAAGGATCTATATATACCTTCCAAAGTCGCCTCCATCTCGGCGTCCCCAGCAGAAGAGGCCTCAGAAGAAGAAGAGCTTGAGCTCGAAGTCTCATCGGTCCCCATCGCCACGCTGCCACTGCTTGAAGAGCCAGATGAGGCCTCTAAAGAACCCCCAAGCACGGGTAAATCAGAGACACCTATACACCAAGAAGCTGAGTCAGGCTACTATAAAATCCAGCTTCATGTAAAGACAGCTCCCTGGCCAAGGGTGGTAGATAAGAAGCTCACCAGCTGGGGCGTCCTCTTCAGAAACCCCCTCAATGTCGACGAGCTCCTTGTCACCTCTAGTGGAAGCTACAACAGCAGGCTCTGCTACCCTAGCCGTGTCATGAGGATGCTCGCCCTCCTCCAGAGGGGAAGAGATACCTACGATCGACACCAATGGAAGCTTAGCATTAATGGGTGAATCAAAGAACTCCACCATAAAATGACTAAGCACTTAGTCGCATACCTGATGGTCCCACACTAGAGGACTCTACCAGCCCCACCGTGCAGGCCGATACCACTCCCGGCAAAGGCAGGAGAGGTAACTTCGCTAGCAACTGCAGTAGTCCACCTAGTGTGTCCTCAACAGTTGGTGGGGGCAGGAAGGTCACCTGCCTAGACTCGCCCTCAAAAGATGACAGGGCCACAGAGGGGCCAGTGCTCACCATCTCCTGAATCATCTCCAAGGTGGAAGCCACATCCTCACCTACCAAATGAACAGCACAAACCCAGTCATTAACCCCAGCTTGCCAAGAAAGTGCAACAACGACGGGGTGATCCCCTCCACAGCAACTGGGTAGTTACCTGGGCAATTGCGAGCCACCGTGGGTGTTGGCTCTCTCGCCTGTCCGGATGCTCCGCCCGAAATTTTAGGAGGGGCCTCGGCCCCTGATGTCCCTACCACCCCTGCACAATCCAGGCGGTTATGTTAATAACCAGAGTCAAATAAAAGTCACAGCATATACCCAGTGTTAGAAGCTCTCACCTGTACGGGCTCTCTCTGTAGCTTTCCATGACTCGAAAATGGGGAATGTCTTAATATTGGGGGCAATCTCGTCCATCACGTGAAGGAACACCTCCATGTCGATCTCACACTCGACCCCCTCCCCAGATGGAGGGTCCACCTCTCGAGCGTCTTCTTAGGCTATGCTGAAAACAGCTATGCATACAGGTTTCTGGTTATCAAATCAGAAATTCCTGGCATAGATGTTAACACCATAGTCGAGTTTCGAGATGCCACGTTCTTCGAAAATACCTTTCCCATGAAGACTGGTTTGCCTCAACATCTGTCTTCTGAGACTATAGCCTCTACATCTGATTCTATTCCAGAACATGTGAAAAGAATGACAAATGTGGGAGATGATGCATCCGGACCTCATCCTGATACTAGTGATCAGGAAGAAGTTGAACCAAGAAGGAGCAAAAGACTAAGGGTTGCCAAGGATTATGGAAGTGAATTTGTCACTTACCAGATCACGGGTGACCCCCAAACCTTTCGAGATGCTATGGCCCCACCTGAAGCTAGGCATTGGAAGGATATCATTAAGAGTGAGATGGATTCCATTCTTTCTTATGGCACTTGGGAGTTAGTTGATCCTTCTCCTAGTTCAAAGACCATTGGATGCAAATAGGTCTTTAAAGAGAAGCTCAAGGTAGATGGAACCATTGACAAGTATGAAGCTAGGCTAGTTGCTAAGGGTTTCAAACAAATAGAGGGGATATATTACTTTGATACTTATTTCCCTATCACTAGGATGACCATAATCAGGGTGCTTGTAGCACTGGCCTCCTTATATAATCTAATTGTCCATCAAATGGATGTCAAGACTACTTTTCTTAATGGTGGTCTTGATAAAGAGATTTATATGGATCAACTTGAAGGATTTGTGGTTCCAAGTAGTGAAAAGTAAGTTTGTAGACTTATCAATTCTGTATATGGTTTGAAACAAGCGCCTAAGCAATGGCATGAAAAATTCGATATGACTATCATGTCATTTAACTTTATAGTCAATGAGTTTGACAAGTGTGCCTATCACAAAGTTAAGGGTGATGAACATGTAATTTTATGCTTATATGTAGATGATATCTTGTTATTTGGAAGTGATTTGGGAATTATAAATGAGACCAAATTATTCTTAAGTAGTAGATTTGAAATGAAAGATATGGGTGAGGCAAATGTGATTTTGGGGCTGACTCTTACTAGATCAGCTGAAGGGTTAGCAATTTATCAATCTCACTATGTTGAGAAAGTTTTAGAGAATTTGGCTATCAGAATTGCAAAGCTGTCAGTACACCCTAAGATCCTTCTAGAATCTTCTGCAAGAACAAGAGTGGTGATCCTGTGTCTCAATTGCGGTATTCTCAGGTCATAGGAAGCTTAATATATCTGACAAACTGTACTAGACTAGACATTTCATATATTGTGACTAAACTCAGTAGATACACAAGCTATCCTGACCGTACTCACTGGGAAAGCTTGGATAGGGTGCTGAGGTACCTGGAGGGTACCATGACTCTAGGCTAGCATTTTGGGAAATTCTCTACTGTTCTTGAGGGATATAGTGATGCAAGCTAGATAGCTGAGAACTCAAAGAGCAATGGTGTCACGGGATATGTCTTTACCTTGGGAGGTGGTGCAGTCGCCTCGAGGTCGACTAAATAAACCATCTTGTCTCGATCTACATTTGAAGCTGAGTTGTGTGCTTTGGACACTACTGGAACGAATGTAACATGGCAATCTAATCAAGGTTCGGGTGCACTGTAGCACAAATATGCGGTCTTATGAAGACCGTCCAGGGGGATAGGCGGTTCGTGGTGAACTGTCCAACAGCAAGGGGTGACAATAGGTGCAGAACAAAGGTAAAACAAGCTGGCAGTATTAAACAAATAATTGAGCCACTATTGAATGTACCTGGGTGGGCAGTCTGTCACAAGGCGGGCAAGTCCTGGAGTAACCTTGACACAATCGTGGATAGAACAATGCAAGCAGGGGTACGTACCTGTGCCAGGAAGATAGGCGACCGATTGGTGGCCGTAGAAGGGAAGAGCGGGTGCTGGTTGGCCGCAGGAGGCAGCAGGGTCACAGAGCGAATGCGGCTGGGGATGATGAAGAGCGATCGATCTCGATTCGCACTAACAATCAGGTGGCCCTTAAGGGACCGCACAACTGCTAGGGAACAGAGCTGTGAAATGCCAGCCAGCGACCTGCGACAACTCGACAAGAACAGAGACTAACAAACGCAAAAGAATGGAGGGGGGTCAGCAAACACTAACACGATGGGCACTAGGCGTCCCACCGTGATCGCCAGAAACTCTGTTGATCGAAAAAATGGCTTTTCCCTTTAAAGTGTCGGCAATAGAATGAGATCACCCTTTTACTCCTCCCGGCTAGAGAAGCACGAAAGAATCAGTGAAACCAAAAGGGTGGGGTGAAGACAAAACCTGTGTGATCGCCACCCAAAACCCTAAACGTGATGGACACGCCGTGTCTTGAGAAATGAGGAGAGACACTCACCTTTGCTTAGCGCTGGGAGGATGAGCGGCCGATGAAGGACCACCTAGAAGAAGTGCAGCTCTCTGTAGGCCGCCTACCAGCACTGGAATGAAACGTGGGATGAAGTATGCTGGTGGTGGGACTGTTCTGGGGCAGCCGCAGGATGAAGATGAACGGCCACGAGGTAGCCGTTCAATGTCTTGGACGGACAACGATCGACCGCTCCACTCCACCTTCCTCCAAGTCGTAGGACTTCAACCTCCACTCTTTTCGGCCAGCCAGAAAGAGTGGGCCTCGTGCTGGATGGCTGCTGACCTGCAAGACAATGTGCGACCAACAAAAGAAAACCCAGATTAGATCCACGCGGTGTAGTATATGCTAGAAATGACAGAACGTAAACTAACTAACATGGATGGGGGTTCACCTGGAGGTTTTTAAACCCCTAGGGGCGCCAAAATGTGGGTGTGTGTGTGAAGATGATAATGATGATGAAAAGAAGCAAATGGCGATGAGGAGAAATCGTGCATGCAACGACAAATGGACTAACGGGACTGATGACAGACGACGCGACAACTGGACTACTCCCTTGAACTGGAGGCCTGTAGGGACGTAGAAGGCCACCCCTCTGTGCTAGGGTCGCTTGACAATTCGACAGAGCTTTGCCGTCGATCCCTGATCTCTCCCCCTTTCAAGCTGAGCCTTTAGGGTCTATTTATAGAGCACCCAAAGTCTTAGCTCGAAATTGGAGATAATTGGGCATTTTCAGGCCAAGATAATAACATAAAAGTTGGAGATAATTGAATTATCAGGGATCACTCGGACTCCTACCTCACAAAATGAGAAACTACAACGCAAAGCAACTAAAGATGAGAACAAAGTACAACATGAATAAATAAATGGAAAAGCCCTGCTACGTCTGACATCAATCTCACGATGCAAAAATTGAGACACACATCACGATGGTAAAATCAAGAGTCACTACCTGACAAAGATAGGAGTACCACCCACCAGAAGTAAGGCTGGATGCGCCCCCTGGCAGCTTAGACCGCACCTCAGGTGGCCCCCTTGTCACCCTTGGTGGAGCGGGGACACCGTACTAGTAACCACAGAACAAGGACTGGTCGAGGTCACGCTCGTCAGCACGGGTTTGCTGCCCCCGACCACTTGTGCACACACAAACCATGTGTCCTAGGTCAGGCCCTCTGACTGGTTTTTCCCTCAACCGGACTCTGGCTACAAGACGTGGGGCCCTACAATAACTAGTCTAAAAATTGCCTCTCTCAGGGTAGCCTCGCCACCACTCCCTAGTGGGACCACACGCGTGTTGGAAGGCTACGACTAGTGGAGGGTCACTGAAGGAGTAGACTCTCTAGCCAACGTGAAACAATGCCTGAACCGGACAAAGTACGAGGACCGCTCCCCATACCAACACTGACTCACGGTGACACTAGCCGAGAACACACCACTTCTTGGGACCCCACGGCACCCACACACAGCCCCCACATGATGCCCAGCATCAGTCAGACCGCAGGTCAACATGGGAATCAAGGTCTACTCACTCGAGATCAGAATCGACAAGAAACAAACTCCGGTCAGATAGAACATGGGTGGTGGTCCACTCTGGACCGTCCCTAGCATAGGCAGTCGAATGCTGGACCGCAAGACGAGTAGAGGCGGTCCCCTATGGGCTGCCACTCAAAGGAGAGAAATGGTCTCCTGCGGACCATTTAAAATAGAAGCGGTCCACTCTGGGCCACTTCAGGTGTGAAATGGTTCCCTTGGGGCCGCCACACCGCGGGACTGCGAGAAAGGTAAAATTGTCATCCTTTGACCGTTGGGGATTAAAAATGGTCTCCTTGGGACCGCAAAGCAGGGTGAGACGGTCATCTCATGATCGCTAGCCCCAAAACCTTTTCAATGGTCGAAATGCAACGGTTAAAACACCTCGGGAGTCATGCTGGCTCCACGAGTAAAACGATCGGCCGCTTGGCCGCCGTAGGAGGTAGCGGCCAGTCGCGTGACCGCATACCCGATCGACACTCCCTGGTCAGCTAGCGGTCACCAGGTGGGCCGTTTACCTTAGAAATGATTCTTGGTAGGACCATTTTCATTCTGGAAACTCGAGAACGACAGGAATGGCCCAAAAATGCCATTCCATGCCCTATTCACCCCCGGGTGAAGGGGAAACAAAGGGGAAACCCTTCCCCATGCCCCAAGGCATCATTTGATGCCATCAAACCATAAAATAACACATTGAAATGCTTGACCCGGCCCTCGATCCCCGAAGCATTGATGGGGACATCACTTACCCCGTCACATTTTTGAAGCCCGGATGGATCGTCATCATGTGCCCTCGTGATCTTACATTTCTATGAGTCATGTCATGTAACTTTTTCCCCCCACCGGACTCTGGTGGCAAAGGCAAGGGGCCCACGGAGACCAGCCTAAAAACCGTCTAACTCAGGTCATGCTCTCCACCACTCTCGGGTGGGTCCACACCCGCGTGCGCAGGAAGCTACGACTAGTGGATAGGTTACTGGAAGGTAGACTCTCAAGTCATGAAAACTGACTCTGAAAGTAATCGAGCACAAGGATCACTCCTCGTACAACACCGACTCATGGTGACGTAAGCCGAAGACGCCACATCCCAGGACCCCTCACGGCTCCCCTCACTTGGTCCCCACGTGATGCCCAGCATCAGTCAGACCACGGGCCAGCTCGTGGATCGAGGTTCGCTCACCCGAGACTCGAATCGGCATGAAAAACCACCGGCTAGGTCTCAGACGATGAATGGTCCATCATTGGCCGCACGGGACAAGGGCGGTTAGGACCCCGCCGCTCAAAGGCATGGGCGGTCCCATCATGGCCGCTTATTCAGAGGATGAACGGTCAAACAATGGCCGCTCAGGGGTATACGGCCAGACCTCAGCCGCTCACTCCCAACACTGCTTAACGGTAAGGGAAACAGGTGCAGTTGGGATCTAGCCGCACAAGAAAAGGGTGGCTAGGACCTCACCGCACAAGGCAGGTGCGGTCTAACTCTGGCCGCACGACCTGCCAACGGCTCCAAGTGACGTACGGCCAGGACTTAGGCCACACGAGGGGATGTATGGCCAGTCCCTAGCCACACACCCCAGGACACTGGGTAACAGTAACGAGCAATGGTCCGAAACTCACGGGACGAGCGGTCGGTCCTGGGCTGCTCAAGGGATGTGCGGTCACTGACAGGCCGCACAAGCCTTACTACGCGTCGAGCCAAATGGCATCGAACGATGTGCGATCAGTCCATGGCCATGAAAGGTCATGCGGCCCGCCTCTGGCCGCACACCCCAGAGCACTGCATATCGGTCACAACCAACTGTCAAAATTCGGGAGATGGACGGTCAGCTTGGGGCCGCATGAAGGGACATGCGGTCCCACGATAGACTGCTCAACTCCGCTGCGCGTTGAGCCTAACTCGCAGCGCACTGTGCCGATCGGCGGCCAGAACAAGGCTGCACAAGGGATGTGCGGTCTCTGGTGCGACCACACATGGCTCACCGGTGCGAAAATGGCGAACCTCGCTAGAATCGCCCATACCGGCCCCATACAAGCCCCACGGAGGGGGAAATGAAGGAAAATGAACCCCCAAGCCCCTAGCATGATTCTACGCCCCCAAAATGCGGAATCGAGTGCTTAAAACGACGGATCGGGCGAACTCTCCCCGATGCATGCTCAACCCTTCCCGGCGTAAAAGAACCCCATCTCGGCCTCGCCTCGGCCAACAAACCACGGGAATGAAAAGGCAATGAGCTAGGGATCGTCACCCTACCTCCGGTTCGCGACGAGACGTCAATCCGAGCTCTATCCCACGAAGAACGCCGTTGAAATCCCACCTTCCCATGCTTCCCACGCTCACCGCATGTCCACGTGATTGCCTCTCCATCACCTACGCCGTCGAGCCATCGCTCCGTCACCGTCTGCAGCTGGAACGGAGTTCCATGTGCTCTTGCTGCCCCACGCCATCCATTGAATCAGACCTGCATCTTTTTTTCCATGGGCATGCTGCGAATGAGGTTTGGGCTGCTCTATTTGCAGTCCTCCATTTTGACAACTATGCGGTCTTGACTGCAACTAATGGGGTTCTTGATTATCTTTTGGATAGCCGCCTCTCTTCCTTGGCTGGTCGTATTTCTAAATGCATCTTTATGGCTGTGATTTGGGAGCTTTGGATCAGTAGGAACTCAGCCCGCTATGGTGACCAGCCCATGCTTCCTCTACGTATCCTTTGTCGGGTCATGCTTGTTGTTTGCCCAATTGTTTGGTCCATCAAGTTTAAAGGGAGAGACATCTCCCCATCGCTGTGTCACATGCTGGTTTCTTGGGGTATGTTTATCCCCCCTGCATACCCTACCCCTTCTAAGGTGATTCGGTGGCTTGCCCCCCCTCCAGGTCGGCTGATACTCAATGTGGATGGCGCCTTCAAGTCTAGCTACAGTGTTGTTGGTGGCGGGGGTATTGTTCGCAGCAATAGTGGTGATCTCTTGTTTACTTTTGCTGTTGCATACCAGGAGGTTTCTTCCAGCCTTGAAGCTGAGGCATTGGCCCTTCGTGATGGTCTCTATTATTGCCGGTCCAAAGGTCTCTCTCTTGCCTCCATTGAGTCAGATTCCCTTGTGCTTATCCAGATTATGAAGGGTGGCTGCTCACGGCCCTGGCGATTGACTTATATCCTCCATGAGATTGCTGCCCTTTCTCAGGCACTCCAGACCTCTTTCACTCACATCTATAGGGAGGCCAACCAGGTCGCGAATGCTCTTGCTGGTCTTGGATGTTTTCTGTCTCTTTCCCCTATATTGTATGATGCTTGGGCTGATCTCCCCACTTGTGTAAAGGGCCCCTATCATCTTGATAAGATAGGGTGCCCTACTATCAGGCCCTAATCTCTTGTATTCTCTTCTCCTTTCCCTTTTGTACCTTCCTTTTATCATATTAATAAAATTGCCTTTTAGTGGTCGGTGGTGGAGCGAACAACTCATTCCCTCCCTGAGGGGGTGAGCGCTCTCCTACCCCCACTTTCAGCTATTGCTTTAGTTTTAAAAAAAAAGAGCAATAGGGATGGCAGTAGGTCCCTGCAAAGAGCAAGAAGGAGAGGGCACCTCGCCCGAAACCGAGGGCACATGTGCATGGCATCACACCACGACCTGCTCCACCAGTAGCAGCACCAGTGTGGACCACTCCACCTGCAGTTATCAGAATACCCACTCACAATCGGAGGAGGCAAACTCCGCTGCCAACAGTGAAGGAAGTGAGCCCCAGTGCTCGAAAGCTGTAAAACTTTATAGACGGGCTGGATGATTATGTGCAGCCTGAATTGAAGCCCTTGCTGATACGGGACCACGTCTAATGGCAAGAATTGGAGCAGTTATTGCTCGAGCAGAAAGAGCAGGCCGATACGGCATCCGACAAAGAAGGCATCCTGTTCTGGGGGAAGGCGCCTGCGGAAGCGAAGAAGAAAAAGAAACAAAAGAAGAAGAAAAGAAAGGCCGCTAAGGTTGATAAAGTGCAGGTCGTCTCCTGACTGGGTCTGGGTGGAGGTAGGCAGACTGTGCCCCTGGAGCAGTCAATATCGTTGCCTGCGGGGCCATAGGAGACCCTTGGGGAGGAAAAATCGATGGCAGGGCCCATGCTACTTGCAATGCCTATTGCAGAGGCATGCCCCCAGTATAGCTGGGGATTGGTGGAAATGCTGCAGCCTGCGGAGTCGCTTCCGAGGATTGCCCACTGCCCCCGGACGCTTCGAGCAAAATCTTGATCTGCGGAGATGTTATGGGTTGGGCATTCCTTTCACCCAATTGTTTCTTCAGCAGTTCGATCTCCTGCTGGTACTGTTGCACCATGTACAGCATTGCAGGGTCATTGGTGGGGAGACTGGGCGTCCCCCTGTTTCTTCGGCTGGGGCGTCCTCAGATGATGTGGAGGGCCCGCCACTGCTGCCTCCAGTGGTAACTACATTGGCTGTTAGAACTGTGGAGGGTTCTTCCTGGGCGGTCTCTTCAGTGCCTGTCTGGGCTATCTCACCCGCCGCCCTTCCTCTTCCGGTGAGAGGATCGGATCTGGCGGCGACTCTGGCCACCTCTTCGGGGTCAGTGGGTGAGGCCCCATATCGACCAAAGACTCCTGCCATGTTGCAGGTGAAAACTCTTCGGCTCTTATTTCTTCTTGCCATCCTCCTTGACGGCCTGCTTGGGAACACCAGCCTATCAAAGACCGACCGCCGGGGCTCTACTCCCTCCCGTAAAGGGGACGGGCGCAACTCCTCCGATTAGTTCCTCGACTCTGCGCTAGGCACCGGCTGGGTCTATTCTTCTTCCTGGAAGGTGGAGGCCACTGCCCCCAGTAGTCTTTGACGATCCAACGGAGTGCTCCCTAGGCCTCGGAGGTAGTTTCTCATGGCTTGCTCAATCCCTTCCCACTCTTGGTCAGGGAGAGCAGCCAATGGTCGTGTGCTGACGGCAGCGGGGATGTAGGCTGTAGGCTCCTGGCGGGCAGCTTGGTGTCGGCGCCTATGGTACTGGCGATGAGAATTTTCTAGCAGGGCAGGTGCAACGACTGCCGGCTGGTAGGCCGGGGTCGTCATCTCGACCCTTCCATCTCATCGGGCCCTCCTAGGGCGGATGCAGCCTGGCCCAGCTTGGGCGGGTGCAACGCTCTGGGCTTCCCTGAGAATCCAGACTTGTTTGAGCTTAGCCGGCTTGTGAACCGGCGTGTTCTTCGGTGCTGCGGCCGGGAGGCCGAGCATCACCTTCTCCTTCATCTTCTCCAGCCCCTGAAAGGAGTTGTGGATTGGAATAGTTGGTATGATGCGGTCTAAAATTACTTCAGACTTCCGCCCATTGAGGTGGGCTCGGATGCTCCCGACGGTCATGGATTTCCTGGAGCTGGAGATTCGACGCCCCGAGGTAGCACCAACATTGCCCCTTCGGAGCCTTCTCAGGTGGGATGCCGATCCCTAGTACAGTGGGCTGGTAGCCTGGTGCATGTGATGCACGTTGCAGCTCAGCGTCTTGGCTGGGATGTCATTGCCGTTCTTGGCCGGGGCTCGGCCAACAGCAGCTTCAATGGCTCCCTGGAGGGGAGCGTTGGTCCTGGGCTCATCAGACGGGAGGTGTGCAAAAGTTGGTATATTACGTCAGCAAGGTGCTCCTCGAGTCCGAAAGAAGGTATCCCACAACTGAGAAACTCGTGCTAGCATTGGTAACCTCGGCAAAGTACCTCCGACCCTACTTCCAAGGACATTCCATCGTGGTGCTAAATAGCTAGCTCCTGAAGAAGATTTTGGCTCACCCTGAAGCTTCAAGTCACCACGTCAAGTGGGCCATACTGCTCGGGGCCTATGACATCTCTTACCGCCCCTACACGGCCATCAAGGGACAGGGCGTCACAGACTTCATCGCGGAGAGCACTGCCCCGATCGAAGAAACATCCCTGCCGATGCCTAGCCCCACCTGGGACCTATTCATTGACGGGTCCTCCAACTCGACCGACTGAGGGGCCAGTATCCTCCTCGGATCCCCTGAAGGAGCAGAACTACAATACGCATTGAAATTTAGTTTCTCGGTATCCAACAATGTCTCCGAGTATGAGGCTCTCATCTCTGGAGCTAGGATGGAACAATGCCTGGGAGCCAAGCGAGTCAGAATTCACACCAACTCCCAATTGGTCACCAGTCAGGTCAACGAGGACTACGAAGCTCGGGAAATGCAAATGATTAAGTACCTCCAGCTGGTGAAGGAAATAGCCCAACTGTTCAAGAGTTTTTAGGCAATCCAGATAGCTTGGGAAGAAAATATTCTCGAGAGGATGCTCTCTCTCGCTTGGCCTCCTCCATCGGCCCAGAGGGCACCCTGTCGGTCCTCCTCGAGGAATTAGAATGACTGAGAGTAAAAACCAAGCTTGTGGCTACTGTACAAGTATCCTTTGGTGACTAGCGGACCCCATATATATCCTGGCTCCAGGACTCCCAAGAACCTCCCAACCCTCAGGAAGCTCGAAGATTGAAGTATCAAGCTTGGCATTCCGTCCTCCTAGATGAGACCCTATATCGAAGATCCTTTACCGGTCCCCTTCTCATGTGCCTTGATGCTCCAGAAGCTCACCGAGCGATTGAACAAGTCCACGAAGGCATCTGTGGTGTGCACCAGGGGGGAGGTCGATTATAAGGATCCTGCTGTGACAAGGCTATTGGTGGCCCACTCTCCAGTGCCATTGCTCGACTTATGCTTGGAGATGCGATCGATGCTAGCGATTCGACCACCTAGTCCACCAGCTGGCCTCGGAACTGGTGACCCTAACCGAGGCTTATCCCTTCGCTCGGTGGAGAATCAACATCCTGGGCCCCTTTCTCATGGCACAGGCTCAAAAGAAGTTCATTATTGTTGCCATCAACTACTTTTCCAAGTGGATCGAGGTTGAAGCCATCGCCAAAATCACCGAAGGAGTCATCTGGAGTTTCGTTTAGAGGTTGATCATCTGTCGCTTTAGCGTCCCCCGAGTGATCATGAGCAATAACGATCGACAATTTGACTCCACTTATTTTAAGAATAAGTGTACCTACCTATACATTCGCAATCACTTCACTTCGGTAGCCCACCCCCAGGCTAACGGGCTAGTCGAAAATGCCAACAAAACTATCCTCAAAGGCATTAAGACCAGGCTCGGGAAGGCCAAAGGTAATTGGCTCGAGGAAGCTATCGGTCCGTGAGTTACTTGCTTGCTAGGTTCGAGGGTCATTTGGTCGGTCCCTAGGTCGTGTCACATCACCCATGGCATGGCCAAAGTAGCAACGGTGTTTACCAAAGGAAACTGGCTAATGACGCCGTGTAGTGTGTGGAGTGCCCAACTAGGGGTTGTCCTTAACGAGCGAGGAGGGAATGCCGAACTCCTAGCGTGAGATTCTTATAACCAACGATGCTGTAAAAGCAAGCCCAAGACTCTTTCTGAAAAAAGATAAAAACCTAGGATAAAGATCTTGACTACCATACTTCATCAAGTTAAGAAGCACTTCGGTTTGAAAACCATGCGTGAAGATGAATGTGATAATGGACATAAAGATGCATACTTACGCAAATATGTTACCTTGCGACCTTCTGTCGAAGCAACTACCGGAGGCAATGTTGATCAACATGGGATTTGTAGTCCTCATTGGCATATAAAAGAATTAGAAGTAAATGTTTGAAGTGACTTAACAAGAAGGAGTAGTGTCAAGACTAGACTCAGACGAATAAGGAGAAAAGGAAAATAGGTGAGGGCTAGAACTCCCTCACTAAGGCGCGGAGGCCCTGATCACATGAATGGTCTACAAAAGAAAAGAGAACCAGGAGGAGGAGTGAGGGCTAAAGCCTTGAAAATAGCATAGGAATGGGCAGATGCCCAAAGTAGTTGAGGCAAAGTCGGGTCAGCCTCGGGATCGAGAGGAATTAAAAAGAGGAATTGATAGATGGAAAGTGGAGGATCCGAAGGGTCCAGAGGCAAAGGGGGAAACACATGATGGGAAGAATCATCCAGAGGCTCTGGAGGAGGAAAACACCAAGGGACGCGATGTCCCAAAAAAAGGGATGGGAAGAAATGATTTAAAATGGAGAAGAGAATAAAGGACGTAATGTCTCAAAGAAGTAGGAGGAGGAATCATGAGAAAGATAGGAAGTCTGAAGGTTCTGGAGGGATGGAATTAGAAGGGGCGTGATGCCCGGGAAGGAAGTCTGGAAGTTCTGGAGGAGGAAGGTGTAAATGGGCGTGGTGCCCTGGAAGGAGAGAAAAACTCGGAGGATCCGAATATGGAGGTGTAGAGGGGCGCAATGTCCGAAGAGGGAGATCTGGAGGTTCCGGAGGAGGGAAGTATAAAGGGGTGTGATGCCCTAAAAGGAGGTCTGGAGGTTTCGGAGGAGGAAAATATCGAGGGATGCGATGCCCTAGGGGAAGATAGAGAGAAAAAGATAGAAAATCTGGAGGTTCCGGAGAAAGAGAATGGAAAGGGGCACGATGTCTGGAAAGGATGGTGGAAGGGGCGCGATGCCCAGCAAGGAGAGATAAATTCAGAGAATCTAGATATAGAGGTGTGGAGGGGCGCGATGCCCGAAGAGGGAGGTCTGGAGGTTCCGAAGGAGAAAAATGGAAAGGGACACGATGTCCTGGGAGAAGATAGAAATCTGGAGGATCCAGATGTGGGGGTGCGGAGGGGCGCGATGCCCGACAAGTAGAGGAAAATTCGGAGGATCCGGATACAAGAGTCGAGAGTGGGTATGATGCCCTGAAAGAAGATTGAAGGGGGCGTGATGCCTGACAGGTGTACGGGGACCCAGAGATCCCAAAAATAGAGGTGAATAAGAAGGGGGATGCGAAGGATCCGGAGGTTCTAGAAGGCGGGGAAAATACGGGTTCGGAAACTCGGATAAGAAGGGATGCAAATGCATGTGATGCAATGGATGTAAAAGATGCATGGAATGCATGAGATGCAAAGAACACAACAGGCGAGAGGATGAGAATTCCCTCCTCACCCAACGGATGGCCCATAAGGAGGAATTGGTGATAGACACGGATGTGGATGAAGTAAAATAGAAAGTGAATAGGGTGGCGGAAGGCCCCCTAGTAGAAGAATAATTGCCCCTCCATAGCAACGAAAGTGTACAGCCAATCGGCCCAGCGGATAAAATTAATGTCCATGACGAAACTTCAAAAATAAATGATAACTCCCTTGGAGGGCGAAGAGCAATAATGTGAGGGAGTTTAAAGTTGGAATGGGAAGCTTCGTGTTGCCCAAGTATTGCGGGATATGAAAAGTGTTGAACAAAATGGGCATTTGCCCCTTGTACGGAAGAATGGGTTCAAAATTAGAGGGTTGGAACAAGGGGTGCCCTGCCCGGCCCTTGGGCATGGACTTACACGACATCAAAGCTTGACTTTTCCTTTTGGTGAGCATCGACGGAGACTTGACCTCTTCAACCATGCTTGGCACCACGGATTGGCATCCGGCAAATAAAATCTTGCATCTTGAACATCATAGCCATGGCCAACTTGTTCTTGCCTGGCTCTCGACCACCTTCGGCACATGCATTTGTAACAACACACCCACTTCGAGCAGAGGCAGAAGGCGAAGTGGAAGCGGTAGGCTCAATAGATGGTGGAGATGTAATGGAAGATGCTAGAGGAAGAGCGAGTGGAGGTTCAAACATGTCGAGTTTCTCCCTTTGCTCGGAAGCGGATGGGGTTGGCTCGAGTGCAAAAAGGGATGGACCCTGCTCAGGATTCACCATGGGTTTGGGTAAAGGGGTTGGTGGAGGGATAGGCAAAGCCAGGTTCAGGGTTATGGGGATAATGGAGGGCCGAGGTGGCGAAAAAGGAGGGTTAATTGGAAGAGGCTTAGTGGTGGGCTCGGTGGGGGCTGATGTCGTGGAGGTTAATGAAGGTAAAATGGGGAGAGGGTTAATGGGAGGTTCAGCGGAGGCCGGTGTTGTGGAGGTTGATGGTGTAAGAGTTGGTGGTGTAACAGTGGAGGTTCTGAAGGGTAAGAGATGGGTCTTGATGCACCGGTGTGGGTGATTGGAGTATCGACCCATCATCGTAACACAAGTAGGTCTCAAAAATGGGGGTTGGATTAGGGACGGTAGTGTCATCCTGAGCAGGGGGTTCTTCAGGTGGTGGAGGGAGAGGAAAGCGGAGGAAACTCAGAATGGGTGCTTACAGAACTTCATTTTGTGCCGTCTTCAATTCCTCACATGCTAGCTCATATTCGTCATAACTTGACTCAAGTGGACGCCGTGGTGGAGGCGTATTATAATGGGTGGTGAAATATAATGTGAAGAATTTTACGTACATAGATGTAAATGCATATACGGAGGCAGAGGGCCATATTGATGAACGAGATGAATGGGTGGAGGGCGGACAACGTCCACTTGATCATTAAAACCTGTCGGCTCTTGCTCACTTGCGTTGTTGATGCCATAATCATCTCTCCTCTCCTTCTATTCTTTTTCCATCTTCGTAATGTTGTTCATGAAAGCGTGAAGAGGATTGACTTGAGGAGGAGGAGGAGGCCGCGGACTTGTGACCCTCTTTAATTGTTCTTCCAACGAAGTGACTTTGTCAAGGAGAGTCTGTTGGAGGGGTGTAACATGAGAAGTAGAGGGTTGACATGGTGGCCTTGAAGGAGGGGCCGCATAAGAAGGCCGTGGAGGGGGGTTAACAGGCTGACCCGAAGAAGGACCCGGTCGAGTCAGGTTGCAAGGAATGGATGGGCCTTGGGATCGTGAAAGAGGAGGAATAGAAGGAGATGGGTGATGGACCACCTGAAGAGGAGTATGAATAGAAGAGGGAGGCGGGTGATGGGCCACCCGAATGGGAGTGTGAACAGAAGAGGGAGGCGGGTGATGGGTCACCCGAGTGGGATTGAAAGGAGGATGAGAAGAATGAGATGCACCCTCAACAACGGTCTAAAAGGCTTGGATTTGTTGAGGGGTGAGATGATCTATGGCTCGTAAGATTTGGGAGACCTTCTCGTCATGGGGAGGAGACGATCCTGAGGGAGTAGTGGCTCGCAATTGCGGCGAGGGACCACAAGATTAGAAATTGCCCATAGGTCGGGCATGACCATGAGAGTAAGGACGTGGTCCCTTAAAAGAATTGTGGTGAGAATTATGATGAACATGTTGAAATTAAGGAGTGTAGGATGAGCTAGGTTGTGCATCCTCATGATTCTTCATTCACCGGCTTCTCGATACGGGCAATAAAATCTTCGGAGATGAAAGAATGCGTCGCACCTGAATCGAAAAGAGCATGCGCTGTGTGATCATAAATCGAAACCGTACCTTCGATCAGATTAGTTGCCAACGCCTCCGCACGAGTGATGTGTGTGACTCTGGCTCTCAGCGGACGAGTGGCGGCAAACGACTGCTGAGAAGGTGCAGGAACTGGCTGTTGAAATGGTTGAGATTGAAGCAGCGACAGAAGATGAAGTTTTGGCTGCTACGACTGCAAAGTCTGCGAGAACTGCACCATCTGCTACCTCAACAGACAGTTACGAAAAATATGCCCCAATTGATCACAACGATAACAAACAACCGGCAGAGAGTACGGCACACCTGGATGACTACCAGCACACCTGGAACATAACCTCGACTGAAAAGCAATGAAATCTGGACGCGGCCGAACAAATGAACCAGACTGCTGACTCGGGTCAGAAAACATCAGCTGATCAAACCTCTTTCTCTTCTTCTTATG
Organism: Amorphophallus titanum; assembly: GCA_024336825.1. Lineage (NCBI taxonomy): Eukaryota > Viridiplantae > Streptophyta > Magnoliopsida > Alismatales > Araceae > Amorphophallus > Amorphophallus titanum. The sequence continues at coordinate 456,989 of JANBPO010003380.1, forward strand.
ACGAAAACCTCTGCCCTAAGATTGCTGGAAGGAAGCACTATCGGCAGGAGAGAAAGCAGGAGAAACTCCGAAAGTAGATGACTGGTGGGGCGGTTGATGCTGCACAGCCGATGGAACCATCCGAGTCTGAGCAAAACCTTGAGTCCTCGCCAACTCCAACTCCAACGCGACAGTGGCTTGATATGTGGAATCCAACTCAAACAAACGAGTAGCGAACAGCGGCAGGCTCCATTCTGCTCTCAGTCCACGTAAAAACTACTGAGTCCTCACAGTCTCATCGGTAAAGATATGCGGTGCATACCAGCCCAACTCAATAAATTTATCGCGATATTACAGTACTGACATCTCGCCCTGTGTCAACTCCAGAAACTGATACATTTTTGCTAACTTTAGGCAGGCTGGAGTATAGACACATTCAAATGCAGTAACAAACTCAACCCACAAGATCTGTCAAAGCGGACAGGAACGGAAGGCAACTTCCCATTCTGAAGTCCACCTTGTGCATGTAGTACGTTGAAGATTATAAGAAGTCAGCATAACCCATTCATCCTTGGCACATTCCATGCATTGGAAGACGCACTCGATAGCATGCATCCAACCACTCCCTCGCTGCCTCGAGATCCGATTAACCCTCAAAAGTCGGTGGATGGAATAGCAAGAACTCTTTCAGTGCTCATCCACGACTAGTGGGTAGCTCCGCAGGCGGAATAGGAATAGGTGCAGCCTGGGCAAGAACCGGTACAGCACGAGCAGGTGAAACACTAGCCTCATTCCGAGGAACTGGGGCTCTTCGCCTTCGAGGTGGCATCTTGAATCTAGGAAAACATGACAACGGAAAACATATTAACATCGTAAGAAACATCCTAAGCCAGCAACGAACGACTCAGAAAGGACTTGCTCTGGACCAATGTAGATTTTAATTCCTGATGCAATGCCCCAACTCCGCTCTGATACCAATTGTAACGACCCAGAGCCCATGGCACCGATAACCCAGTACAAGTATCGAATTACCGCTACCATGAACTGGGGACGCCACCCAGGAGGCTGATGAGGCCCCCGAAACTAACCCTTCAGGGGCCTCATCAGCCTCTTGGGTGGCATCCCCAGTTCTTGGTGGCGATAATTTGATACTTGTATCGGGTTATCGGTACCCAGAACTCTAGGTCGTTAGAGTTGGTATCAGAGCAGACGTTGGGGAAACGTGTAAAGAATTGAAATTACATGTGCTTGTCCAGAACAAGTCCAGTCGTGTCGTCTATCGCTGGCTTAGGATGTTTTCCATGATTATTAATGTATCTTCCGTTGTCGTATGTTTTAGATGCCACCCCGTAAAAGAAGATCTCCTGTTCCCCTGGAAGAGAGTGGTAGCATTCCGCCTCCTATCGTGTCTGCTCCGTCGATTGCACCAGTCCTTGTTCCTGCCATGCCAGCTCCGCATGATGACTTACCCGGTGGCCGTGGTAAAGCACTTAAGAAATTTCTGCTATTCCACCCACCGACATATGAAGGTCAGTCAGATTCAGATGTTGCTAAGATTTGGATCGAGGCGACTGAGCGTGTATTTCGATCGATGGAATGCGTAGAGAACGAGAAGGTTATGCTCGCTACTTTTCAGCTTCAGGGTGTAGCATTGATGTGGTGGAGTTCAGAGTGGGAAGTCGCCTTCCGTTCCCGACCACTTCATCAGATCACCTGGATAGAGTTCGTGACTACCTTTGAGTGTACCTACAGTCCGGCCTATCTTCGTATGGATAAGATGCATCAATTTCTAGATCTGGTGTAGGGTGAGATGACTGTGTTGTAGTATCAGAACAAGTTCATTGAGTTGGGTCGGTATGTGTCACATATTATTGCTGATGAAGCCTTAAAGACCGAGCAAGTTCTCCGAGGTCTGCGAGCCGAGTTGAGAGTGCCACTTCTTGCTACCCGTGTCACTATCATGGATGATGTGTATCAGGCAACGGTCGCGGTTGAGCTTGATTTGGCGAGGTCTGCAGGGTTTTCTCAGTCTAGTGTTGCTCAGTCGGTTGTGCCATTCCAGCAATCCTTTCAGCCGTCAGCACCTGGTGTTCCGTCTATCGTGGCTACTTCTTGTGATCTATCGAGGCGGATGTTTCAAAAATCTAAGAAGCATTTCAACCGTCAAGCGTCTTCAGGTTTTGTGCAGCAGCAATCGGTGTCTCCTGATTCAGTTCAGCAGCATGTTCCTCCGTATAAGCAGCACCGTCAGTTTCAAGTGAGTCAGCTGAGACCATGTCTGAGGTGTGGTGGTAGCCATCCTGGTGTCCCATGTTCTTTGCCAGTGGTTTGCTATCGCTGTGATCAGCCGGGTCACGTTGTCTGAGATTACCCGATGAAGTCAGTTTCGACGCAGTTCTCGCAGGTCACCCAGCCGCAGCAGTCGCAGTTTCGCCTTCCTGCACCACCTCAGCCTCAACCGTCATTTTTGCAAGTTCCTGCTTCTTCTCAGTAATCTTCTGCAGCTTCTAGTCGGAAATCGAGGAGCTGGATCACGCATATCACTCGTACAGAAGCCATTGCGTCAAATCTTGTAGAAGGTACGGTTTCGATTTTTGGTCGTCCTGCTCGTGTGCTATTCGATTCAGGTGCCACTCATTCATTTATTTCTGAGGATTTCCTTGCTCAACCTTAACCCAACGCGATCTCCTCCAACCAATGGGAAAACTCAATACTCCTCCGACCAATGGAAGGTCCCCGTGCTTGACCTAACCTCGAACCTTACTCACGCTGGGAGCAGCACCTTCCAGCATCAGAAAAACTATTACTCTCGTCAGGTCAGCACCTCCGACACACTCACCAAGTGTCTTGTCAGATCACAATCACAACATCTCTCGATGCACCGTCGCTGTAACTCCTCGAATAGCAACACACCACGCCTCAAGCCGCAGCACGAGCTACAACCGACAACCGCCAATGCCCATCCTCGAGCCACAAGCTCGCCACTAAGCCTTCACATCTTGAACTAGATCCAGGGCAACCACAGCCCAATCCAAGAAGATCTTCTGTTCATCCGAGCACATCTCGACCAGAGCGCCCGCTTTGCCACCTCGAACCACAATCTCAATGCCTCAGGGACTAGATAAATCCTCAGCCGGAGTGGCCAACGCCAATAATAGCTCCCTTAGAGCACACTCATGGCACTTAACCACGAACAATCCTCACCAGCCACCTGACCTTGCTGCAGATCCCTCGAACACAGCACCGCAGCAACACACCTGCCGACACCCTCTACCCAACGCAGCACCACCGGGGCCACCATCGATGAGGAAGAAAGCTCTCGACCTCTATCCTTAGACCCCACGTCGACACTCCGACGATGACAGCAACCACCTTCACAACGCCAACGCCGCGCACTCATACTTTCATGCGAGAAACCAAGCAAAAAATAAGCACGAAACCCTATGCCAGCTGCCGACTGTACTAGACCTTATGGACTCTGATCACTGTAATATCTCAAATTCCCATGTACTTCCACAACCATAGCTCTGATACCAACTGTGACGACCCGAGATCTGAGTACCAGAAAGGAACCGGCGCAACTCGAATCTCGGCCTGCCGCCCACGAGCCCGAAGACTCGGAAGGGCTAAAGGATAAGTGTGGTGTACATAGAAATAGAAAATAAAGTAGGACAATAGATATAATAATAGAAATATATAACTAACTACAACAGAGTCCAGTCAGACAGAAAGTATAGTCTAAAGTAGTAAAACGTACCACACGTCAAGTGAACACTTGGCCCGGTAAGCTGGCAACTAAGAACCTCCACACAACGCCCTCGAACCTCGAGGAAGAGCCACTGCACTTGAAAACCATGGGTGAGTCTCCTATCACTGGCTCAGTAGGGATCCCGTGGAATCCCAACCGAGAAAATAACGGCGGAAGGGAAAGAGCTACACTAGCTACAGATAGAACAGCAGTAACAGCAGGAATAGTAACCTACGGCGGCCGGTAAAACCTCAGCTCTACAGCTACTCCTACTGTACTGGAACGGAACCCAACACCTCGATGCCACGGTCGGGGAATAGCCAGACACGAACCACCAGACTACGACTGCCCTAGTCATGCTACCAGGGAAACGACATGACATCTCTATCATGGAGGCCTGTCCTCACAGACAAGGGCCCACACAGAAACCACGCGATCTGGAAATACAGTCACGACCTCACCGTCGTGACCTCAATGCCACCTAGGGAAAGCCCTCGGTGACTTGCTCCTCAACGGGAACTTCTTCTGCTCGTGTGGATGCCTGAGGTCCGGCAGAAGTGCCGATGTGGCCGACTGGAGCCAGCTGCCGAGGCGGGTGACGAGGCCTCCTGAGGTGAGATATAGGTAGGTTCAGATCGTCGGTCTAAATCTCAGGTTGGTGTATGATGGTACAACATGCGAACGCCCTGACTGCGTCGTTGAGGAGCTAGACCGTCCTCCTTCTCTGGGAGTGCCTCTTGGGGCGGACAGGTGTCCCCAGCCTATCAAAGACCAAGGTACGTTGCAGAGGAGTCTCCATCGTGGCGTTTGCCTGAGGAGAGCTTGGGGCTCGATGCCGGTGTGGCCTAGAATGAGCCCATCTCTGTTTTCGCCTATCTGTATAGGATGCACGAACGGGGTGCTGCGGAGCCCTGCCCCTAGGCTAGGAGGCCCATGTGGGTAGCTAGCTCAGTGGGAGCTCGGGGTTGACGGCCCGAGCAGAGCGCTGAGGAGCAGAACACTGTAGGGTGGAGACCCACACTGGAAGTCAGCTTGGCTGGGGCTCAGGGATGGAGGCCTGAGCGAATCGCAGGACTGGACACCGGAGCCTCGCACGCAAGCTTGCGTCGAAAGTCAGTCGAGACTGGGCCCGGGGACTAATGCTTGCCCGGGCTGGGACTGGCCTGGGACCCCTACGGGCACCAGTGGCGGGAGAGCCGAGCCTGACGCTCGGCTTGGTTGTTGGGACTGGCAGTTGGCATGGCGCATTGGCGGCGCTAGAGGAAATAGGGGCTGGGGGTGGCGGTGGAGCCGCCACGGGGACCACACCCAAGAACTAGGGTGATCCGACGACAGGAGGAAAGCTACCGAAAGTGATCGGCACTACCAGGTAACCCACCCGTGCATGGGTGGCGATGGCGATGGGACCATAGGTGACGACTGCCATAGTTGCTGGAGTCTTGGACAAGCTGAGGCGACGGTCACGAGCGGTCATCGAACACGATCTGGCAACTGGAAGATGAACTAGAAGCTACTAGGAAGTGCGAACATGTGCTCTTCTGCTACCCCTCCTGCAAGGATAGGAAAAGGGCACCCAAACTTCAGGACTGGCACGGACCTTCGCTTCAGCAAAAAGAAGGAAGGCGGGAGACGTCCCACCGGACGTGCCATCCTTTTTGTTTTGCCCCGGGGGGGTCCGCCGGGGCGGTGTGGGCGGTGACCGGAGTGAGGGGTAGGATATAGCTACGGGAGAGATGCCAGAAGTTAATGGGACTCGGGTACCCCCTCTCTTGATCGTATCCGTCTCAAAGCGGCACCGTGCACTCGCCTTCTACCGAGAGTCAAGGGGAGACCGAGTGACAGGGGAGGTTTTCTGGGTTAACAGGAAACGTGGCTGGAGTGCGGGCGTGCCAGTCGATTTCTCGACAATCACCCGTGTAACCGAATGTTTAACTGGGAATGCGTCGCCAGAGCACGGTGCGTGGACTCGAGGGATGAGCGACACGTGGAGGTAAGAACGGTTCCGTGGGTGCGAGTGCGCAGGAGACTGTGGGGAGTCATGTACAGGATGTCTTTCCCCACCGACCGTAAGCAGTCGGTGTTTATTATGATCAGATTTGAGTAAAATTTAAATTTAAAAATTAATGAGTCAAATTTGAGTCGAGTCGTATTAAACCCGACCAGTGAGAGTCTTAATCCTAATATATGAAAAATGGCCTTCTGGGAACACGCAAGTGAGCAAAGTACCCCACCTGGCCTCTGGATTCTTGTGCGCCCACCACCGTTTGGCACGCCAGCCTCCACGTCTTGGGCTTCTGCAGTGGACAACATGAAAACTCTTTAACGAGATCACGCAGATGGATCACAATTGGGCGAACGACACAACAGATCATGAAACTTTGAAGACAGCACCATGCATCCAAGGCGAAGAAATCGAATGCCCATTAATGGAGGGGTGATGAGTAGAAAGAATAAATGCATACCCTCTTGAGAGCTTCTCTCTCCTTATCTGTTCGAGGACTCAGTAGCTCCTTGCCTTCTATGACCTGTGATTCGATTTGCCCCAAGATTTCAGATGATAATTAGATATCGAAGTCGTCTGAGCTGTCTTCTGAAAAGTTCAGAGACACTGGAACCTAAAAGGACAGAGAGATTAATTGCCGGTGTATGTCTGAAGCGATTTCAGTGAGTGCACCTCCACAAGGCAAGTCCCACAGGTGCCTCCACCCCCACAGTTGAGCAGAGGCCTCGCCTGCAGTTCAGCAACGGCGCACTTCATTCAGATCTAGGCATCCAATTAGCTAGAGTTCTCCTCTGGCAGGGTTAAGAGTTAAGCAGTCTGCGAGAGCTACTGTGAGTTCTTTCTTACATAGGGTCCATAGAGATCAATGTGGCCGTCCAGCATGATGTCCCTCAGCTTCCGCCCCCCACAGGCTGACCGTATCTGGATATCCGGCGACCCATCCGGCAGCAGCCGAGACTGCATGCAGAGAGCAGGCGTCAGCGGTGCATTTGCGGCGCCTTTGTGCTACACCCATCATTAATGGAGCTTGGAGCTCCAAGAGCCATACTATATATTGATCCGACCAATTTGTTGTGCATGCAGGTGGTTCCGCTGGGGAGGAAGCGTGGTATGAATACTCACACTGACAAATGCAAAGTCGATGGACGGAGGTTCTTCCGGCGTCGCACCCTCGGGCTCGGCGGCGGCGGCGGCGGCGGCTTCCTCGGTGAGTACTGTAGCCTCGGTGGCCCTGATCCTCCCCTTGGGGAAACGTACCTGGTTCAGAGGTGTGATGAGAAGCCTCTGAGCTCTGGTGGCGGTGGTGGTGGTGTGACCGAAGTGAGGGGATGCTGTGGAGCAGAGAGAAGAGAGGTTGCTGAGCTGAAGAGCGCCCATTGTGGAGGAGAGACCGAAGGAGAGAAGTGAGAAGGGAGTAAGAACAGGGTCTCTATTTCGTGTTCTCAGGTTGTGCTGGCGATTTGTCTTCCCTTATCTGCGGCGGATGGGCGTGGTCCGTGCGGTGTGATGTCTTGGCGGCCCTCGTTTAATGTGATGCTATCCTCATCTGCCACTTACACGTGTGGGTGTGTGATGCAGAGCTACTCTCTCTTTGATTGGCGGAATAAGGCTCGATAATTTAAATATCAAGATCTTATTATTCCTATTCTATTTGGCCCTCTTTGTTTTCCAGCTTAAGTCTGTTTCAGCTCCTGATGTGCTTTGCTTCTAATTGAAGTGCTCGATTAGATTCCGTGATTGAGAAGATGCTCGGGCAAACCTAGGATTTTCCTTCCTGGTGAGCTTCTGTTGGTCGAGCTTATTGTTTCTCATCCCGTTTGGTGGAATCTTTTTCGAGGTTAGCCTTGGGATTGCTATCTTAGTGATACTTTTATCCTGTGTCTGCTTAAGTGTAGACAGCTTTATTTTAAGCCTGATCTGCTTCTTGCTTCATGGTTGCTTCGCTTTGGACTCCGTTATGGTGTTAAGAGTTGATGTGTACCATGTTTGTCGTGCCGTGTCAAGCGGTCGATACGTTGAGAAGGCTCATTTATTGTTTCAGGACGTGAAGGTAAGCTGAGATTAGCATTTTTCCATGGGCTTTGTGCTGAAGCTGGTACTCTCCTTCGTTGCACTTAGGCTCCTTGTGATCGGTTGCTCGCTGGGTCAGTACTCGTGACGTGTTAATTATGATTCTGATGAGTTGCGATGGCGCTGAACGTGTGTTGAGATGTGATTATTGAGGTCTTTTATGATGCTTGTGTACATGCTAGAGTGCACAGCGGAAGCCTGTGGGCTAGTTACCCATTGGCTGAGGATCATTGTTATGAGATTCTTGTTGATCGAGGGAATTGCTTCTTCTCAATGTGACTTCGTCTTGGCTTCCTATGCCTTGTTGTTGTCTGTCGTCGTGCTGTTGCTGGTAATTTTCCAGTGTTGGCATCGGTGTTTGCGAGTGTTGGGGAATTTGTCAGCTTCCTTGCTGATTGAGTACCCTTTTACTCTACATTTCCTTTCCCTTGGGTGTTGTGCTCTCGAGACTTTATCTTGGTCCTTGAGATGCATCCCTTGAGATTGTCGTTTTGCGTCATTTCCCATGGTCGTGGGTATTTCTTGGTGAGCTGTCTGAAGCATGACTCGTTCCCTATAGTTGTGTGTTCGGCTGTTGTCGTGCCTTGATGTGACCCTACTTGCAGTTGTGTTTCGTGGTTCCATGTGCTGTACGGAGCCAGAATCCTGCAGGTGCTGCCATGTTGTTGCTATTGTTTTCGTAAGTGTTGTTGTCTCCGTGAATTTGTCATTGGTGTCCTGTGTAACAGGTGTTCCCTGTTGCCTTTGGCACTGGAGCCGATGATGTGGTCAGGCAGTCAGCTGCGAGGACTGTGTTTCCTTGTGTAAGCTGATGCTTGCCGTATTGTCATTTCGTTATCCGTGATTTATTGTCGTGGGAGTCGTGTCTCTTGTCCTGAGACATAAGCGACGTTGCCCTTGTTTTGGAGGTGGCGAACTTGAGTTCACTCGCATCGTGCTCAGTCCTGAGCATGTGCTTGTGATTATGGTCTGACTATGTTCCTCTGAACTGTGTTTCTAGAGATTAGTGTCGTTTCGTAGTTGAGCTGTTGGGTTGTTCTTCTCTGCTTCTTCCTTCTTGTTAGTCCTTAAATTTTGAGGATAAAATTTCTTGAAGGAGGGCAGGATGTAAAGCCATGGATCTTTGACGGATCTTTATTGGGTCTTGTCGGATCATTATTAGGTCTTTCGGATCCTTTTTGGAATTTCAGAGGGTATTGTAGCTTCACTCCTTCTGGGGATGTAGGGAAGATACCGACGCCGCTGTCAGTCGCGTTTGAGGATCTGTCCACGAATAGGTCCCAGGCAGGGTTGGATGTTGGCTGGGATGTTTCCTCGGGTTGGGACAGCATTCTCCGCAATGAAATCTGCAAGAGCCTACCCCTTGATGGTAGTGCAGGGTCGGTAAGAGATGTCGTAGGCCCCGCGCAAGACTATCCCAAGTGAAGGTAGCAGACACTAGTTTTGGCCCTCTCTATAGTTTTGAAGAAGGGGAGACATCGTTCCGCCGCTCGGGATAGGAATCAGTTGAGCGCAGCGAATCTTCCTGCGAGGTGCTAGACATCTTTGATGCAGGAGGGTGGCCGCACCAGAATAAGCATCCAGAAAGCTCAGCAGTTCGTTACCCGAGGTTGAATCGACCAGTTGGCCGATGCTCGGTAATGGATAGCAACCTTTCGGAGTGGCTCCGCCATTTGTCTGAAGCTTTTGGTACCAGGATGACATTGGTGAGCTAAGTCAGGTAAAGGACCAGGCGAAATAGCCCAGTTTTCTTTCCCTTATTGATTTGCTCTTTAATGATCGCCCGTTTTTCATTGGCATGCTTTCTTTTTTGTTGTTGAACTGGTTTCACCATTGGGTCGAGGTTGGGGTGATGCTCGGGTGGTAAATCGGCCCCAATTTTTACTTTAAGAGCTGGGTCATCTCTGAGGAAGATTGACAGTAGCTCCCCACCGGGTTTGCCTATCGTCAGCTTGTCCTCGATTACCTCAAGCTCTCTATTTTTGCCTTCATACCTTACAGCGTCTACCGAGATTACATAGCACCTTCTAGCTATTGCCTGATTACCTCGGACTTCCCCTGAGTCGTATTTGGTGGGAAACTTCATTTTTTGGTGATAAGTGAAGGGCACTATCTTTATTTGACCGATAATACTTTGGCAAAAATGAAATTATAGGCCGACATTCCTTTGATCACCACGAAGTTTGCCATGAACGTGGCGGCTTTAGGAGGCGTACTAAGGGTGACAGGCAGGCTTAGTGCTCCCCCGGGATAAGTTGCATGGCCATTAAACCCTCAGAGGGGGGTTCGAATTGGGCGGAGCCTCGATGGGTCTTTACCCATCTCTTCCAGGTCTCGGCCAGAGAAGACCAGGGCCTGCTGGTCATATGTCGGAGGAGCTTTGGGAGGCTCGGAAGCTCGATTGGCTCTCTCGGCGTGACGCTTCCTCCCTCGGTCGCTATCACCTCCTGATGCTGGTCCCCCCGAGATGACGCTAATATGAATCCCTCGGGAGCGACTGTCAATTTCTCTCGGGAGGATCCCGCGATCCTCCCGTCAGTCGGCCACGCATTAGGAGAGGTGCCCTTGGCGGACGAGACTCTCGATCTCATCCTTGAGTTGTTGACAATCACCAGTTGTGGACGCACTTTTATCTCTTATTTATTTATGTATTTTTTGTGTTGTTGTGTTGGGAATAGAGTTTTCCCGAGTTTATTAAGTGCGTGGGCGTGCCAGTCACCGAGGTGACAATTTATTCGGGCTCCGAGGAGCCCATGGTGCGCTCGAGTGTGTTATGGTCGGTGGTTTTTGAGGTTCTGACATGTCAGAACCCTCGACGACCGTGTCTGCCTCGAAGACTGTGTCAGTTGGTTTGCATAACAGATTTCTCCCCATGCGTTATGATTAAGATAATGCGCAGGTGTAGAGCCGTTATGGTTTTGTTGACCGATGCTTTGACTGGGTATGGCGGTTGATATAACGCGCCTCACCCCGTGCGTCTTGTGGCTATAATAGATGGGTTGTGGTCCGTTATATGCCCTTGTTTTATAGTTGTGCATTTATGTGTCGTGTGTTGGGTATAACGCACCTGCCCTTCTGCGTTATACTAGTATGACGTGCCTGTTGAGGTCCGTTATACTTCGTGTTGTTTAGTCGGGCATAACGCACATGTCTGGGTGCGTTATGTTGATATACGCCCCTATGCAGGTGCGTTATATCGTCTGTGTGTGATTTCAGGTCTGGTTGACATAACGCCCCTATGGCGGTGCGTTATGTGGGTATAAAGCCCTTACGCTGGTGCGTTATACTCCCGTTTGCCATTGTGGCCGTTTGCTTGTGTGTTGTATGTCCGTTTGTCTTAGGTCCTTGTTTAGGGCGATGTTTGTCTGTCGATGGTTGTCTGGATTGGTCGGTTAGGTGACTGGTTGTGGTCTTTTACTAGACTACGACAGTACCCTAACGACTTAATCTCGAAGCTACCCTTGTCCTTGTCTCTGGTTGTGTAGCAGTTGTCTCTTGACTGTTGGGCTTCCCCTAGCAGTTGACTGACAGGTCGCTCTGCCCAGAGTGTTGTCATCCTCCGCCGCTCTTGTTCTAGTCGTTTCTGCTTGCTTGTGCTGCGGTGGCGGTGGATGCGTTAATGCATTAGCATCTGAGTATGTCGGTGTCGTGTCTGGTTATCGTCAACCCGGGTTCACCTAATGGTTGACAGAAAGCCTTGTCATGTCTCTACGGCCTTGTCCAATTTGAGACATTGGTTCTAGATGCTTCGAGGTACCGTTTTACCTCAGTTTGCATATCTAGGTGTGTTGAGGGTTCTCAGTGCCCCCTCAGGTCTCCGTGTTTTGGTTCTCGTTGAGCGTGTTTTTCCCTGGCTTAGGATTAGATCGATTGGTGGCTTGTTCCGCTGTGTGCGATGATCCTGGCTCAGAGTCGTAGGACTCAAGGACCGTTGTGGTTGTAGGTCTAGTTTGCCTTGCCTTGGGTTTCGGCAGTTTCCTATACTGCCGTGGTGCGTGTAGTACGATCTGTCTGCACTCCGGCGCTTGTGTTTCAGAATCTTCGAGTTTTCTAGCTCCTCTTTGGTTGGTGCCTTACGGCACGCTTCGGCGTGACGGCTCTTGTAGCGGGGCACTTCTCCCTGAGACACAATTTTTAAGCTAGTTCCGTGGGCTCTCGACTGTTGACACCCCTTTTTTCCAATAAGTCGGATCATTCTTCTTACTCTTATTTATGCTTCGAGTTGTTCATTGCGTGTCGGGATTATTTTCTGGCAATATTTGAGCTTATTATGTGGAAGGCCTCCCTCCCGGGCTGGGTCCATTTCAGTTCAGGGCTTGATAGGCCTTAGAATTACATTTTTTCCATTTTGTGCCCTGCTTTACCCCCCCAGCACTCGGGTCTGAGAGAGATGTTGTCAAATTTTCACCCAAATTAATGTAATAATAATAATAAAAAAATTAATGATGCAAACTGAAACAACAAATAAACGAAATGAACAACAATGAAGCGGCTTTACCGAAATAACAAGAGAACCACGGAGATCCCAAATAACAGAACACATGCACCATTATGTCATTCTGTCGAACATAACTACGAACTTGATGTACATGAATAAAAGAAAACCAAATCAAAGCTCCATGCATGCATTTCATGAATAAAAAAGAAATTCCTCACATGCGCCTCATGAATAAAGGAACCTTCCCCTGATCCAGTCACAGCTGCATCAACCTCAGGCCTTCTGACATCAACCTCAGGACCCCATGCATTGACCTTCCCCTGATCCAGTCACAGTTGCATCGATCTCAGGCCTTCCTACATCGACCCCAGCTGCCACCTACATTGACCTTTCCCTTAATCCAGCCACAGCTGCATCGACCTCAGGCCTCCCTACATCGACCTCAGGACCCCTTGCATTGACCTTTCCCTTGGTCCGGCCACAGTTGCATTGTCCTCAGGCCTCCCTACATCCACCTCAGGCCCCCCTTCATTGACCTTTCCCTTGATCCATCCACAGCTACATTGACCTCAGGCCTTCCTGCGTCGACCTCAGGACCCACCTGCATTGAATGTTCCCTTAATCTAGCCACACCTGCATCGACCCTAAGCCTCCCTACATCTACCCCAGGACCCACCTGCATCGACCCAACTCGAACAGAACCCTAAAGAGCCCATAGATGGAATGATAAAAAGTACACTTAGGTGAAATTAAAACTAACAAGATGTAACATTAAACCTCGCTTACATCGATGTGCAATTTGGAGATTCTCACCTCCCCTCGCCCTGAGTAATGGAATATTAATGCTACCCCTGCATGTCAGACTCGTGCCTCAGGAATTACCCCGACCATGGTCGTGATCTGACTCTGCTCTGGGCCAATATCTTTCTAAAGTCTAGCCCTACTTTCACAGAATAATGAACTTGTCATTTCCCGATAGATATCTGCCTGAAGCCTCTTTGTGACTTCCTGGCGCCCTCAACACGGACTCCCATCTGAACAGGATATGGTCCCCGAGTGACTGACATGTTTCGAATGCTTGTTTCCATAGATATAGGGCTTTTCATGTAACTCAAGATTGCTATCATCTTGTTTCATCGATATAATTCTTAAGGCCATAGGGCCCTTACTCCTGACGATTAATCAAGGGTGTTCCCCTCTCTGAGGGGATGTAAATGACTTTGTCGCCTTTATGACACGGCGAGTTTTAGTCATGACCTGAACTACACAATCGTCTGACCGAGTCAGATTGAGCGCACCAAGGGCTTCCTCGAAGTCTGAATAAATCGTCACTCTGTGACTGGCACGGCCTCGCACTAAATAAACACACAAACTCAATTAAATCACTAATTAATTTTGAATTAATTCTTTTTAAATTTTAGTGCGTCTACAAGTCTGGCACGCCCGGTGGGACTTAAACCACTCTTCATCTCTTCACCGGGACTAAGGGCCTCATGATTATCTACAAAAACAAATGTTTCTTGAATGGGCTTCGGCCCCAGTTTATTACCCAACTGGCTCCGATGGATATCTAGTTATATCCAAAGATTGTCCGTCGTGCTCAACTACTAGAAGACGCCACGAAACTATCTAACAAGATCCGTGGTAAAGACAAGAAGGAGACCGTCACGAGCCCCGACCACTTTAAGACTTCTCTCAACAAGAAGCGACCTTTTAATGGAGGTGAGCCCTCCATGGATAAGAAACCCAAACAGAACAACAAGCCATTCTCCATCACTACACCAGCCACAGAGAATTGCTATTATTGTGACAATCCCGGTCATAAGGCCGAGGAGTGCTGGAGAAAGCTGGGAGCATGCCTCCATTGTGGAAGTCGGGAGCATAGGATTCCTGACTGTCCTTTATTGAATGAACAAACGAAACAAGTGACAAAGGAAGAAAAGCGCCCAGCCAAGAAGCAAGGACGTCTCCAAGCTCTGCAGGAGACTAAACCAACTGAAGGCGGATTGGTGGAAGGTACTTTATCTGTTTGTTCCAAGTGTGCTCAAGTTCTGTTTGATACTGGTGCAACACACTCTTTTATTTCAAGGAAATTTTCTGCTTCATTCTCCATGGAACCCCAATGGATGAACATGGTCATTTCTACTCCATTAGGGAAGGAATCTGACATCACATATCATTACCTGAACTGTAAGGTCATGTTCAAAGGCCACAATCTACCTGTTAATCTGATATGCTTAGATCTATAGGAATACGATGTCATTCTAGGTGCCGATTGGCTATCCACCTATCGGGCAACTGTAGACTACCGGAATGGAAAAGTGACCTTTGTAGACTACCCGGAGTTAACTTATATTACCCCTCGGAAGAGATCACCAGTTATCTCGGCCCTCTGAGCTTGTAAGCTCATCCACAAGGGTTGCGAGGCATTTTTAGCATTTGTAACCGTCACGGAAGCTAAGGTGGCTTGATTAGAAGACATTCTAGTAGTTCGGGAGTTTCCTGATGTTTTCCCAAAAGACTTACCTAGTTTATCACCAGAAAGGGTAGTCTCTTTCACCATCGATCTTATTCCGGGTGCCAGACCTGTTTCCAAAGCACCCTACAGAATGTCCCCCACTGAATTGAAAGAACTAAAGGAGCAGCTTATGGAGTTGTTAAAGAAAGGTTTCATTAGACCAAGCACTTCCCCATGGGGAGCTCCAGTATTATTTTTCAAGAAGAAGGTGTTGTGTTTTTCCCTATTGCTTTGATGATGCTGACACTATATAAATCACTATGCATTTGACTTATTTGCCAATCTCTTAACCATGCTGTTCAAGTTACTATTGTCTGTTTGAACCTCACCATACTTCGTGCACGTAAGCTCTCTCACTTGAAATTTCTATACTTCGTGCACAAAAATTCTTTCCTTTGAAATTGTCTACTTTGTGCACACTTGCGTTGTATAGCTCATGCTTGAGAATCACACCTCGTGTTGTTTTTCCAATTTCTACTTCGTGCTTAAAGGGGTCAGTAGAGTAATTTCATTCCTCGTGCACAAATCTCAATTTGGAGTAATTCACTTCGTGCAATTTTGGAAATCTGCTCGAGGTATGTTTTTCAAAAAAATGCACGAAGTACATTTATCAAAAGCAAGCATGCTCGAAGTAAAAAGAAGCACAAAAGAAAGCCTTATCAAAAAAGTGCTCGAAGTATGTTTATGAAAATGACACGAGGTACGTTCTTTAGAAATCTACTCGAGGTATGTTTCTGAAAATGACACGAGGTACATTCTTCAGAAGACAAGGCTACTCGAGTTTAGCTAAGTCAAAATAGATGCAGAAGGAAAAACCTGCTCGAGGTAAGAGACTTGGGAAAGCAACACGAGGTATGAGAATGAAGAATCAGCACGAAGTATGACCTCCTCAGCAAAAGACTTGCATGAGTTATGAACACTGTTCATACACGAGGTTCACATGGACAAGCACGGACCTTTTTTAAGCTGAAACCTGCACGAGGTTAAAACGACACGAAGAATGGACTTGGTGAAACAACCAAAACTGCACGAACCATAACATGGAAAAATCAGCACGAGGTGCTACAGTGTTCGGACTTTGACTTAGAAGGAGGCAAGACCTGTTCAGGGTTAAACAAGATATGCACGGGGTATGCAAGACAGATATGCACGGGGTATGCAAGACATGACGAAGAAGTGTTTGGAGATCAACAACATGCTCGAACTACAGAACAGACATCCTCGAACATTATTTTGCTTCTAACAAGAGAAATGCTCAAACAGAACTTTGAAACATTGTATGCAAGTAAAACATCATTGACTCATAGTGTTTGCTAACATCAAAACACAGGGACACAACAAAACACAGGGACACAATAGATAATACTCCCAAGAGTCTATAGAAATAATCAGAAGCTTCTGAGGATCAATACTCAGAGAAAAAACACTGAATCAAGGTCTCTAGTTTGACCACGGACGAAGAGAGAAAGATCAGTCCGAGTAGCACTCTCTGTCTCACCTAACGGTCTCGCGATAGACTGTAAGGCACACCAAACGGTCATTCGATAGACCGCTAGGCCCAGTCGCTCACAAAGAGATGAGGCCAATGGGAGGAAAGGAAACCCAACAGGACTCTCGATCCCCTAGCGGTCGTTCAATGGGCCGCTACCCACCTTTAGCAGTCGTGCGATAGACCGCTAGGCAGATAGACATGGCAAAGAGATAAAGGAAAGATAAATCTCCATTTAAATCCACAAAATAATCCTCATTAGCCCTTATCTAGGCCCAATAAGTCAAAATGACGAGAAAGGAAGGAACTTAGGCCCAACCAGAGAGACAACCCATAAAATAAGCCCAAAATGAAGCAAAAATACCTCAATAGCTAGTGAATAACCAGGGATATCATAAAATGAGATAAGGAGATGACACAACTTATCGGTCGCAAAACGAGTGTCAACAGATGTCCCTCCTTAACGTCCTCTTTGCAGGAGAGCGAGCGGAGGTGAAGCGAAAGTGAAATGGAACATGGAGATGAAGTGAAAAATGAAACGAAGCAGACTGAAAAGTAGGCGTTAAGGTCAACGACACCCGTCCTCAACCAACGAGCGATAAGAATCTTTCGAAAAACTCCTAACCAATCACAAGGAATGATCTGTAGAAATCCAACCCAAGCTTCATTGATTCCGAGCTTATGGTGTCAGTCTCGACCTTCTTGAGTATCTATTTATGCTACAGTAGCTCAGACATAGTGCTTTAATTCTATTACTTTAGCTCAGACATAGTGATTTTCATTCATGCTACAGTAGCTCGGGCATAGTGCTTGGATTCTGCTACAATAGCTCGGGCAAAGCTACTGTTGCTCAGGCAGGCTACGGTCGCTCGGGCATGCTACAGTTGTTCGGCTAAATCTACAGCTGCTCGGGCTTGCTACAGTTGCTCGGTCATGCTACAGTTGCTCGAGCATGCTACAGTTGCTCGAGCATGCTATAGTTACTCGGGCAAAGCTACAGTTGCTCAGGCAACGCTATAGTTGCTCGGGCAGAACTACAGTTGCTCGGGCATGCTACAATTGCTCGAGCATGCTATAGTTGCATGGGCAAAGCTACCGTTGCTTAGTCTTGCGATAGTTGCTCGGGCAAAGCTACAGTTGCTCGGACTTGCTACAGTTGCTCAGGCAGAACTATGATTGCTCGGGCGTGCTCCAGTGCTCGGAGCAGCTGTAGTGCTCGAACCTACTATAGTGCTCGGACCTGCTACAGTGCTCGAACCTGCTATAGTGCTCAGATAGAGTTACAGTTGCTCGGGCAATGCTATAGTTGCTCGGGCATCTGATTGCTTCTTCGAGGGTGGTCTCAAATATTCCTCTGAGTTCCTGAGTCTCATTTTAGTAGCTGGCCATTGCAACTGGGCACCTTTTCTTTTTTTTTTCTTTTTTTTTTGACACAAGAGCACTCGATCACAACTTAAGACCTGCAGAAGCAGAAGTTAGGAAAAAATTAGGAATATTTTTAGTGTCAATAAATGCCCCCCACCCACGGGTGTCACGACAGAGGGATGAAAGAGCGGGATGTGCGGATGTAGCCCATAGCCTGTTTGAGAATATTGCATGTATCTTTTTATTATTCATTCTTTTTATTTATTCTATTTTCATTTATCATCATTTTTATTATATTTCTTATTTTGCTTCATTGCATCTCTTTTTTTATTTCGTCATTCATTTTTTTTATTCACCTTATATAGTCTCACTCAAGCACGCATGCATTCATCGTCCGCAAGCAAAGAGTAGATATATGTAGCATAGTCTCCTATATCAGGGATCGGATAAGGACTGCGCCCACGATTCATAAACAGAGTACGACTCACAAAGCACAATTAAGGGAGATCTGCATATGTAAAGGGGACGCTGCGTAGAATATATGCATAGCATAAATCACAATCTACACCCAGGACTATTCCACCATAGTGTGAAAATGCAACTATATGGGTAGTGGACCATAGACATAGGGATGTGTAGACGTTTTAAGTAACACTAGGGGATTACTTTAATGCCTACACATGCATTTGGGGTTCTCAGATTTTGGTAGTTTCGCACAACCCCCTTGTTTATTCTTAATTCTGGACTTTACAGTTCGACGCGAGTTTCCTCACGTGTCTCAATGGGGATTCCCGGCTACATAGATTCATCCCTTATTATGATTTCATATTGGATTTCACCATTTGACATGAGTCTCCTCATATGTTTCAATGGGGAGGGTCAGTACGTGGATCGAGGTCTGCTCACCCGAGACTCGAATCGACACGGAAGAAACCACCGGTTAGGCCTCAGACAACGAACGGTCCATCAAGGGCCGCCCAAAGGCTACACGGCCAACACAGGGTCGTCCCAAGTATTGCACGGTCAACATGGGGCCGTTCCATCATTGGGGCCATACATGGAACTAAATGGCTCAAAACTGGCCGTTCAGAAAGGGCATGGCCAGCACCTGGCCGCGCAGGATAATGAACGGTCCCAGATAGGCCATTCAATTAGCCCAACGGTAAGGAAACAAAACGGTCAGACCCTGGCCGCACAAGGACTGAACGGACAAGGTCTCGCCGTTCAGGGACATGGGCGGACCCAGTAGGGCCGTCCCATGACCCAACGGTAAGAAATCTGAACAAACCAACCCAGGCCGTTCAAAGGCTACACGGCCAGCCCCGAGCCGTGCAAGGAGATGAACGGACCTCACTGGGCTGTTCGATCATCCAACGACACAGAAATAGAACGGCCAACCCTGGGCCGTTCAAAGGACTACATGGCCAAGCCCTGGGACGTGCCATCCCGACACTGTGTAACGGTCAGAAAACCAACGGTCAAACACGGGTGCTGGACGGTCAGCCTCTGGCTGCCCAGTGGTTACACGGTCGAACGACTAATTGTGTAAGTCCCAGACGATCCAAGGCAATAGAGCAGTCGTTCACTAGACCGCACAAGACTTACACGGCCTCTGTTAGGACTGTGTAGGTCCCGCCGTTCCGAGAACGGCGAACCTCACCGGAAAACACCATTTCGGGCCCTAAACGAGCCCGGTTGAGGGGGAAACGAAGGGGAACTTACCCCCAACCCTCCTAGCATGATTCTACGCCCTTAAAACGTGGGATCACGGCTCAAAACGCTAGATCGGGCACTCAAATCCCATGACATGGATTTCCCTTCTCGACATGAAATAGCCCTCTCTCGACCTCGCCTCGACCTAGAAATCACGAAGAAGGAACTACGGAGCTAGGAGAATGTCACCCTACCTCGATCCCGCCTCGAGGCGTGCCGGATGAAGCCGAAACCATGAAGAACGCCGCTAGAAACCCTCGTTCTTCATGCTTCCCACGAACGTCGCATGCCGCCACGATCGTCTCGTCGCCGCCTATGCCGTCACGCCGTCGCCCATCACCGTCTGTAGCCGGAGGGGTGCGCCGCGTCGTCGTCGGTCGAGGAGAGAGAAAGAGGGGGGCACAGTGCCACGGTCGAAGGAGGAAGAAGGAGGAAGGAGAATGAAGAAGAAGAAGAAGAAGAAGAAGAAGAAGAAGAAAAAAGAAAAAGAAATGGAATATTTATAGAAAATCAAAAAAATCAAAAAAAATCTCAAAAAATAGAA
The DNA here is from genome assembly GCA_024336825.1 of Amorphophallus titanum. Classification (NCBI taxonomy): domain Eukaryota; kingdom Viridiplantae; phylum Streptophyta; class Magnoliopsida; order Alismatales; family Araceae; genus Amorphophallus; species Amorphophallus titanum. The sequence continues at coordinate 476,855 of JANBPO010003380.1, forward strand.
AAATATATTTTCTCGATCCTCACGACACATCGATCGTAACGGTACCACCCGCGGGTAGGTGAACGACCTGTTTCACCCACTACAGGGTTCCGTAGACTTTTCCGAATCACACACGCGGGAATCAGAAAACACACGGAAAAAGTCGCGAAACACGTTCCGGGCCTCCGAAACGTGCCCAAATCGCACGGGTCTGAGCACGAAAGGGGTGTTCAGAGGAATTATGATATCTCGATTAACGTGCCCATATGATTTTGAGGGTCCAGGTGATCCCATGTATTCCAGGCTTCCCCGTTGTGCTAGATCGAGTCACCGTGTATTCATGTACGTAGGGAGGGCTGTCCCCGCACAGTGTTAGCTTCCTCGAAAAGTAGTTTCCATGTGGGTCATGAGTATGGCCAGTGTTTGATAATCCAGTGACCCAACCAGGGGCTGGGGGCTTCTTAGTCTCCCTTAGAGAGGGAATGGATCGACCTGGCGATTGTGAGCCACCTTAAGAGTTTTTTTGACCATGATTTTTGACTCTTGGACTAGGGTGGTTTAACGACATGGTGCTGTATGGTACAACGGCCTTAGGATGAGTTGCATGACTATATGGCCGTTGGATTAGCGAGTCTAGCTTGTCGTCCTGAGTCTGGTGGTACCATGCCACCCTGTGTCCTGTGATACTTGCGATGGGTGCGTGCGTAGCCCATTGGAACTTCGATGTTTCCTCTCTACGAAGAGTTCCTACGTCGAGTGACTTACCCACGAGTCGTAACTTACCTGGGCATGTGTTTGCCAACCCGCTTGAAAGCGGTGGAGAACTAGACCTAGGAGACATGATTTTAGGCAGGTTGTCGTAGGGCCTCCCATTGTGGCGCTCGAGTCTGGGCCGGGAGGGAAACTAGATAGAGGGCTTGATGTAGCACAATCAGTCAATGTGTGCACACGTGGTTGGGGACTTCAGATGCATGCTGACGAGCACGAACCTGGCTAGACCCTTGTCCTTGTGTTACTTGTACGGTGTCTTAGTTTCCGCCTAGGGCGAGTAGGGAGACACCTGAGACGTGAACTAACTCTTCAGTGGACACATCCGGCCTTACTTATAGTGGGTAGGTTCTCCGGTCACGCGACACATGACTCTCTTGACTCAAGGTTTGATTTTCTGTCAGCGAGGATGTGGTTCTTCGGGTGGTTTCTATGTACATTTTCTGATGTTGAGGTCGAGGGTTCCTAGTAGAGTCACTGAGGTTTCACCTGTAGACAACATAGGGTTCACGACGGTGAGGTCGTGACTGTACCTAAGACCAGGTGATTTTGGGTTGGGCCTTTGTCAGAGAGGACGGGCCTTCACGACAGAGATGTTATGATTTTCCCTTCCTAGTAGTGTAGCCAGGGTTTCTCGTTGGTTTGGCAGTCCCCGACTGTAAGATCGGGGTTTACTTTTCGTTACCGTTAAGTGTAGCTTAGAGGACCGTGGTCCCACTGGTTGCTGTTGTTATTGTTCTTGCTATGGTTGTTACTTCTGTCGTTATTGTTGCTGTTGCTACTCCTGTTACTATTTATCGCTGTTGTTTATCGCCGTTGTTTCGTGGTGAGAATTCGCGGGACCCCTACTCAGTTAATAAGATTAGGGTCATCCCTTTTTTTTCAGGTGTTGCGATTCCTCCTTGAGATCTAGAGGTGTAGCGGGGAGGTTCGTAGTTGCCAGGTTGCCAGAGCCGGGGGTGTACCTGATGATTGAGTATGCTTCTTTCCTTGTAGACTATACTTTGTGGATTGGACTCTGTAGTTAATTTATTAATTAAGTAACTATCGCTGCCCCCCAAGTCGCAGTTGCCTACGCTCCGGGGCAACTCCAGTATCCACTTCCTACGGCTGTCCCAGTGGCAAGCTCCTCCACGGTGCTCGCGGCCAGTGGCGAGTCGAGTGCTCAGAGGGGAATCTCTGAGGAGGCTGCTAGTCCTGCTGAAGTGGAGTCTGCCCTACCCGGTGGTAGTCGTATTTCACTGGATGTGGACAAGTTGGCGGCACTGGATAGCCAGTGCCGCCCAAGGAAGAGAGGTAGGGCTTCTGCTCCGGTCCGGGGCCCGTCGACATCGTCGTCGCCGTCGAACGCTCCCCCTCCTCCTCCTCCTGAGGTTCCTCCTTCGCCGCCGGTCGCACAGCTAGCAGTTGCCCCTTCCGCTCCTACTCCTGGGAAGGAGGTTTCGGGGAAGGGCAAGGCTCCTATCCTCAGCGATGATTCACTCAGCCTGGAGGAGTGGGCTCTGCTCTTGCCGCAGGGCACCCCTGCGGGTCCTTGCCTCCTATTGCCTGAGGGGCCTACCCACGAATCGCGCCTCCAGATGGAGGTGAAGGCCCACATTGACAGGGTTCTGTGCCCCCAAGACAAGGCTGGGGAGTTGGTCCTTGGGGCCCCAGGCAAGTTGATAGACTTAGGGTGAAGAACTTTGTCGTGCTCGCCAGAGTGTTCAGCCTGTGGTAGTACCACTTCGGTGGTGTCGCACAGGACTTGGAGACCAGTCGGGTTGGGCAGGCTGTGTTGACGGCCAAGTGCCAGGAGCTGGAGGGACGTCTGGCGATGTCTGAGGCAGAGCTTGCAATGCTCCTGGAGCAGTCGGAGAGGAGGGAGCTAGACCGTGCCACGATGGAAAGGGACTGCGACTTTCTTCGGGCCCGAGCTGAGACGGCTGAAGCCCATGCGTCCAAGCTGGGGATACAGGTCACGACCATAGGGCTCTACGCTCAGGAAATGGAGGCGCAGCTAGCCGAGCTGCGTGCGTCAATGTCGACCATCGGCAAGAAGGCGATGGAGAACTTTCGCTCATCGTCGACCTATCAGGAAGAGTTGACCTCGGTGGCCCTGGAGATCTTCGGGCCGACGCGTGATCGCGGTTTCAAGGAGCGCTAGGAGGTTGCTGTCCAGGCCATGGCTGAGCGCTCGGGCACCTCAGAGCCTCCTCTCCTCCCTCCCTCCACGCCTTACGGCGCGGAGGCCAGTGGAGGTGAGAAAGGGCTAGGGGACGAGGAGGCTGGGGCCGAGGAGTTGGAGTCAGGGCCGAGCACCGTCAACCGAGCAGTTGAGGGAGCCGTGTTAGCGGGGGAGAACTTAGTCGATTTGATGGATGTTTCTCCCATCGTGGATGCGACTGCTACACACGTGTCTGAGGACGACGGGTCACGTGACCGCACTACCGAGGCGGGTGCCTGAGGGGACATCTGTTGTATTTCTGGCCCTTTTTTTGTAACTCTTCTTCTTACTGCATTGAGGCAGTTGCTTCTTTCATAATCCTTTCGTCGTTTGAATAGAAGACTTTCTCTTTTTTTGCAAGCCTTGGGATCTCTGGGGATCTACCCTGTGTTATCCTTACTATAATCTCCATGAGATCGAGGTTAAACAAGCATGACTTTCTTATGGAATACTAGAACTTTAGCATTTTTTCTTTTATCTTTTGCTATCAAGATCATATTTTTCTTTGAGCACAAGATGAATTGTACGATCAATTAAGTCCAATGCGTGCCTTGCATCCATGAGGATACACATTGTTTAGACGTCAGTATCCCTAGGTACTTGGTATGACTGATTGCCATGTCTCAAATTGGAATAGAGATAGCATTGTCACCTCATGACATATCTGACCTCATGTCATTGATGAGGGGACATATTTCTCAGCAACTTTGCCATTGCTCTGCCTTGATTTTTCATCATTTTACTGCAGAGTTAACAATGGCACCTCATGACATATCTGACTTCATTTCTTTGATGAGCGGACATATTTCTCAGTGATCCAATGTCAATTACTCTAACAAAGTTAGCCTTTTATGAAGACCAGCAATTCAGAATTGTTTAAAAACAATACACAGCTTTAGTATGTCAACCAAAGGTGCCTTGAAATTAGAATTTGCAGATTTCAGGAAGAATCATTCAAGGCACAGCATGCAAACACTGGTTAAGGTCTATTAAAAGTATTGAACACAGATGATTTCAAAACATTTGTGTCAAAACTCAATGAAATCATTAAACTTGAACCATTTTGTGGACGTCAAAAATTACCATGCGACATGTACGTCTTGGCACCCGAGAGCAAGTCAAAGACAGAAAGGCAGAATAAACCCCATACCTCCTCCAACCAGGACAAACACATATCAGGTGATCTGCTACCCAGCAAGGAAGCCCCTGAGTAGAAGAGATGTCCACGGCTCCCCAAATGGCAATGCCGAAGGCCGAATCAGAAAAAAAACCTGGGTAGTTGGATGCGGGTTTGGCACACGTCGGAAATCACTCAAAGTCTCAAATCGGGACCCGGAGGCTACGAAACGTACACCCCGGATGTGGTGCACTAAAGCTAAAGTAGTATGGGAGGGCAAGCGTCCATTTGAACTGCCTCAGAATCGGGACAAAACCCCTTGGCACTTAAACCGACACGACCCTACCTCTCTTGCCCTTAAACCGGCGCGTCCATGTGGGATGCTGAACTGGCACACCCTCACTTTGAATGCGGAACCGGAGCGCCCTCTTGTGCAATTAAACTGGTGCGCCTAATTGCATGAGGGCTAAACCGGCGCGCCCCCTGGCTGCGTCGATTTAACCCAAAGCTATCCCATCTAGACTCCGACACCTTGTTTCACATCAGTCTCACGTACAGAGGTGAAGGAGCAGAGCATTCAATGCCATGAAGCCTATTTACACCTCAACTCGACAATGCAACAGTGGCAATGGTGAAGGCAAGCAGTGACAGTGGCAGCAATTGTAGATCCCCCGACAAACCCACAGACATCCTGTCCTCGGACAAATGCTAGCATACTCTGTGAACCAATTGAAGCCAACGCAACAGGTCAACTCCCGACGTTGCTGCGAACGAGGTGGAGGTGGTGGGAACCCTCCTCCATTGGTCGTTCTATAAAAAGGTAAGCCAAAGACAATGAAGGGGGGTTCTAATCCCTCTCTCTCTGAAGGTTGGAAGAGGATCCCTCTACCAATAGAATAAACCTCAGCCAACCAAGTGAGAGTGAGAGAAAGGAAGACCACCAAGAAGTAGAGACCAGATGTATCCACTGACGGCTTATACTGTGTCTCAAGCAACTCGAATGCCAAACCGACACAACACACAAGAGGCGTAACAGGACCAAACCAAGTACTAGTCAGAGCAACACTCGTCAGTGTCAGTCTAGGTCTCTGACCACATGTGCACACACTGACTCCTGCCTAGAGCCAGGTCTCTAGCTAGTCCCCCCCTCGTAGGACGCTACGGTAACCGCAGGGGCCCACGGCAACTAGCTTAAAAACCGTTCAACGAGAACGCCCCTCCACCTCTCCCAAGTGGACCGACACTAAAGGTCGCTGGGCTACGACTAGTGATTCCATCACAAGGAAAGAGAAAGCAATTCTATTGGGATCTAAAATAATGCCACAGTTTATTAAAATAATTTAAACATGATGATAATGCAGCATTTAAAGCATAAATGGAACAAATATGCTGAAATTAAAGTTCTGCAGGGATGGGCAGTTATGCTCTGGCTGCTCATCGGATGGGCGGTCTGGGGTCCACCGCTCATCCAGGCATATGCGGTTGGGTCTCGGCCGCTCACTAACTATACTGAAGCCAGCACACAGCGTACGAACGGCTATGGCAAGGTCGCTCAAGGATGGACGGCTGGGGAGTGCCCGCTCATCCACCAGGGTAAGGGACAGGCGGCTAGAGGCATGCCGCTCAAGGTTTGGGTAGTTTAGGGTCAGCCGCACGAAGAGACGGGGTGTCCCATGGGCAGTTGGCATTTAAGCCGTTCATCTAGCATGAACGGACGGGTTTGGGCCGCTCTAGTTAAACCTTCCTAGAGGTCAGGATCTTGTGCAGTCTGAGTTGGACCACGCAAGGGTCATAGGCGGTACCGAATGGGCCGCCCAAGCATAAACGGTCACATAGTGGCCGTAATGCTACCGTGACAGCGGGAAAGGGTTGCCCTGGGCCAAAACCCCTCCCGATCGGCTCAAAACGAGGGGATTTCAACTTTTAACCTAACCTGCCATGCCCACAATAACATTCCACACCCACCTATGCCATTAAAACATAAAACAATGGCCATGGAATAGATTTTCAGAAAATAGGGTAAAATTACTCTAACATGGAAACATGCATAGAAAACGAGAAAAATGACATCGGACCACGGCGCATGTGGTGTCGGCGAGTTCCTAGCGAGGAGAGGATTCCATTCCCCTACCTATTGCGCGACGAGGACGCCGATCTGGACCCGAACCGCCGTCGAGAGCCACGCTGTCCTCACGTCCGCCCACGCCTCCACGTATCGCGGATCAAGACGAAGCTTATGCCCACGCGATCCTCGCGTCGAGCCCGTCCCGTCGGTACCTCTTGTGCCTCGATCAGGGCCCATCTGGACCGAAACCGAGAGAGAGGGAGAATGTGAGATCGTGAGAGGGAGAGAGGGGAGGAGAGAGAACGAGTGAGGGAGAGAGATTCGATGGGGAGAGAGAGAGGGTAAATTTTTTTATAACATATTTTTTTGAAAAAAACCTTCCTTTTACATTTTAAACCCCAAAGGCAGCCTAAATTATTGGCAGCCAGAACAAGCAGTCCACCACAGGAAGCACCACGATCTCTTCTGTCATCTTCTACCCGAGCCCTCTGGAGCATCAGAGGTCAGTCAGCTTTCAGTCAAGCTTGGTCTCGCCTCATTCTGATTATACCACTGGGAGTTATACCCCTAACAAGTCTCCCCTGTCCGGCCGGCATCTTGCGCAGCGTGAATTTACAAGAATCATCAGTACCGGTGTCTCACACCTCATAACGGGGCCATTCTAGCTCTGAAAGATCCCTGGGATGGCCCTCTTCGTGAAGACTCTGGCCCCGCTATATTCCGACCTCAGATCGAACAGCTACACCATCGGAGAATCGAGTCCAGAATTCTGTCCCTGCAACCAGCTCGACCCAGTCAACATCCAGGAGCCACCATCGGCGTGATTGGGTGATTCAGGAAGAGAATTTTGGTGTAAGAGCACTAAACTGAGTCCTCTTTTAGTGGGCCCTGGTCCCGCCTCGATCTGATACTCCATCTGGGAGTACGGCCTCGTCCAATCCCTCTCTGGCCTGCAGCAGAGAAGCCCGGCGCAGTTCTACCGAATCTGTCGTACTCGGTGCATCCGAGATCAGAATGGGACGATGTTTCTTCCAGGAGAAAGCTAAAATGTCAAGCTTTCCAACGCCTCCAGTCCCATCCCCAGCATACATTCCAGACAGGAGTTCTGTCCCCGACAAGCCGCTGGTGGCAGACAACAAGGGCAGCAGGCCAGCTTGCCCGAGTGAGATCGGTCGACTTCCGAGCCCCTCCGTTCCCCACCCCGCCTGGCCGGCTTACAGCCCCTCCCTGTGTGGAGGTAGTTTTGGGTGTAGTTCAAGTTAATCCCCACCCCGAGATCCCCCTCCTGCGAGAGGCGTAGTGGTGTACTTCTCTAATTTTCAGGTCAAAGCCACACCGACACGGTGTGCGGGTGCGTACCCATGCCTCCCCGCTCGCCCTCATCTCCAGCCAGGATCGGCATCTTCATGATGACCAAGTGAGATTCAGGCCCCTTCCTCTGGTGGTTTTATCATTGCTTAGCTTAGTATTATTTTTGGTTGCCCGTCGGACGGCGAGTGAGTGCCCGTTCCATCTTTCCGTACATCGAGTGGCCACCGCAGAGTGAGGCGAGAGCAATCCCTTACATCCCACACCCTTGGTGTGCTGACCGCCCGCGAAATTGGGCATCCCAGGCCATTAGGGGTTCAATCTTAGGCTAGCCAACCCCCAGAGTAGCAAGGTCCCCACCTCGGAGCCTCCCCACCATTGCTGAGTCACCTACGAGCACTAGTGTGCGCTACGCGAGTGAGTTCGCTCGAGTGAAGTCATCGGTCCGTACATTAATTGCTTGCTAGGTCCGAGGGGTATTCGGTCTTGTGACTATCACCCCCAAGGTGGTGTCACATCAAGTGATATCAGAGTAAGTTCACAACTTGTCTCTCCACAAGTTGGTCCTAGGACGCATATGCATTTCAAGTCACCCGATACCTTCCCCCTTGTCCACTAGAATGGCCATTTCACACCCGTCATACCCATCCCCATCACCTTTCCCAAAAGGCCCAAATCCTGACGGACACAATGGAGCCATGCTGGCAAGCAACCGGGGTCTTGAAAAATATGAAGGGCGAGAGATGCCCCCATCAACCAGTATCCTTGTCGGATTAGCATCCTCGCGAGTGCTCGCCCCCCAATATGGCTTCCGCAGAGTCCTTCGTGGATCTCTTGGATGGTCTGGTTGGCTTCTGTAGGGAATAAACACTTCAATAGTGGGGCAGAGAGGGAGCGGCGATATAATCTACCGCTCACCACTGTGAAGTGGACTGCCCTTGCCCACGTAAGTCGAGCCTCAGCGCAGATGCTCGGGAGCTGTTGTCGAAGAAGGAATTCCAAGAGAGGATCCATCCAGGAGGGCTCATAGTCGATGGCATTTACCAGGGATGCCGACTCGTCTATGCTCGGTGCTGACAATTCCTTAATCAGGATTGACCTCGAGTTGGAGACTGTGGTGGCTGATAACAAGCGAGATAGTGCGTCTGCTCGGATGTTTTCCTCTCATGGGATGTGGGCCACCTCGAAGTGGGAGAATTCTCTTGTTGCGGCCCGAGCCTATTCTAAATACTTGATCATAGAAGGCTCGCGTGCCTCGAATTCTTCCTTCACCTGGTTGGTGATGAGCATTGAGTCGTTGTACGCGCGCACGCTGGTCGCCCACAAGTATTTCGCCATGCGTAGCCCTGAGAGGAGCGCCTCATACTCGACCACATTATTTGTGGTTGGAAAGTTGAACCACAAGACGTACTGAAGCTCGAGCCCTTCTGGTGAGAGCAGAAACAACCCTACTCTGCTCCCCGCGGCACAGGACGATCCGTCGACATACAACTCCCATGTGGGCCCGGATGATTGCTCGGGCGAGTCCTCGGCGGGTATGGTGCACTCGGCCACGAAGTCGGCAAGAGCCTGAGCCTTAATTGCGGTCCTCGGACGGAATTTGATATCGAACTCCCCCAACTTGATAGCCCATTTGATCAACCTTCCCGAGGCGTCGGGATTCTGGAGGATTTGTCGGAGTGGTTGATCGGTGGGGACGACGATGGGGTGAGCCAGGAAATATGGTCGCAGCTTGCGAGCAGCTGTAATAAGTGCAAGGGTGAACTTTTCAATTTGTGAGTACCAAAATTCTGGGCCTTACAGTGCTTGGCTGACGTAGTAGACGGGCCTCATAATCCCTGCCTCTTCCCGTGTGAGGATGGCACTCATTGTGCTTGGCGTCACGGAGAGGTACAGGAGTAACTCTTCTCCCTTTTGAGGATTGGCGAGGACGGGAGGGGATGCCAGGTAGCATTTTAACTCCTCGAATGCCTGCTCACATTCCTGATCCCAGTCGATGTGCCCCTTCTTCTCCGGTGCTTGGTTGGCATGTTTAATCAGCCGAAAGAAGGGAAGGCACCGTTCGGTGGCTCGGGATAGGAACCGAGCCAAGGCGGCTGTAACGACGAAATGGGATCGCCCAAAGATGTAACGACGGGATCGCCCAGGAAAACGGGGTGTAATTATGGGTGTTTAGGGGACAAGGTGGAGAGAAGAAGAGAATGACCCGGATGCGGACGAACTAAATCGCCACGGGGTGTTGGTTTTGGTTTAGGAGAGAGGGGAATTTTAATAAAATATTTTAAAATTTGAGCTAAGAAAATAGTTCAATAATATGGTGATATTTAAATATTAAAATTCAAGATGCTACACGCAAGGACTCCATGGAGAAGCTACTAAGGTCCTCAACGAGGGCGGCGGCCAGCAAGCGGAAGTGGGCAAAGAGGGCGAATGCCACCCGTTTGGTCTAGGGGGGTGCTCCAGCGGCTCTCGCAGCCGTTGAGTCAGAGGGGGCCGTCGTCACCGAAGAAGCTGTGGCCGTGGCGGCTAGGTCCCAGGCAGAGGCGATCGGTGCTGGGGCACCGGATGAGGTAGAGGAGGCACAGGGCAAAAGGATCCAGTCCGGGCCGATCGAGGCCGAGGGGTCGCAAGGTGAGGTGACCCAATCCCATCCGATCGAAACTGTGGAGGTGCGGGGCGGGGCGGCCCGATCTGAGCTAGCCGGTGGTACCCCAGAGGTGGGGGTACTCAGGCAGGGTGCCCCAATCCCGGCAGTCCCAGAGAGGACCTTCCCTCCCACGGCTGGTGCCTTTGCTATCCGAGCCTCCCTGTACCGTAGATGCCACTCCGTGACATCGGGGCAGTTCGAAGTGGCCTTAGGCGTAGCCCCCCTTCCGTACTTCTCGAGCAAGTTATGGAAGGGGGCCTGATCCTAGCCCAACTAGGGGCTGAGATGGTGGACTTGTTTCCCCGAGTGGAGTCGAAGAGAGAGTCTCTATCTTGGGCCCGCGACGCGTCCGATCGGAAGGTCAAATGGTTGACTCTCAACCTTGAAGACCTCTAGTGGGAGGTGACCTTACTTCGGGCACAGGTGTAGTCGGGCCAAAATGAGGCTTGGGTCTCGGCCGAGCAGCTGGTCCAGGCTAGTTATATGGTCGAGCTGAAGGATAGGCTCCTAGAGATGGAGCGCAAGGTTCAGGTCAAGCACGTCGAGCAGTGGAAGGCCGAGCGTGAAGACTACGAGGGCCGAATCCAAGAGGCCGAGTGACAGTGGGAAGAAGTTGATGGCATGTGGGCCGAACTCGAGAGGAGACTGTCTGAGACAGAGCGGAGGGCGGCCGAGCTTGAGAGGAAGGTGGAGCTAGCCGGAGTGGAGGCCCTCGAGCAATACAAATGCTCGGAGGGTTACCAGGCAGCTCTCCAAAAGGCTGCCTTCTCTTACTATGAGTCGGGCTACCGTCGGGGTCTGTGGAAGGGGTTCTCCCAAGGCTAATGTCGAGCGACCTCTCTGGCCCAGTAGCAGGTGTTTGAAGAGCTCGAGTTTCCTTCCAGGTAGCGTTACGACTCGGACTCAGATACTACTAACTCCTCATACCCGACGTCGAGCGAAGGGGAAGCCAGGACGCCTCCGTTTCATCCGAGTGATCGCCAACTCCAGTAGTTTCGGGAGGGCACGCGGTCGAGATAGTTCCCACGCAGGTGGGGTCAGTGTCTGGACCAGTCGTCACCGATGGTGCCGGGGCAGGTCGCCTGGTGCCGAGGATCCTTTGTCTATCGAGCTTTGTGATGAGCCCGAGGCCTGATGTATCAACTTTTCTTTTTCTTTCTTTTGGTGTAGCCATGTAAAAATTTCCCTTATATATATGATGAAACCGTTAATTGGGAAATACCCCTCCACCTCTCCCAGGTGGGCCGACACTAAGGCCGCTGGGCTATATCTAGTGGCTCCATCACGAGGAAAGAGAAAACAATTCCACTGGGACTAAAAGATGTAATTTTAGTCATAAAATAACTTAAATTGGGCAAAAAATGTATTAGAATACCCATTTATTACCTTTGGGATAGCGGAGAGTATAACGGATCAGGGATGGTCCGCTATAGAGCATAATGGATCATTCCTGGACCACTCCTTTCTCAGAGATCCCCCTTTATATGCCAGTGAACTGGGTCATGTGGTCCTCGTTGGTTCAGTTCGACGTGTGGAGGGAGAATTCCTACCAGTGGCTTTCTCAGAAAAGTGGCTTGTGTAACTCCATGTGTCAGATCTGGAGGATAAGGCGAGACCACGTGGCTGAGTGTTCTTGGAGAGCTGGCTGCCTTGGATCACGTGTCAGTTTAAGTCAGTTCTGAGATCACGTGATTACTTAAATCTCTGCTACTCTCAGTCCTTTAAGTATTTGACTGAATATCTGTCAATGAGAAATGAAGCATTTCATCAAATACCTTTTTCATTATTATTGCACAGGAGAATATAAACTTAGCCAATTTCACCAAGATCAAATGCTCAGATCAAAAGCAAGTATGATAATGCAAATGCCTTAAAGAATAGACTCAATGCAGAGACCTGATGACATGGATTCTACATGTGCATCGACCCTGGACACTACGTGTGCACAGACCTAGACTTTTCATGTGCACAGACTCTACATGTGCACAAACCCTAGACTCTACATGTGAGCAGACCTCGTACGGCATGTTAAAGAATGTGCATCGACCTGATGTACATAATGCTTGCATCAGCATCGGCCTTCTAGAATGAGTGTAAGGATCTGCATCGACCTTGCTTTTCACAAGGCGGAATGTGCATCGACCTTGCTTTACACAAGGTGCAATGTGCATCGACCTTGCTTTGTACAAGGTACTATGTGCATCGACCTTGCTTTTGGCAAGATGCAATGTGCATCGACCTTGCTTTATATAAAGTCAGTCGTGCACCAACCTGATTACACTACTGGTATATATATGTGCACCGACCTATGTGACTTCATGCGAGTACATGCATTGACCTTATGTTCAACATGGTACCAAGATGCATCGACCTGATAGGATTAAGACATGCATGTGCACCGACCTAACAGACGTGAAATGAGAATGTACACTGACCTGTCAGACTTAAGGGTAAAATGTGCATTGACCTAACAAACTTAAAGAAAAAATGTGCACTGAACAGATGTGCTGAAAATGTGAATGTGCATCGACCTTATCTAACTAAGACTTGAACATGCATCGACCTTATATGACTAAGTCCTGAACATGCATCGACCTTAATGACTATGTCCTGAACATGCATCGACCTTAATGGCTAAGTGCCTAAATGTACATCTACCTGAATTTTGATACTTAGACAAATAAGTAGCTTCTTCAACATGTATGGTTCTTATGCAGTTCTGTCTCAACATGATTTATAGTGTGTCATCATCAAAACCCAGGTTCCAACACAGTCCACTAAGGAGGATAAGGGCAACCAGGTTGCCCTGGATGGAGCTTCCGAGCACCGTGGGGCCAAGCGCAAGGACTCCATGGAACAACTACTGTGGTCCTCGATGAGGGCCGCGACCACTGAGCGGAAGCGGACGAAGTGGGCGGATGCTGCCCGTTCGGTCAAGGGGGGCGCTTAGTTGGCTCTCCTGGTCATTGAGTCAGAGGGGGCCGTCATCGCCGAAGAAGTCATGGTCGAGGCGACTGGGTCCCAAGTAGAGGCGGTCGGTGCTAGGGCACCAAATGAGGTAGAGGAGGTGCAGGGCAAAGGGATCCCACCCGAGTCGGTAGAGGCCGAGGGGTCACAGGGCGAGGTGACCCAATCCCAGCCGACCGAGACCGAGGGAGTACATGGTGGGGCGGCCCGACCTGAGCCAACCGGTGGGACCCCAGAGGTGGGGGTACTCGGAGGGGGTGTCCCAATCTCGGCTATTCCCTAGAGGACCTTCCCTCCCATGGCTGGCTCCTTCGCCGTCTGAGCTCCCCTATACCGGAGGCGTCGCTCTGTGGCATCGGGGGTGGTTTGAGGTGGCCTTGGGCGTGGCCCTCCTTCCGTGCTTCTCGAGCAGGTTATGGAGGGCGGCCTGATCCTGGCTCAGTTGGGGGCTGAGATGATGGACTTGTTCACCAAGGTGGAATCGGAGAGAGAATCACTTTCTCGGGCCCATGGCACGTCCGATCGGAATGTCAAACAGTTAACTCTCAATCTTGAAGACCTTCAGCGGGAGGTGACCTCGCTTCAGGTGCAGGTGCAGTCGAGCCAAAAGGAGGCTTGGGTATCGGCCGAGTAGCTGGCTCAAGCTCGTTATATGGTCGAGCTGAAAGATAGGCTCCTAGAGACAGAGCGTAAAGTTCAGGTCCAGCATAGCGAGCAATGGAAGGCTGAGCATGAGGAGCTCGAGGGCCGAGCGACAACAGGTGGAGGCTGAGGGTGCGTGGGCCGAAGCTGAGAAGAGACTATCTGAGGTGGAGCGAAAGGCAGTCGAGCTTGAGAGAAAGGCAGAGCTAGCCAGGGTGGAGGCACTTGAGCAATAAAAGTGCTCGGAGGGTTACCAGGTAGCTCTCCACAAGGCCGCCTTCTCTTACTATGAGCCGGGCTACCATCGGGGCGTACGAAGGGGTTCTCGCAAGACTTCCATCGGGCTGCCCTGGAGGCTCAAGGCCAAGTGCTTGAGGATCTCGTGTTCCCTTTCGGGCAGCATTATGACTGGGATTTCAATTCTACCGATTCTTCCTCCCCGACGTTGAGCGAAGGGGGAAGGCGGGACACCTCCATTTCGTCCGAGCAATCGCCAGCACCGGCGACCTCGGGAGGGAACGCGGTCTAGACAGTTCCCACGCAAGTGGGGTCAGTGCCCGGACCGGTCGTCACCGAGGGTGCTGGGGGCGGGTCACTTGGTGCCGAGGATTCTTCGTCTGTCGAGCTTCACGGTGGGCCGGAGGCCTAATGTATTGGCTTTTCTCTCTCTCTTTTTTTGTTCTTCGACCAACCACTTTTCCTTAACTCTTTGCGGGATGTCTTTTACCATCCTCTTTTTTATCGTACCCCGTAGAGGGTCCAGTCAGAGCTCCCAACGTATCGCAAGTATAACGGGAGTGGCAACCCGTTCATCCACATCAAGGAGTTCCCCCTGACACTTTGGCACAATCCAGGAAGCAGCAAACCTGCCCATGCGCTCAAATAATGTGTTGCCAACCGGACACTACGGTCTCGTGGCGAACTAGAAGCTGTCAAATTACCCAAGTCATGATATATATTGGCCAGGGCCGCAGGTGCGAGGGCAAGTCTATGGCCATCAGCAAGCAAGCAGGCCGGGTAGATAAGCTAAGGGCGTATAATGCCCTCCTCTCTGTATGGTACCACAAAAGTAGCCAGCCAATAAATCAAATAAGCAGCCAAATATGTCTTGTCTGGGACCTTGCGGGGGTTCCACCCCTCGTTCTTGGGCGCACATAAATATCGCCTATTTTCAGGCGGATCAAGACAAAGTTGATAGTATTGATCAAGCGGCTTGTCATCTGCTGCAAAGCTAGCTTGAAAGCAAAACAGGTCATTATAAAAGTATCTGACCCAAGCACTGAGGCTGACCCTCACAGTACTGGTGGAATCAGAGGGGGTCTTCCCCTTTCCAACCCGAGCAAGGTCTCTCCAGACCTTCATCAAATAACAGAAACCGAAAGGCAAGCCATAAGAACCGACCCCAGTAGTGTATGATCTGTGCAAGTCATCGAGGCACGCCTCCTCATACATGTGGCCAGAGATAGGGAGACTAGAAATTCGGTGAAAGCTCCATAAGTCCAGGGACGTCTCTCCCTCTACAGTAGCAAATGTGTTGAAGCGCCGATTAAATCTCTCAGCCAAGCCCTGAAGAAGCCCGATGTAGCAAGGGTATCGATAAAGCACAGCAGTCACAGCATAGCGAATACCCACATGCTCCAAAATATCACGGTGATGGTGAATGACACCCATCAACCATTTAGAAGCCCCCAAGTGAAACCTATGGGAAGCTGTAACTGACCATCTACCATACTAGTTGGGCGTCGAGTCGCTCACAATACGATCCAGGAGGCATAGTTTATCATAATACTCTGCAACGAACTGGGTATCCGAAGGCATCAAGAAAAGCCCAGAAGATGGAGGCACTGTCTTATGTTGCCCAAATAATTCCCACATGGCTGGGATCACTGAACAAGACCTGCAATAACCACAGTCGTCTGCCTTGAAGAGGCCCAATTGAGTGGCTCCTAGAAGTCAAACATGTGAAGAATATCCCAATGGGAAGCTGGGATGAGAGTAAGTGCAGGTTCCCATCATACTGTCTCACCCTGTCAAAATAGCTCTCTCAAGTAACACCCTCTCAGCATGAACAGTCGGGTCTTCCGCATCCAAGTATTCAGGCACAAAATGCTGAATAAAAGAGAATAAGTGCACATCAAGAGGAAAATGTCGCGGATAGCACACTGGCCGTTGATAAATATAAAAATCCTTCTCCTGGGTAATCAAGGACGGGTCGACCTCTCCACCCTCTGTGGAATCTTCAGCAAGGGAGCCCCTTGCAACCACATTAAAGCCCCGATCCAGCAAAAACATATTCTCCTTCGTGACATGAGGAGGGGGCAAAGCAGGCATCAATTGATTCGACCCGAAGAGAGCATTCGATCTGGTATCCAGGGTGGAGGCCCTGGCACGATCACAGACCCCTCTCCTTCCCTAGAGAAAGAACCTGATGACTTTTCGACGTCCTCATCGAGAGGGGGCAAACCTGCCCCGCGACCCGCCGACAGACTACACCCATTGGGACTTTAGCCACCCCTAGTACTGTCCCTTCCATGCATGAATCTGCCATGCGATAGAGTCCTGTGAGGAAGTCCAGTACCTCATCCAGGAACAGATCCAGTGGGAGCAGATCGATGCCGAGGGGAATTCTATGACACTCATTCGGCTGCGACAAGCTATCGAAGAAACTCTGAGCACTATCAGAAGTATGCCAGAGCAGCCTGATCCTCCCCATGAAAATGGGCATGGACTGCCTTACCAGCACACTGCAGAATGGCTCTAGTTCTGGACCGACAATCGAGAAGCCCTCGAGCGGCTGCGGAGGTGCAGGGAGCAAGATGCCAGCCAAGAGACAGGGCAGAGTACCTTCTCGGCCAACGTCACTCATCCTCCTACTCCCCCGGTCTCCCCGGATTCCTCGACACCACAGGCCAGTCAACCGGCCCTTGCCACTTCAGCTACGTAATGGCGACCCTGATAGGAGTTAGAGTCTCTACCCTTTTCCAAAGAAGACACTGCTAGACTCCTCTGAGTCCTTCTTGGCCGAGAGTATGCCGTAGTGGGCGAGGCTATGATGAGCTCCTCAAGCTCCTCTCACCTTCCCCCTGTTCCACTCCTTTCTCCGATGCTCGAGGATAGGAAGGGAAAATAGAAGCTAGATGAGGTTTCGGTTCGACCTGACCAGGTCCCCCCAACAGTTTGCAAGTCGGGTCTACCATCACAAAGGCCATCTAACGCGCAAGATCAAGACAGGCAACAGGGGCAGCAAGGCCCCAAGACTTCATCGAGTGTCGCTCAAGCCTGTCCTCAGTCAGACCACAGGGGTTAGGACAGGAAGCAGGATGTTGCTCATGCTCCTCGGGCCGCTTCTCAGCAGCCTCCCTTGCCACCATGGTCAAGGCATTAAACCGCGCACATGTCCTTGGACGCCAGTACAAGTCAGCCGATTCGTGGTAAATTCCCACAGCCACTACGGTTAAGGCATCAAATCACGCCCACATCCTCGGATGCCAGCCTCAGCATCCCAGCTTACCAGGAACTATCACTCGAGGTCATTGAACAAGCGATTAATGCCACCTTCCAACTACAACAATTGGAAGGTGCCTAGATTGAGATCCGGGCAAAGAAGAGTCGTCGACCTTGCCCGGCAAACATATTTGCCCGACGGTATCCCCGCGGGGATCTGTTAGGGTCAGTTCCAGTGCCTCCTCCATGATGTGACACAAAGGGGGGCAGCAATGGACGATGATCCCTCGGACCTAATTCGCAAGCACATCCACAATCTAAGGAGCAACTTGATCGTCGCCGCACACCGAACGCACTCGTTTCCCGAGGTGACTCGGTGATGCCGAGTCGAGGTAATGGGGAAAGATCCTTGCTGGTTAGGGGACCAGCACCACTAAGGTTGACCCTCCCGGAGTTAGGAAGCCCACAAACAAGGGCGGCCGGGGACCGACCTTGCTGGATTGGTCGACCGAACTCCCAGATTCATGTTGTAAGTGCCCTTTTCAGCCCCGGAAGTGTGATTTCTCCTCCCCGAATATAAAATTAATATTATATTCACATAAACCCATGAAAATTGGGCCATTTCATCCTTGTAAGGGTGGCAGTCACCCAAGGATGGATTCACGTAGTTTGGGGGTTCATAGGTTTTCTACGGTGGTTTTGGCCGTGCACTTGTATCATAGTTTCCACGTGGCTTACACGCCCGTGCCGAGTTATTTACCGCGTGAGTTCAGTGACGCTGGAGGTTCATATCCACGTGAGTTCCACGATCACGGTGGGTGGTTTTTTGTGAGTTAGTGGGCCGATGTCCACTAGTTTTTGCTATTCGGTTGGGGGTAGAAACTGGGCACCCCTTACTGTCATATCGTGGTTTTCAGTGGTTTGCATGTGTGTGCATGTCTTTCTTGTGATTCCCGTGGGACAACGGATGATAGAGTTCGGCGGGACTCCGCGAGACTATGGAAAATCCTAGTGGCCAATCATGGTTGGACTAGCCTAGTGTGTACAACACTCCTTGTGCAGAGGCGAGACCACTTGAGCATATGTACCTTGGTTGGGATAAGAGTACGGTACTGATGGATGCAGTGGCACGTACCTCCTGTCGGGTAGCTAGACAAGGCCGTGCTGACAGGCGCAGATGTGCAGATCCTAGCCAGTACCAGGGTGGTGTGTGTGTGTTTGTGTGTGTCTCCTCTACCCCTCCCGGGACCAAGTGTGAGTAGTGTGCATGCATATGAGACCTTGGCACAGTATAAGACGTCAGTGGACGCATCTAGCCTTGCTGCATATACTTGAGTAGCGGACCCTATGTCGATGAAGGTTGAGTTACAAATAGCATTGTCATGGCCCTTCCGGCAGACACGTGTGTGTGTAGCCCTGTGTGTAGGCAAGCTTCTTCTCTTCCACTGGCCTTAGCTCAGGACCGAGGTTGCTAGTGTGTAGATGTCCTCCCAAGGGTGGAGGTTGTGTGTGTGTGTGTGTGGCCGCATGGCCTTGTCAGTGTTTTCGTCAGATTTTTACTACCGTGTCATTGTGAGGTTTTCTCTCGGTAGTAGCGCTACGGGTTTACTGTGGGTCAATGATCCTGACTAGAGGTCGAGGTTTCCTTGTTGTGTATTAGGCTAGCGTAAAGGCTCCGTGTTTCCTTAGCTCGCCATTCTTGCCGTCCTGACTACTATTATTTACTATTTTTATTGTTGTTATTGTTGTTGTTATTGTTACTATTGTTTACCGCTTTCATTATGGTGTGGATCTGTGGAACCCCTACTGAGCCAATGAGATGAGGCTCCCTCCCTGCTTTTTAGCAGTAGCTCTCTCCTAGAGGTGGAGCTCTCCGATCAGAGGTCTTGTAGTACGCCAGCTTGCCAGTGCCGGGCTGTACCCTATAGCAGAGTACGTTTTCTTTTCATTGACTGTACTTGTGGACTAGACTCTGTAGTTATATTAATTACCTTTAGTTGCTCCCTGACTTGCCCAGGGGAGTGTGTGTTGGAATGGCTGAGGGGGGATGCCCCCTGAATGATCATGTGGTGCCCAGGTTGACTTCCTTGGTTGATTCATCAATAAACACACTAGGCTCGTCAAACATTCTAGTGCCATCGACAAAAGGAGCTATGTGATCAATGCAATCCTCTAGCTGATTTTCTTCCATTTCTTCTTTGCCATCCTCCTCCAAAACATAGACCCCTGAACCATCATCAAGTGGAGATCCCTCTACTTCATTTGTCTCTAGGGGAATGGGAGTTGATATGAAATTGGAGACCTGACATAGCTAAGCGTACTTTTCTACCAGTTGGCTAATGTAGCATGTGAGAACGTGTCGAACCCTAGTTTTCTTGGAATGATGAGAGGAGGATACACTATACTTACTTGAAGCTAGACTCGATTCTACACTACTATGTGCAAGAGGAAAGTGGGAGAGGGGATTCAAGATGGAAAGTGTCGGCCCTTGGCCGAGGGATCCTGACTCCAAGGAGGAGGTTTCTTCAATAGTGAGCTCACACACCCACCTTTAGAGATTGGTGTTTTTTTTTGTGGTCATGGCTGAATATGAAAACAACATGCATCGATTGCTCCTTGACCAGATAGGTGAGGAGTGGAGGAAATGGAGGGTGAAACAGAAATGGAATAAAGCAGACAAGAGCCAGCCTGTCTAATGCCAAGAATGTGCCTACAGGCGAGGCATCGTTGGGAGGTTCATCCAAGTGGAATAAAGAGAGGGGCCCTAAGTGCTCTTCAAGTGGTTGACTTTAAGAAGTTTCTTCTTGGTTGATCTCATGGCTTTCACTCGGCTCAATTCGAGTCCCTAGATATATTGGACCCTTGACAACTTGATCATAAAGCTTCCCCCTAGCTTGGGTAGTTTTAGATGCCTACTCAGCTGAATACCCTAATCCAGTCTGACCTTTGGAGACCTTAAGCCTTGTCCTCCGAGTGGGACCCTATTGGTGCTGACCTAAACCTTTACCCATCATAAAACTCATTCTTGCCATTATCTCCCGTATTTTTACTAGTGGGATATTGGAGTGACTGATTGGTCGGGGGAGGATGGAGTGACCTATTTGACAAAAGGCTATCGGCCCTACGACGCCTAATATAGAGAGGACAGGTTTCTTTCCCTTGTCCGGGATAGTCATGAAAGGAATTTGTTCGGACATGATGGCATTGAGGGTTGCCACCAACGGGATGCTCTTGATTTTGATCACTCTCCTATTGTAGGGGAACTTGAAGCATTGGTGGGCAGTTGATGGGATTCCTAAGGTTTATTCAATCCAAGGTCACCCTAAGATGGCTTTGTATGCTGGGTCGACATCCAGAACAAAGAAGCCTGAGGACATGACCACGGGACCTAGGCCAAGCTATAAGGTTACCTTGCCCTTAGTGCACCTTCTTGAGTTGTCATATGCAGAGATGGTGGTGCATACCTCCTCCAAATTCTCTTCTCGCAACCGGATCTTTTCGATGGTTTTCATGGGGCACACATTAATTGAAGCTCTTGTGTCAATCAAGGTGGAATCAACTCTAACCCTGTTGAGAGTGACAGTGAGGCATAACGTGAGTGACCTACTCTTGGGCGTAGCTATGTCATTGTCAAAGAAGGAGATAGAGGGACCCTGGGTGATGGCTAGGATGGCGTCGGACATGCCACTGGCTGGGAGATCCTCGTTAACAGTTATTTTTTGTAGGAATTAGAGCAAGGTGGATTTATGAGAGGGAGACCTCTTAATGAGCTCTGGGATGGAAACCTTAGCTAGGGTCCTATCCAAATGTTGAAGAATGTCATACTCTACCAGGGGAGTTTGGGAGTAGACCCCTTCCTTAGGCTGGGATTGACTTTGGGATGGGGGGGATGATACAATTGCAGAGAGTGATGTTGAGGGTAGCTTCCTTTGGGATTCTCAGTTCCAAAGGTTTCAGGCGAATAAGTTGCAAGGGAGGGGACCCGAATATGAATGATAGGGAAGCTAATTCTTCAACAGGAGCAATAGGAATGGGAGGAAAGGCCAGGTTAGGTTGTGGAGGATTCAACAAAAAACCAGAGGGCATTCTTGCCCAGTCATGATGTTCTTAGGGGTGGCTGACTCTTGGAATGGAGACCATGGAGGCATTATCAACATGAGAGTGCCTTGATGGGGCATTGATGATTGAATGGGAGGAGTGATTAATGTCCAAGGCTGGGATCCCTGTGTGAATGTGTTGACATCAGCCCATGGCTCCTCAACCTCTACTTCAAATCGTTCATGCCATTTGGGAAAACCTTCAATGTCCCACATCTGGGCTCTTTTAAGAACATGCGGCTCTAACCCTATGACGGTGTTCACTCTTTCATGTTTCTTGGAGCTCGACGGATCCTTGCTTGGCTGATCAGTAGGCAAGGGATTTTGAATAATGCCCAGATCCCTATTAGGCTTCTTGAGGTTGGCTATGGAAAGCTTAACATCAGCCCAGTTGATTCTACTTTCATCGTTCATGTCGTACACCTAATCCCTAAATTGGAAGCAATTGTAGATATCATGCTCGGGAGTGTGGTGGTATAGACAATACTTGGAAGTGTTAGCATTGGGTGAACCCAATCCTTTTGGGGAGGTAGCTGAATGGCTTGGGAAGATAGGTGAGTGAAGAAAATGTGTAATGGAGCGTATGAGGCTCTTCTAGGACCAGCTCAAGTGTAGCTTTAGGGTGGAGGAACATTAGAGTACAACCTCGAACATACATGACCTTGATGGGGATCGACCTGATTGGGTTGTGAAGGTTGGTAGTTATTGGGCCTGAAAGGCGGGCCAAAGGCATTAACTTGCTCATTCATGGTAACTCCTTCGGTGGTGGGAATGACTGGAGCCTTCCAGCCCCTAGTGCGGGTCTCAAAGAAGGGTGGTGTTGACATCTGAAATATCACTATATAGCAAGCACGCCATAATAGCCAGGGGAATAGTTAACCAACTATAGGAAGGCCGAAGGAAACCTGAAAGGAGGTCCGTTTGGACTATTGAAGCCCTAGGTCGCCTGATGGAGCATCAGGTACCCCATAAGTCGTCATCTCGAGATGCCAGAAAAGATTCTGCAACAGCTCGATTACGTTATACGGTAAGTCAAAATCAACAAACCCAACAAACTGGCATCGAATTGTTCCTACTGAACAAACCCCACAGCTCGTCCGACGAGGGTGACAATACACTTGGTGGTCCCCCACCTGATAAGAAAGCTTCCCGAGATGATGAAATGTCCCTCGTCTCTCAAAACAAGGTGCCGAAGGAAATATCAATAGAAAACCCAAGTAACTCGATCAGGGTACACATAATACTAGAAAGGCCCATAAGAGGCTAAAAAGCTACCCAATGGGGGCGAAAACACTTCGAGTGGTTGCCCACTCGATGAAGATGCTCCCCACAGCCATGGAGTAGGCTTGATAGCACAAATCACAGTCCTAAGGGCCGAATCAGAATGAAGCCTGAGTAATCTAATACAGGTTTGGCACGTGACAGAAACCACTCGGAACTACAAAATCGAAGCCTGGAGACTTCGAAGTTGACGTTCCGGAGATGCTGCATCAAACCCAAGGCAATGCTAGATGTCAAGCATCCGCCAGGACTAGTTTGAAGCCAACAAGGCAATGAAGATGCTAAAATTTACCAAAATACCCTTAGCGGCCAAAGTGAATCAGCCCTCGTTTTGATGAATCAGCGCGCCCCTTCTTGGTTCAATGAACTGGCATAGGACAACTTGAATCGACGTGCCTTCTTTCGCCTAGTGAATCAGTGCCAACATGAATCGGCCACCCCACTACAGAGCATTGAATCGGTGCATGTAAGACCCGCGAAGTTTGGATTCTTATCGGGCTTCAGAAATTTGAATTCTCATGAATTTAGTTAGTTTTTGTGGGATTTTTTGGTGATTTAATCATTGAAATAACCCATTTGTATAATGACAAATTGAATTATGGGGCATAAACATAATTTTGGTTCTTTTAATACCTTCTTGCAATGAAAAATTTTAAACCAGAAATAATAATAATCCTAATATCTACCCACGGTGATTAGAGAGAAATACCCATAATTATCCAATAAATATTCGAAAGAAAATCCGGGGCATTACACACACACATACACCACACCCTGGGACTGCCTAGGATTCGTACATATGCGCCCGTCAGTACGGCCATGTCCAGCTACCTGACACGGGGTAGATGCCACTACGTCTGTCAGTAACGTACACTTGTCTTAAACAAGGTACATACACTCAGGTGGTCTCGCCTCTGCACAAGGAGCGTCGTACACACTAGGCAGTCTAGCCCGGTCCAACCACGATCAGCCACTAGGATCTCCCGCTGTCTACCGAAATCTTGCAGAACTCTAACATCTGCAGACTCGCGAGAATCTACCACAAAACACTGCCAGTCGTGGGCTCGCAAAAATCTCGAGAAAGGCATGCACACGCATGCAACCGTATCACACCACTAGGCTGTAAGGAAAACTACCCTTGATCTAAAGACAGAAACTAGTGGACACCGGTCACTAAACCCACACAGGGACTACCCACCACGATCATAGAACTCACATGGATATGTCCCTCCGCGGTCACTGGACTCACACGGTAAATAACTCACCATGAGCACGCAAGTCACATGGAGACTATGCTACATTTACATAGCCAAACCTGTAGTAGGGAAACTCATGAACCCTCGTGGTACGTAAAACCATTCTCGGGTGATCGCCGCCCTCACGAGGACGAAATGGCCCAATTTCAATGGATTTTTATGTGTAAAACATTAATTTATATTTTGGGAATGAAAACCTATTCACGAGGGTCAACCGGGCCGAACAGGTCCCAATCACACTGGTCGGTCAACCAACAGTGGGACAAGTCGGTCGACCAACACCCTGGTCAGTCCACCAACTGGGTGGTTCAATCGACCAATCGGTCCCCAGCGGTCAATTGAAATCGCCCAGTGGCGACTGGCCCGGACATGTGCCCAATCGGTCGACCAAACCACGGAATCGGTTGACCGATTCTGGCACGTTCGTGATGGGAACCCCTCTGCGAGGTCCCGTTCCACGCCCAACACACTCCATTGGGAGCGAGAAACATGGGGAAACACTCCTCGGCCTCTAACACATCCATTCACGCCAAATGTATTAGAAATCGTTGTCTGAATCGACAAAATCGTCACTCATCCCAAAATATGTATTTCAACCCAAACATGAAGGAAACCCGCTCTTCCTCGCCCGAATTAACATGAAATCATGGGGGAATAACGCAAGGAGGGTAAGAATCCATCCGCTTACCTTTTCCGAGGAAATCACGCGAGTTCGGGGTCGATCCACGCCGAAATCACTCGTCCCATGGGTGGTTCTTCACGAAATCTCGAAAATCCACCACCTCGACGTCGCCTCCCGTTCCACACCCCGATCCTCGTCGCTCATCGCCCACGTCGTCCTCCACCTCGCCGCAAGTCTCCCCCGTCGACCGCGGGAGAAGAAGAGAGAGAGAGAGAATGAGAGTGAGGGAGAGAGAGTCATGAGAGTGAGAGGGGAGAAATGAGAGGGGGTGAGGGCGGTTTGAAAGAAAATTTTATTTATTATTATTTTTCTCTTTTTTTTAATTAGAAAATCTAATAACGAAAAATTAAAAATGGACATTAGCTAGGCTAAACGACCATGGATCGGCATGCATGTGGTGTTAGAGCGTTCCTAGCATGGAGATGGTCCCATCCCCCTACCTCGTTTGCCCCGAATCGGCCGTTCCGGCCACATGCACGTGAAGTGGAGGCCACGCCCCTCTCGCCCCGTCCCATCCAACCATCCCACGAACTGCGGAATGGAGGGTGTCAATGCGATCCCCTCGCCGCGCTAGTTCCAATAGTGTCCCTGTTGACACTCAAAATATGATGACCGGCGATCAAGCCGCAAAGGCAAATGACGTGGCTTACGGGAGCACGGGAGCTGAAGAAAAGTAGACCGCTGAAGCCTCTCAAGCTGCCAGAGCTTCGAGCCACCTGCAATGAGTGTCGGGGACTTCACCTCAGGAAGGTCAACATGACTCCACCACCAATCGGTAGTGCGAGCAAGCCTGCCCAATGATCCGGTGTCGACTCTGTCACGCCGCTACCCTACGTCGCCGCCTGACTAAGGACGGTGGTCTACTTGGTGGCCTCTCGCCCCAATGAAGACTCTCCTAAGGAAGAAGAGCGCCATTGGTCCTTCAATGGGAAGCTGGAGGCTCCGACAGCAGAAGGACCCGGTCACCCGACCTGGGTTCGGCATCTTACGAAGGTGGGTCCGTCAAAGGCCAAATGACCACCGGTCGAGGCAGAACATCATCCCACATGGGAGCTATGAGCACGAGTCAGACCGAGCCAGAAGTACAAATCATGACGTCAAAGGCCGTGTCAGCAAGGAAACTTGCATGCTCAAACTAAACACATACGGAGTCCGGACTGAAGCCGTACGACAAATCGAGAGCTTCGTCAACACCCTGCCAAGGTCTTTTAGGAGTCGTGGCATGAAGAATCATGAACGGTGACTTCCAGAATCATTCCTGGACTCATCGGATGACATTCAGCGAGTGAATGAAGTGGAAACGGCGCCACGGTCCGTCGACACGCCCTTGAAATGGCGCCCCCTTTTCGGCACGCAGAAAGGCCAAGAGGGGGAAATTTCATTATTAGCGCGATGGACTCTCATGGGAGAGGGCCTGGCCCTTCCCCTCCCATCCCCCTCTCTCCCGTGGTTCCTACAGTCGTGGAGACTTCTCATTCCCTCCCTGCTAGTGTTGATTCCTCCCCGCAGGCCCCTCCACTTGCGGCTGTTGTTTCTCTTCTTTGCCATGATGATGCTAAAGCCTCGCCGGTCCCTCCTCTTGCGGCCGCCGCCTCTGCCCCTATTCTTCTTGCATGGCAGCATGGTGTTGGGTCCTCTTTTGTGCATATCATCAAAGGAGCAATGGCCCCTCCTTCTATTCCAGTTTCTATCCACTCCCCAGCGCACACGGACTTGGGGGACCCTACGGTCTTCTTTTCTTTGGATGAAATTGTTGCTTCGTGTAAGCCTTTGGAGCATTCAATTGTTGCATGTACTCTACAAGGCAGGGCTTCATTTTCTAACATCCGAGTGCACCTTACTCAGCAGTTCCAGTTCCGTATGGACTTTGCTATCAGCGCTCTGGATAATCGTCACATTCTCCTCTGGTTTCTTTGCAGAGATGAAAGGGGGCAGATCTATTCAACCCCCCTTCTAGATCAGCCTCTTTTCACCCAACACATGGTATCACAGCTAGGCTCTCCTTTATGTGGTCTAACATCTCAGAGAGACTAGATGCAATGGAGGTTAAAAGCTATATGGCTGAAGGACACTCAGTGAACCGTCCCCCGTTCTTTGATGGTACTAACTATGCATATTGGAAAGCTCGCATGCAGGTCTTCCTGAGAGCCCAAGATCATGAGATCTAGAAGGTGGTGAGCTGTGGAGCATATGAACTACCAGCTAATGAGGACACATGGACTAGAGAGCAGATACGAAAGTCCAACCTCAATTTGCAAGCTATGAACGTCATGCAATGTTCTCTCCATCCGACGGAATTCTCTAAAGTCTCCTCATGCGCCACTGCTAAGGAGATGTGGAAAAGGCTAGAGGTAATTTATGAAGGTACCTCTGAGGTAAGGGAGACCAAAGCAAATATGTTAATATCTGATTATGAAATGTTTAAAATGAAAACAATTGAATCAATTTTAGAGATGTATGCCAGACTGACCCGATTGTGATGCGGGACGGACACGCGACCTAGGACTCTAGCTCGCGGGCATCCCTAGCGAGGGATGTGTGGGACCGTGCACGGTTGAGAAACTGACAATGAGTCTCGGGTATCGGCTCTTCCGTGCTTATACTCGGAGTGAGTCACGGGACGAGTCTCTCTCTCCCTCTCGCAGCAGTGATAAAATATATGAGCTAGATTCATGCAGCGGCATATAAAATGTGTGCGAGTAAAGCAAATACCTACGAGGAGGGTGACGAGTTTACCTCCACGCTTCGGATGTGGGAACGATGATCCCGGCCAGTTACGGTAACTCCCGGTTAAAATAATTTTACAATAGTTACAAAAGATAATTTCTTTGCCCACTCCACGCAGGAAGGTAAAGGGCTATAGTGGGGCCTGGGAGGACCGACCCTGGGTTGACGGGCAACACTTTGATCCGCTCCGTCGGTGCCGTCTGGAGGATGCTTGCTGCTGGTTGTGGGGCCCACGTGCTGCTCAGTGGGGGCCGAGTGGGCCCGGAGTGGTACCGCTGTGACGGTGGCTCCTAGAGAGGCTTCTCCTGGGAAGGCGACACGCTAGTTCGCCTCGTGGAAGGCGAGGCGGTGGCCGGGTGGTCGTTGCGATTTGTTGTCCACGAGCTGGATCTTGCTGTTTTACCGCGCGCGACCTAGCGAGATCGGCTGATTTTTTTTGTGGAGGTTGGGGCGACCGTGGATGCCCCACCCTCCAAATTTGGGCTCAATATTAGCTCCTGATGGAGAGCTAAAATTCGAGCTTTGATGCTTTGTCCTGAGATGGACAGAACTTCGACGATGGCGGCGGCAGCGCGACGGTGGTGTGATGGCGACGGCGGTAGAGAATGAAACCAGAGGATTGAGAGGGGAGATAGAATGGGTCTCACACCATAGAAGATCAGAGGAAGAGGGAGAACAATAGGGGGGAGGGGGAGAGGAAGGAGAAGGTGCCCTTGGGCAATGCTCTTGACAATTTCACAAAATTTTCTTCATTAATTCTTATAAGACACTATACATGGGTTCATGGACTCCTTAGTTTCTCTTATGGTGACAAATGCAAGGAAAGATTCACACCCTTTCCTTATTAGCTTACTAGCTCGGAGAGCTGAAATCAGAGGTGACTCGCTTCGACTCTTAGGGCTAGTGTAGACAAGTTTTGGGAACTCCTTGAAAGTAACCTTGCCATCACGGCAATCAATCGTTGTCTGATACTTGGATAGCCAATCGACTCCTAGGATAACATCATATCCTTTCATGTCTATGCATATTAAGTCTACTGGTAGATTTCTCCCTTTTACCATAAGTTCACAATTTACATAATGATGTGTGATTTCGGATTCATTCCCGAGAGGGGTTGAAATTATCAGATCTATCCACTCCGGCTCCATAGGTAGTGGATCAGCAAACTTCTTTGAAATAAAAGAATGCGATGCACCAGTATCAAACAAGACATGAGCAGACTTGGAATAGATTTCTCGTGTACCTTCAACCAGTCCACCTTCATCTTGTTCCACCTCTTGGAGAGCTTGGAGGCGTGTATTCTTCTTCACCAGATGCTTTTCATTTCTGGCTTGATCATTGAGTAGTGGACAGTCGGGGATCCGATGATCATGGCTCCCACAATGGAGACAAGCTTCGAGTCTTCTCCAACATTCTTCGGCTCGATGGCTAGCCTTGTCGCAATGTTTGCACACCTCTTTGGAAGGTGTGGTAGTAATAGAGAAAGGGTTGTTATTCTTCTTCTTGAGTTTCTTCTCCTGGGAGGACTCTCCTCCATTATTAAGTCTCTTCTTGTTGAAGGTGGGCTTGAACGTACCAGAACTGGTGACTTGCTCCTTCTTATCCCTCCCACGGATCTTGTCTGACAATTCCGTGGCATCTTCCAACAACTGGGCTCGCCTTACTATCTTCGAGTACACTTGTATGTCCATCGGTGCCAGCTGCATAATAGATTGGGGTCGAAGCCCATTAAGGAACCTCCTGGCTTTCATCCTCTCGGTACTTACTAAGTGTTTAGCGTACCGTGCCAGTCTAGAGAATTGAGCCTCGTACTCGGCCACCGATAATGAATGTTGTTTAGGTGTGGTGAATTCGGTGGCCTTCTTCTCTTGTATTCAGTCAGAAAAATACTTGTTATTGAAATATTCCTTGAATTCTGTGCAAGTGACTTGATCTTGATCTCTAGTAGCTTCTACGGACTCCCACCAGAGACGAGCATCCCTTTCTAACTAGAATGTAGCAAGTAGAACCTTCTCTTGGTCCGCGCACTGCATGACACGGAAAATCTATTCAATCTCCCTTATCTAATGCTCGGCGTCATCAGGGTCGGTCGAGCCTATGAACTTGGGAGGGTTCATATTGTGGAAACTTTGGTTGAGATTTCCTGCTCCACGATAAGCTCCTCCTTGCGCTACTTGTTGTAACGGCTGAGTGAGACCTTGAACGGTCCTTTGCATGTCGTGCCACTGAGTACATGCGACGGCCATGTTCCTACAAGATTTTAATAGGTATATTAGTATATAGTATCTAACAGTTGAACTTCCTAGATTATCTTAGCCCATGGTTCTACCCAATCTCACTGTTTATAGGTATAACCTATCCTTGGAGAATTAATCTATAATTCTGACAGAAATAAAATTACATTTTGTAACAATTATAACAACTACAGAGTCCAGTCCACAAGTACAGTCAAAGAAAGGAAACATACACTGCCTTGGGACATCTCTCGGCAACCTAGCGAGCTAGCAACTAATGAACCTCTGACTGGAACGCTCTACATTGAGGAGAACGCCGCACTTGAAAAGTAGGGGGTGAGCCTCATCTCATTAGCTTAGTAGGGGTCCCGCGAGTCCCCACCACAACAAAAGAAGTAAATAGGAATGGCGTACAAGCAACAAGTAAAGAGCAACAACGGCAGTAACAGAATATAACACTGGTACAACATAACGACGGTGACCGAAACTAGAAGACAGTAAATGGAGGGAACACACAAGCCCTCCATGCTACCCCGACTCCCATTGTCGGACAGTCAGTCCTAGCCGATAGAACCACAGATAAGGCCACACAGCCACATGTTGGACCGACACCCTCGGGAGAATCTCTCGATCCTGAACTAGAACCAACGAAAGAACCATGCCCAACACACAGGGCAACACCAACCTGTCTACTAGAAGGGCCACGATAGTCTAGTCGGTACCTCCACCTTCACGACATAGGGTCTGTCACTCAAGACAACACAACATGGCCAGATGTGTCCATTGACATCCCAATGCCTTATATGCACGCACACTACTCATACCCGATCTCGGGAGGAGAAGAGGAGACACACACACATACCACACCCTCAGACTGGCTAGGATCCACACCTCTGCGCCCAACAGTACGGCTATGTCCAGCTACCTGACACGGGGTACGCGTCACTACGACCGTCAGCAACATATTCTTATCCTAACCAAGGTACACATACGCTCAGGCGGTCTCGCCTCCACAGGAGTGTCGTACAAATGGGTGATCTGGCCCGGTCCAGTCATGACAAGCCCTCAAAGCAGAGAAACAACAAGGCTCAAACCTCCGCGCTCTCGTGGGAAACACCCTCTGCGATCTTGCGAAAAAACAACCATCCGCGCTCACACGGGAAACTCGAGAACACACGTACACGCATGCCTGAACCATTGGAGACCTCGGAACCACACCACCGGTCCGTAGAAGACCAACCAAGGCAGATGATGAAAACACTAGAACCACGGTCCACGACTCCTACCAGGATCTCTATCCGTGATCACAGCCCTCACGTTGGAAACACCCTCCCCAGTCATGGGACTCTCACGGGGACAATTTAGACAAGTAGCCCAACACAAGAAGACTGTCCACACACCACCAGCAGACAAGGATGGCCTACATCAATACCCTGGTACCAACAGAGCACACAGAACCACGCAGACACCCAATCCGCAAGGCCACCCCTCCTACAGACATTTCGAAACACAAAATCATGGAATGCCACACCCCCAGGCTAAAGGGGACTGGGAGGCCAAGGTGCTGGCCGCCCAGAAGGCTGGGTAGCCAATCCCCTGGCCGCCCACCCTTGGGCACACACAGGCCTGGGCGGCCATCTCCCTGGCCACCCAGAGCCCAAACTCACAAGGGACTAGACGGCCATCCCGATGGCCGCCCAGAGGGCTGGGTGGCCGCACCTCGCAGTCAAGCTCGTGACAAGCGAGTGACACAACAGTACCGCACCGAGTGACTAATCAGAGTAACGCTCGTTAGCGTCAGTCCAAGCCTCTGACCATGTGTGCACACACTGACCCATCGTCTTGAGCCAGCCCTCTAGCTAGTTTTCCCTCCCAGTAGGACGCCACTGACTATGCGAGAGGGCCCACAGAAACTAGCTTACAAATCGTACAGCGGAAATACCCTGCCACCTCTCCCAGGTGGCCCGACACAGACGTCGTCGGGCTATGACTAGTGGTTCCATCACAGGGAAAGAGAAAGCTGCTCTTTTGGGATGTAAAATAATGTCACAATGTATAAAATACTTTAAACATGGCGTATATGGAGCATGAAATGCATTAGAAACTACATAAACATGCTTTTGAAATCTTCAGGTATATAACGGATCAAGACCACACTATTACATACCATAATGGACCAATACAGGACCGCTATGCTCAACAGAACACATAAGAATCCATAGTCAAATGGAACTATAATGCACCAGGGCAGGCGCGCTATAGGACTATAATGCACGGGAGCAGGGGCGTTAAAGTCAACAGGCACACAACACACTGATAAGGGATATAACGTACCATGGGTAGGGCGTCATAGGAACATAACGCACCTCCCATGAGCCGTTATGCCCACCAGAACAATTAGAATCCACAGGTAAACATAAGATATAACACACCTAACCAGGGGCGTTATCTGAAGGTAACGCATAGGGATAGGGGCGTTAAAGGTGACAGACCTTTAACTCAACAGATAGGGGCTATAACGCACCAGGGCAGGCGCGTTAAAGCCACCCGAACATGAAAATCCACAGAAAACTCCTCAGTTCATGGATGATATAATGCACCTCTAGGGGTGCGTCAAATGACTATAACGCACCGGGGGTGGCGCGTTATGTCACCTGGGTTTCGTGACTCCGGAGGTCGGAATCGAAACCCCCTCCCGACCGATCGAAATCGACAGGGGACACGGGAAAACATTAAACCAAACCATCCTGCTATACCATACTGATATTCCAAGCCTACGCATGCCACTAGAATTAAAATACGATACCCATGGAGATAATTTCAGGCATTAGAGATAATTTCAGGCATTAAAAGATTTACAATGAACTAAACAGGAACATGCACGAAAAATGAGGTAAAGGGCATCGGACCACAGTGCAAGTGGTACTGGTGGTGTCCTAACGAGGTAAGGAATTCATCCGCTTACCTGGATGACGCCATAATTATATTTTATTTTCTCAATTTTATGTCAATAATACACATTTATTCTTATGTTAGTCTTTATAATTAGGGTATTACAACATTGGCTATTTTTTGTGGCTTATTTACTGTAAGTTCACTTTTAATATAACTTATGTAGCTATTTTGTTTTGCCTAATTGTACTCGTCTTGTAACTAGAGTATTCAATGAAATAGTTTTTAGTAACCCAACAGTTTGTTTGAAAATAATCTTATGGTGAAAGGAATTTGTAGAAGAAAAGAAAAAATTTTAGGAAAACGAAGAGGTTAAAAGCGTAGAGAAGGTTTCTTCAATTCTACATCTGTAAAACACGTTCCGGGATTCTCAAAATTGATCCGAAACACATGGATCCGAACCTGAAAAATATATGAAAAATAGCTCTGTGCATAATAAAACCATTTCCTCCAAGAAAATAAACTTGGGACCTGAGAAAAAAGATTCGAAGGGTCCGGGATAATACAATATTGGGTACCCGGCAGCGGATCTGCCTCCTCTTAATCAGCAGCCTGTTGCAAAGACTGGGGATTGGGTGCGGATACACCGGTGGTAGGATAGTTCCAATGGAACAAACGTCCGCTCCGCAGGGCAAGGTTCTGAGCCGGTACAATATCAGATGGGCTCATGGTGAGTGTCTTGATGGGCCTGACGGGGTGGATGATAGGTGTTGGGGTAGGTGTAGTGGTGGCAACAGGGATAGTGGGTATAGTGGCGTGGGTAATGGGGCCTTCTGGGAGGATGGCCAACGGAGGTTTGGAAGGCGGTGTGGGAATGATAGGCAGAGTGTGCACTTGCGGGGGAGCAAGGACGGATGGCATAATGGGCGAAGCAGGTGGTAAGATGAGGGGTTTGTAGGGAATAGCATGCGTGGACGGTGGAGTGGTGGTGACCTGATGGTTTGGCAGGAGGATGATAGGTGTAGAGGGCGAAGGAGGGTTGCGGTAGGTATGGTGGAGGGCCATGAGCCTTTGGACAGAAGATTCATCATCATAAGACCACCCGACATTGGGGGCTTGGCGTTGAACAAGGTTGACCTGAGTCGGTGCCTTTGGCTGAGGTTGTGGAGTGAGCGGATGGTTCAGCATGGGATTCTGGTGGATCACCAGATCCTACACGGGCTACTGCTGTTGTGGCTATGGCTGCGACTGCGACTACGGTACTTGCTGTTGCACTTGCTACCTCGACACCTGCCTTCTCTTCTCTTCAATCTCCGTAATGACCTTGTGCATCTCGGCCCAATCGGTGCGCTGCCCCTCATGTAGATCGTACACAAAATCTCGAAACTGAGAACAATTCTCTATGGTATGCCTGGGCTGCCGGTGGAATATGCAATATCGGGACTGATCAATGGCCGAGTTCCAATTAGGCCGTTCTGGAGGAAGTTGCAGAGCACCAATGGACATGAGGGCTGAGAAAATGTCCGGGAGGGTCTCGGGCAAAGGAGGATATTGGGCCCTCTTTAGAGCCAGGCACTTGGTTGCAGCCGTTGGGAGGTGGAACATTGTGGTATTATGGAGGTTGTTATGGCTGTTGGGGAGCGGGAAAGGAAGGTTGGGTGTTTTGTAGAGCGGGAAAAGTTGGTTGAGGATTTTATGCAGCGAGGAACTACAGGTTACGAGGAGTTTGTTGGAAGCGGTGTGGAGCGGGTTGGTTAGGGAAGGGGAAAGCAACGGCTTGCACTTGCTCATTGTTCTGGACTCTTTTAGTGATGGGTCCCTGAGATTTTCTATTATATTTGGGCTTCTGAGTCTCGAAAAGGGAATGAATGGGAGAGTCCTTAAATTGGGTTTGGATGAACCTAACCCGGCTATGTAACTGGGGCATATTGGAGATATCATTCATGGCCAAAATGTTGCAGAAGGTAGGTGTGGCATTAGAGATGAGCAACCAATGACCGACCTATGGCCCCGTGGTTATCCCGGACATCCCGTGGAGATCGTGATCGTGGTTTTGGGTGTCCGGAGGTATCGATTTACCTCGATTAATATGCCTGTAGGTTTTAAGGGTCCGGGTGATCCTCTCGTGTTTCTAGCTTTCGTGTTACGCTTGATCGAGTCATCACAGGTTGACGTAAGTATGGAGGGCCATTCCCGCATGTCGTTGGCTTTTTCAAAAAGTGATTTCCGTGTGGGCCATGCATATGGCCTATGGACTGTGAGTCCAACTACCCAGCCTAGGACTGAAAAGTTTCTTAGCTTCTCTTTGGAAGGGATTATGGTTGGTGGTCGTGAGTCACCTTGTAAATTGTTGTACCGTGGTTTCTGACCCTAGGATAGGGTAGATTGATGGCATGGGGTCATCCTGTATGACGGTCTTGCCGAGTTGCGTGACTCAAGATCGTTGGGTTCATTATGTCTAGATGACTGTCCCGAGTTTGGTGGCCATGAGCCACTCGGTACTCCTTGTTACTCGCAATAGGTGCATGCGTGGCTTTCGGAGTTCACCTTAGTGACCCATCCACTAGTCGTAGCTTTCCTGCTCACGCGTGTGCAGACCCACTTGGGAGTGGTGGAGATCGTGACCCAAAGAGATGGTTTTTAGGTTGGTTACCGTAGGGCCCCTTATCTTTACAGCCTGCGTCTGGGCTGGGGGGAAAATCAGCTAGAGGGCCAGACCTAGAGCACATGGTCTGTGTGTGCACACGTGGTTGGGGGCATCAGACCCGCGTTGATGAGTGTGACCCCAACTAGTCCTTGTTTGTGGTACTTGTGCATGTCTCAGTCTCCGCCTGGGGCATGTAGGGAGACATTGTGGCACAGTATAAGACGTCAGTGGATGCTTTTGGCCTTACTTTTGGTGGACAGGTACTCCCTTCATGTGATGTGAGATTCTCGTGACTCGAGCTTCTGCTTCTCGTCTGCGAGATGTGGTTTGGCATGCAATTTCTAGGAGTTTTCCCGATGTAGAGGTCTAGGGTTTCTGGTAAGTATTACTGAGGGTTTTCCCTAGACAATGTAGGGTTCATGACTGTGAGGTCATGACCGCTTTTCTGGACCGCGTGGTCTCAGAGTGGGTCTTTGTCTGTGAGGACAGGCCTCCACGACAGAGGTGTCGTGATGATTCCCCTGGCAGCGTAGCCAGGGTAGTTCGTGGTTCGGTTGTTCCCCAATTGTAGGATCGGGGTGTGTTTTCCAGTATAGTAGGAGTAGCTGTACAGCCAAGGTTGCATCGACCACCGTGTTTTTTGTTACGACTGTCCCTTCAGCTATTGTCATTGCCATTCTTGCTCCTGCTATTGTTGCTGCTTTCCGCTACCGCTGTTGTTTTACGGTTGGGGTTCCGCGGGACCCCTACTGAGCCAGTGAGATGAGACTCACCCTCTGCTTTTCATGTGTAGCGATTCTTCCTCGAGGTTCGAGGGTGCTGCGCAAAGGTTCGTAGTTGCCAGCTCACCGGGCCTAGTGTTCACTCGGCATTGGGTACATTCTTGTACTATAGACTGTACTTTATTTGGACTGGACTCTATAGTTAGGTTTACCTTATGGAAATGGTATGATTTTATCTTTTGGAATATGTGATGGTTTGACCTTTAAGTGCCTTGCAAATATTTTACCTCACAACACTTCCGTCCATCTGCGGTGACGTCCCTGTACATGATACGGGATCGCCGGAAGGGGGCGCCACATGGCTGGTTTCCGACCGTTCAATGTGAGTCGGTCTGGGTCAGAGCGGTCCCGCGATAGACCGCTCTGGGACTCGAGGGGCCAGTGGTCAGCCGTTCAGTCCCATTGGGCGGCTGGTTCCCAGCCGTTCTGTTTTTCCCCGGTGTTGAGCGGCCAGGTCTTGACCGCTTAGCATGGTTGACCTTGGGTCAACAGTTCGTGGCGGTTCATGGGGCAGTTTGCCCCTAACCGTTCCGTGTTTTGAACGGTTTGGTCAAAACCATTCTGACTGAGTACTATAGTAGGTCGGTTCGTTTGGGCGGCCTATACCAGATCGTTCAATCCCATTGAATGGCCTTATGGTGGACCGTCATGTTCCTCCTGGGCGGCCCTGTGTGGACCGTTCAGTACTTCTGAGCGGCCTTGTGTAGACTGTTCAGCTTCCCCTTGAGTAGCCAATCCTGGACCGTTCAGGCTTGGGCGGTCCTCCCTTGACCGTCCATCCCCCGTTAGTGTTTTCGCATCCGTTCCCTTGAGCAGACTGCCCTGAGCCGTTCATCTCCTTGAGCGACTACGAGCAATCCGCTCATCCCCTCTGGGTTTGGGGCTTGTGCGGTTGCACTATAGACCACACATGGTTGTGCAGCCCGGTAGGGTCCGCCCATCCCCCCTTTGAGCGGGCTGTCCCTGACCGCGCATGCCCTTGTGCGGTCATCTAGGAGCCGCTCATCCCTGCGTGATGTCGGTTTACTTTTGTGGTTTGTTCCGTGACCGTTTGAGTGTCGTGTTGGACTCCGGTCGACCCGGTCATGACCCAGTGGTCGACTTTCGATCTCGTGAGTGTCCCGGACACCCCGGCAGTTTCGTGACCGTGTTTTGAGGTGTCCGTGGGTTCCGTGTTACTGTGGTTTCAGGCCTAGGGATTAGGCTAGATTGACGGTGTTATACCGTCGTGTTCAATGGTCTTGACCCCGAGTCTCGTGACTCAAGGACCATTGGGTTAATAGGTCTAGTGGGCTGTCCAGAGTTTAGTGGTCTCGAGCCATCGGTTACTTCGTGTTGCTCGCGATGGGTGCGTGCGTATTTTTCTGTGTTCACGTCAGTGACCCTCCACTAGTCGCAGCCTTCTTACGGCACGCGCGTGTTGACCCACCCGGGAGTGGTGAAGCGGCATACCCGAGTTAGACGGTGAGTAGGCTGGTTACCGTAGGGCCCCTGCGTACCGCCGAGTCCGGGCCGGTGGGGGAAATACCAACTAGAGGACAGGGCCTAAAGCGTATGGTCTGAGTGTGCACACGAGACTGAGAGTTCGGACCCGCGCTGACGAGCACGACCTCAGCTAGTCCTTATTTTGTGGTACTTCTGGTTACTGTGTGCGTCTGAGTCTCGCACCCGGGGCGTTGTAGCTAGACACTTGTGACGCGGTGTAAGACGTCAGGGGACGCATCCGGTCGTGTGCATGTAGTGTGTGTATCTGTGTGTGTGCGTGTCATGTTTGGTTCTGGTCAACCTGGTGAGACAAGGGGTTGACAGGTGACCTTGTGTGCATCTCGACGACTTTGTCCAATTCGACATCGTGTTTCTAGATGCCTCAAGGTATCGTCTTACCTCGATTTATGTATCCAGGTGTGCTGAGGGTTCTCGGTGTTCCCTCAGGTCTCTGTGAGTCGTTTCATCGAAGTGTCATTTTTCCTGGCTTTAGGTTAGACCGATTGGTGGTTATTCCGCTGTGAGCAATGATCTTGGCCTAGAGTCTGGTGACTCGAGGATCGTTGTGCTAGTAGGTCTAGTTGCCTTTTCCTGAGTCTGTTGGCAGTGGTTCTGCTGCCATTGGTGCTTTGCAGTACGGGTGACAGTGCATGATTAGCCTGTCTATACTTCAGCACTTGTGCTTTGGAGTCCATGTTTCGTGAGCCTCCACTAGTCGTAGCCTTATGGCACGCATTGGCGTGACGGCTCTTGTAGCGGGGCACTTTCCTAGTTTACGGTTCTTAGGCTAGTTCCATGGGCCCCTCGTCAACCGTAGCGTCCTTCTGAGGGGGAATGCTAGCTAGAGGCCTAGCTTAGACGATACCCAGTATGTACACACGTGGTGAAGGGCTTTGGACTTGCGCCGTTAGACGTGACCCATGACTAGTCGCTTGTATTATGGTACTATTCCAGTTCTGACAGTGTCTTGATCTCGACCTAGTCCTTGCGGTAGGAGACATGGACAAGACGCTAGTAGGCATAGCATAAGACATTAGTGGACGCAACTGGCTATTCTTCTGGTGGTGAGGCACTCCAGTCACGTGGCACGTGACTCTCTGTGGTTCTCTTCGTGTTTTCTATGCGTCATGACCTTCCGGGTCAGCCCTCTAGCGGCTACACTCGAGGTCTGCATCCTGTCGTATGCATGGCATTCTGGTCATGTATGGGGCAGTGTGCACAATGTTCTAGTCGTATTGCCCGTCATCTATCTAGGTTTTTCCTAGGCTTTGTTGTTGTCCTCGCAGGTCTTCATTTGGAGCCTGGCGTCTTGTCGGTAGTTCGGTAAGCTTCTGACTTTCCCTAGTTCAGAGTTTACCCTTGTGTCTTTGTTTGGTGTAGTGTCTGCTTGGAGTAGTTTCGGGGGCCAAGGTTAGTTTGGTAGTCGTGCTCGTCTGGTACGACTTCTTCCCTTTTCTTTTAGCTCCCCTAGCTTTTAGCTAGTTCCCTACTCCTGCCACCCTTTCTTTACAGCTTTTGTAGTTTAGCTTTCCTACTTTACTGCTGCCTGCTGTTGACTTCTTGTTTACTTGCTGTTTTGGCATGTTACTGCGTATTTTCTAGTGGGCATCCACATGACCCCTACTGAGCCAGTGACACAAGACTCACCCCTGCTTTTCAGGTGGTCGCCGTCATTTTACTTCCGCGGCTTTTGGAGTTAGCATGCTCGTAGTGGCCAGCTGGTACCTTGTCGGGCTTCCCCTGACTTTCTGGTACGCCTTTACTTTTTTGTCAACTGTACTTGGCACTTGTTGTCTTTCCTTTGGACTTGACTCTGGTGATATAATTGTCCCTTTCCCCTCCCATTTACCTCCTCTTCCCTCCTCCCATCTTCAACCTGCACCTTCAGATCGTAGGCAGCAGAGAATCGTTCGTTTGAAGAGGCGACTGCGACTTCATCCCGGCGTTTCTGAAGCCTAAAGAGGTACCGGTGGAAGCGTCTCCGAGTCATCTTCGTAACGGTGGTAGTATCATCCTCATCCGAGCTCCGAGCTAGCCGTGAGAGTCATTCTTCTCCGACTGCGCAGAAGAGGTCTGGCCTACAACCTGAGGTTGTTTGCAGAAGCTGCCACAACTGGCCACCTAACTATATAGAAGTGAGGCTTGGCCAGGCCTTTGACAGCGAGTCTTCTTCCCTCTCCAAGAAGCGGTACTCCATTTGGCATCCAAAGTGGCAACTTCTTAATTTTCTCCCCAAGGTGTGCTGTTCTATCCCCTCTTGGACTGAATAGACACCCTGTCACTATTTGAGCTTCTCTGGTCTACTCCGACATCAGCTGGCATTCCCGTAGATCACATTTCGAAGGAGACGTGACAACGATTCCATCGATTCCAGCCACACTCAATTCTGAGTCTGGGAGTGTTCGTGGCGGCCTCGACTTCCTGCTACTGTGGCTCTATAGCAATCAGAACCAGGAAGCAGAGACCCTGTTCGTGGCTCTTCCCCGACCGGCACCGACAACCTGAGAATTCCAAAAAATTCATTCAAGACCCTGATCCAATTACAAGGAGTTAGCCACTGGTTTTGTCAAAAATTGAGTACGGGAGTGGTCACAGTGGCGCCGAAATCGCCTGCCTATCCCCTGTTCCAAAAAGAGGATAGAACTGACCCCGCCGTTCGTTGAAACTCCTCGCTCTATTCTTTCCCTCCCCGCTTGGCCGGCGGAAGGCCCCTCCCTGCGTGGAGGTAGTTTTGGGTGTAAGTAATTTAACCCCCATCCCAAGATCCCCCTCTTGCGAGAGGTGTAGTGTTGTAATAACTTGAATAGGTCGAAGCGACACCGGCGCGGCGAGCGGGTGCATACCCACGCCTCCCCACTCGCCCTCGTCTCCGGCCAGGATCGGTGAATTCATGCCGATCAGGTGAGCTCCTGAACACTTCTCAGTGTTGTAATAACTTGAGTATTGCATTTGATTGCTCTGTCGGCGGTGAGAGAGCGTCTGATCCCGACTTCGATGATATTTGCTTGACTACCGCGGGCGAGTTGCGAGAGAACCATTACATCCCACGCCCCCGGTGTGCTGGCCGCCAGTGAGAGTGGGCATCCCTGGATCCTTGGAGGTTCAATCCCAAGCTAGCCATCCCCTGGAGCTGCGAGGTCCCACC
The DNA here is from genome assembly GCA_024336825.1 of Amorphophallus titanum. Lineage (NCBI taxonomy): Eukaryota > Viridiplantae > Streptophyta > Magnoliopsida > Alismatales > Araceae > Amorphophallus > Amorphophallus titanum. The sequence continues at coordinate 517,226 of JANBPO010003380.1, forward strand.
CCGGACCCTCACCACCATCATTAGGTTACCTACGAGCATGAGTGTGCGCTTAGCGGGTGAGTCCACTTGAGTGATGCTATCGGTCCGTGAGTTACTTGCTTGTTAGGTCCGAGGGTCATTTGGTTGGTTCCAACTCATCCCTAGGTCATTTCACATCAAGTGGTATCAGAGCTATAGGGTGTGTCACATCAAAGTGGTATCAGAGCAAGTTCACAACTTGTCTCTATCAAGTTGGTCCTAGGGCGCATTTGCATTCATCACCCGGTGCACGGTTGCACCCATAGATCCTACCCTCATCCTAGGGGAGTTTCTTCCTAGTGCTAAGGATATCCATACCATAGTCGGTCCGTACCATATCCATCTGATACCTTTGACCAGTGGATCATAGCCCATTGTAAGAACAAGTGTGGGTGGGATGAGGCAATAGCCAAAGCCATCTCTATTTGCCTGTACGGGGTCATACTCTTCCCTACCGCCAACCATCTCTTAGATATACCCAACCTGAGCATCATTGGTGGGCTATGGTGCGGGTTATCCATTTCACAGGCCGTCATTTCCTACCTGTACGAGGGACTTAGCTCAGCAGCCTTAGGAGGTCCACTCTTTGGCTCCATGATCCTACTTGAGTGTTGGATGGGGGTAAGGCTGAATTTCACACCCAAGGAGGACATCTCCTCTGTTAGCCTCATCTCTAGGAGCCACCCACTCTTCTTTATTGGCGGCGCCTTCAGGCTCCCTCAGCAGGTGGAGTGCAGGACCGCAGACAAGAAGACTAGGGATGAGTGGCAACTCTACATCAACACTCTACCCCTGGACCGGTTCATGATGCACCCGTCTTTCCTTGTTGGCACTACCCTCAGACTTCTTAGGAGGCTTGGTCTTGACTTGAGGCTTGTGGGGAACACCACCTTGGCAATGTACAGCCCCCACAGGTGCTTTCTACAGGTTGAACTTCCTCGCACCACGATTCCAGCGCTACCCCATCTTCTTGCACTACAGACGAGGAGGCTCGGGACCGAGGAGGACGAGCAGGCTGTCAGGAGTGCTCTGATCATGTGGGAGATTAGCAGGATGTGTACTCTGCCAGTAGAGGTGGCGGAGGAGCGAGAGAGCTACCAAGCATACTTGAGGGAGTTGCAAGAGATTAGACCTCACGGGGATGCCCGATTGAGGATTGAATGATATTGCATGATGTGTAGATATCCATAGATTGCACTTGATGTACTTGATTTTGAATAAATGAATGAAACGCTTTGATTGGATGAGACATGAGTTTGGCCTTCCTTTTTTGTGCATTTGTGTGGGTTGCGGTAGCTCTTGGGAGGAGACGCAGCCTAATAAAAGATCGCCAGATGAATAAGATGGTCAAACACTGACCGCCAAAATGAGTAAAACGGCCTTCATTAGACTGCAAAATAGGAAGACGTGTGAAGCTTAGAGTGAAGGGCTCTCAGGTAGAAAGATGGCCTATCGAGGGACCGCCAGAAATTAAAATGGCCAGAGCAAAATCGCCAAAAGAATAAACGGTCGTTGGAAGACCACAGGACCGTAAGTGCCCAGAAGAGTCAATGGGTTCACGAGCAATGATCCAGGGACAGTAAAGCGACCTTATAGGGACCGTCAAAGAGGAAGCGACGGTCACGCTATGATCACTAAATGGGTGAAAATGGTCTTTTAATAGACTGTCACTATGTAAATGCCAGAGTCGCCCATGGACCTGTTTCTGCACACATGGTCAAACAATAAAACATGTTAGATCTATTTTAGGCTTAGCCCCTTTCCTAGGGCAAGCTTGAGACCAATCCTTGAATTTTGGTCAAGAGGTTAAGCCTTATCAAATAGGTAAAACGACAAACGAGATCCTGGCTCCTCAGATTTATGCCTGGGCCATTTAATCCGTGGGCCTGGGGCAGATCCTGGAACACCCCGCGTGGCGGTGGCCCTTTAATCCACTCCGTGGGGTCTTTCATCTTTGGGAGAGATTCGGGAGCACCCACCGTTCTAGGCCCTATAAAAATCCGGGGGCCCTTGGAAGTTTCTAGAACGTGCACCACTCCTAACAAGGATTGTCCCCGTTGGGAATCTTATCTTTGACCTTTACCTGTAACCTTTTCTATATTCTTATTTTAATTAACATTCAAAATGGTCGAGTGGGAGATAATATTAAGGGTTTTTTTAATTTACAACCTTCTCATGTAATGGAATTGGGTCCAAAAGTAGCCCAATAAATAATTGGCCCCGATTCAGCACCTATTTCCTCCTCCCGGACTTGCGTATTAAAAGCTGACGAAGCCCGCTTGGTGAGAAGTGAGGACGGCCCATTTGAAATGTGATCCCCGGCCTGGGGAAATTCTGAGTTCCGTTGCCCACACTGACGTAGCGATTTCGGAGGCATCCGGGAAGTTGGCAGGCATCACTTTCAGCTTCGACCGTTTGGAACGACTGGCCTCACTTGTGTGTGCAGCAGGAAGCAAAGCAGAGCAGGTGGTGGACCGCCAACCAAACAGTCCACGAGGAGGTGGATGGAGGTGGAGAAAGAGAACTCCTCTCCCTTGCAGATCGAGCGCAGTGCGCCTTCCCAACAAAAGAGGAGGGTGGACATGTGGCATGTGTCTATTGGTAAGGCGCTTTGCACCGAGCTTAGAGAACGGCAGCAACTTGTCTACTCGTCTGGGAACTCCTCGTGCATGTAAGAACGTGCTCGGCCATCGTGGGGGGAGGTCGAGAGAGCGCAATGGAGTTCCCCTTCGGGCACCACCACCACCACCACCACCACCATCGCCATGGCCCCCGAGAGGTGGAGGAGGAGGAAGAAGCATGGCGGAGGGGGGGGCCTTACTACCCGCCGCCGGGTGACAACCCCTATGGCCCATACGCGCCCGCTCCCCCACCAATACCCTGGGATGAACAGTACCATCACCATCCTCCTCCGTCCCCGCCTTACGGCTGGGAGGTACATCCGCCCCCTCCTCCGTCCCCGCCTTACGGCTGGGAGGTACACCCGCCCCCTCCTCCTCCTCCTCCTCCTCCTCCGCGGCCGCCCTACGGGGGCGGCGAGGGTGAGGACGGCGGCTGGGAGGCGCGCCGGGGGGCGGGGTACGAGCCCGGGCCGGGTCACCCGGCGGTGCACCACGTGGCTCACGAGGTGAGGCCCCAGGGGGTGGAGAAGAAGGATCCGGAGGAAGAGGAAAGAGGGGGTGGGCACGGCCACGGCCATGGACACACGTCGGTCACCCACGAGAACTCCGGCTCGGATGGTGCTGCTCCTACGGCCCGCCGGAGGACGGTGAGGGTCTTCACCAAGGCGGGGGAGGACTACTCCCTGAGCATCCGCGATGGGAAGGTCATCCTCGCCAGAGCCGACCACACAGACGAGTACCAGGTACTGTTTGTTCTTTCTTTCTTTTTCAAAAATCGAGTCTTTTTTCTTGTTTTTACCTAAACAAATGTGGATTCCCAAAGTCTTGCTTCCATATTTTTCATGCATTTCATCTGCTTCGGAGCCCAATCAGATTTGGGTTCCAAAATCTTTGCCCTAATCACATGTGCAGGGGAAGAAGAGGGGAGTGAACAAAAAAGAGGCATCGAATGAAGAATGGAGAACCGAAGAGAAGCAACCAAGAGAGGGAGCATACGGAGAGAGGTCATCCGAAGAACAAAAGAGAGAGAAAAGGCAACTGAAGAAAGGAAGAAGCTGCTGCTACGAGGGCGAATCTCCTGTTGTGTATGGCCCTGTTTGGGCTATAGTTCCCTTCCCCCTTTCTTTCGCCTTTGTGTAACATTTCTCTATTATGTATGGCATCTCAGAAGCGGATAAATGAATGAAAATTGTTTTGTTGGTTATGTGTTGCCTTCATCTTTCCCCGCCTCCCTTTGTGATTGAGTAGCGACTGGATTATACTTCGATCAAATTAAATGCCCTGTGGGGCTTCACATTTTAGCTCCATCATTTTGTTCTTTTTTCCTTTGCTTTCCCTTGGCTTTACTGGAATCTCGCTCGAATCATCCCCAATCGGCCGCCAGAGGTTCATCATTTTCCAGATGTGGTCTTTGTGCGTCCCTTGGAAGGGTATATGCTGACTTTGTGCCTACTTTCCATATGATTTCATGCTGGGGCCATTGATTTCATTTTAAACCATTCTAGGTGTGCTATGTTTAGGGTGGATTTGGTGGTTGACCATCACCTCGAGTGAAGGCCAGGGACCTGTCAATCCATGACATGGCTTCTGGTTCTTCCGTGGATGAGAGAGGTATAGAAACCCCCCTATTTCTCTACTATATGGCACTCTGTGGCACTCTGTATAGCAATCTGCTCTAGCCGCTGTCTCACCAAGGTTTATCTAGTTTGAGCTTGAGCTCAATCAACTCCTATGCTCCACAGACTCCCTTGGCCTGTGTAGTACCTTCCATGTGTAATTAAACTCCTCCACCAGCCATAAATCCCTGTAATCATTCCTCTATTTGGCCTTTCGCCACCTACAAACCTTTGATCCGGCGACAAAACCATTGTAGCCTTGATCCGACACGCACAACCACCGGATCAAAGGCTTCTCAATTGGCCATCAGGTAGTGCTACAGTACACTGGCTGCCAGTTAGTGCTACGATTCTCCAGCTGCCAGGTCAGTCAAAGCCACCCTGCTAGCCGTCGCTTCATGCCCAGTCCCTCCTCTTTTGTGCAACAGATGGGAATACCTTCACCCAGCCACCATATAGCGTTGTCCGCCATCCCACACCCCACTCCCTTGGCCGTCGTGTGGCCCTAGCAGCCAACTCATACCCAGCCACACTTAGCCATCGTATGTGTAGGAGGAAACCCAAGTCACATATCCAGCCACTGTGTCATGTCCCCATTCCCACCTCTTTGCACGTCGGACCAAAAAGGAAATTCTTATGGCCGCCATGTAGCATCCTGGCCGCCAGATCAACTCCCCTCCGCCCATGGCCGCCATCTCACCACCGTATGCATGGCCACCGGGTCCAGAAATTTGATTAACCCTTGGTCATCTTATCATCTAATATCCCACACATATCCATCCCCATTCCGATCCCATTTATGATGTGACACCACAATGGAATATGCAACAACTAGAGCGAGGATCCTTGGACCTACTTTGCAAGCATACGCACCAGTGCAAGGGAACCACGTGAATTGCCAAACCACCGTTGCACACACGATCTCAGGGTGACTCGGCGATGCCGAGGGGAGGAAAATGGAACAAGTCCCTTGCCGGTAGAGGGCCAGCAGGGTTAAAGTTACCTCCTAAGGGTACAGTGCCCTCACTCAAGGGGCTGGCTGAGTGCCAATTGGGGTACAAGGTCACTCATTCACTCACAACTCCATGGTGACCACGCGAAGCTAGGTGCTCCGGGATCGGGCACTCTCTCTCCACCAGCGGAGCAATTCGACGCATATGAAATGAGCAAGAACTGAAATGAGAGTAAGGTTTTAGAGCTTACCTGGTCGGTTTGAAGAAACCGACCCCTGTTCAGAGACGTGGACGAGCGGGGAAGTGTGGGTTTCCCACACACTACGTTGGTGAAGCTTCTCCCTGTTTATTAATACATGCACTACTCCTCTCGCAGGAGGGTTAGACAAGGGGTGGGGAATGCAGATTATAAAAAAAACTACCTCCACACAGGGAGAGGCGCTAAGCCAGCCAGACGGGGTGGGGAAGAAGACTACTAGGGTACCGAAAAGGCCACTCGGTCGGTTCAGCTTACTTATGGAACAATCAGACCGACAGTCACAGTTGATGCCATCACAGACTGTACCGGACTCCAAAGACACCGAAACCAGCGCTAATCCTTTGTTGACTGGTCCAGGAAGGCTCCTGAATTTTCACGGGATCGTCCGGTATCATTGCTGGTCGTGGCTGGCTCAAGAACCGGGTTGCTCTGCTCGGACTGGGACTGCTCTCAGGTCACAGTAGCAGGTCGACAATGCTGTCACGAACACTCCCGTAGTCGAAATGGTGCGGGACCAAGGCGGACGTGTCTGTGAATGAGTTCTCTTCGATCTCCAACTAGGAAGGACTCCAGATGAGGTCAGGGCAGAGAGATATGTCCAGAAGAGTGGGAGGGGGTCTGGACGGATCTTGACTGACCTGATCTGCTATCTTGGGGTAGAAAAATCAGAACGGGCTGCTCCGAGCTTCAATCGGTGCCCCGCTTGTTGCGTTGGACAGGTGACTGGTGGGACTCCACTCCGGCTAAGTGGCGCGCCAAGGGGAGCTGTGGTGTGGTCGCAGGAGCTTCTGTAGTTTGCCTCTGGTAGCAGGCCGGACTGATTCTGTGCAGTCGGTGGAGAACGGCTCTCCCAGGCAGCTCCGAACTCGGATTGGGACGGGACCACCTCGCCTGCGAAGCAGCTTCAAAGATCTTTCCGGCAATATAGGATAGACCACCAGAAAAAACGATATGAAGTCATGGCAGCCTCTGCAATCTCGTGGTACTCTGCTGCTACAGATCCCAGATTAGTAGTGAAGGGAGATAGGGTTCAAATGGAGGGGAATGGAGGGGCTGACGTGGGGGAGAGGGGTGAGAGGTGCTCCTTGGTGTGTGGGGGAGGGATAGAATGGTTCTCCAGGCTTTGGGGGTGGGAGGAACCTTGAATTTTCTTTTCTTGGTGAGCTATTGATAGTGAGCTTGATTCTTCTCATCTGGTATGGTGGAGTCTTTTTAAGTTAAGGTGTTGGAAATGCTGTCTTGGTGATGCCTTTGTCCTGTGTCTACTTAAGTGTGGACTGTATTAATTCTGAGCCTGACTTGCCCTTTGTTGACGGTTGCTTGGCTTTGGACTTCATTATGGTGAAAAGAGCCATTGTGCACCGTGTTCATCGTGCCGTGTCTAACGGCCGATGTGTTGTGAAGGTTTAGTAATTATTTTCAGGACGTGAATGTAAGCTGAGAATAGCGTTCCTTTGTGCTTTGTGCTGAAGCTGGTACTCTTCTTCAATAGCACTTAGGCGATTGATGATTGGTGGTTAGCAGGATCAGTACTCATGGCATGTTATATTACAGTTTTATGAATTGCGATGGCGTCGGGTCTGTACTGAGATGCGGATGTCGAGGTATGTCTGTTGCCTGTGTGCATTGTGTCTTGTATGAGTGCGCAACGAAAACATGTGGGCTGACAACCCACAGGTCGAGGATCGTTAATTGTAAGATTCTATCCGGTCAAGAGAATTATTTTTCTCGATGTGACTTCAGCTTGGCTTCATGTGCCTTGATGTTGTTGGTTACCATGCCGTGATTATTGGAAGCCTTGTGGTGTTAGCACTGGTGTCTGAGAGCAATGGGGAATTTGTCGGTTTATCTGCTGGTTGAGTACCCTTCACTTCTTTGTAATTTTTCTTAGGTGTTGTAGTCTCGGGACGTGATTGTGGTCCTTGAGATGCGTTTTCCAAGATTATCATTGTCGTTGTTGTGGGTCCTCCTTGGTGACTGCTTGATGCATGACTAGTCCCTTATAGTCATGTGCTCAGCTATTATTGTGCCCTGATATGACCCAGCTTGCAGTTGTGTTGGCCCAGTTAATAGGAAATCGAGAGGGGGGTGAATTGATTACCCACCCTTTTCGACAAACTTAGACTTAAACAAATTTATCCACAAAGATGAAAAGTGAAGACAAGATCAGGCTTGAGTAAATGATGAAGTAATAGCAATCAAACTCTCACAACTCTCAACGTTTGATGATGATCACTCGGATATCGAAGAATAAATGGACAATTAATAAGTGCTCATCTCACCATATCAGACTCGTAATATGAACGTAAAGAAAGTTATGACAATCACACAAGCATCAAACCACAAATAGACTGTGCACGAAGAGTTTTTAGGTGGTTCGGGACCTTGCAGGCTCTCTACATCCACCCCTCACCAATCGGTGAGGCTTCACTAGCTTCAACTCAAAGCACACGGAGTGAACAATCCAAAATCACGAAGACAATGTCTCCAGAACGATCCTCCAATGGATCACGACCCAACGGATGCTGCACAGCCCGTAGCCCCACCCACGGTCACACCCGTCCGCAGACGGTTCTCACGGAAATGTATTCTGAGTTAAGAACTACAAGGTATGATCAATACACCCTCAAAAATCAAAAGCAAATAACTAGAGTGAATCTAAACAAGGTATGGAAGTAAATCCCCATGAGAAGAAACGAAGAATAGAAGATTTTCTCTGTTGCAGGTGCATGGGGAACTTTCCCTCCCCCTTAGCCCTTACTTATGCTTTCTGGTAGCATGCTGATGCTTCTGTTTTGTATGTAGCACTGGCGTTAAAGGGGGAGCATGTGCTGGCTCTTCTTGCAGATGGCCAGGAGGAGCTTCCCGCCCTACCTGTGGCTACTAAAGGGGACAGGGTCATGGCAGAGGGCTCCCCAGCCATTGAGGAGTCATTGCCTTCCCCGACCCCGGCGAGTAATGCCATAGGCATGGAAGGGCTTGTTCTAGGTAAAGGTTAGAAGTTTTATCAAGTTTTCCACCTTATTTATCAGGGAAAGTCTCACATATATTTCTCACTTTTCGTTTATTCTGTTGGGTGTTGTGCAGCCTCGACTGATGTACTGATGGAGATGGCCGACCCCTCTCCGAGCCTAGGGGTTGAGTGGCCCACCTCCACTCCACTACTAGAGCCATTGGTGGAAGGGAGTGTGGCCACATCTTTGCTTCAACGAGCGCGAGGGTACCTTCAGAGTGACCCTCTCCTTTCTCTGGAGGACCTAAGGAGACGATTGGTAGAGTGCACCCAAGGCTATCACGTCCTCGACTTCCCGCAAGAGCCCTGGATGGTAGGGCTGGCCGGGATATGGGTTGAGTACCTACGACTTCATCAGACATAGGAGCAAAGAGCTCGAAGGCTGGCCGCCATCCAGGAGTAGGAGAAACTAGATTGGCTTGCCGCAGCTTCGCTGAGTAGAGGAGCCACACTGAGGCAGCCCAGACATTCTTTCAAGATTGAGCCGTTCAGCTAGAGGAGGCCGAGAGCAGGACTGAGGCCTTGTGGAAGGCCCTAGAGGAGCAGTAGTTAGCCACGGAGCACGTCATGGTTGGGTGGCGAGAGGCTAGGAGCATGGTCGAGGCCAGTACTCAGCTCTTGTCCACCCTTGAGGTGGAGCTTGCGGCTGCTCAATCTCACCTGTCGACGTTGGAGAGGACCAAGTCGTGACTTGATTGTATCTCCCTTTTTGTTATGCTATGTGCTCGATTGTATAGATTCTTTTGTTACCCCAAGGGCATGTCTGGGGCTCCTTTTATAGAGTATGAATGACAAAATCCTAGATTTCTCTTGTCATTTCTTGTGTCACCTCACTTTTTTCTCTTGTGGAATAATGCTGGATGCATGAGCTGCCGACCATGTACTGCTAGTCGTGGTTGATTCTTCTGCTATGTGCTGGTGCTGGTAACATGTGACTGGATACCTCTGCCTAGTCTCTACCCATTGGCCCCCTTGTCATATAACTACTCGCCTAACTATCCCTTTATTGACTACTTCCACCTTGGTAACTTGTTTAGGCATCACTGGCTTATGAAAAAGATCGGCATTCTTAGCCACATTTCCCTTATTAATAGCCTCATGTGCATTAGAGCATTAATTAATTGGTCTTCCTAAGGGGAAGTCAAATCAAAGGTGAATATTACTGTCACATCTCCCTCGGGTCCTAGAATGTCATATTGGAGAGGCTTAACTTTCAGGGGAATCAAATTAGAAGGAAGCATGAGCCCAGAATCTAATTCATCCAATGATTTAGACATTATGGGACAGGACTCCTTGTATCGGGTTATCGGTACCCTGAACTCTGGGATGTTACAGATTCTGAGAATGTGTTGAGCATCAGAGGATTGGTTCCTCAGTGTGAGATTATCTCGGGTTGTGTGAAACATGTTGTTGTCGTGTCGTTGCTAAAGGAGTTGTGGTTCGTGGCACTGGTAGGATGGAGAGTTGGGAAAATTTGTCGGCAAGTGCACCACATGAGTACCTTGTTTCTGTGTTGGAAGGTGTGTCCTCGTATGAGATCATATTTTTGGAGAAGTGATCTCTGGCAAGATTATGGGTCCCGGTCGGTGGCCGTGAGTGGTTGGTCGGGTTGACCGAGTGATCGACCATGGTAAGAAGTGTATTGTCTGGGGACCCGAGAGCATTGGTCGTGACGTTATTGGCCTGTTTGATGTGGTAGCAGGCGATATTTGTTGGTTCTAGAGAAGCGTGTCATGGATTGTAAGAGGTTGTGTCCCGAGGCTCTGTGGTAAGAGCGGAAGCCGGGAGTGGCAGGCGTCCCTTTTGAGTGATTAAGATGCGATGGCATTCGATTGGACGAAGGATGATGCCTGTGCGTGGAGGTCTCTGATGAGACGTTGGCATTGGATATGGTGATCTCTGGTCTGTGATCAACAAGGGAGGATTCCCCGCAAGTCTGAGTCGAGTGACGTGAGGACCGAGGAGGGATCCTGTTATTTGGTTTCGCCATTCTCCCCTGAGAGGGTAGAGTTGGCGTGAGGCTCAAGATCGAATGCGGTGTCCGAGTGAGGTTTGGCTTGAGTTGTGGTATTAGTCTGTAGAAGGGTCAGCGGATGGCCTGTCGTGATTTGGAGCGTGCTTGTTGGGCTGGTGGAGGTTTCCCGTTGACGTGTATCTGGTGACCAGTGGGTGGTCTTTCACAGATAGAAGATGCTGGTTGTTGGGGATCGAGAATGGCATGAGCTGTGTGCCGGAGAGGCCTTGGGTGGCCGATTATGAGGTGTACTTTTTCCCAGAATTGGATCTAGGATTTGTTAGAAGTTTATCTTCTGGCAGAGTTGGTCCGGTGCTGTTGTCAGCGTTCGGCTTGCCAGAAGTGAGCTGGTGGAAGCTCAGTGTTGGTTGCCCCTGGTGCAGGGTGTCAGAGCAGTCAGCGAGTTGTGAAGTTGGCATTCAGATGGTCCGCCGAGCATGAGCGTTGGCCGATGTTGGTTCCCGTGATGAGGGTTACATTTTCTCGGTAAGTGAGATCATGGTAGTGATGCCGTGGTTGGTTTTCGTGTTGGCTGAGGTGAGGCCAGACTTGTACTCCTTTGCATGTGCCTGCTCTGATGATCGATGTATTTTGGGTTGTGAGTGAGGCATTGTCCGTGATCATTGTCTGGCTGTGTCCCTCAGAACCGTGATTTTTTCAAACATCGAGGTTTGGTTGTGGCCCTGACGGCGTCGTCAGTTAGTTCATGGCATTCTCCCCTTGTGGCTTGGTGCTTGTCCTGTGTTGAGTAGTGGATGGCGGATCTAGAGGGGAGGGGTGAATAAATCTGCCCCTCTTTTCGCAATGCAGCCCTCTTTATAGCTAGTTAAAACAAGTTGCAGTGGAATAGAACTAGCTAATCTATGCATAAGTGTTGCGTTATAAGGTCGATGCATCTTCCACTTCATTGAACTAACAGGTCGATGCATATATGTCATTGAGTCTAGAAGATCGATGCACATATGTGTTATAGACTAAGAAGGTCGATGCACATATGACGTTGAGTCTAGAAGGTCGATGCACATATGCATTATAGTCTAGAAGGTCGATGTAGGTGTACACGGTATGCATAGTCAGGTTGGTGCACCATGAACATAGTACACACTATCAAGTCGATGCACCTTGTACACTATGTTCACAGCTTATGCTATAAGGTCGGTGTACCTTGTACACAAGTTGATGGTAGTGACCTAGCGATTGAAGCATAAGGTCGATGCACGTTAGAGAAAGGTGAATGCATGTCATAGAAGCGTCGATGCACATTATAGGTAGGTCGATGCTAGTCAGCCAGTGCTTGCAGCATAAGGTTGGTGTGATAGAGGTTATCATTCTCAAGGTCGATGCATCTTGTGTATCTATTGTACAGACAGGTCGATGCACTTACCTACGTCGATGCTATTGTTCAAGAAGCACTGGCTTATGCACATAGGTCGATGCACCTTCATTACTCACACAGTCTGTCTGGCGAATAAGGTCTACCTGTTTGACTCTAAGGTCGATGTTTCTATTCTAACTTACTGCATGTGTTAGCTATACAGGCTGATGTATCTCATTTATGCATCAATGTTCTTGCAGAAATTTGTGCATTCATATGACATATCTAAACTTGTTGAAATATCTGAAACTATATTTATCTTGACACTTATCATTTGTCTCATAAGTCTCATAATGAATAACTCTCTACTTTCTATCTTGACAGATAACAAGAAACAACCTAGATCTATGCTTGAACACCTAGGTTGCATAATGGTAGATCTCCTAACTCTCACTTGGAATTTAAAGTGAAGTGGATTAAGGGCACGTGATCCAAGGTAGGAAGCTGAACTAATATCCTACCATGTGGAGTAGATTACTTTCTACATTAGACACGTGGACATTCACAGTGCACTTTTGGATAAAGTATTTGGGCGGGAACATGTTTTCCACCTGCCCAAATCAAAAACTTATTTGTTCTCATCAGGATATATGTCATGCCCCGAACCGATAGTAGCGGAACATGTTCGTTTGCTCAGAACGTGGTAGTTAAACAGTCGAGTCAATCAGAGCATAACCATAAGACAAGATGTGATTGAATAAAAATAAAATTTTCATTTCAAATATAAGTTTATTACAAGTTGGACCCAAATAAACTAAAGACTCAATAAAGGAAAATTACAATGAGATACTTGACTAGACTTAACACAAGACTCAAGATAACCAAACTAGAGGGTTTACTAGATGTCAGAGTACCCATCACTCTTGTCCTTGCTCATCTTGTGTGGTCTCATCATGTCACGTCCCGAACAAGGCGGAAATATCAAGTCGTGAATAGTTATACAAGCGGGTCGATCAAGAGACTCAGATGATGAGTACGAACAACAAATGGACAGAATCAAATCTTTATTTCATAATCTGACATTTCCAACAAACATCCTTCAAGGACTTACAATACTATTCAAACTCGATACACTGACACGAAATCGACAATGGCAGGCCAAGCTTTTTGATAGAAAGCTCATGTGAATCCATCGGGTCCCGGGGCACTATCAGAGGACAAAGTAAAAATAACATCATGAATTTCAGATTCAGTGGGGATTGCACAAAGGAAATCATTATCATCCTGATTTACCAACTGTGGAATGCAATTCAGAAAAGTATCTTCTATGTAATAGTCTTGAGAAGTAAATGAACTTTGGAAATGGGAAGCAGCAATTGCCTTCATTTCTTCATGGTCTAAAGTAAGAGAGCCAACAGAGTTCCGAAGTTGAATGATACCTTGCTTACGTCTATTAGCCATAGTAGCCATATGGAAAAACTTGGTATTTCTGTCCCCTTCAAGGAGGCACCGGATTCCAGACTTTTGTCTCCAAAAACATTCCTACTGGAGTAGTCAGTCAGATTGAATAGACTTTGCCTCTTCTAGTGTAGCATAATTAGCATCCGTTGGGTTGAGATCATAAGAATGTTCTGCCTTAAGAACAACATCTTCAGCAACCATCAGATTCATATATACATTTCCAAAAGTCTATTTGTTCCAAATCCGAAACATTTTCCTCATGTACTTTAACTTAAGGTATAGAGAAGTCATGGGAGAAGAGGCCAGAGGACTGGTATGCCAACAGGATTGAACATCCCCTTGAACTTTATCATGCATAGTCCACATTTTCTGAAAGTAAAACTTGCTCTTAATCCTATCCTGATAAGGTAACTTAATAAGCAAAGAAGCATGATCAGAGGCTTCCCTGGACAAATGCTCAATCAAAATAGGGAAGAGATGCAACCACGCTGCATTAATAAGCACCCTATCTAACCTTGCCCAGATACCCCTACTCCCAAGTTGATTATTGTGCCAGGTGTATTTTGAGCCCAAGTAACCAACATCTACAAGAGCACAGTTTGAAAGACATTCATAGAAATCTGAAATAGCATCCAAGTTAGGGGGATTTCCACCTAACTTCTCATCCATATTTAGAATGCAATTGAAGTCTCCTACTACTAGCCAAGGTCTGTTAATCTAAGAATGGAAAGAAGATAGAGAAGCCCACTGAGACTGCCTCTCAGGAGCAGTGCATTTTGCATAGACAAAAGACAAATGGAATACATGCAGAATAGCATTTGATTGGAGAAGCAAAATCTGCTGATCATCCCTACACATAACAGAGAAATCCAACGGATCCTTCCAGAGCACCCAACTATGTGCCAAATTATCATTATTTGCAATAGCTTTAGTCATACCAAAACTTCTACAAATACCATCCAACTTGCTGACATTTATTTTCGGTTCCAACAGAACAATGCAGTCAATTTTATGAGTTTTAATGAAAAACTTTACCCAGCCTAGAGATATATCATTCCCTATACCTCTTATATTCCAGATGATAAAATTCATGGGAAATGTAGGATTTCAGGGATGTTACCTGTGGATCTGGATCTCGTCATGGATCTGGTGATGACCCCTGAATGCTCATTATGCATAACTCGCACATTATCGGAGTCTGCAGAAGTAGCTACTGCCTGTCTTCGAGCAACTACCTCAACATGCTGCAGGGCATCATTTTTGGACATAGAATTGGTAGTCGACTTTGCCAGGGAAAGAAGGGAATCAACTACTGCAAGCTCGGGAGCAGGGGCAATGATGCCAACTTGAGCAAAATTTTGGGTTGAAGGGAGCTCCATAGGGGAATTATCCACCATTTCTTGAGTAATTGAAGCAAAGTTCATAGCCACAGATTTATCCTTGGGTACCTCAGAAGTCTTCAAAGAGGGTGATCTTGCCATCTGACGACTGGGCTCTGAAAGAGGCAAATTGGAATTAGGAACGTACCCCAATGGATTGGCATTCGGAAGCATCGCAACTGCATCTCCCTTCAGTGAATGACAAACAAGCTTTTCAGGGGACCCCAAGACACACTCCGCCACGCTACCAGGATTCGGTCTAGACAGGGGATCGATCAACATACATTGGACAGGGGCATTACACGTTGAATTCGCTGAGACAAAATCACTGACAGCCGCATCCTTCTTTGGGGCCACCGGTTGCCAGACATTTCTGGGCTTTAAAGGGGGACGAGCAAGGCCAGGATCTAGCATATGACTAAATGATGGCTGAATCCTTTTCCCCTTGCATTCATCCAAATTGTGACCAAGCTTGGAGCAAGCCGAACAAAACTTCGGGAGCACTGGGTAATGTACATCTTGCCAGGCACCTCCTCCAGGAAAGTGAATCCTATGCCTTTGAGGATGTGTCTTCGTTACATCCAGCTCCACATAGACACGGGCAACCATAGTGTTGGATAGGTTCAGAGTGGACGGATCAATCTTCAACACTCGTCCAACGTTACTAGCTATCGAGCGAAGCATCAGTTCAATGAAAAATTTGACAGGTAGCCCAGGGAAAGTAATCCAAATCAGAAGAATGGGTGAATCCGCAGTAGGAGAGAAATTCATTGTCCATTTGAAGAACTTGAACAACCGACCATGGACATAGAGAGTCTCCTGCAGATGAAGCTGAAGGTAGTCCTCATTGTTGCGAAATCGAAGCAGCAGATGCTTGGAATCTAAAGCACTGATCACGAAGTCCTCCTTGAAGCCACATCAGTTGGTAAGGTGAGACTTGATTTCTGAGAATGCAGGCCTGCCACGAGGAGTACGAGCCATGAGGGAGTAAGCAAAGGGTTGCAGAGACACTGAGATCTCCTCAGTATTGAAGAAAATCACTGGTTCGCCACTGTCTGTCATAGCAAGTGCGTGAACAGTACCATGGACTATTGGCGGCTTCATAGATGAAGCGAGGATCTCGGCAAAGGAGCGACCAAATCCTAGGGCTTTGACTGCGGAAGGAATGGGCGGAGGGGAATCTTGCGGAGGGAGAATAGAGGGGGGCACCAGAGGCCCCCCCAGAGCCACCATGGGTAAATGCCAGGGACAAAGCCCTAGCCCCGATTAGCCAAAATCCTAGCATGACCTAATCTTCGGTGCCATAACCATGTATTTTCATGATTGTTTGCTACCAAGCACACATCATCACATGAGACATCATCAATATCAACAGTATAGACATTGTTATTTCTTTTTCCAATGAATTTGATCTCATTTGTGTTCTTATTCATGACAATGCAATGGATTTCATCAAAAATAATCTTGAATCCTTTGTCGCATAACTGGCTTATACTCAAAAGATTATGATTTAAGCCCTTTACCAAAAGCACACTTTCGATAAGAGTTTAAGAATTCTTACCTATATTGCCGATCCCAATGATTTTACCTCTGTCTTTGCCTCCAAAAGTAACTGAACCTCCATCCTTATCTTGCAGTGTAGAGAACACCTTCTTGTCTCTTGTCATATTCCTTGAACAGTCGCTGTTCAGGTACCATTTGCACCCCCTGGCTTCAAGGCATATCTGCAAGAAACAACTTTCTCATCCAATTATTTTTGGTACCCAAAGTAATTTGGGTCCATAGGAGTTAGTCCAATTCTGTGCATATCTTTTTCTAGTTCAAATCGCATAATTTCTTTGTGAGTTTTATCTGAACCAACAATGAGCAACAATATGACCAAAACGACCACAATGAAAGCAATTGACATTTGTAAACCTTCTTTGGAATTGGCGTGATTTTGGTTGGACATGCATTGGCTTAGAGTGTGAGCATGAGGCATAATCATTTCCTTTATCATGCACGTAAGATGTAGCAATCTTGTGCTCAAATGATTTTTTTATTTTGGGGAATGTACCCCAACCCTTCTTTCTGGAAGTTAACCTTAACTCCCAACAAGTTGTCTAAGGTTTGTTTGCCTTTGACAAACCTAGACAGAGTGGACTGAAGTTCAGCCACTTCTTCAACCAAACTCACTTTTTTCTTTTCAAGTTCTAAATTTGTGGATTTCAAAACTTCTTCTTCATTTTTCAATTTTTCAAAAACTTCTTCCACTTCAGGCATTTTACATGATAACACTTCTTTGGCCTTTTAAATCATGCATTTTTGTCTTGAAGACAGGTACGTAATTTGTTTGCTCAGTGTGCAGGTTGCAAGTATTGAAGTTTCCTCGCTCTTTATCTTTCACTCTGTCTCCTGTTCACACTCATCTTTCGATCTGTTCTCTTCTTCAATCTTGTTTCTCGATCTGTTCTGGAGCTTATGTCCTTCTCAGCTTGTGCTTAGCTTTTGCCTAATTCTCCTCATATCTCCATAAGAGGGTTTTGCCTTACGATCGTGAACCTGGTGGTTCTACTTCGTCAGATCTTGGGCTTGATTGAAGAACATATTTGTCATGTCCCGTGTTGTCCGCATGTGGTCGTCGTCCAGGTGTCCTTGTCCCACCTATGGTCATCTCATGCATATTCTAGTTCCATGTGTTGTCTCGTTCCACCATGTGTTGCATGTGTCCTTGTCCCACTTGTGGTTGTTTCACATGTGTTATGTCATTTCCCTGGTGGTTGTCTTAGATGTCCTTGTCCTACATATCTCTGTCCCACTGCATGTGGTTTCATTCCGTGTGGTGTGCTGTCCCACTATGATATGGTCCCAACTGTGTGTGTTGTCCCACCACGTGTTGTCATACCCCACCACTTTCTCCGTTCTCATGCTTGTTGTTTGTTCATATGGTGCTTTGCATATGTTGGTATGTTAGTTCATCCTTCGTTATGCCGTTATGCTATGTTGTGTTATTCTTCGTTCATTTTGTGGTTATGTTATTGCTATGTTTTGCTTATCTCTTTGTGTGTTTGCATCATATAAGTTAGAAAATCTAAAAAAAATGTTGTTTCACTTGGCAGGTAAGTCAGGTATGGCTCTCTATCCCTCCTCATTATTGCATTACTATATGGTATCTACATTATTATAGCCTCTCAAGGACCGGCTGGTTGCCCGTGTGTTCTAGGATCTGATGTTCCCCTTTAACAAAAATAATGATGATCTAGGAACATACGGTTAATCGTTGGATAGGCCGCTCGGTTGAGTCGGGTGAGAGACGATGGACTCTATCTCGCACGTCGTGGTTGCAAGAAGATTCTTGACCCCGTCCTGGCTCGGTCTAGCAATATTATCCTTGAGTACTTGCTATTTTATCTTTCTTTGCATTCATTTTAATGATTTCTTTATTTTAGCCCAGCATGCATCATGTCATTTTGAGCATTCATGCCCTGTGATCCGTTCAAGGTTGTTCCTCAATAATGGTAGATTACTCTTCAGATCTCTTGGATAAGCGATCTTCATTCCACTCTGAATTTGAACGATTTCGCTGATCTTGCTACTTAGTCTGATTGGCCAGTGTGATTCCTATCTGGATTTTATCTCAGTTATATTTCTCCTATTTTTTACGTTATGTTTCTTTCCGACCCCCTCATTTTCTGTGGATTGTGTCCCCGGTGAGGCTGGTCGTGTTTCCTTTTTTTCCTGTTAGTTCAGTTCTCCAGACATGTCTCATCCGCGTCATCCATTCCTCGTGGTTAGTTCGACATTTTCGGGAGGATTCCTATCACTTGTTGGTTGAAACGGGTGTCTTTTTGCCTTGATGCCCGCTTTTCAGTTCTCTCCGCTTCATCTCTGCGTCATCTCAGCAAACTCGGCCAGGGGCAAGTGGTCATGCCAGCTTCCACCGAAGTCCATGACACAAGCTCTTAACATGTCTTCAATAATTTGATTTGTTCTCTCTATCTGACCATCTGTTTGGGGATGAAAGGTGGTATTGAAATTTATTTTAGTCCCCAAGGAGTGTTGTAGACTCTTCCAAAAGTGAGATGTAAAATGCGGGTCTCGGTCAGACGCAATAGTTACAGGCACGCCATGTAAGCTTACAATCTCCTTGATATACAATACAGCTAGGACATTTATCGACTAGTGGCTCTTGATAGGGAGAAAGTGAGCCGATTTAGTGAGACGGTCGATCACTACCTAGATACCATCATGTCTGCCTTGGGACTTAGGCAATCCCATGATGAAATCCATACCGATATCTTTCCATTTCCACTTGGGAATATCTAGGGGGTGTAACTTACCGGTAGGTTTTTGGTGCTCAGCCTTGACTTGCTGGCATGTAAGACAGCGAGATACAAAATCTGCCACCTACCATTTCATGTTAGGCCACCAAAATGTCCTTTTCAAGTCCTTGTACATCTTGGTTGCTCCAGGGTGAATAGTATATCTCGAGTGGTGAGCTTCTTCTAGAATTTTCTTCTTTAATTCAGGACTGTCTGGTACACATGTCCTCTCATGAAACAATAGTCTGCCATCATCTGCTAATTTGAATTCAGGCTTCTGGCTTAGCTTATCTTTTATGTCTACCAGTAGGGGGTCTTCTTCTTGCAGTCTCTTGGTTTCTGAAAGTAGGTCCGGATGTAAACTCATATGTGCCAGAGTAATGCACCTTCTCTCCTTGTTCATGCTTATATCAAGCTCAGAAAATTTCTCTAATATCTTCCATTCTTGAATCATAAGATTGGCTAACATTACTCTTGATTTTTGACTTAAGGCATCAGCCACAGAATTACCCTTGCTAGGGTGGTATTGAATAGTACAGTCAAAATCATTCAGGTATTCTAGCCAACACCTTTGTCTCATGTTAAGTTCCTTTTAAGAGAATAGGTACTTGAGGCTTTTATGATCAGAGTACACAGTGAATGATTCCCCGTAGAGATAGTGTCTCCAAACCTTTAAGGCAAAGACTACCGCAGCCAGTTCCAGGTCATGCATTGGGTAGTTTTCTTCATGTTTCTTCAACTGCTTAGAAGAGTATGCAATAACTCTCCCTTATTGCATCAGCACACAACCGAGGTCGATCCCAGAAGCATCGATATACACCTCGTACTTCTCTCCTTCAACAGGCATGGCCAAGACTGCAACAGTGGTCAAGTGGCCCTTTAAGGCTTGAAAACTCTTTTCACATTCTTCATTCCATTCATAAGGTACTTCCTTGCGAGTTAGTCGAGTGAGTGGCACAGTAATTTTTGAGAAGTCGTTGATAAATCGCCGGTAGTAACCAACAAGTCCCAAGAAACTCTAAATTTCAATTGCATTGGTTGGTCGTTCCCAGCTCTTTACAGCTTCGACCTTTGTAGGATCCACAGAAATTTCATCCTTGGACACAATATGGCCTAAGAAAGTCACTTCTTCTATCCAAAACTCGCACTTGCTAAATTTAGCGCTCTGGTACTACGGAGAAAGGTAGGAGGAGGTAGGGGTGCGAGATTCCTCTCAACCAAGTGGTGAAGTGGCTCTTGCTCAGGATTAGAGTTGCTTAGTAGCGCTTACCTTTTCGTAGGAGGGCTTCCCAGATTTATATGGTGACTCATGGGACGTAAGACCCCTGTGAGCCGAGGAGTTTCAGGGGGGTTACATCCTAATCATGGGCTCTTTATAACACGAGGACTCTTGATCTCCCTTATCCCCTTGATCTCCTTGCTCTTAAAGGGTACGTAACGGTCACATAGATAAGCTTTCCTCAGTCCATCCGAGCATGGGGCACTGGCTCAAGGGGGTTTCCTGAGCAACAGGTGCAAGGCTCGGGTGGGATGTAAGGTTCCCGAGGGGGCTTTCCTGATTGATCCGATGCTCGAGCTTCTAGACCTGAAGGCCGCCTAGGAAGTGCTTGATCCGAGTGGGGTATTGGGCTAGAAGCTAGTGGGCCCTGAGGAGGCTGTCACTCAAAGGAGCCGGGCCTCGTTCGGTCTGGTAGGACCTCGTTTGGCCGTTCTCTCCAGGCGATAGAATTCCCCCTCTCTAGAAACTTTTGTATGAAATGTCTGGATTTTGACTGAATGATTATTTCATGAATGAATGATTGAATGTGTGAATAATTGAATTACTTTTATCTTGTGCAAACGTGTACATGACTCGTAGTTGTCATCATCAAAAAGGGAGAGATTGCTGAAACCCTGATTTTGATGATGTCACACTATGAATCATGTTAAGGCAGAACTACATAAAGTGATTCATGATATTCAAGTCATTTATATTCTAAGTGTCAAAATTTAAGGTTGATGCATACATAGGCACTCGGTCATATAAGGTTGATGCACATTCATGGTTGAAGTATAGAACATCGAAGCACATTCCTGTTTGAAACTTGTCAGGTCGATGCAGCTATGTACTATGTTGAACATAAGGTCGATGCACATTTGTGCTTACAGCTTGATAGGTCAATGCACATACTCACATATAGTCAGTTAGGTCGGTGCATGTATACACCTGCAGTATATCAGGTCGGTGCATTAATGACCTTGTGTTCAGCAAGGTCGATGCACATTGCACCTTGTGTTCAGCTAGGTCAATACACATTGCACCTTGGGTTCAGCAAGGTCGATGCACATTACACCTTGGTTTCAGCAAAGTCGATGCACATTGGATCTAGTGTAAAGCAAGGTCGATGCATATACATGCATTCATTTCACAAGGCCGACGCACATGCAAGTTTTATGTTCATCAGGTCGATGCGCATGCTGTAACATGCACTATAAGGTCAATGCTGATGTGACACCACTCCTTGCACCTAAATTACAAGCAAACAATCGAGTTGGTGGACCCACTCTAGCAGACTCACCCGTGATAGGTACACCCGGGTCCATTGGTGGACTGGCGATGAGGGATGAGGGTCCAAGGTTGGACCTTGAGATTCCAGGGGGTTGGCTAACTTGGGGCTGAACTCCTAAGAATCTGGGATGCCCAATTCGACGGGCGGCCAGCACGCCGAGGGCGTGGGATGTAGGGCCACTCTCACAACTCGCTCCAACCCCTTTGGGAGACCCTCTGGCCTTGCTGGCCCTCTACCAGCAAGGGACCAGTCCTCACATCCTCCACTCGGCATCACCGAGTCACCCTAGGTTTTGGGTTGAGTGCCGGGTGAGTAGGCCGCCGATATCGGCCCGTTCAAGTTGCGAGTTGTGCTTGCTTGCCTAGGTCCGAGGTCGTGTCACATCAAGAACCGACCTAGCTCGAACGGTATGCAGCACACAGGGGGGGGTCAGAATGGGACGTCGCTGGCACCCAGGCGAAGCTGATGAAGTGTAGGGGCGGTCCTGGAAGTTTGGCGTCGTTCTAAGGTGGTGAGAGGGCAGAGCCGGTTGTTGATGATGACTTACGCAAACCTATCCTGCAAGATCGATCTGCTCAGTCGATGTGTAGGGGGCGGTATGCTCTCCACCAAACACCAAATGAGGTGGGACCTGCGTGGTTTGAAAGAAGATAGGAATACCTATGTGCTGGTCAAGTTTGGTGGGCGTCGGAGCTCTGGGATGGCCGTGGTCTCTTCCGGGATGGAGCTCTAGTTTCTGGGCGATCAATAGGACACAGCCAGGTGCGCAGAGAGGTACGGGCAGTGTCGAGTGCAGATCGTGACAAAAACACTAGCGTGGCTTCAGGACGTTGAGAGGTACTCCTTTGATGAAGAGGGATCAGCCCAAAAACTAGCAGAGGAAGGCGTGCCAGGGCTGACGAGTCTGCTACAGGTTCTGGGAGGACTGGGTCGCACCTATCAGGCGCAGTCACCGGAGAACAGACGCCACGGGCTGTGCCGACAACAAAAAGGGACGGGACCACTCTGGATTAATGGTGACTCGAAGAGGAAGAACTCTTTTGAAGAGAGGTCTAGCTGATTCACGCTGTAGAAGACGGTGCAGCCGCTACCAAATGGTACTCAGGTTCGGGTGTGAATCTGGTGCAGTTTCACAAAAATGGTCGACGCGATCAGTGCCAAAGTCAAAATTGGGTGGGGCTTCTTCTGGAGCGAAGGAGACTCGAAGCAGCACGACTTCTCTGAAGAGAGTTGATGCTGGTTCACACTATCTAGGGGCATGGTGGAGCCTACAAATTGGACCTCAGGTTCTGTCTGAATCTGCAAGCAGCTGAGTCGATGAAGCTTCAATGCGAGGCCGAGGAGGATGACGTAGTGGACTCTGAGTGGCTGTGTGGGAGCTTGAGAGTTGGTGGAGGCATGGAACGTAGGGGTAAGGGGGCTGGACGGGGCTGGGACGCGAGAGGTTGGAGAGGGGTGGCTAGGCTTCGGGCTATGGGGTGTGCGCTGGTTTGTGGGTGGGACATGGGAGAGGGGGCGGCCTCTTGGGTGGAGGGAAAATTAGTTTGTGTTTAGGTAATTTTTTTGAAAAGGTTGAGAGAGTCTAGGGGGGATTTTATCTCTAGGAGGGATAATAGGAGGGATTGGAGGGCTGGGATTTGGTTAGGAGGAGGATTAGGAATGAGATAAGAGAGAAGGGAGGGGGGTGGTAGTTTCTTCCTTGGGATGAGGAGAGGAAATAGGAGGAGGGAGGGATTTTAGGAGGGAAGGGAATCTAGGAGGCTGATGTGACAAGGGGGAAGTCTTGAGGCCACTCTTTTGATGACATTTCGCTGCTCGGCATTGGCCGTCTCCGGAAATGATCCATCCCTATAGTATTGCTCTATCTCGTGATACCAAGACAATTCTTCTTCTTCCAAGATTTCCTCGAGCTCAGTTAGTGAGACTTCTTTCAGATCTTCCTTCTCAGCCTTCTTCTCTACAGATTCCCTAAGGTTATGGAACCAAGGATCCTAGAGGGAAGGAGCATCTAACCGTTGGACCACAATGGTCTCAATGGAACGACTAAGAGGAAAAGCAAGGGAAGAGGCAAGTGATGCTAATGCATCAGTAAGGATATTCTGGGAGCGAGGAGTATGGATATAGATGAGCTTACGGAACTGCCTAGCCAAGAGCGTGACAAAATCCTGATAAGGCTTAAGCTTAAGGTCACGGGTGCGGTAAGTCGAGAGAACTTGATGCAGCACCACTTAGGAGTCTCCTATGATGTTGAGATAGCACGCGCCTAAGAGATAGGCGTGCTTCAGACTGGCAAGGAGAGCCTGATACTCGGCTATATTATTTGTTGTAGGGAAAGAGAGTTGATAAGCAATAGGGATAATTACTCCTTCTGGAGTAAGGAGAATGGCGCCGATCCCACGGCCCTGAGAATTTAGCGCACTATCAAAGTGCAAGGACTAGAAGGGGAGATGATTGATTACAGCAAGGTGTTCATCAGGGAATTTATCCTGGATCGAATCTGTGCAAGGGATTGGAGAATAAGCAAGATGTTCAGCGATAGCGTATCCCTTGATCGCTTTCTGAACACTGAAGGTAATATCAAATTGGGAGAGAAAGCTCTACCAGCGAGCTAACCTACTAGAAAGGATGGGCTTTTCTAAAAGGTAACGAATAGGGTCCATTCTAGAGATCAACTTGACCTCATGGGTAAGGAAGTAGTGTTTAAGCTTCTGAGCTACCCATACCAGTGCCGCGCTGGTCTTCTCCATGGCAGTATACCTAGACTCAGCAGGATTGAATAATCTCGAAAGATAGTATGCCGCCCTTTCTCTTCCTTCGTCATCCACTTGGGCCAAGATGGCTCCTAGGGATTCCTCAATAACAGAAATGTACAAGATCATGGGTTTTCCAAGGACAGGAGGTTGTAGAATCGGGGGATTAGAGAGATAAACCTTAAGATCCTCATAGGCCTTTTGGCATTGCTCATTCCATTCGAATTTAACCCCCGCCTTCAACAATTCATAGAATGGGCGGCATCTTTGCGAATGTTGAGATATGAATCTTCTAATGAATTGTAAACGCCCAATCAAACCTCGTAGTTTAGTAATGTTATTTGGCAGGGGCATATCCATCACGGCCTTTGCCTTGTTTGGATCAATCTGAATCTCCAATTTACTAACTATAAACCCTAGCAACTTTCCTGGTGCAACTCTGAATATGCATTTCTTTGGATTCATCTTTAATTTATACTCCCTAGCCCGTTGCAACACCTTAGCCACAATCATGGGGCGTTCTTATGTGGACCTCGATTTCACCAAGATATCATCCACATAAGCTTCCATGTACACATGCATCATGTCATGGAAGATAGCCATCATGGCCCGTTGCCGCTCAGAGGAACACAGTCAGACCATAATCACAAGCACACGCTCAAGACCGAGCATGACACAAGTGAACACAAGTCTGACACCTCTGAAACAAGGCAACATCGCTTACGTCTCATAGGGAAAGAGACACGACGCATGCCACAACAACAAATATCGAAACAAAACAACAGACACGGCAAGCATCAGCTTAAACAAGGAAGCATAGTCCTCACAGTTGACAGCTCGACAACATCAATGGCTCCAGTGCCAAAGGTGACAAGGAACACTTGGCACACAGGACACCAACGACAATAGCACTGGACCACAAACAAAATCACGTCAGTGCTCACTCAGATATTACATCCGATCGAGTCGCAAGCTAACTCTACCAGAAGAGAAGAGTACAGCAAAGCCAACTGACAAGATCACGGTCCACATAGTGCTAAGACAGATACACAAAATCATAGAGAAATAGCACTTAAATAACAACAACGACAGCACCTGTAGGATCTTGGCTCTGTACAGGACACAGAACCATAGAACACAACTGCAAGCTGGGTCACATCAAGGCACATTAACAGCTGAACGCACGACTACAAGGGACGAGTCATGCATCGAGTAGCTCACTAAGAAAAGACCCACGACAAGGAGAAAATGATAATCTCAGGGAAATGCATCTTAAGAACCATGATCACGTTCTGAGAGCACAACACCCAAGAAAGAAAATGCAGAGCAGAGGGTACTCAATCAGAAGGAATGCCGACAGATTCCCCAATACTCACAAATGCTAATGCTAACACCAGAAGGACTCTAGCAACAGCACGGCAACAGAAGACATCAAGGCACGGGAAGCCAAGATGAAGTCACATCGAGAAAGATAATTCTCTCGACTGGCCAGAATCCTACAACAACAATCCTCGGCCCATGGGTTATTAGCCCACATGCTTCCACTATGCACTCATATAATGCACACAGGCATCAGAAAAATACCTCGGTATCCGCATCTCAGTACACATTTGGTGCCATCACAATTCATAAAAATCATAAATAGCACGTCATGAGTACTGATCCAGCGAACAACCAATCACAAGAAGCCAAAGTGCAAACAAAGAGGGTACCAACTTCAGCACAAAGCCCAAGGAAAAATGCTAATCTCAGCTTACCAAGATGTCCTGAGACAATTAATGAGCCTTCACAACACATCGGCCGCTGGGCACGACACGACGAACATGGCACACAACAGCTCTTAACACCATAACGGAGTCCAAAGCCAAGTAACCATAAGACAAGGAGTAGATCAGGCTCAGAGTAAATGTTGTCCACCCTTGAGCAGACATAATAAAGGCATTACTAAGGCAGCAATTCCAAGGCTTACCTCAAAAAGACTCCACCAAATAGGATGAGAAGCAGCAAGCTCACTAACAGAAGCTCACTAGGATGGGAAAATCCTAGGTCGCTCGAGCATCTTCTGAACTAAGGAATCTAATCGAGCAGTTCAACAGAAGCAAAATGCATCAAGAGCTAAACAGACTTAAGTTGGGATGACCAAAACAACGTAAGAACGTGTACGGCCATCATACCAACTAGAAAAGCCACCAGCAACTTCAAACAAACAAACTATATACATATCTATATCTATATCTATATATATGTACGTATATATGCAGCTCAACTTAGACAGCCTTTAACAAATTTTAGGTATGCTTGTACCACTCTGAGCAGTCATCAGCTCATGTTGACCCACCCACCGACGATGTAATTTAGAGATTCGAACTCAAACAACGTGTGCGAACAGGACAGGTGGGCATCAATTCAAAAGAATCATATCATTGTATATGAATATGACGGATGGATGGATGGATGGGGCGGCATGATCGAGTGTACGTACGTAGGTGGTGGTGCTGGAACCTGAATGTAGTAGAGATGGCGACCTGCCAACCTGCAGATTACTTGGGCGGGCGCGAAAGGTAGATCGTCAGGTTTGATAATAATATCTATCTATCTATCTATCTATATCTATATATATTTTTATATATATAACAAGCTGGGAGGATATTTCTGGGGCCGACCACGGGCAGGAAGCATGCGTAGGAAGGAAAGGCTCGGAAGCAACGGAGGAAAGCAGAGGGTCTCTTTCAGATGAGCTAGCTAGGCATCCAACAGGTGCGTAGATGCACGCAGAACGAACGGAAAAAACGCACTTCACGGGGAACGGGGCGAGGAGAGCAGGCGACGCACGGCCTAATTTAAATCGGCTAGCTAGCACGCCTGAGCTGACATCTTACGAAGTCTTCCCCTCTTTGTCATCACTGAGAAAAAATGAGGGATCCTGATGTGAAAACGGAAAACCAAAGGAAAAGTGTGACTTGATTACCTTACCGCCTCTAGGTCGATCGATCGGTGAGTTCCTAATTAATACAGACGCTAGCTTGTCCATGTTGATCAGCCGATGTCACATCCAGCTCTGCGCTCTCCCACGCTTCTGCCCGCCGCCCCTTCGTCGTCTGGTGTAGGTGACTGCTTGGGCTTCTCTATATGAGAGCCGCCATGAGCAAAGATAAGAGACCCAGGCCAGGTATCACCTGCGGGGAGGAAAGAGCAACCCAGTTAATTAGCTTGAGCGAGATCGTTTCCAGATAGAATACCGGGACATCTGAACGTGGGAGAACGAGTTTAACACGCAAGCAATGATGAAGACGGATCCACTGTATGGGTGCATGGGTTTTTATATATAGTACTAATTATGGGACAATAAAGTTAAAAGAGCAGACAAAGGGAACTGGTCCGACCCACGATCGACTTGCGTTCGGAATATATAATGGGCAGTGAGGGAGTTCCTTCGAGATCTTCCGCAACCATGATGGATGATCTAGTGGGACATCATATATATGCCCACGGCCCCACGATGACAACAATAATCCCTGTGAACACGCGGGTTGAACACCGACGAGTACCATATTTAAAATACAGACGTTACTGAGTTGTAATAGAGAAGGACAGCTTTGCCATATCGGATTTGCATATGAGCTAGATGATCGCGTCCACACCGTCAAGGCCGGTCAGTGGCGCGTTGCCGTGACCAGTTGACCACTGCATCCGTGGGGCAAGTTCCCATTCATATGGCGAGCCACCCACATATAGAGTAAGGAGACTATGGATGGTAATTGCCAGCTACACGGTGCATCTTAGTTTTTAGGCTGGTCACCGTAGGGCCCCTTGCCTTTGCCACCAGAGTCCGGTGGGGGGGAAAACCAGCTAGAGGACCCAACCTAGAGCAGATGATTTGTGTGTGCATACGTAGTTGGGGGTAGAGGACACGCACCGACGAGCACGACCCCAACTATTCCTTGTTGTGAGTTCCTGGTGACTTTAGTGTTTCTGCCTCTGCCTGGGGCGTCGTAGCGAGACACGAGGGTGCGGTGTAAGATGTCAGGGGATGCATCCGGTCTGTTCTTCTTGTGGGCGGTACTCCCGTCACGTGACGTGAGTTGTTGTGTTCCGGGTTTCTATTTCCCGTCTGTAAGATGGGGCTTCGTGTGTGGGTTCGGGAGCATTCCCATGGTCGAGGTCTGGGATTTTTGGTGAGCGTCACCGAGGGCTTTCCCTAGATAGCATTGAGTTCACGACGGTGAGGTTGTGACTGTGTTTTCAGACCGTGTGGTTTCGGCTTGGGCCCTGCTGTGAGGGCCAGTTTTCGTGACTGAGGCATCATGGCATTTTCCTAGTAGCGTGGCTAGGACAGTTCATGTCTGGTGGTCTCTCGATCGTGGAATCGAGATGTCGGGTGCATGACTTGGTTGTCCCCCGATGGGAGACCGGGTCGTGTTTTTCGGTACAATAGGAGTAGCTGTAGAGCCGAGGTTTTTTCGGCCACCGTAGTTACTTTCCTACTTTCGTTGTTGCTTAGCTAGCGTAGCTTTTCCTCCCATCGTTATTTTCTCGGTTGGGATTCTGCGAGATCCCTACTGAGCCAGTGATAGAAGGCTTACCCCTGATTTTCAGGTGCAATGGTTCTTCCTCAGGGTTCGAGGGTGCTGCACGGAGGTTCCTAGTTGCCAGCCTGTCGGGCCGAGTATTCACTTGGCGTGTGGTACATTTTACTACTTTAGACTATACTTTCGGTTGGACTGGACTCTATTGTAGTTAGTTGTTTATTTTTGATACTGTATCTGTCGTCCTACTTTATTTCCTATTTCTGTGTACACCACACCTATCCTTTTAGCCCTTCCGAGTCTTCGGGCTCGTGGGCGGTGGGCCGAGGTTCGAGTGGCGTCAGTTCCTTTCCGGTACTCAGATCGCGGGTCGTCACAGCTGGTATCAGAGCCATGGTTGTAGAAGTACATGGAATTCGAGATATTGCAGTGATCAGAGTCCGTAAGGTCCAGTACAGTCGGCAGCTGGCATAAGATTTTGTATTTGTTTTTCGCTTGGTTTCTCCCGTGAGAGAATGAGTGTGCGGCGTTGGCACTGTGAAGGTGGTTATTGTCGTCATCGGAGTGCCGACGTGGGGTCTAAGGATCAAGGTCGAGAGCGTCTCCCTCAACGGTGGTGGCCCCGATTGTGCTGCGTTGGGCAGAGGTTGTCGACTGGTGCGTTGCTGTGGTGCTACGTTCGAGGAATTACAGCCAGGTCAGGTGACTGATGAGAATTGTTCGTGGATAAGTGGCCGTGAGTGTGCCCTGGAGGAGCCGTTATTGGTTTTGGCCACTCCAGATGAGGATTTATCCAGTCCGTGAGGCATTGAGATCGTGGTTCGAGGTGGCAGAGCGGGCGCCCGAAAGGATAGAGATGTGACGGGATAGTGTCCACTCGACATGGTATTCATTGATATCCCCTGGAAGGAACCATCGGAGAGCATGCAGTGGCAGATCTCCGTAGGCCGTTAGGGTTGGTAGGAACCTAAAGATTGGTAGACTGTAGGGGTAGAACCCCATTAATTTAGCTCCCATAGGTCGGGACAAGAGGCATGATGTCCCCTTGGAATGGTATAGGTTTCAAATGGAAGGTGATGAGACAAAGAAGGATTCAGCATACTGTGCTATCGGTGGGCAACTGAGGCTCGGCGCGCATAGGTAATCGGCAGAAGCAGGGGTTCAATGTGGAGGCAAGTCGACGCGATAGAGACTCGACGCGATGGACTCTGGTGGAGGGACATCGGCCTAGCAAGAAATCAGCGCGGGACATCATGTTGGCACGTTAGTGTTCGGAGTGGGGTGGACTTGGGCGCCAATTGGGTGTGCACCGAGGATGGGTGACGTGGGGATTTGAGAGTTTTAGTTGAATTTCAATGGGGTTTTGGAGGCTTTGAAAGCTCTGGGAGCCACTAAGGGAATAAGTTTATCCACAGAAGTTCCACAGGGAGGCATCTTATGCAACATCAATCCGATTGAATGAACTGGAGGCCACGAGATGGACTATCTCGGGCTCCTCTCATGCATAATTAGTGAAGTTAGTAACTCACAAAATCCGGCGGATCATAGTGAAACTCGGTAAGTTTAAAACCCTCTATTATTGCATCTCTCCCGTGAATGTCATAGACAAGCAAGATAGTAGTCTCTACTGTCTCTATGAGGAGATGGCTACCGTAAGACTAATATCCAGAGTCGGAAGGGGAGAAGTATGAGAAACTTTCAGACAAAGAGAACACACAGATGTTGTAAACCGGATAGAGCTTGCACTCTATTCTTCACTTCTACTTTCATTAGCTACTGAGAATTACATCTTTCGTAAAGAAAGGATAAAATAGCTCGTGCAAACAACTAGAGGCTCTAAAAGGCCTTGAGAATCACATTCTCCATAGACGAGAAAAAAACAAGATAGCAACAGGGGATCCAGAACATAAAATGGGGAGGGGGAAAGAATATAGCCCCTAAGGGCATTCGACCGGCGAACCCCCACCTTGAATAGGGCAGCGGAGATGATCACTCTGTATCTCTCCTCTCAGCAACTTCTACCGTCTGGCTTGGCAGGCTCTCTTCAATAGACTCCCTATCTATTCTTAGCAGACTCTGCTCTCGCCTCGTGTGTGAGTATCATTTTTTTGTTTGAGACAGATATTTATATAAAGAGAAAGGCCCTAAGCACTCGGCGCGGTACTCCTCTCGGGGCGATAGTGCCATCGGCGCGCCTACATCGGGTTGATCGGCACGCTTGCATCTTCAAAGGGCTTTGGCCTAATCTACATCAGTGTGCATTCGTTTGGGCTTCGGCCCATTTCATCTCACAAATCACTCGGCGCCCTGGTATGCAAATGGGCTTCAGACTAGTCTTTAATTAGTTTATCCATTGGTGCCCTTGCCAATTATATTTGTTCTTGCAATTTTTTGATGCATTCCATCCGCAATATGTAGTAGGTGATGTGAATCCCCCCTTTTTATAAGTACTAGGATATCATGAAGATGCTTTTTAGTAGGTAGATGATTGCCCTAAGCTTGTCATGGTTTTAATCAGCCCGACCATATGAATCGAAGTCGTGTTGGGTAGCAGTTAGGCTGGAATGGCTTCAATCGGATAGAATGTTGGAGGTGATGGATCTTCTTTTATCCTGGTTTGCAGAACTTCCTGGGATGGCATTGGAGCCACGCCCTTGATTGATCCTCAAGGCTTTAAGTTCCTTTGACTTCTTCTTTTTATTCCTGTGCATTTTTAGATGTCAACAGCCACCGCCAAAGGCGAGAGTGAGACCGCAGCAGGAGCACTCGATGTCACCACTGTGAGAGGCTGCTCAACCTTCACCGGCTGGGTAAGGCCCGTGTCTATTGTTGGCATCTGCACCATCGGGACCGGAGCCATGGCTTCGACTGAAGAACAAATGGCCGCAAGGACTGAGTCAGGCACCACAGCGGACGAACTCGCTTCCACCTCCACCTCCTCGGTAAGGCTCAGACTCATCGTCACTTCATAGGCTGGGAGTGCAAGAGTCACTAACTCGGTTGAAGGGATGGTGTCAAGTAGAGCTGGGCCCGATACCACTCCTGAGGGACCTACGGCCTTTTCTGCCTGGGACTCTCTCGAAGGTATAGTGATGCCTGCCAATATCATCCTCAAAAGTTGGGCTTCCTTTGGTGCAACTAGCTTCTGGAGAGGCAAAAGTAGGACCGCAAGCCGCAGGCTGGCTCCCGATTGCAGGAGGGATGCGAAGGACTCCGCGTCCGGTCCTAGGAGTGACGTTAGCCTTCGCGCCACCAGTGGACTGAAAGATGACCTCCATTTGGGAATAGCCTTACGGGCCCGGGTGATAGGCACTTCCTGGGGGACTGTCACTACCTGGCCGCGCAAGGCAGGGTTAGCCACTCACCACGTGGGGCGAACTGCCAAATTCTAAAGAAAAAAGGAGGAACCAAGAGGTCCCCATACTTACCTCAGCCACCGGCACTATGCTGCTCTCCGGTGTTATCTCTCCTTCTTCTAGGATTTCAACCATCGGTGCGTGAGTCCCCATGACCCCTTGGGGGGAACGATCCTGTCCAGCTCGAAATAAATCAATAGTCCCAAGGAAGATTCAAGAAGAAAAGTCTATACTTACAACAGCTCCTGCCTCTTCTTGCTGTGGCATCTCAACTGTTGGAATAGGAGTGTCTGAAGTCTCTGCGACTACCTCCTGCCGTAAGGCCTCGACTAGGGACGCAAGTTTGTCCAAAGCCGCAGTGGCCCCCTCCTGTCGAGTGACCTTTGCACCTGGAATGTGGGTCTCTGTGGCCTCCGACGGGGTTTGTTCCTGAAGTTCAAAAATGTCAACAACAGAAATCAATGGACAACTTCAACGGGAGCCCGCATAAACAAATCCACACTTACAAGTGCCTTCTCCACCAAGCTTAGAGAAATGGTCAATAGTGGGGCTTTCAAGACCGGTTCAGGAGGTTCGGACTCCCCAGATATGACTTCATTTGGAGATACCTTGTCAAAAGAATAATCGTAGTCTACCTTTTCACCTGTCGAAGATTTGGTCAGGGTAGACACTTCTTTTATTGGAGAAGGAACCCCTGTATCGGAGCTTATGGCCGGCACGTCCTCACGCGGGCTCGGCAACGGTGATCTCCCAGACCTCGGCCCCCTTCTCACGTATGTTTGCCTAAGCGGGGGAACCACAGGAGCCACCACCGGCGGGATAGCTGTTACGTCAATGCCTGCCAAACAAAGAATTATTTAGATTAAATGGGGCTTGTAGGCTCATAAGAAATGAAGGAAATCAGCTGAGGTGATGAAGAAGAAGTACCTTCCCCGACTTCCACAGCAGGGGTTGATTCATAGGCAGTCTCTTCGACTGGTCACATCACCTCATGAGCCCTAGCTTTACCCACGCAGGGAATGGAAATGGAAGCAGGCTCCTCCACGGTGGCTGAAACAAAGATATGCAGATATTATAAGAGGGTCCCACTTGATTCTCAAACAAGCGTTGAACAGTTTCGAGAGATAAAGGACCTGACATGTAGGCCGACTCGGTTCAGCCCGAGCGGCGGTGAATTCTTCAAAGGATGGGGTTGGAGGAATTGGCGGGATGACTGTTGAAGTAGAGGCAACCTCTATCTTCTTTCGTTTCTCCTGATACTGCTCGACCACCTTGGCAGTAGCCAACGCCTCCTTCACTGGCAACTTCACACGAGATCGCTTCCAGGCGATCGGCGGAGGAGTAGTAGTAGGGGTCGGCTCTGCCACTTCAAAGTGAGGAGGTTTCTGGATGAATCAGAGGAGGTTCCTATCGAGAGCTAGCTGGGCGCTGGAGGGGTGCTCTGTACAAAAAAAATCAATCAAATAATGCCGTGGAAGGGTGCAACTATGTGGCTTCCTCGAGTTCTTGGTTTCAATTTACCAGCATCTAGATCTCCGGATCATTCCAGTTGATATCAGAGTGGTGTTGAGATTATGTATAAGGAATCACAATTGCACTAGTCCAGAACAAGTCCATGTGTGTGTATACTACTGCTGGCTTAGGTTGTTTTCCGGGATTACTTATAGTTTTTTGTTGATATGTGTCTTTTAGATTAAAAATGCCGCCTAGAAGAAGTGGTCGTGTCCAAAGGGAGGAAAGTGGTACCTCTCCTCCTCCAGCGAATGCTCCAGGTTGAGTCCAAGTTGATCCTACTCCTGGTGATGACGTGCCTCAAGGTGGGCGTGGCAGAGCATTGAAAGAATTTCTACTATTCCATCCACCAACATATGAAGGGCAAGTAGATCCAGATGTTGTCAAAGTGTGGCTAGATGCAACTGAACGTGTGTTCCATTCAATGGAATGCACTGAAGATGAAAAAGTGATGCTGGCTACATTTCAATTGTAGGGAGCAGCACTCGCGTGGTGGACCACGGAGTGGGAAGTTACTTTTAGATCTCATCCGCTTCATCAGATAACTTGGAGGGAATTTGTCACATCCTTCGAGCGTACATACAGTCCTGCTTATCTCAGAGTTGACAAGATGTGCCAATTTATGGAATTGACTCAGGGTGACATGACTGTTCTACAATATCGCAACAAGTTCATGGAATTGGGTCGATATGCGCCTCACATTCTTGCCGATGAAGGTTTGAAAACTGAGCAATTTCTACGTAGGTTAAAGGCAGAGTTAAGGCAGCCTCTGATTGCAACCAGGGTAGCAGAGATGGATGCAGCATATCAGGCAACTGTGACATTAGAACTTGATATGGCAAGATCCCGAGGGCGTACCCAAGCTAAGTCAGTTCAGCCGGGTGTGCAGCATCAACAGGTCAGTCAGCCGAATGTGACAGGAGTCCCATCTTCTCTTCCTACTGCCAGTGGCACTTCTTTTACAAAGTCCAAGTTCAGGCGGATGTTCAGGAAGTCTAAGAAGTGGTATGACCAGCAAGCTTCTTCTGGTACTGTGCTATAGTAAACAGCACCCTCTTCCTTCCAGCGTCAGGGGTCAATAACAAGTCAGTCGAGACTGTGTCCGAGATGTGGTGGCAGCCATCCGGGCAGACCTTGTTCACTGCCGGTGGTTTGTTTTCATTGTGATCAACATGGACATGTGGTTCGAGATTGTCCGCAGAGGCCGAAACCTGTGCCGTTCTCTCAGTTTTCTCAACCACAGCCGTCTTAGTTCAGACCTCCACCACCACCACAATCTCAGTTGTATTCTCAAGCTTCAGTCTCTTCATCTTACCTGTCTTCAGCAGGTGGTAAAAAGTAAAAAGGGAAGGTTTCGCATATAACTCGTGCTGAAGCTGTGGCATCTCATCTTGGGGAAGGTACGATTATGATTTATGGTCATGCAGCTCGTGTAATATTTGATTCAGGTGCTTCTCATTCATTTATTTCTGAAGATTTTATTGCCTGCATTGAGGAGCCGACATCCGAGATGTCCTGTGAGTTGCTTGTTGAATTACCTTCTGGAGATTTCATGTTCACTGACCCTTTGGGTCCTCCTTCTTCGGGTCCCAGATCTATTTTCTCAGAGAATTTATTTTTATTATGTCTGGAATTATTTTCTGGAGATCTTCCGTGTTCAGATCCGTGCGATTCGGGTCAGTTTCGGAGGCCCGGAACGTGTTCTGCGACTTTTTCCACGTGTTTTTTGATTTTCGCGTGTGTGTTTCGGAAAATCTACGGAACCCTGTAGCGGGAGAATCGGGTCATTCACCTACCTCGTTTTTCCCATCATCGGGGGACGATCGGGGTGTGGAACGGGATTTTGGAAATCTTCCCGTCGGACCCGCTTTCGGGTGAGAGTGACGGTCCTTCCAGTGACCGCCACACTCACTGGCGGCCCAAGGTTGGCAGGCCAAATGCCCTGGCGGCCTAAGGTGGGTGCACCACTTGTTACTGTTTTGTCGGCAAGAGTTTACGTCGGCTGGCAGCCGCACGATAAGTCGGCAATTGGGGTGGCGACCAAAGCTTCGACCGCTACCCTCATTTTTGACCGTTGCGCCTCGGGGGCGTGTTTCAGACCGTTGGGGTTACGTGCCTCTAACGGCCATAGATATAGGCGCCAGAGGGATTTTAGCGCGCCTAGGTTAGGCCGCTAGAGTGCTGCGGCGGCCTGAGGTGGGAGCGCCAGAGCCAGTGTGACTTCTTTTCTAGCGTGCCTGGGTTGGGCCGCTAAAGTCCCTGTAGCGGACCAGAGTTGGGCTGCTAGAGCCTGTGGCGGCCCAATGGTGGACCGCTAGGCTCTGGGCTGCATCGGGTGGGTTGCAGTCCCATTTCTCTTCGACTGTGATTTCCGTAAGTCAGTGCTTACCTGCAGTGACACGTCCACTAGTCGTAACCTTCTTATGGCACGCGTGTGCTGACCCACCCGGGAGTGGTTGAGCGGCTGACCCGAGAGAGACAGTGAGTAGGCTGGTTATCGTAGGGCCCCTGCATACACCCGAGTCCGGACTTAGGGGGAATTACCAGCTAGAGGACAGGCCTAGGGCGTATGGTCTGAGTGTGCACACAGGGCTGAGGGCTTCGGACCCGGGCTGACGAGCGCGACCTCAACTAGTCTTTATTTTGTGGTACTTCTGGTTACTGAATGTGTCTGAGTCTCGCGCCCGGGACATTGTAGCTAGACATTTGTGACGCGGTGTAAGACGTCAGGGGACGCATCCGGTCGTTCTTCTAGTGAGTGGTGCTCCTGTCTGCTGGCAGGTATGGACTCGAGTTTTATCGAACTGAGGTTCAGTAGTACGGTACTGTCAGAGTAGATAGCTATCCCGTTTATTTATTACAGCTTGTTGGTTCTACCGTACTCCTACTAGGTAGTGTACTTTCCTGCTTTCTTGCTTTCCTGCTTTATTTTCGTGCGAGGTGGGGGTCCACGGGATCCCTACTGAGCCAATGAAATGAGACTCACTCCTGCTTTTTAGGTGAGGCGGGGTCGTCGCGGGACGCGACGGATTTTCAGCGTGGTTCTAGTAGTCGAGGTTAGTCACCAGTTGTCAGAGTCGAGGTATGTCCCGTGTACTTATACTTTCCTTTCGTACTTGTACTATTCTTTCAGTTGACTGTACTTCGTGAGGTGTCAGCTTGTGTATTTCTCCCTTTCTATGAAGGAATAAATGAAGAGTTCTTTTGTGAAGGTTTTCTTCTGATCCGCACATGTTTTCCCTTCGTGTGCACGCTCATCGTTGTCTTCCACTCCCTTCCTGATTTTCTACCGACTACTTCCAAGTGTTGCAGGTTCCCCCAGTACTCCACCCCATTGGCCATTCCTCCCTCCTCGGATAGCTCAGTGATTTCTCCCTCTCTACATCACTGACCTTCGCCCGGCACACCAGAACGGGCCCTGCCCAGTACGCCTTTGGCCCCATACCCGGTGCACCCTCCGACCACCCTAACCCGGCAGGGTCGTAACCCCTCAGCCCGGGTCACTCCTAATCCCTTCTAGGCCGGCGCACCTTAGCTAACCCCCGCCCGGTACACCCTTGGATTAGCCAGCCCAGCGCACCCCAAGCCCTTCCAGGCCGGCACACCCTAGCTAACCCCCATCCGGTACACTCCATAGTCCGGCACAGCCCCTCAGCCTGCCCTGGCCGGCACACCTCTCAGATTACCCCCACCCGGTGCACCCAGCTTGTCACTCTATGCGGTGCACCCTCGGTCTATTTTATCCTAGTGTCTCCCACTCACTGATTTCTCCGGGTTTTATGAAGTTTTCTTAAAGGTGCTACTACTCCGGCATACACCTTGAGTTGTTGGGTCATGCCACTCCTTGTGGGCGTGTTCCCTTTTACTCCCCTACGCTCCAGGTCCTAGGGAGATGATGTGGGACGGAGACGCAGACTCGATGCCGAGTTGGATATGCAACCTTGGACTCTAGCAAGCTCGCACTCGTCTCCAACGAGGGAAGCGTTCTGACCTGCACGGTTGAGAAACCGGCAATGAGTCAAGGGTGGCCAACTCACAACTCTCGTGCCCGGGTCAGGTCACGGGACGGTTCACTCTCTCACTCGCAACAGTGAGTTGAATTAGACGAGCTAGGAATTAACTACTCACATGCAGCGGCAGAAAAGCATATACTAAGAAAGCAAGAAACTACGACTACAAGGAGGTGCCGAATGTACCTCCACGCTCCGGGCGTGGGGAAGATGATTCCAGCCAAGAAGGTAACTCCCGAATAATACAACAATCACAATAATTTACAGCAATGAATCTTTGGCCACTTTACGCAGGGAGGTAAAGGGCTACAGCGGGCACGGGAGGACCGTTCTTGGGTTGGCGAGCAGCACTTGGATCCGCTCCGTCGGTGCCGTTCGGAAGACGCTTGTTGCTGGTTGTGGGGCCCACGTGCTGCTCAGTAGGGCCGCGTGGGTCCGGAGTGACACCGCTGTGACGGGGGGCCTGGAGGGACGCTCCCTCGGACGGCGGCGCGCTGGTTCGCCTCGTGGGAGGCGAGGCGGCTCCGGTCTCCAAGCGTTGGGTTTGCTACCCACGAGCTGTCACTTGCTGTTTTGTAGCGCGCCACCCGGCAAGAATGGTTGCTGCGATCAGTCCTGATGTCGGATCGACACGAGACCGGTGGCGTTGGAAAGCTCTCTTGAAGAGCTACGATCCCAGCCTGGAACAAAAATTTAAAACTCCCTGTGCTGGCCGTAGCGCAAAAGAACAAAGTCCAAGCAAGATTTCAAGCAAGTCTGTGCAGGTTATGCACGGGGTTAAGGGACGAAGTCCATGTAGGTTTTGGGGTTGAGAAACAAGGTCCATGCACATTATGAACGGGGTCGAAGAACGAAGTCCGTGCATGTCCTGCACGGGGTTGAAGAATAAAGTCCGTGCATGGCCTGCACGGGGTTGAAGAACAAAGTCCATGCATGGCCTGCACGGGGTTGAAGGACAAAGTCCGTGCATGTCATGCACGGGGTTGAACAACAAAGTCTGTGCATGTTCTGCACGGGGTTGAAGAACGAAGTCCGTGCATGTTCTACACGGGGTTGAAGAATGAAGTCCGTGCATGTTTGATGAAGTCCACGCAACGCAAGGTAAAGTCAGTGCATGTTTTGAATGTAGTCCATGCAATGCTAGGTGGAGTCCATGCACATGCAAGTTAAGTCCATGCATATCCAGGTTGAGTCCATGCAGATGCAGGTTAAGTCCATGCACATGAGGGCCAAGCCCATGCAGATGCAGGTAAGGTACGAATGGGGTCCGTGGAGGACTGGGCAAGTCCGTGTAGGGTGTTCAGGTTGTGGGATGAAGTTCGTGCATATGCACAGATGCGGGTTTTGGACGAAGGGGCTAAGTCCATGCATGCTAGGGGCAAGGTCAGTATAAGGTCCGTGCAGGACTTGTGCAATGTCGGTGGACGTACGAGCAGGGTCCATGCACATGGGGCTAGGGGCTGAAGGAAGGTCAGTGCACATGGGAGATAAGGTCGACACACATGCTGGCCAGGTCAGTGCACATGCAGGGAAAGTCAGTGCACGTGCAGGGAAAGTCAGTGCACGTGCAGACTAAGGTTAGTGCACACGGGCTAAAGTCAGTGCACATAGGCTAAAGTCAGTGCATGCACCTGCAGAGGGGAATATGGTCTATACAAGGACTGTGCAAGGTTCATGCATACAGGAGGACCAAGTCCGTGCAGGTTTCCACGGGGTTGGAAATACAAAAAGGATGAAGCCCGTGCATGGGTTGCACGGGGTTGAAGTGCACCGAGGAAGGCCGTGGGTGTGCCGTTGGAGAATTGGTAGGGTATGTTGGCGAAGAGGGTGTACCGACGAGGGAGGCGTACCGGCGAGGGATGAACTGGCCAGGGTGCCGGTGAAGGGCTTAGCAACGACAAGAGGGAGGGGATGCACCG
Source organism: Amorphophallus titanum (assembly GCA_024336825.1). Lineage (NCBI taxonomy): Eukaryota > Viridiplantae > Streptophyta > Magnoliopsida > Alismatales > Araceae > Amorphophallus > Amorphophallus titanum. Next base: position 556,798 of record JANBPO010003380.1, read on the forward strand.
CTCAAGGAGGGTGCCAGCGAAGGGCAAGGGAGAGTGTACCGGCGAAGGGGGGGGCTAAGGGCATACTGTGGGAAATTTTAGGAGCGTGCCAGTGAAAGGGGTTTCAGAGCGGTCTGCACCAGTGAAGGGCCCACTCCTCCTTCATTCTCTTAAGGCCTTTCTTTTCTTCTTTTATCCTTCTCTCCCTTCTTTTCTTGATTGATTTTTATTATTATTATTTTTTCATGTGATTCCTGAGGGGTCCCCTTTCCCGTCTCTTAACTATTCTCTGTTCATTCCCTCTTTTCTCTTGATGTTGCCCCTAGTCCTTTCAGCTTAGTTAGAGTGTCTTGTTATCATTTGTTTTATTTGTCCATTGCTTCCTTTGACCTTTTAACACATTATCCTCATCTCCCCACTATCACTACCTTCCACCACTATACCCTATCCAGTTCGCAGGTAGTAGCAAAGACCTGAGTTGCAGATCCTGTTCTGTAGTCATTAGGGATCATCTGAAGGTGTACCATATATCGACGAAAAGCTCATCGAGATAGCTTCACAGCTGTTGTGGTCTCATTGGCATCCGACATCCCTACTGCCTGGAGAACTCATTCTCCCCCGACTCCGTAGATCAGGCCTGGCCAGTGACCTGAGGAAACTTCTTGGAGATCCCACGGCCACATCCCACAGCTTCTGGAGGCGCCGCTTGGCTGAGAGTTTCTACTACCAGTCTACGTCTATCAGCAAAAAGTGGCATCCCGTTCAGCATCCGGAGGAGCATTTCCCAAATTTTCTTCCCCAGGTGTGCAGAACAGGCCACTCAGGACCTGAACTGACACCCCTTCACTCAATGAGCTCCCTCTCTCTGCCCTGACCTCATCTGGTGTTCTTTCTGGTTGCTGCTCGAAGAGGACTTGACTACGGACGCACTCGTCTTGATCCCATCTCGTTTGGACTTCAGGAGTGTCCGTGGAGACGTCGTCAATCTGCTACAGTACCCTATGTCTAACTCGAGCCATAGCACAGAGGTCCAGATTCAGAGTCTGTCCCGGCCAGCGACGATGTCCGGAGCGCCCACAAAAATTCAGGAGCCTCCCCGGGTCAGTCAGCGACGATTTGGCACTGGTCTCGGTGACTTTCGCATCCAGAAAAGCTCGTGGCAGCATCAACAGTGACTACCTATCACGTTGATCCAGAAGCAGGCAGGACCGGCAGAGTATTCAATCGGCGTCCTCTCTTGCTTTCCTCCCTATCCCGCCTGGCCGGCTAACCGTCCCTCCCTGCGTGGAGGTAGTTTTGGTTATAATTTGATTTTCGCTACCCCTAGTCAACCCCCTCTGCGAGGGCGTAGTGCATGTATTAGCAGGTTAGCGATCCAAGCTTCACCGGCGCAGTGTGCGGGCGAGTACCCATGCTTCCCCGCTCGCCTCGTCTCCGACTGGGATCGGCGTCTTCACGCCGATCAGGTGAGCTCCTGACTGTGCTTCTCTGCTGGTTTACTTTGCCTGCTTAGTATTGAATCTTGGTGCCGTCGGTCAGTGAGTGAGTGCTCGGATCATATTGCAAATTACGTGAGTAACCTCCGCACGTGAGTAACCTCCGCACGTGAGATACGAGAGACACCTTACATCCCACACCCTTGGCGAGCCGGCCACCCGTGACTTGGGTGTCCCTTGCCCATTGGGGTCCTCCCCTAGCCAGCCATAGACCTGGAACCCCAAGGTCCAACCTCGGACCCTCACCACCATCACCGGTCCACCTACGGACCCGGTGTGCGCGACGCGGGTGAACCCGCTTGAGTGAGTCCGCCGTTCGACTCGTGCTTGCTTGCTAGGTCCAAGGAGGGGTGTGTCACATCAGTTATACCCCAAATGGACCTCGACACATTCTATTTTACCAACCAAAAATAAATTAAGCTAGCCCTTTATGCAATTAGGAATATATAAAAGGTTATAACTCAAAACCCACATCTCTTTTATAACCCCATACGCGGACCAGCCTGCCCCCCCAGGCTGGTCCGCTTAAACCCTCCTCCAGGGGGGGTTAGGCAGGTCAGAGGGAGTGAGAGAGGGGGGCGGTCCCCACTCTCTATAAAACCTAGTTTTTTCTCATTTTGTCCTACTTTGACCAAGAGCAAGAGGGCAAAAGGATACTGGAAGGATACTGGCGGCTGGAGGATACTGGGACTGATATTGCCTGCACACGTGGACCCGACGTGTGACCCTGTGTCGTTGTTGTCGAATCCTTTCGCGTACGGTGTATCGGTTGACTTTGCACAACCCTTGCATGAACTGGGAGCATGAACTGGAAGCGACTGGGACTGGGGAATGGTCGGGAGGCCACTGGGATGGGAGGAGGGTGCACTTCTCAAGGGGGTTCGCCCTACTCCGGGTCGCGACCGCGCCCAGGGTGAACTCCCCCCGGGCAAGTTGCGGCCCCAAGGGATGGCCCTCGGGGGTCTTCTTTTGTTGTCTAGGGGTGTCCTTTAATGGACACGGGGCTCTGGGATGCTGAGATTTGCCTGTGGGGGCTGTTGTTGTCGGGTCGTAGTTGTCGCTTGCAAGGTGTTTGGGTAAATACCCGACACACCTCGGGTTATCGAACGGTCTAGATAACTGGCTGAGGGGCCTCAGGATGGGCCTTGAGCTGAGGATATGAGCTCGTGGGAGCTAAGAAGAGACACTATGGGGACATGGGCCTAGCCTCAAGGTGTGTGCCACGTTGCACGGCTAGGTGGCAGGGTAGCCTTGGGTTGGCCCGAGAGCTAATGATAAGTGTCTTGTTGCCACGTGTCTGAGGGTCGGGGGTGGCCCCAACTTGCTGGAGGGTCATTGTAGAACCCGACTGGTGTGCTAGAGCCGTGGGTCAGCCCATGGTTTGCTGTAGAAAGGCTGGAACATATGCGTCCACAAGGTGTTCGGGAGAATCCTAGACACACGTGTGAGCCGTACATGTGGGCTGCGGGCCCCCAAAGCCTGTGGTTGGCTTAATTAAGTCTTCCTTTGACATTGGGGTAGGGGGGGGTAGAAGAAAGTGTCTTGGGGTAGACCCCGACCTTGTTACTGGGTGCCACGTGGCATGGCTTGTAGTCGAGGGTCCCCCGGGTTGGCCCGAGTGGTCGTGTGGAGCGCGGGAAAAGCCCGCAACTGAGCGGACTGGAGTGGTCCCAATTAGTTGCTAGTGTAGCCGTATGTCACAGCTAACTGGTTAGGGCCCTGGGTTGGGACCACTGGGCTGTAGGAAGGGCTGGGTATCCCTTGCCTTGAAGGTGTTCAAGAAAATTCCCGAACCCTTATTCCTGAGTATTTCGCTGGGAAATTATCCAGGTACAACAAATGCCCCTTACGGGATGTGCGTCGGAGGTGGAGACGAGGGTGTACGGCCCATGAGCCACTCATTCTGGGTTGTTATAGTTGTATTTTGACACTTTATGTGCCTTTATTTTATTACATTGCATATATCAACTTTCTGATGTGCTGACCAGCTTCGTGCTTTGTCTTGCAGCTATGGCCCGATTTGGCAGAGATGAGCGGGTCTCGAGGCATGTGGCTCAGGAGGAGGATCACTAGGTATACGTGCCGTGGGTGAGCTTTAGGGAGAGATAGGGAGTTAAGAGAGAGAAATAAGGAGAGATGTAAAGAGAGAGAGGGAGGTGGGATTTAAATCAATGTAAACTAAAAAAAGGGGAAAAATAATAAAAACAAAAATTGTTTATGTGAAGAAGAGAGTGGGAGATAGAGAGAGGGTGTATGAGTAGAGAGAGGAGAGAGAGAGTAGATGAGAGACAAAAGGGGAAAGAGAGAGAGAAAGATCAGAGAGGGGCATGAAGATAAGTGTGTGCATGTGCGTGGGTGATAGACTGAGGGGGAGATGGTGAAAGGTGATGGTGGAGCTGTGTGTGCGCATGTGCATGGTGTGTGTGGGTAAGCTGGAAAGAGGGGGAGTGAGGCTGGTGAGGTGAAGTGTGTGTGCACAAACGACGGAGGGAGGCACAGGGAGTGAGAGAAGATGAGAGACAGTGCCGGCACTGTGTGTGGGAAAGTAGGAGATGAGGGGTTGCCGGACGTGGTGTGGTGAGAGGAGGGACCCGTTGAGAGGGTTAGAGAGAGAGATTGCGAGGGAAGGGGGTAGCAGAGGTGAAAAGCATGGAGGGATAATTGGGAGGCCGGTGTTTCCGGTGGTTACAATGTGAAGAGAGAGGGTATGAGAGGGATAAGAGAGAGGTGGGATGGAGAGGGAGATGTTTCCGCGGTGGCTGGAGGCTGTGACGGCGCAGGGCGAAGGTGCAGTGTGTAGAGAGGGAGACGATGCCGGCTACGGTGAGGGGAGTTGGTGGCGATCACGGATGGGAGAGAGAGGGTGGTGGTGCAGTTGTAGGCAGAGCAGTGGGCACAGGTGGAGAGAGTGTGTGCATGTGTTGTGTGAGGTGTGGGAATGGCAACCAGAGGTGGGCGACCGGCGTGTCTGTGTGCAGTGGGTGCAAGGGAGAAGGGCGAATCGCGTGCAAGTGGAAGAGAAAGGGAGAGAGAGCTGTGAGATCAGAGAGAGGGGAATCGGGTGCAAAAGGGCTGCACCGGTGGTGTGAGTAGAGAGTGCGAAGGAGTAGGGAGAAAGAGCGGATAAGAGAGGGAGAGCAAAAGGGGGGAAAGACACAAGGAAAAGAAGAGTCTGGTGCTTGTGCGTGTGTGAGATGTGCATGAGGAAGAGAGACTGTGTGAGTACGGTGGTGAGGGTGGGTGTGTAGTATGTGAGCCTTAGAGAGAAAGGGAGAGTAGAGGATGAGAGGGGGAAGAGTGTGTAGTTGTGAAAGAGAGAAAGAGAGGAGAGCGGGGGTGAACAACAGGAGCGGTGCGGTGTGTACAAGACCCAAAAGTGTAGGGAGAAAGGAATGCAGGTGAAGGGAGAAAGGCCGGTGGTGAGTGTGTGAGCTGTAGAGGAGGAGGGTTACGTGAAGGGGAGTGCAGAAAGGAGAGAGCCGCAGGGAGAAGAGAGGCTCCAGTGCCCCTACTCCAAACAGGGGTGCCGAACCCGAGAGTGGGGAGTGAAGGAGGGGAAGAAAAAAAGAAGAGGGGAGGGGAAAGAAGAGAAAGGAGAATAGGAGGAGGAGAAGAAGAGCAGAAGAGAAGGGGAACTGAAGGTGGCCCTGGAGGGGGGGGGATTTCAACATTTTTCAGGTAATGTTGTCGAAGATAATCAATCTGACAGGGAAGGGCAAGAGTGATGAGAGCCTGAACATTCGAGCTTGTGTCTTTTATATTTCTTGAGTCTTAACTGGTCACTTGAGTCTCTTCATTTTCTTTTAGAATGTAATAGTGAGTCACTTTTCTTTTTATATGTAAGAAAAGCCCAGTCATGTAATTCAAATATTAGAGTATCAATAAAGAGTGTGTTTTACCATATTAATGGGCACAATAATCTTGTGTCTTATGTTTGCTCTGACTGTTCACGACTGTTACATTGCCACGTTCTGATCTACACATTTCGCTGCTATCGGTTCGGGGCGTGACACCCATTCTCCCCTCCCTAACCTTGGAACACCCCCTCCTAGACAGCCTAACACCTAGAGGTTGCCCCCATACACATCCACTTCATTTCCCCTAACCTATACCCCATTTCCCCCCATCATCTTCAACCTACAGTTCTCAATTCGTAGGCAGTAGAGGAGTGCCCAGTTGCAGAGGCTGCCACGTCTTCACCTGGAGGCTTCAGAGGCCATACCATATACCGTTGGAAGAGTCTCCCAGTCTACTTTGCAACGGAGGTGGTCTCATCACATTCTGAGTTCGGGACCATCCTGAGCAGTCGATCTTTCCCGACTGCACATCTCCTCCCTGAAGAGAAACCTAAAGCTGACTCTTGAGGCTACCACGATCACTCTCTTGAAGATATGGAGGTGACGCTTAGCCGAGAGCTTCTTCGACAAGTCTACTTCCAGAATCAAGAAACGGAGCTCTGTTTGGTGCCCGGAATCAAGAGTTCTGATTTTCTTCCTCCTGGCGCGTGATTCTGCTTCCTATTAGTCTGATCTGACCCCCCCTCACTCAACGGGTTCCTCCTCCCTATTACGACATCATCTAGAGCTCCCCCTGATTGCTGCTCGAAGAAGACTCATCCACGGTCATCCTCGACTTGGTGCCATCTCAATTGGACTTCGAGAACGATCGTGGCATCTACATCTAGTTGTTGTTGTACCCTGGGGCCAGTGCAAACTAGAGCATAGAGGACTTGTTCCAGGAGCCACCCCGACCGGTGACGAGAACGGACTCATCCACGAAAATTCTCCAGCGTACCAGGGTCTGTCAGAGACGATTCGACACTAGTTTCGGTGACTTTCGAGTTCGGTGTAGAGCGTGGCGGCGTCTTCAACGACTCACTGTTTAGCAGATCTGGGTCTGGACAGAACTGGTGAATTGCCCTCCCGGCATAAGTTTAGCTAATCTCCCCTCCCCGCCTGGCCGGCTTAGCGCCCCTCCCTGTGCGGAGGTAGTGTTTGATGTAATCCTTAATTTTTCCTCCCCTAGTTTAACCCTCTTGCATGGGGCGTAGTGCATGTACTTGAATTTTCAAGTTGAAGCTACACAGTCGCGGCGTACGGGTGCGTACCCACGCCTCTCCACTCGCCCTCGTCTCCGACCAGGATCGGTGTATTCACGCCAATCAGGTAAGCTCCTGAACACTTCTCATTGCTGGGATATATTTGCTTAGTTTAGTATTGCATTTGGGTTGCTCCGTCGGTGGTGACTTTTGGTGTGTTTTCGTGTTGTTCGATTAGCCATTATCGTTTGATCGGTTATCTGTTTGAATTGGATATTAAGGCGGCGTAGAGGTGTGAATGGCCGTAAGCGGAGGGACGAACGCCGAGTTTTTGGATGTGGGGGTAGCCGATGGTATTGAAGAGGGGGGTGAGGGAGCGGGCGCTGACGGGATAGGGGACCCAGGTGGGGACGGGGATGTCGGTGTCGTATTCGACGAGGAGGAAGGTGGAGGTGGGACGGAGGAGGGCTTTTAGTTTTTGGAGGAAGGCGGGTTTGTCTTTGACGTAATGTAAGGAGTTGGCCATGAGGATGCCGTCGAGATCTTTTAGAGGGAGGGGATTGGTGATGAAATCGGCTTTGTGGGGAATGATCGTGACGCCGTTGGAGGTGCGGTGCTCCTGCAATGTGGGTGCTTTATCAACGCCGTGAATGATGCTATCTTGGGGAAGGAGCTCGGCGAGCGCATCTGTAAAGAGACCGGAGCCGCAGCCGAGGTCGGCCCAGTGTTGGGGTGAATAATGATCGGACGCTCCCGGATGGAGGGCTCGGTGCGGGATGTCGGTGATGAATGAGGCGGCTGGGGCAATAAGGTCGTAGGCCTGGGATAGTGTCATGGGACAAAGTTAATTTCCTTTGAAGGATAGTACATTAGGTGGTTTTACCTGTTTTTACGCGTCATGCGAAGATATATAACACTTGTTACAGCCTTTTTTACTGTTTTTGCCTGTTTTGCCGGTCTGTTTTGCCTTGCCCAAGATAGGCCTATTATTCCACTGGACAGCGGGTTTATCCACCCTCCGGCCATCGCCCGACCCCGGGTTTGGTGGCACTGGATGAACGGGAACGTGAGCAAGGCGGGCATCCGGGAAGACCTGGAATGGATGAAGCGGGTGGGGATTGCCGGGGCGCAAGTGTTTGACGTGGATCTGCATACGCCGCATGTGGTGGATACGCCCCTGCCTTTTATGAGCGCGGGGTGGAAGGATGCGCTGCGGTATGCGGGCGCAGAAGCGGACCGGCTGGGCCTGGAGCTGGGGATGGCCACCAGCGGGGGATGGAGCGAGTCGGGAAGTCCCTGGGTGAAACCTGACGAAGGGATGAAATGTGTGGTTTGGAGTGATACGCTTGTCCAGGGCTCGGGACGTTTTTCGGGGATGCTACCACTGCCTCCCAAATGGCGCGCCGATGTCAAGGTATTGGCTTTCCGGCTACCGGAAGGCGATAAGCGCGTCCGGGCTTTCTGGGAAAAAGCGCAATACATCGTTAGCGCTCCGGATGCGCAGGCGGTACCAACGCCTCCTGTCGCGCCTGGGGAGGCGGTTGATCCGGGTGGAATCATAGATCTTACTGCTCAAATGAAGGCGGATGGTTCGCTGGACTGGAACATCCCTGCTGGTAAATGGGTGATCCTTCGCCTGAGCTATGCGCTCAATGGCAGGATGGCCCGGTTTGCTTCGGCCGAGTCAAATGGCCTGGAGGTTGATAAGTTAAGTAAGCAGCATACGATCTCCTATCTCGAGGGGTATGTTGGTCGCATAGCAGACGCGCTGGGACCCAGCTTTGGCAAGAGCTTTCAATACCTGCTGATGGATAGCTGGGAAGTAGGGGTAGCGAACTGGACGGAGGATATGCTTGCGGAGTTCCGGCAAAGACGGGGATACGACATGACGCCGTATTTACCGGTGCTGGCGGGATGGATCGTGGGCTCTTCGGAGGTGAGTGACAAATTTTTGTATGACTTCCGTCGGACGATCGCGGATATGCTAGCGGACAATCACTACGGTGTGATCAATCAATATGCGCAACAGCGGGGCTTGCGCGGGGTGTATGCCGAAGCTCCCGGTGTAGAACAGCCGACGACGGGGGATGGATTACAAGACAAGGGTCGGATAAGCATCCCGATGGGGGAGTTTGTGGAAGAGCCCTGGCGGCTGCCGGGTGGACGGGAGACCAACCGGGCGGATATGCGTGAAGCGGCTTCTGCGGCTCATATCTATGGAAAGATATTAGCTGCTGCGGAGTCTTTTACGACGACGGAGACGACGCCCTGGGCGCAAGGCCCCTATGATCTAAAGCCTTATGCTGATTGGGCGATGGCGCAGGGGATCAATCAGTTTGTGATCCATACTTCGGTCCATCAACCTTTTGCTGACGGGACCCACCAACCTGGCATTACATTAAGCGTAGCGGGTCAAAATTATACGCGCAACAATACCTGGGGAGAACAAAGCGTGGCTTTTAATTCGTACCTAGCACGCAGCTCCTTTCTATTGCAACAGGGACAATTTGTGGGTGACCTCCTGTATTACTATGGGGATGATGCGCCAGTGGTAACGCCTTACTGGAAGGGGATATCGCCGACACCTCCGGTAGGATATGATTACGACTGGCTCAATACGGAAGTGCTGCTGACGCGTTTATCGGTGAAGGACGGTCGGTTGGTGCTGCCTGACGGCGGTAGTTATCGGCTGTTGGTCATTCCTAACGATGTGCGGCAACTAACGCTGCCTATTGTACGCAAGCTGCGAGCATTGGTGGCGGCGGGCGCGACGATTCTGGGACCGCTTCCTATTGGGTCACCTAGCCTGGCTGATGAGGGGATGGGGGATGATAGCGTACGGGCAATAGCAGATAAGATGTGGGGACGTTTTGGTGGTATCAGGAGATATCATGAACCGGTCGGCCATCGATACGGACAAGGGGAAGTATTTGCAGGGCCTTCGGTGCAGGAGGTGATGGATTCGTTGGGCGTGCAACCGGACTTTCAATACAGGAGTCTTGATTTGGATGATACGATCGTGTGGATTCATCGTCGGACGCCAGAGGCGGATATATACTTTGTCGCGAATCAACGGGTGGTGGCGACGGACCTGGTGGCGCGGTTTCGGGTGAAGGGTAAGGCGCCGGAGCTGTGGCATGCGGATAATGGGGTGATGGAGGCGTCTGGATATAATATAGATGGAATGGGTACTACGCTGCCTCTACACCTTGATCCGAGGGGTTCGGTGTTTGTGGTTTTCAGAAGAGATAAGGCTGAACCTAGCCGTCCTGCCGTGCAGAAAAAAGAAAACTTATTGACAACTATTAAAGGCCCCTGGACGGTGGCATTTCCTGCGGGCTGGGGGGCGCCTGCTACTATCAAGCTAGATCGTTTGCAGTCATGGACAGTGAATGCGGATGCGGGGGTGAAGTACTTTTCGGGTACGGCTACGTATAGCCAAGACTTTGTAGTGCCTTCGGCTATTGGGCGTGAGGTAGTGTTGGATCTGGGTGTTGTAAAGGAGATTGCCGAGGTGTTTGTGAATGGGAGGTCGCTGGGTATTTTATGGAAGCCACCTTTCCGGGTCGATATTAAAAATGCTTTGAAGCCGGGTGTGAATCACTTGTCGATACGGGTGACCAATCTATGGCCGAACCGGATCATCGGGGATCTACAACCGGGCGTGACAAAACGATATACGTTTACTGTTATCAATGCTTTTGATAAGGACTCGCCGTTATTGGAGTCGGGGTTGTTGGGGCCGGTGAATATTTTTGTCCAGTAAGATGGGAAAGATATGATAATAATCGCTAAATTGATCCATATGCCTTTTCCATGAAACGCTTTCTGCTTATAGCTTTTACGGTCACGCATCTTTCTCTGCATGGACAGAACAGTCCCATAAAGCCTGGTTGGTTTGTTGACCGGCCGGTGGATGCCACTGCACGGTTACAGGACCCTGACAAACTTTTCGAGGCGACCTTTGGCAGCTATTACAATATGGATAAAAGCCATCTGCTGCAGGCCAGCCACGATACGGTTTCTATCCTGACGCAGCTGTACGAAGATATCTGGTGGTTGACGCCGTCCGGTCCCCCCCGACTCAACCTGGATTCGCTGCCTGGACGCCTCGACAAGTCCAGGCTGATCGCTATGACGATGGAACAGCTTAAAGGGCTGTTGGCAAAAGTAGAGTCGGAAGGCGAGGATGGCAAACGGAACTATCTGAAAAAAATGGAATGGCAAGATTCCGAGAGATATCAGATCGACTGTCCTTATTCCGACTCAACCGGTTTTTTGAGCTTTTGTCATACTTATTATGATGTCGGTCTTCTTGTCTGGACGGCTATTAATCCTGCGGAAAGCTGGACGGTCTTGCTGGACTGGCCTACGGAGATTAAGGGGGTACGGAAGCAGGATAACTCTTTCTCTCTTTTTTCCTGTGATTATTCCAGAACACCGGAATATATCGAGGTCCGGAAGGGCCATGTTGAAATACGCCGGCCTGAACACTTCAATACCTACAGGTTACGCTATAATACGCGCACGGGCGCTTTGCTTGATACGACCCCTCTGAACATTGAAGAACCCCTGGATGCTGCTGTCAGTGGGGGCAATCGCCATTTTCTTTTTTTTGATACCTTTTTTGCCTGCATGGATCAAAACGGAGCTATCCTGTATCGGAAAAAGCTGCCTTTCAGACGCATCTTCCTTGCGGCTGCAGATGCCAACGGTGATCTATATACGATTGGATCGAACGATTTCCAGACGTTTGTCCTTAGCAAGGTCGATACGAATCTGTCGGTGCGCTGGCAAAAAGATATCGCGAATGACCCAAATGAACAAACGCAGATCAAGGACCTGAAGATGACCTCTTCCGGCGGAGCACTGGTTGCTATCGGGACGGAAAAAGGCTCCTTTTCACAACAGGTGGCCTGGTCAAGAGTGCTCCAACTGGATGCCCAGGGCCGGCTGGTCTGGGAACACACCTTACAAGGCCCGTCGTTCGAAGAAGGTAAGCCACTGCATCACGTGGTGAAGATAATAGAAGGTTCCGACAGCCTTTTCTATATGTTGAGCTATAGCAGCGCGCTTGACAAAACGTTCGAATACTATGCTGTATCCTGCCTGGATCGTCAGGGAAAGCTACAATGGCGGAAGTTCATAGATGACTATTCCGCCAAATACAGTAATATACTTGAGGCGCCGGACGGAAGACTGATCCTGGTGGGGACCATGGATGAGAATGGAGGGTTGCTGACAATCCTGGATAAAACCGGGATTATCCTTAGCAACAAGCTATACAGTGTTCATCGCGGCTTTTTTGACGAGGTTATTTGCGCTGGTAACGACCTGCTCGTTGCCGGCACCTGCAAGTGTGCTTTCACCCAATCGGAAGACTGTTGGTTGCTCACGATAAAATTATGAGTATGAAAAAATGGGTTTGTCTTTTCCTGTTGACAGGAATGGCCCTGGGCCTGTATGCTCAACCATCAAGAGATGTCCGGCTGCAATCTTTTGACGGGCGTGGGGTTGTAGGGGTGCAGTGCTATGGTAATCGCCTGGTGATGTTGGAGGAAAAAGAGCTTCCTAACTATAAGAACGCTTTGACGCTGGTAGGCTGCGATCTATCGGGGAAGGTCAGCTGGTCAAGGGAGCTTGTCGATACATCCGTGTCCCTTGAATCACTGGACTTTTTACACAGGGATGATACTTGTTTTATACTCGTAAAGGAAGGGGAGAACCACCTGCTTTTTGTATATGGGAGAAATGGCGAACTGATCCGAAGGGTGTCCCTCAATCCTGATGTCAATCCTACTTGTCTGTTTAGCCTGGATCAAGGTATTGGTATTGCCGGGGCCGGGGGTGCTCTGCCGACACCGGAAGAAGCGGCAGAGGGATCTACGCGCAACAATGGGGCGCTGGCAATGCTGGACACGTCTGGTGAGATGGGCGATCCGCTCATCATTCCTTTGCACGGCAATCAGTGGGTCACTTCGGTTAAACAAAATAAAGGATCCGGTGACTGGTTGGTCGCTGAGTCTTCCGACTATGCCAACCGGAAATCCTCGGCCCAGTTGGTATCGATGACCCGCGAAGGGCGAATCAAATGGCTCTATACTACACATTCCACTGTCCCTGAATTTGATAAGCAACATCAACCGAAAGTGGACCTCTTGTCAGTGGACAAGATCCTTTTTAGCTGGACCGGGGGAAATTATAATAATAAGAATGAAGCTGCGAATGTCGTATGCCTGGATGGGAACGGTAAAAAGCAATGGGCATGGTCCTCATCGTCCGATTCAAATGTGGAGATCGATCATCTTACGGTCATAGACCCGGATAAGATCCTTGTATCAGGCCATTCGACGTTGCCAACATCCGACAATAGCACCAGCTATCATGGGTTTATAATGTTGCTGGATGGGGCCGGACGCATGGTTTGGACGAAGCCAATGCCGGTATTTGCTGCTTTTGGCGCCATAAGCTTGCTGCCGGATAACCGCTTGTTGATCGTGGGAGCTGAAGGAGATCCATCGAACGGGTACAGCGGAGCCGCTGCGGATATTGTTTTACATACAACCACATTGGTGGAATCAGGTGGGCTACCATCAGGGACGGAGGAGGGCTGGGCGCAACATTTTCGTTACCAGTTATTGGATGAAGTGGCGTTGTCCAGCGGACCGTTGGTGAGCGAGGCTGGTTTCAAACAAAGTGACGATGAACCCAAAGGGATGGATTGGCTCATTACTAAAAAAGGATGGGTTTTTTCCGGTTTGGATGAACAAGGGCTTCCCGCAATTTTTGGCGCTTACAAAAATGGTAAGCAAAAATGGGCCTACCGGACGCCCGGAGCCAGAGTTGTCCGCGTACATATGCTCAAAAATGATCTTTTGGCTGAAGAGGCGGACCTGAATACCGGCGAGGCACTTTTTACCTGGTTGGATAGTACCGGGCATGCAATGATCAGCAGCACCGAGTTGCACAAACGGGTGTTGTTATCCGCCAGTAATGATCAGGCTGATCAGTTGGTGGTGGTGACATCGGACAATCAATTATTGATCTTCGACAAGGACATTTATAAGTTTACGGCTATCGCTCTTTCGGACTCTGTTACTGCGCTCTATGTAGATCCGCACGGTACGATCTTGCTGGCGACCTATAATAGCGGTTCCGGAGCCGCTCGTCTCTACCAATATATTCCAGGGCAGGATGGGCGCCGGGAAAGCCGTCTATTGTATTCCGCCGATCACCGACTGATCAGCCTGATCAAGCAGACGGGCCCGACGCTGCTATTAGCCGGCATGGTAAACGACGAAGAATCATTTGTCGTGAAGATGTCTGCACAAGAGGGGGCTGTGTGGGAGAAGTTCTTTTCCGGGTCCGTTCCGTGCCGGATCAGGGATATCTATTTTGCAGACAGCTGTTATTTTGTGGGGGGGTATTACCACCATAAGGAGCAGGTTTATGGATTTCTCAGGGCTTTGAGCATAGATGGTGATCTGTTGCCTTTTATCGATCCCGGACCGGTCGGTGGGCCGTTGCTGTCGGACCCCGTGGAGAAGATAGATGCCGACAGCAATGGTATTCAGCTGCTATCGGATGGGTATTCGCATCAGCGTGTACTTACGCTTGGCTTACAGCCCAGGCTTTATGCAGGTGCTCCGGATCGTCCGTACCTCCCGGATATCAGCCTGGAAGGCGACAGCGCCGATCAGGAAGAGCGGGTTAGTTTGCTGGAGACTATGCCGGCAGGTGTCAGGATCAACAAATTGCGGAGTGGTGGGAAGAATGAAGGAAGGGGCAGCTTCTGGCTGGTGGGGGCTATTGCTGGTGATGGGCTGTCACTGGGCTTGTTTGCCGTATATACGACGCACGGGGACAAAAAGGAGGTGATCCTTCGTGGGACCGGCAACGTGGACCTCACCGATATGGCCCAGGATGCGGCAGGGAATTATTTTATACTTGGCACAAATGGGATCGGCGCCTGCCTGGTCAGCCTGAACAGGGATCTTTCTCATCGATGGACGGTTGATCTTCCTGGTTCGCATGCTTCTTTGGGTAATTCGCTTACGGTTAGTGACAGCACTATCCTGGTGGGGACTATCGACGGAGAGGGTTCCTCCTTGTACAACGTGTCGGAGTCGTCGGCGATCCGTTGGAAAAGAGACGTAAGCGGGTTTGTTTTTGATACACGTATTCATGGCGATACGACAACAGTGCTTATTATCCACAAGATGGATTCTACTTCGGATAACGAGTGTTCGCTGCCGGTTATTGAAACGCTTTACCGGGGAGAGCTGCTATCGATCAATCCAGCACCCTACGACATTGGCTGTAACACTTATTTTTCGAGCGTTCCATTGCAGGGTGGGAACGGGTTTGTCACCGCCTGCGCCAATTCCTTTTCGCTGGATAGCTCGTACGTGGGGGTGTTTGGGCAGCTGTCGCTGGTTGATGGTGTCGTATGCAGATGGGGTGAAGATGGCGCGTTACTCTGGAAAAAGGCCCTGGGATTCAGGCCCTGGACTATCTGTAACCAAATAGACGAACTGCCGGATGGAAAGCTATTGGCTGCGTTCAAGACTACCGAAGACTCCGTGCACTACGAAAGCTTGTTGGTGTTGCTGGATCGGGATGGACATTTTGCCGGCCGGACGGCTATACTTCCTTTAAAGCAGGTGCTCACGTTTTGCCCGTTGGACGATGGGAGGGTCCTGATGGCTGGTTTGGATTCGGCGGGTGATCACTTGTTGTTGATGGCGAGGCCTGGACTATTTGGGTTGAGAGATCCATTTTGGGCAGGCGCCAACGAACGGGTGGCTGCTTACCTGGACGCTTCGCAAAAGATGGATAAGCAAATTATCAATCAAAGTGACATCGACGAAAGAAGGCCATTCGATGTGAGGATCGCTGCCAACGTAACTGATCCTGCCTCGATGCGCGCTGCTGATGAAGAGTATGAAGCCAATATGAAAGAATACAATTCGCGCCGGCAGCAAGAATTGGTTTTTGATGCCTGGACGGACCCGGCTAAATTGTCTCAATCTTCGCTGGGGCTTATCCGATTGGCGAAGTCCGAAATGGAAGATACAACGGCCGTTTTTCCCGGGTTGAGAGCGTTGACGTATAAGGCGTATGGATTGAAGATGATCGATTCTGATCCTGTCGGGAGCGAATCGGCTTTGCAAACCGGATTTGTACTGGCAAAGCGCGTCTTTGGTGACACCTCCGTCTATATTACCGATTATTACGAAGGGCTGAAAGCAGCGGCGATGGTCAATTCCAACCTGTATGCCGCGGAAAATATAGAACGGAAGATCATCAGTATTTTTGAGCGGCAACGACAAATGAACGAGAACCTGCAAGCCTTGTATATCCGGGCGCTCGACGCACTGGCTATTATTTATTCGCTTACCGGGAGGCCTTCCGATGCGGAACAAATCCTTAATAAAGCCGTGCGCTATGCGTATAAGCTGGAAGACGCCGACGTCCTTTTGTCTCAGGCACGGGTCCTTTTGGCTGCCCTGGAGATCAGGAAGGGCGCCGATCATGCCCAGCGAGCGCTGCAAATGATGGAGCCGGTGGAACAGATCGGTGAGTCGGACCTTTCTCCCGACATGGTGATCGAAATACTGAGCGCGAAGATGATCATCTATTTTTATCTTCACCAGTATGATAAGTCCATTGCCGTTTATTACACCATCCGGAATAAGATCAAGGCGCTATATGGCGAGAAGGCGGGTGATATGTCTTTTATGTACGATTACGTATATGTGCAGTGTCTTCGGCTTACCGGCGACCTGGACAATGCCAAAACAGTGGCATTCGACATGACGAAGACGTCGAATAAGGTGCTGGAAAAAGTGAGCGCTTATCTGTCCTCGTATTTACTGGCATTGGTCTACCAGGGAGAGTCCAAAAGAGATAGCGCGCTGGGCTATATCCGTAAGGCGGAAAAAGGCTTGCAACAATTTTCGGATGTGTCCTCCAGCAACGAAGAATCGAGACAGTTGCTAGAGATGATGACAAAGCCGTTCTTTACCGATTATTTAAAGATACTACAGGATACGATGCAGCGCGTGCAGGACCCTATGCCCCTTCTGGACGAGTCTTTGCTGATGGCCCAAAAGGCCGGTCAGACGGCTACTGCGAAATCTATCTCCATTATGTCGGAGAAGTTTAGCCAGCGAAACAACATGCTGGGCCATTTGTTGAAAGAAGCCGACAGCCTATCCAGGAAGATCATCGTCACCGAGACTGGGCTACGGAACGCCATGGTCAAAAAATCTTTTACGAGCCCTTTTGTCCAAAAGCTGTATAACCAATCGGAGGAGCTGCATACAAGCTATGCCAGTGTAAGACAGACGATCCGGGAGCAATTTCCGCAATTCTCCTATCTTACCAACCAGGACATGGCCAGGGCCGAAGATATCAGGGCGGTGCTGCAACCGTCGGAGGCTGTGCTCCTCTATCATATCGGCGATTCCACAAGCTTTGGCTGGGTATTGACAAAAGACCAAAGCCAGTTTTTTCGGATCGATCTCAACCACGAAGAGGTCGAGCGGCTGGTGATGTCGACCCCCAGGTACTCGTCAGGGTCTTCGGCGCCGATGATCTCGATCTGCACGCCCTCGGGATCGCCGATGCCGGTGAGGCTGTAATCGGGGCCGTTGGTGAGCAACTCACCATCGGCGTAGACCTTGAGATAGCTGCTGTCGGAGATGAGCACGGGCAGCGTCAGCGGGTTCGCGAAGCCGCTGCGATCGACAACACTGCGAACCTGAACGACGGCTTGGGTCATGGGTCCGACCTATAACAGTTGCGGTATCAGAATACCACCCCGGCCTTGGCCACGGCGACGGCGTCGTCGAGCACGGCGAGCCCGCCGTCCTCGTTCAGCCGGTCGCGCACTTCGGGCCAGTAATCGTAAACCGTCTGGGCGTCGTAGACCTTGGCCTTGGCAACGCGGCGCTGGTACTCGTCGTAGGTGTCGGGGCTGAGTGCGAGCAGCATGTCGAGCGTCGGCTGCAGCGGCAGCGTCTCCTTGCCGACCCAACCGGGCTGGCCGGTGGCGATCAGGGTGTTGCGCACCTCGCGCCGGGCGATCTCGCTCAGGATGTCGTCGACCTGGGCACGCACGCCGCGCGTCATGGTGAAAGCCGGTAGCTCATTGCCGGCGGCGAGGTAGGCGCGCATCTCGTCGCGGTTCATGTCGAGCGTCGTGTCGCCCAGTCCGGTCGCCGCGCTGTTCTCCTGGCGCATCTTGCTCACCACCGTCGTCACCTGCCGCGCCCGGTAGAACGGGTTGAGCCGCTTGTACTCGGCCTTGAAGTCGGTCATCAGCGTGGCGAAGGCGCGCTCGTCAGCGTTGAGCGAGCCGAGGAAACGGTTGGCGGCCGGCTCGTTGCCGGCGTCCATGTAGCGCTTGTAGGTCGCGGCGGCGCGCTCGAGCTTACCGCTGGTGGTCGACGCCTGCGCCCAGAAATCCTGCGTGCTGGCCGAACCGCGGCGCACGTCGCGCACGAAGCGGCGGATGATCGGCAGGTCGGTCTCGTCGGGCGCCGGGCGCGTCGGGTCGGCGGCGTTCAGCATGGTGCTGACGTCGCGGTAGGCGCTGGCACCGAGCCCGCTGAGCATGTGGTCGACGACCATCGGCGACTGGCCGGTGACGCCGCCGATCCACTTGGCGAGGCTCGACGTGTAATTGTCGTACTGCAGCTCGGGCGCCAGCGCCTGCATGTAGCTCGGCACGATCTCGCGCCCCGAGAAGAAGTCGTGGTTGGCGGCGGCCTCGACCACGACCTGCACAGCCGGCGGCGAGGTCGGCGGGGTCAGGTTGAACAGCAACCCGCGCTTGAAGCGGTCGAGCGCCGTGGTGTCGCCCGTAGCCGCTTCCAGCCCGCGCTCGATGGCGTTGGACATGACCGCCAGCTCGAACGGCTTGGGCAGGTAGAAGATGCGACCGTCGCCGGTGGGGATCACCCAGCCGGTGGTGCGCAGGTATTCGCCCGCCTCCTGGTAATCCTCGTCGTCCTTGAAGATCGCCCACAGCGCAGCGCCGATGAAGCCGAGGCTGAGCATCTTGAGCCACGCCGAGCGGCCGGTGCGCAGCTGCTGCTGCTCCAGCCGGCTCAGTGGCAGGTTGTTGATGTTCTTGAAGTAGGCGCCGAGCGCGAAGGACAGGCCCTTGCGCCGCGCGACCTCGTCACCGCCCAGCGTGCGGACCATCTTGTAAAGGCCCTGCAGCTGCGCGTTGAGGAACGGGATTAGCCGCCGGCTGGTCAGCATCTTGGAGCCGTTCAGGCCGAAGTCGATGTAGTCGGTGGCGATGTAAGCCGCCTCGACGCTGGCGTCGTATTCGCTCAGGCCGTCGCGTACGGCGCGTTCGTAGGCGCCGCGGTAGAGCCCGAGACGGGTGCCGGTTTCGGTGATCGCCGTCAGCCGGCCAAGCCCCTTGATCGTGCCGCTGACCCCGGCCCAGCCGCTGCCGACTTCGCCGAACACGTTGGCGATATAGCCTTTGGCGCGCAGCGCGCGAATGTCGCGGTCGACCCGGCTCTTGTGCAGCGAGGCGACGTTCATGCCGCCGAGGATACCGCCGGCGGCGTTGTAGGACTTGGCCCACTGCTTCTGCCTGATTTCGTCGGCGATGCCGCGGATGCCGGTGGCGAACGGCACGTAGTTGGTGCCGCCCAGTATCCATGCCGAGAACTGGTCGCGGATGTAGTTGACCAGCAGGAAGTCGGGCCATGACGTGATCGCCGTGCGGAACACGGTTGAGGTGCCGGCGAGCAGTTCCAGCGGCAGGTCCATGTTCTCGCGCCCGACGGCGTTCATGGTATTGACGACATCGGCGGCGAGGCTGCTGTCATTGAGCCGCATCGCGGCAACCTTGCCGTTCTCCCAGAAGAAGATGACGTTCTCGCCCTGCGTGCCGGCCTGCTCGGAACGGAACAGCGTCATCAGGTCGCCCTGCTCGATCGAGCCGGCGAGGATCGTCATCAGGTCCGAGGCGTCCGACGCGCTCACGTCGCTGTCGGCGACCAGCCGCCGCGCCACGTCGCGCACGCTGAAGGTCTGCCCGACCAGCTGCGCTGCCGGAATGCGCTCGACCAGCGCGCCCGCCTTGCCGGCGCGGTCGGCGAGGATCGCCAGCGCGCGCTTGGCATCGTTCTCGGCGATCTGCTTTTCGAGCGCAAAGGTCATCTGCATCAGCACCGTCATCGGGCTGATGATGTCACGGTCGCTGCCGCGGAAGCGCGGCCCCTTGGTCCGCACCGAGGAGCCGAAGCGCAGGCTGTCGCCGCCCGAGCCCTGCTTGTCGCTCACGTCGCGCTGCAGCGGGGCGTAGAACTGGCGCGTCAGGCCCTCGTCGTAGGTCTCCTTGTCCATCAGCCCGGCGTCGTAGCGCTTCTGCCACAGCGCCATGCCGTAGTCGTTGACGATCTGGGCGGCCTGGGCGAACTGCGGCTGGGTCTGCTCGTACTCCTTGATGGCGCGCACCACGTCGCCCTTGCTGGCGCCGATCGGCGGGCGCTCGATCTCGCCGGCGTCGAAGCGCCGGTACTCGTCGAAGGCGCGACGCGCGATCAGGTAGGCGTCGAAATCCTTGAGCAGCGCCTCGTCGAGCGAGCCCGGCGTGGTCTCGGGGTCGACGCCCTGCGAGATCATCAGCGCGTCGCGCAGGCCCTTGGACATCGACTGCACGCCGCGGTAGCCGATGACGCCATCGGTGATCTGCACCTGCGCGCGCGAACCAGCGTTGCGGGCGAGGCGCATGATGGCGGTCGGGCTTTCGGAGCGCTTCAGGTCGAGCGCGCGGCCCTGGTTCTCCTCGCCGATGTTGAGCAGCTGGGCTTCCAGATCGGCGACGGCGGCGTAGCGGTTGACGATGAACTGCGTGCCGCGCCGCGCGACCTCGTGCATCCACGTCTTGAAGCCGAGGTCTTTCAGCTCCTTGACCGCGGCGTTTATGCCCTGCTCGCGGCGGCCGTCGATCACCATGTTGCGGATCAGCTGGCGGCTGGGCAGCTGCAACCAGGCGTTGAATTTGTTCGAGATCACGCCGAGCCCGTCGACCATGCGCGGGTCCTCGGCACGCAGCGTCGCCTCGAAATCGGTGACCAGCGCCGACCAGCGGTTGCGTGCGTAGGCGGGGTTGAGCACGTAGACGCGGAAGAACTCAGCGAACCCCTCGCGGCGCACGGTCTCGCTCGTCGCCTGGCTCAGGTCGCCGGCATAGGTGCTGCGCGCGATGTCGCCGATGACGCGGCCGTTGCGCGCCACGAAAGCGTCGACCGCTGCGGCGTTGCTGTCGTTCAGGGCGTGGCCGCCCTCGTGCACGAGCGTGCTCAGATCGGTCCATGTGCGCAGGCGGATCGCCGCCGTGCGCCGGTTGTATTCGCCCATGACCGACGCGCCCTTGCTGGCCAGTCGACCATGGCGCACGGTCAGGTCGAACAACTTGCGGAAGTCGGCGGCGATCGCGCTCAGGCGCACATCCTCGACATTGCCCGGATCGGGGTTCGGCGTCGGGATGCCCTTTGTCGGGCGCGTCGGCTCGCCCACGAAGGGCTGGGTCAGCTCGCGGTTTGCTGTAGAAGGGCTGGGATATATGCGCTCACAAGGTGTTCGGGGAAATGCCTGACACGTGTGTAAGCCATATATGCGTGCTGCGGGCCTCCAAAACCTGTGGTTGACTTAGTTAGGTCTCCCTTTGACCATGGAGGGATAGAGGAAGGTGTCTTGGGGGTAGGCCCCAGCCTTGTTGCTAGGTGCCACGTGGCACGGCTTGTAGTTGGGGTGCCCCCGGGTTGGCCCGGGTGGCCATGTAGAATGCGAGAAAAGCTTGTCACTGAGCGATCGGGAGTAATCCCAATCAATTGTTGATGTCATCGTATGTCACGGCTAGCTGGTTGGGATCCTTGGTCAGGCCCGTTAAGCCAAAGGATGGGACGGGTAGCCCATGCCTTAAAGGTGCTCGTGGAAATTCCCAAGCCCTTATTCCTTGACATTTTCGCTGGGAAATTATCCGGGTACAACAAATGCCCCCCACGGGGTGTGCGTCAGAGGCGGAGACGAGGGCGTACGACTCGTGATCTCCTTATTCTGGGTTGTTGTTGTTGTATTTTGACACTTCATGTGTCTTTCTTTTGCTACGTTGTATATGTTGACTTTCTAGTGTGTTGACCATTTATGTGTGCTTTGCCTTGCAGCTATGGCACGATTTGGCAGGGACGAGCAGGTTCCAAGACGTGTGGCCTAGGAGAAGGATTACTGGGTGAGGAGGACTGAGCGGGCCCATGCCTCCTCTGGGCCTGCCAGTCATTACTGCGGCTAGCGTGGACCAGCTCGACTTAGGGCACATGTTGGTGGCTGAGGGCCCCATCAGAGTGGGGGCAGGCAGAGCCGGGACCATGGATTTGGCCTGGATTTCAGAGGCGAGTGGGATCTACACATACGACCGTAGCGGAGGCTACCCAGCAGAGTTCCCATTGGAACGCCACCTTTTCGAGTTTGTAAGGAGCTACATTCCATCGGCATGGAGGAGGGAGATGTCCGAGTTGCTGGAGCACACCGCCTACTGGAGTGGGCAATTTTGGTGGGCAAGGACAGCCTGCACGTGGTCACTCTTTGTAGTTTCCCAAGTTTTTCTGTAGACTATTAGAGGCAATGTCAGTTCCCTAGTGGTGAGTGCCTGCTTTTCTTTAGTAGGGCGGACCAGTACGGGGTCTGAGTCAGAGCGATGGGTCCCGTTGCTTGGGACTTGCACAGCCATCACCGGACAGAGACAGAGGGCACTACAGGGCTGGTGCTGGAGCCGTCAGGGTTGCAGTATGTTGGCGAGGGCTATGACGACCACAGCCCTCTGGATGAGATTATGTGCCAAACTATTGTCGGTTGGTACGACCACTGGGCGATGATCCCTTCATACAGGTGCCATCAGGGAGCTACTGAGTGGCTGATGGAGATCGTACACCACTATCAGGTGCTACTGGATAGGGCAGACATTAGATATGCCATTACTGCAGCATTGTACGGGTGCTATAGTGATGGGGGCATCTCTCGCCCTTCACATTTTTTCCACAGCTCCGATTGCGCATTGTCATGGTTCCATTGTGTCCGTCATATTTTTCTAAGTCGAGTCATGTCATTTTCACATCTCTTCTTGAATTCTCTGGTCGGGGGAAGGATCCGAACCAAAGTGGAAGGTTTTTTTTCTTTGATTTTAAGGGTGGCCGTCCTGGTCAAAGGTGGAGTGTTTGCCGGCTTAGACAAGAGGTCATGATGCTGACTACAAGAAAGGTCTCTTGATTTGTTGCTTTGTTTTAAGGGGTGGCCATAGGCCGAAGATGAGATATTTGTCGGCTCAGACGACAAGAGTGTCACCGACAATAGGTTTATGCACCAGCCTAGATGAAGGAGTCATGATGCTGATAATGGGTTGATGCGTCGGCCTAGACGGAAGGTCATGATGCCAAGGATAGGTTTATGCGTCAGCCTAGACAGAGGAGCCCTAACGCTGGTGATGGGTTGATGCATCGGCCTAAACGGAAGGTCATGATGCCGACTACAGGAAAGATCCCTTGATTTTGTTGGGTGGCCAAAGGCCGAAGGTAGGATAGTTATCAATTTTAACGAAAGGACGTGATGCCGACCACGTGAAATGCTACTGGCTCAGAAGCCAAATGGACTGAAATGTTGTTGGTTTAAGTGCCAATGATTGAGAAGCTATTGGCTCAGAAGCCAATGGAGGAGATGTTTTCAGCTCGGGTGTCGGTGATCGGGGAGATGTTGGCTTAGAAGTCGATAGTGGGGAAGTTGTCGGCCTGGGAGCTGATAATGGGGTAGCTGTCGACTTAGGGGCCGATAATTGAGAAGCTGCCACCTTAAATACCGATGATCAGGAAGCTGTCGGCTTAAAAGCTGATAATGGGGTAGTTGTCGGCTCGGAGGCCGATGATTGGACATCTTTCGGTTGAAGCCCCGATGGCTGAGTATTTGTTGACTTGAAGCCCCGATGGCTGAACATCTTGTTGGTTTAACATCTCGTTGGCGAAACATCTTATCGGCTTGAAGCCCGATGGCTGAATGTTTTGTCGGTTTAATGCCCCGTTGGTGGAACATCTTTATCGATTTAACGCCTCGATTGTGAAATATCTTGTCGATTTAACGCCCCATTGGCTGATCATCTTATCAGTTTAATGCCCCGTTGGTGGAACATCTTGTCAGTTTAACCCCCCATTGGCTGATCATCTTATCGGTTTAATGCCCTGTTGGCGGAATACTTGTCGACTTGAGGCCCCGATGGCTGAACATCTTGTCGATTTAACGCCCCGTTGGTAGAACATCTTGTCAGCTTGAAGCCCCGATGGCTAAACATCTGTCAGTTTGACACCCCGATGGCTGATCATCTGTCGGTTTGATGAAAAGTCATGACGCCGACCATGTGAGGGGTTTATTGGGTGGATGGCTGAAGGTCGAAGGTAAAAGACCACGTCTGTCTCAAGACCTTCTTTCCTTTCTTCTCTTCTTCCTTTGTGTGAAGAGGCAGGTGCGAAGACCATATCTGTCTCATCTGTCTCATGACTTTTCTTTCTTTTCTTCTCTTCTTATTTGTGTGGAGAGGTGGGTGCGAAGACTACGTCTGTCTCGTGGCTGTTCTTTTGGTTCTGCTCTTCTTTTCTCATTAATGCCCCCAAGGTGGGGTGCATTTCTCTTAATGTGCCCCCAAGTTAGGGTGTAGAATCTCCATCGAAAAACATGCATGGTCATCACCAACAATAAAACAAATCAGCCACCTGGAAATGCCACAGAAAAAGAAGTCTCGAACAGTGCATTGTAGATTCATGCATGCTGATGAACTCTGCCAAGTACAGCATAACCGAGATAAACATCATGACAAAAAGAGCATCCCGTCACATCCTGACGAGAGCAAACCATCTCGCACAGTGCCTATACAGCATGCACAAGACCTCACGCGAAAGCAAAGTGATAAACAATCGCAAAACCTACGCCAGCTGTCGACTGTACTGGACCTTAAGGACTCTGTACACTGTAATATCTCGAATTCCCATATACTTTCACACAATACGCTCTGATACCAACTGTGACGACCCAGACTCCAGATACTGGGTAAACCCGATACCACTTGGAACGTGTGAAGTCTCTTAAGAGCAGTAAAGCTCCAAAGGGAGAAAAAGGTATGTGTGGAGTACATTGAAGTTCCAGATAAAACAGTAAGCAATTAATATTTCATTGTTCAGGTTTGCTAAAATAGCAAAAATAAACTTACTTTTTCAATTAACAATTTAAATTAATCAGAGTCCAGTCCACAAATAAAGACAACTATAGTCTAACAGAATAGAGAACGTACGCTGAAGTCGGGGGAAGCCCGACGCAGGTAGTACTGGCAACTACAAACTTACACACCACGCCCACGAACCGCGAGGAAGAAGAACGACCACACCTAAAAAATAGGGGTGAGCCTCGTGTCACTGGCTTAGTAGGGGTCACGCAGATCCCCACTGGAATTAACGCAGTAACACACTAGACAATAGAGCTAAACAGCAAAGCAGGAAGAATAGGAGTAACAACAGTGCTAAACTACAATAGAAAGCTGTAAAAACAGGAGTAAGAATAGCTATAAGAAAGAGTAAAGCCGTACCGAATAGAAACATGACTGTCAAATGAACCTCGACTCTCTAAGCTACTCTAAACTACAACAAAAAGGCAGACCCCGATCTCACAAAGTCGGGCATTACCGATTCGTCGACAAAGCACAAGCTCCAAAGTGAAGGCCTACCAAAATAGGCAAAAGTCCTAGAAAATACCTACACGGTCAAGAAACACTAATGCATACACAACTAGATCGTCGTGCATGCTACACTCCAAGAACAGACTATCCGTAAAAGTCACAAAAACACAAGTCATCGTGTCAAGTGACAGAAGCACCTCCTCACTAGAAGAACAGCCAAATGCGTCCACTGACGTCTTACACTGCGTCACAAGTATCTCCCACATGCCTAGAACGGCAATAACTAAGATACTCGGAACCAAGTACAAGGAACAACAATAACGAGTAACTAGTCAGGGTCACGCCCATTAGTGCTCGTCTAAATGTCCCTAATCACGTGTGCACACACAAGCTTAATGCCTTGAGCCAGACCTCTAGCTAGTTTTCTCCCCCAGTAGAATGCTACTGCAAGGCAAGGGAGCCCACAGAAACTAGCCTAAAAATCGTCTATCAGGAGCTCACCCCGCCACCACTCCCAGGTGGGCCGACACATAGGAAAGTGTCATCAGGCTACGACTAGTGGAGGCTCACAAGAGTCCCACTGGGTTGCCACTCTATATCGCCATTACGGGTCTTACTTTCAAATCGGTGAAAACCATTCCTTTGCGTTAGCATTCCCTTCTTGCTAATGAATAAACCTTCTCTCTGTGAAAAACTTCATGCCCTTGCCAACTATCATATGCTATCATCTAGGGTCGAACATCACATGTCGACCCATCCTTATTATATTACACTATGTTTAAAAGAAAATGGGACTTAAAATAGAGGTGTCCCGCCAGACTTATTCCTGCACTAGGACAAGGGTAAAAACAGCTATAACCCCACTGTGACGAAAACCCGCAAGGGCGTTGCAAACAAAATCAGGTACCCCACCACGTGAAAATTTGAAAGGTCAGATGGGTAAAAGTAAGAGGGCTGGCTTTGGTGAAAATCTGAAAGGGCACTTAAGCCGGTAATGTGGTAGTCTAAAAGTTCCTCTCCACTTCCTACACTATGAAACTCTGGTTAGGATATTTAGCACTAGTCCCATTGGAGAATAAACCACCAATAAACAAAGCCTGATCGAAATAGACCTTCTACCTATTCTGATGAATAATACAAATATATTTTTGCTTCGACATTTAACCATTGTCGGTGAATAAATCAGTTCTGACCCTTGTCATCATCGACAAGATCGGTCGGCATTCCCTTAGCCTGGACCTTTCATCCTCGTTAATGAACAAACATATTCTTACTTCGGCATTTAACCAATGTCGATGAACAAATCAGTTCTAACCCTTATCATCATCGGCAAGATCGGTCGGCATTCCCTTAGCCTCCACCTTTCGTCCACGTTAATGAAGAAACATATTTTTGCTTCGGCATTTAACCCATGTCGATGAACAAACCAGTCATGACCCTTGTCATCATCGGCAAGATCGATCATCATTCCATTAACCTAGACCCTTCGTCCTCTGTAATAAACAAAAATATCCTTGCTTTGGCATTTAACCAATGTTGATGAATAAACTAGTTCGGACCCTTATCATCATTGGCATGATCGGTTGGCATTCTCTTAGCCTGGACCTCTCGTCCTCGTTAATGAACAAACATATTTTTACTTTAGCATTTAACCAATGTCGATGAACAAACCAGTCTTGACTCTTGGCATCATCTGCAAGATCGGTCGGCATTCCATTAACCTGGAGTCTTCATCCTCGTTAATGAACAAACATATCCTTGTTGTGGCGTTTAACCAATGTCGATGAACAAGCCAGTTCTAACCCTTGTCATCATCGGCAAGATTGGTCGGCATTCCCTTCGCCTGGACCTTTCGTCCTCGTTAATGAACAGACATATTTTTGCTTCAGCATTTAACCAATGTCGATGAATAAATCAGTTCTGTCCCTTGTCATCATCGGAAAGATCGGTAGGCATTCCCTTAGCTAGGACCTTTCAACCTCGTTAATGAACAAACATATTTTTGCTTCAGCATTTAACCAATGTCGATGAACAAACCAGTCCTGACCCTTGTCATCATCGGCAAGATCTGTTGGGAGATCGGAGATCAAGCTAGAGGGGGAGGGGGTGAATAGGTTGATCTATTGACCAATTAAAAAATCAATTCGCAGCGGAATAACCGTCTTTCTTCATAACAGGGACGATATTAGCTACCGATTGCGGATACAAAACTACCCTGATGAACTTGGCCTTATAGAGCTTGTCAATTTCCTCTTTGACTTTGAGTGCGAGCTTTAGGTGAAGTTGCCTCAACTTGTATTTGATAGGTCAAGCATTGGGTTTTAGAACCAAGCAATGTTCTACTAATGATGGATCTAAACCAGGCATGTCCTCGTAGGACCAAGCAAAAGCATTAGGGAATTCCTTAAGAACTGCCACAAGGGTAGCTTCTTCTTCTCTCTTCAAATTGGCACTTATTAATATGATCTTGGGTTTGTCCTCCATGCTGAGATTAATCTCCTTGGTAGACTCATCGACAGAGACACTAGGCTCATCAAATCTTCTAGTTCTGTCGACGAAGGAAGCTATGGGATCAACACAATCCTCTAGCGGCTCTCCTTCTTCTTAATCACCCTCTTCTCCTTCCAACACGTAGACTCCTAGGCCGTCGTCTATGGAAGATCTTTCTAGCTCAACTGCCCCTAGAGGAATGGGAGTGGATGTGAAATCATAGACCTGACATAGCTGCACATATTTCTCTACCAGTTAGCTGAGGTAAGACGCGAGAACCTGACGGACCCTAGACTGCTTGGAAGGAAAAGATGCCACGTACAGACCCTGACTCGAACCAGACTCTACCCTACTATGTACAATGGGAGCTTGTGAAGGGGAGTTCAAGGTGGAAAGCGTCGGCCCTTGGCTGAGGGATCCGAGTTCCAAGGAGGAGGTTTCTTCAACAGTGAGTTCGCAAGCCCACATTTGAGAATTGCCACTTTTTTGTGGTCATAGGTGAATGTGCATACAACATGGGTCAGTTGTCCCATGACAGGATAAGTGAGGAGCGGAGGAAACGGTGGATGGAACTGGAAGGGAATGAAACAGACAGGAGCAGGCCTATCTAGAGCAAGGAACGTGCCTACCAGAGAGGCATTATCGGGAGTTTTATCGAGATGAAACAAGGAAAGGAGACCAAAGTCTTCTTCGAGTGGGGGATTAAAAGAAACTTCTTCTTGGGGACTTTCGAAACTTTCCCTCGGCTAATGTTGAGTTCCAAGCTGTATTGGACCTTGGACAAAGTGACCATAGACTAGACCCCTAGCTTGAGTGGTCTTAGCTACTTTTTCAGTGGAGTAATCTAAACCTGTGCGACCCTTGGAGACCTTAAGTCTCATCCTGCGAGTGGGACCTTGCTCATGTTGGCACAAACCTCTACCCATAGTGAAGCCCATCCTGGCCATCATCTCCCATCCTTTGCCGAACGGGATCTTGGTGTGAGTGATTGGCCGAGGAAGAGTAAGAGAATTTGATGGACATAGGGCGGAG
This sequence comes from Amorphophallus titanum, assembly GCA_024336825.1. Classification (NCBI taxonomy): domain Eukaryota; kingdom Viridiplantae; phylum Streptophyta; class Magnoliopsida; order Alismatales; family Araceae; genus Amorphophallus; species Amorphophallus titanum. The sequence continues at coordinate 585,575 of JANBPO010003380.1, forward strand.
GGCCTTATAGCATCAACTATGCAGAGAATCGACTTCTTGCCCTTATCTAGAATGGTCATGAAGGGGATCTATTCAATAGTGATGGCATTGAGAGTTTTCACCAACAGGATACTCTTGGTTTTGATCACCCTACCATTGTAAGAAAATTTAAAGCATTGATGCGCCGTTGACGGAATCCCTAGGGTTTGCTCTATCCAGGGCCATCCTAGGATGGCCTTGTACCTTCAACCAGATGGGATGCCACCACTTTAGCATGAGTTATATGCGTGACCTTCCCTTTTTGTTTCTTACCAGCTGCCAAAGACTGGTGAGATGAAGAGACTCACGCTTGAGGATACTGCTGAGATTGTGGTGGTGGAGGAGGTCTGAACTATGGCTGTGAAAACTGTGAAAATTACACAGGCTACTTCGACCTTTGCAGACAATCACGAACCACGTGCCCAACTTGATCACAATGGAAACACACCACTGGCATTGAGCATGGTCTGCTCGGATGGCTACCACCACACCTCGGACATGATCTCGGCTGACTTGCTACCAATCCCTGTTGCTGGAAAGAAGAAGGTGTTGATTGTTGCACGGTACCAGAAGATGCTTATCTATCATACTACTTCATGGGCTTTCTGAACATCCGCCTGAACTTGGACTTTGTAAAAGAAGTGCCACTGGCAGCAGGAACAAAATATGGAACTCCTGTCACACTCGGCTGACTGACCTATTGATGCTACACACTAAGCTAAACTGAGTCAACTTGGGTTCACCCTCGGGATCTTGCCATGTCAAGTTCTAATGCCACAGCTACCTGATATGCTGCATCCATCTCTGCCACTCGGGTTGCTATCAGTGGCTACCTCAACTCTGCCTTCAACCCACGCAGAAATTGCTCAGTTTTTATACCTCCATCAGCAAGAATATGAGGCACATATCGACCCAAATTCCATGAACTTGTTGCAATATTACAAAACTGTCATGTCACCTTGAGCCAATTCCATAAACTGGTACATCATGTCCACTCTGAGATAAGTAGGACTGTAAGTACGCTCGAACGACGTGATAAATTCTCTCTAAGTTATTTGACGAAGCAGACGAGATCTGAAAGTAACTTCCCACTCCATGGTCCACCACGCGAGTGCTGCTCCCTGCAGTTGAAATGTAGCGAGCATCACTTTTTCATCATCAGTGCATTTCATTGAACGGAACACATGTTCAGTTGCATCTACCCACACTTTGGCTACATCTGGATCCGCTTGCCCTTCATATGTTGGTGGGTGGAATATAATAAATTCTTTCAAAGCTCTACCACGACCACCTTGAAGCACATCATCACTAGGAGCAGGAGTGACTTGGACTCATCCTGGAACATTCATTGGAGGAGGAGAGGTACCACTTTCCCCCCTAGGGACACGACTTCTTCTTTGAGGCGGCATTTTTAATCTACAAGACATAGCAACAGAAAAACTATAAGTAAGCACGGAAAACAACCTAAGCCAGCAATAGTAGACACACATATGGACTTGTTCTGGACTAGTGCAATTTCGATTCCTTATACATAATCTCAACACCGCTCTAATACCAACTGTAACGACCCGGAGATCTAGATACCAGTAAATCGATACCAAGAACTCAGGGAAGCCACCCAAGACGCTGATGAGGTCCCGTAAGGGTTGGAGGGTTTTGTTGAGGTATGCATAACGAATTGGAATTACATGCGCAATAGTAATTAAATCAACAATTTGAACTTGAAACAGAAGTAATTTATAATATCAGAGTGATAAATATGTACAATAGTCCAGATCCATACTTTTTGTTTCTTTTCCTTGCTTTTTCCTTCTTCTTCTTACGCTTGATGTATTTGGTTCCCATTTGCCATGAATAAAACCATTTTTCTTTTGTTCTTCTCATACTCCCGTCGTTGGTGTTGTTTCTCGTTGGATTGGGTTCCCCTCTGTGCTCCTCCATCGTCTTTCTTCTTCCCCCTAGTGGTTTGGATCCATTTAAGGGATCTATGGCCTTCACCCTCGCCCATTCGTCATGGAGGAGGATCCCTTCTCCTTCTCTGAGAGTCCAAACCCCAACACCACCATTGGCCCTTGTCCCCCCCAAACCGCCTTAAACTCTCAGCCCCTGGCATTTCTTCCTCCAGCTAAAGCTCCCTGGCTAGCTAAACCAAACCCCCAGGCCTGTTTTTTCTTGCTTCGCACTTTGGCTCCACTTATTTGTAATCCTGCAATTTTCCCCATAGATAAAGCACACTGAACAGACATGTCTAAACATAGGCACTTAACGCTTCAATATATTGGCATACACATTGAACACACGCATTGGATTTCCATGCATGCGTGAATACTTAACGGCTGTACATACATAGACACGCGCATGCATGCACACATGCATGGCCACGGGGGGGGAGGGGAGCGGCCCAAGCATAAAACCATTCTTATGAGTTTGTATATGTACTTACATGCGTGTATACATACGCAAGCAGTCACCGCTAACATGCACTTGCATGTCTGCACATGGTAAGAATGCACACGCATATGAGAGAGACCCACCCAAGCACACATGCAACTGAATATGCACATGCACAGATACACACCCACCGGTGCCTGCCCGCACTCAATCGCCTGGATAATGGCCGTCTTTAGGCAACCTGCCCATGTCGAGAGAGAGAGAGAGAGAGAGGGGGGGGGGAGGAGAGATCGATCTGGGTTCAAACTGTGAATGGATAATGGCTGTCTTCAGGCAACCTGTCCGTGTCTGTAGAGAGAGAGATTAGGGTTCAAACTGTGGATGGATAAAGGCTGTCTTTAACAACCCTATCCATATCTCTCCAGCGCGGGTGTTGGGCTTGAAAATGCCCACTCTACCCAAGATGTTGCCAACTTGCTCAGCGAATGGTACAGAAGAGGGCGACGAGAAATCTAAAGGATGCGGACGCTCCGTTCACCTAATCGAAGTGAGATCTTCCTTAAGACCATCCGCCTTCTATGTCAGCCCCATTTATAGACATCTCTTCAGTGGAAGCATACCCTCCATACCTCCGTACCTCCATTATCCTTTTTGTCTTTTTCCCTGATTGTCTCGATCGGTGGCCACAGCCGGTCTATGAAACGGTTTCAAATTAATGAAGGGCGTGCATGGATGGACCACATGTTATTGACCTGAAAATTTGTGAATAAAAGTCTACGGATGAGATCTTAAGTGTAGTGATACATATAGTCAGCCGGTCTATGAAACGGTTTCAAATTAATGAAGGGCGTGCATGGATGGACCACGTGTTATTGATCTGAAAATTTGTGAATAAAAGTCAACGGATGAGATCTTAAGTGTAGTGATACATATAGTCAGCCGGTCTATGAAACGGTTTCAAATTAATGAAGGGCGTGCGGGCTTTCATGCCCCCATATAAACACCTTTCATGGCATATAAGTCATGTAATCTAGTCAGGGAGCGGATCCCCCTCCTCATTTTACCAACCTCTCTGCCCCCAGTTATCCCTGTTGTGTTGCTGTTGCCCTGTCGCTGTTGCACGGACGAAGCCCTCCTGACGTCGTGGCTCCTAGGGTCCCTGAATCTTTCTTCGACAATAGAAACAAAGGTGTTCGGGCTCCGCCCGATGTAAAATAAATACTGATCACTTGCGGTCGATGGGGAAGACGTCCAGTACAAAAGCCCCCATAATCATCTACACTCGTATCGACGGAACCTCCTTCTCTCCACGTGACGCATAACATTTCGTGCTCACGTGCCGTGCCTTGGAGGCATATCCCCGGTCAAACACTTGGTTCTGCTGGTGATTGTCGAGAAATCGACTGACACGGTCACATTCCATCCAGCCATCTCTGTCCCAGTCTTCCAGAATGATTAACCATATGCCATTCCTTCCTGTGCGTTCCCATCGTTCTTTTCACCCTCCTTTCAATACCCCTGAAATCCCCGCGTGCCAAATTGACCCATCTTGGCCTTCCGTAATAGGTGAGTGTGCGTCCCCACCGTGAGGGAAAGAACAAGAAAGGAATTCCCCCGTGCGCGTAAACAAACTGGCACGCTCGGTGGGACGTCTCCTACCTTTCTTCTTTTTGCCGAAGAAGAGTCACACCTGCCAAGTGTACGCGACAATGCCCTCGCCTTTTCTTATTGGAGAGGAAGAGGAGGGCCCCCATCCCAGCTGCAACATGTGACCGGTCGTCATCGAGTGACCAACCGGCACCAGCAATAGCAATAACAAACCAATGGCGATAGTGACCTATGGTCCCATCGTCATCGCCATCCACGCCGGGCATGTATGGTTGGCAACGCCAATCGTGTTCAGTAACGCTGCCTCTGCCTTCGGCTCGCCTTGATCCTTGGGTGCCATTGCCATAGCTGACGAGCAGCCAAGTCCGGTGACTGCCCATACAAGTAGCTGGCCCCTCTACTCCTCCAGCAACAGAGACCCATGCGGTCATTGACCCTGGGGTTCTCAACTTCTTAGCATCTCACTCGGTCCCTAAGCTCCGAGTCCCGGCCAAGCCTACCCCCAGCACGGGTTTCCCACCCTAGGGTCAAGGCCTCCCAGCATGTCATTCAGGCCTCTTGACCCGAGTCTCGGATGAGCCAGTACTCAAAATAGGCTTTTAACCCCGAGTTCGAGGCTTCCCAACACCTGGCTCGGGTACACAACCCCGTGTCTCATCAAGGTTGATCCCCGATGTGGACTCTCCGCATTGGGCCCCTGGCCTCCCAGCTCTACGATGGGGTCTTTACCCCAACGATCCAGCAATGCCAACTCCCAACACAACTTTTCCTCTTTGGGACATGCCCACCTCAACACCCAAGATGGGCTCCCAGCCCTGGGTCTCAACTCTAGCAACACCCAAGACGGGCTCCCAGCCTAGGGTCTCAGCTCCAGCAACACCCAAGGCGGGCTCCCAGCCCAAGGTCTCAGCTTCAGCAACACCCAAGACAGGCTCTTAGCCCTGGGTCTCAGCTAACTCCGGATCAGCCAGATGCTCAGCCCCCCCGCGCCTTGCTCCTCCGCGCCCTGCTCCTCCTCACTCCAGTCATCCCCGGGCTCGAACGGCATGGAAGGAGGATGCATGACCAGCACTGGGACCCCCATAGTGTCAGCAACTGCCTGCAGAGCTGCCGCCCAGCCTTCCTTAAAGTCGGCATCCCTTGCTGGACCATAGACCTCGACGACGATGGCGGCGTTCAACTCGGCCTCGTATTTCGAGGATTCTTGAAAACGCTCAATCACTTCCTCGCCAGCCGCCGTCACCTCTACCGTGGCCGCAGCAACCACTGCCTCTAGCTCTGCGACCTTAGCCGTCGCAACCTCCGCCTCTCTCTTCGCCTTGGTGATCGCGGTCTCCAGCCCCACAACCCGCTCCTTTGCCACTTCTACACGGCCCTTCATCTGCCGCCAGGAGTCCTCGGACGCATGGACTTGCACCCGGAAAGCATCCCGGTCGCGCTCGGCCTCTGCCAGCCAGCGTCCTTGGGACTCCAGGAGCTCTTGGAGAATGGTGTGCTCGGCCACTACTGCCTAAAGCTTGGCCTCCAACTCTGACCGTTTGATCTAGCTGTCGGCCAGTTGTCGCGCGGCCTCCCGATAATGGACCGAGCATAAATCGAGGGCCTGCGTCATTAAGCACAAGTTCCTAGTCGATAAATTGTATAACTCACCGTCAATTCCCGGGGAGAGGGTCGTCGAGCGCTCACGTGTCTTCAACGATTTATGTAACAACATGTAAGCCTTCATTTGGTGGGCGAGCACCCCTAGAGCATCCTTGACTTGGGAAAAGTCAGGATCAATAGCAGGGCAAGATAGCTCACTACATTCTTCCCGCTCTTCGACAGGTACCGACGGTCCAACCCCCAGCGGCAGTGAATGAGTAGGCGACGGCAGCGGAGGTGGCTGGGTCCCCGAGAGCCCAACCTCAGGGACCGGAGGGAGTTTGGATGTGGGAGGAGGTGTCATCCAAGCACGTGCAGGCTCAACAGTCACCTGGTCGGCGATGGTTTTCTTCTTCTCAAGGCAGAGTCGGTGATCCATTGCCGCCACGACGCCGAGATCAACCCGCCGGCGCTTTTCCACGACCATCGACGAGACCTCGCCTGGCGCACCTGATGAGCTCCCCGGACCACTAGAAGTCACACTCGAACTAGCCGCACAAGTGCCCTAGTCAGCGTTGGGCACGGAAGCAACAATTGCGGGAGACGGCGACCGAGGAGGGTGCGAGCTCTTCACGTGAGTCGCGACAGGCAAAGGATGGTATGACAGATGGTTGGGCTCGAAGGCAACTGTCAGTTGGGGGCCCACGATTGTCACTTGGTCAACCCTAGGTTCGATGTGATCACGCAATCGTGAAACGAACAGCGGCAACTCCACCTTTTCAAAACGTGGTTCTAGTGGCGTCGGAACCCCTGCAAGACGACAAGAAGAGGTTAAAATTTGAAGACAGAGGAACCGAGGAAACAAATGGGTCGTACCATGAGGCAATGGGGGGCTCAATCCTTGTTCTCAAAGAACAGTGAGGGTCAACCTCATGCCAGCATGGCGAAGGGAGTGATCCTCCACGCCCCCACGAACCCCCAATAATGAGGCAGGTTGTTAATTTGATTTTCTTGTACCAGTAGTTGCCTGAAGAAGCTACTGAAACTTGCACACAGCACACATATAAAGCATGCTTTCTTACTCCTATCAAAGATCAAGTGGGATGGCAAATAGTGCCATCTAAAGCTAAAAGAAGGCCACCAGTTTCTGGGACACCAAGTGCCTATATTTGAGGCGTTGCTCCAAAACCAGCCTCACATCCAGTAAATCCTGCATGGCGCACCACAGAGTCGTCACCGGTCATCCAAATATTCACTCATAATCAGAGGAAGCAAACTCCAATGCCTGTCCACAAGGAGGTGAGCCCCGAGGTGCAGCATCTACAACAACATATCAGTCAACTCAATGAATATATACAGTCTGAGTCGAAGCCAATACTGGTGAAGGATCATGTCCTCTAGGAACAGCTAGAAGGATTGACCATCGAAGAGCAATCAGAAGAGAAACAAGGAAAGGCTGAAAATGAGCTCTTCTGGGGGCATGAGCCAGATAAGGCGATACGCCGGAAGAAGGATAGATCAAAAAGCAAAAGAAAGATAGTCACAGTACAATGCAATACTCTATCAGCACTATTCACCCTGCCAGGGGAAGAGGATGAAGAAGGGCCTTCCACTCCGTCACTAGAAGCAAATCAAGCCGAGGCTTCGACCTCAATGCATGCTACCTGCTCTGGGAGAAAATGGGGATGCCCACCTTCGGCTAACCATAACATTATCTTTAGGGGTGAACAACCCTACCAGATGCCAGAGCCAGAACTCCGGGGCATTGAAATTCCTCCCCCATCAGGCCTCTATGCAAACGGAAAGGGAAGCGATGAAGCTCCATCATTTATTGAATTCCTGTCCATCCTGGAGGGCAAACAGCCGACACAGGATGCTACTCTTAAAGGCCACAAGCCCCATCAACCACCTGCTGTGATGCTCAAGAAGAAGGATAAAGCAAGCATCGATCTTCCTATAGCGCCAGAGATGACTTCCCCGATGGAGACTCCTCAATAGTCCCCTCGGAAGAGAGAAGGAAAGGAAGGGCAAGTCATGCCGCAAGCACCCCATGAGCCTCCAAGGCCCCGCTGAGTGGAGGAGATGCAATTGTCCAATGTCTGAGTGGGCAGTCGAATTATGAAGATGCTAAAGAAGCTCTCTACAAGATTTTCCATATGGGAAATTCTTTCTTTGAGCGAAGAAGCTCGCCAAGCTATTATTGATGCCCTACAGTCACAAGCTCAATATGAATCATTCCTGACAGAGGTTAACTCCGGGCCAGTTGTTACATTTACATAGGATGATATGCTAATTCCTCGCCCCAATCATAATAGGCCTCTATATATGAGGGGATATCTCAACTGTCAGCCATTGAGCCGAATACTGATAGATCCGAGGGCGAGTGTAAATATTCTGCCTTATCGCATCTACCAGAAGTACTATTTTGATCTGCACCTCACCAAAGTGAAAGACATGAGGATCGCTGGCTTCAACCAGAAGTGCGAGACCCCGCTCGGAGTGGCGGAATTCAACCTCACATTGGGAGATTTTACCACCACGCATGCATTCCGCTATAACGTCTGTGCACATTTATTCTTTATGCACATAGGTCGGTGCATATATGACATACGTGTATATAAGGTCAGTATATAGGTTGATGCATATCTTGCACATCTGCATAAAAGGATAGCATATGGGTCGGTGCATACTTTGTGCAGTTGCACATAAGGTCAGTGCATGTTTTGTAGAAATGCACATAAGGTCGATGTACGTTTTGTAGAAATACACATAAGGTTGGTGCACATTTTATAGAAATGCACATAAGGTCGGAGCAACTTTTGAAGAATGCATATTCAGTCAGTGCACATCTTGCATGACTGCACACAAGGTCGGTGTATGTTTTTATTTCATGCATATAAAGGTCGATGCATCTTTTGTATCATGTACATAAAGGTCAGTGCATGTTTTGCCATATGGATATAAGGGGTCAGTGCGCATTTTTTTGTCTCACGGATATAAAGGTCTATGCAATCGTACACTAGGTCACTAAGGTCGGTGCACACCTGCCTTAGTCATTTATAGGGTCAGTGCACATCTGTCTGGTGCCCATACAAGGTCAGTGCACATTTTCATCAGGCATAAATAAAGTCTGTACACATTCATCCCAAGACAGTGCGTATAGTCACTTAAATACACTAAGGTCAATGCACATTTGCATTGATCACTTGGAAAGTCTATGCACACTCCAATCTGTGCTTGTCCCAGGTCGGTGCATGTTTTTTACAATGAATATCTAGCTAAGTGCTCATTCGTACTATCATATTCAAGTTGGTACACATGTGCTGGTTATAGCACAAGAGGTCAGTGCACATGTGTTGAGTATGTCAGAGCCCATGTACATAAGGTCTGATCATCTTTATATCTGTGCACACTTCTTGTTGGGCTATCTAGGACATCATAAGGTGTTTCATGAAATTTCTTCTACTTTGCTGACAGGGACTTAACTAATGAAAGGCCTTAGGGAACCAAGCTCAAATGCTTGGTCAGCATAAGTACATATTTCAACGTCTGCTCATGAAAGTTAAGTGAGGCACGTGGTTCAAGATTCCATTGAGCTTATGATTGGGCACATGATCCCAGGCAAAGATCCAAAGGTGATTCAGCCACGTTGACAGTGTGCCTTTAGACTCTAACACGTAGGATTCCAGCGTAGTGCCCATTTCGAATTTCCTAGGGCGGGAACATGTTTCCCACGTGCCGACCTCCCATGAGCCTATATATATGGAGGCCAGATTGGTCAGTTTTGTAGGGAGAGGCGTAAAAAAAAAAGACATCTAGAGTAGCAGAGATAGAAAAGGAGAGCTAGAGCAAGAGGAGTTTGAGCAGAAGAAGAGAAGTAGAGAGTTCAGAAAGAGAAGAAGAGAGGGCTTGAGAGTGAGAGTCCTTCTAAGAATAAAATAGAGTGCCGTTAGAAGTGCGAGAAGGACATCTTGTTGAGCGACATGGCGCCATCCTGACATTTGGATCAGATCTAGAGTCAGTCTGCTCTAATCGAAGAGCTATATGTCTGTCTCTATTTCTTTCATTCATTTTTATTTTGAAATTTACTGTAAGCTATGTATCAGTGAGCGAGGGTGAATCCTCCATGCATCGACCTTATTTTTCAACGTAGTCTAAGGATGCATCGACCTGTGTGGATGAAGTTAAATGCATGCATCGACCTAACACACTTAATATGAAAATGTGCACTGACATGTAATACATTAGCCTAGAATGTGCTTTGGCCTATCATACTTGATACAAAGATGTTCATCGACCTTATGTGAAGAAAGTGTGAATGTGCATCGACCCGTCTAACTCAGATGCGAACAAGCATCGACCTTAGTTAACTAGGACCTGAACATGCATCGACCTGAGTTCTGACACTTAGTCAAATGAGTGGTTTGTTCAATATGAAATGTCCATATGCAGTTCAGTCTTAACATGATTCATAGAGTGTCATCATCAAAATTAGGGTTTCAACACGGCAACATCAACAATTGATTGGGATTACCCCCGATCACTCAGTTGTGGGCTTTTCCCTCGTTCCACACGGCCGCCCTGGCCAACCCGGGGGTGCCTTGACTACAAGCCACGCCACGCGGCACCCAGCAACAAGGCCAGGGTCTACCCCCAAGATGCCTTCCTCTAGTCCTCCAAGGTCAAAGGGAGACCTAGCTAAGTCAACTACAAGCTTTGGAGGCCCGTAGCATGCATATACGACACACGCACGTGTGGCAGGAATTTCCCCGAATACCTTGCGGGCGCATATATCCCAACCACTCTATAGTAAATCGTGGGCCAACCCGCGGCTCCAAAACACCAGTCGGGTCCTACAACGACCCTTTAGCAAGTCGGGGCCACTCCCAACCCTCAGATATGCGGTGATGAGCCATAAACTTTTAGCTCTCGGAGCAACCCGGGGCTACCCTGTCAACCTGCCTTACAACATAGCATATACCACCAAGGCAGGCCCTACACGCCCAAAGCGCCTTCCCCAGACTTATACCAGCTCCTACCCTCAGCCCAAGTCCAATTCTAAGGACCCTCAGTCAGTTACCTAGGCCGTTCGACAACTTGAGGTGTGTCGGGAATTTCCCCGAACACCTTGTGAGCGGCAACTACGACACGATAACAACAGGCCCCCACGAGCCAATCCCAGCATCCCGGAGTACCCCGTCCTTCAAAGGATGATGTCAAATAGCCTCAGGAGGCCATCGGGGCCAACCCCACGGCCACGGCTCACCCCCGGGACAAGTTTGCCACAGGACACGGCTGCGCCCTAAGGAGGGTGAACTCCCCGGGGGCCGTGCCCTCCTCCTAGCCCAAGGGTCCCACGACCCTCCCCAGTTCTAGTTTCATGCAAGAATCAATCAGTGTACCCGTGCAGGGAAGGATTCATGAAGACGAAGTCTCAAGATCACATAGAAACACACGGGACAATCTCCTTGGTCTGCGTACACGAGCCTCCAGCCAACTGATCAAAGCCACATATCCTTCGTCCTCTTGCGGTCACACTGAGTCAAGGTGGGTCCAAAAGAAATAAAAATTACTTTTTTATAGAGAGGGGGGGCTTCTCTCTCCAGACGACACGAAACCTCCCTGAGGGGGTTAGGCGGACCAGCCCAAACCCCCAGTCTGGTCTGCCTAAACCCCCTGGGGGGGTTTAGGCGGACTAGACCAGCCCCCTCATGTTGAAGATGAAATGACAAATGGATATAAATGCCCAAAGGCCTCAAACACCAATGCACAATCAAGATTCTCGATGGGAGCAACAGTTGTCGAATCTTGTCATTTCTAGTCGACAGGTTGTTCCCCCTCACGACATCTATGCTGAGGCAGGGGCCGAGCCACTTCGAGCCCCGCCCAATGTCCAATCCTCTCGAACCTCGGGTGTTGAAGAGGCTATGGCCCAACGCCGTATGATAGAGAAGATAATTGAAGACAAGTTCGCCCAGCGTGAGGAGAGTATCGCCACTGTTGACTTATACAGTGCGCCCTATCCTATTCATCACCAATTTAAGAAACTTTCACTGGACTGCCCGAAGGCGTCAAAAGTTTAATGGGCAGGGATCGCTGCACGAGCACCTAGCCTACTATGTCACAGCCATGGGCGACCTGGCCCTTGAGGAGTCTTTATCTCCTTCGATACTTCGCGACTTCTCTCACCGGAAGTGCTTTTCAATGGTACTCAAGGTTGAAGCCCAACTCCGTCGTTGACTGGGCCGATCTACAAAAGAAATTCATTGATCGATTCCAGTTGGCTGAAAGGAAAGTATCCTTGCCGAGCTTTGCTCGCTTAAGCAGAAGAGGGGAGAAACGGCGTTAGACTTCATCAAACGCTGGAGAGATCTCAGCATGCGATGCGACAATCCCCCGGCGTAAGAAGACGCCATAACAATATGCCGTAAAGGCTTGGCTCCAGAGGTCAGTGAGAGACTCCTGGGGGCAAGTATCAAAGGGTTTGACCAGCTAAATTCAGTAGTCGCGGAGATTGAAATGTTCTTCGTTGACAACTCAACATTTACACCCTCCAAATCTAAGGCGCCCAAAGGGTTTGACCAGCTAAATTCAGTAGTCGCGGAGATTGAAATGTTCTTCGCTGACAACTCAACATTTACACCCTCCAAATCTAAGGCGCCCAAAGAGTACCGTTACTGGGAAGGAGGCGAATGCCGTTGACTTTTCCCCAACAGCTGGAGCTTGCGAAGGAACACCGCCAGGCGATTTCGGCAAGAAGCCCGAAGGGAAAGCATCAATTGCAAGGTTGGCCGAACGCATGAAAAACCTTTACTCCTTCAAGAAGGAACATACCAAAAGGCTCTTTGACCTTTGTATGAGGAACAAGTTGATGTCCTTGCCCGAGTCGAAGAAGTCGGAGGAAGTTAATAAAGTGGACGATCCTAATTACTGTGTGTACCATCGTTTGCTAGGACACACGGTCGAAAATTGCTGTCTTTAAAAATGAGTTAGAAAAAATGATCCAAGATAAACTCATTACCATGAAGGGATCTCTGGTCGACCCTCCTCAACCCCATGCTTGGGAAAGGTCTACCTGTTCGGTCAATGTGATCCACCAATACCATCCATCTACTGAGAGCTATCAGGTGGTGGCTTTTACCTTCTCTAATCCGGGGGTAGAAGAAGCGGGATCCAGTAGAATCAAGCCCGTGTTGTGGTATCCCGGTTGGAGGCCATCCCATCAATGTTCCTTTCCAAAGGAGAATACCAGAAGCATATTTCACATCCTCCTTGAAGATGGTCGGATCATGAATTTCGTCCTCAAAATGTAAAAGGAAAAATAAGGAGAAAACTAAGAAGGAAATTATACCTCACTAGAATAAGAAAGGAAAAAGCTGACGCATCCCGTCCTCGCATTCACAAGTAGCTTCATTGCTGGAGTGATGCTGTCAGACAACCTTAACCAGAGGAATTACCTTATTTCTCAATCGCTACTCACGACGGTCTTTAATAATGACAGGAAACTCTGGAGTAGACAAATCAGCAGTCACTTCGGGCCAAACAGAATCATCTAGAATGTGGGACATATCAGGTATATATTTCCTCAATTGAGACATGTGGAACACATCATGAATAGCTTGTATAGCTTCCGGCAACTAGAGACGATATGCCACTTGACCCACACACTCCAAAATAGAAAACGGACCAATATATCGCAGACTAAGCTTTCCACTCTTCCCAAACCTAGAAACACCTTTCATCAGAGATATTTTTACAAACACCATATCTCTAAGCTCAAATTGCAGTGGTCACCTACGCTGATCTGCATTACTTTTCCATTGACTCTGAGCTTTCAACATTTTCTACCGAATCAGACAAACCACATCAGCACATTGCTGAACCATGTCAGGTCCTCTCAACAATCTGTCACTGGCTTCAAACCAATTTAAAGGAGTACGACAAGGATGACCATATAATGCCTCACACGGTGCCATACCGATGCTGGAGTGATAACTATTATTATAAGTAAATTCAACTAGTGGCAAATGCTGACTCCACGAACCTTGCCAATCAAGGCAACAAGATCGCTGCTTATCTTCTAAAGTCTGAATTGTCCTTAGTAACTGACCATCATACTGTGGATGATACGCTGAACTGAAAGCTAACTCTATGCCCAACGCCTTCTGAAAACTGCGCTAGAAGCCAGAGGTAAACCGTGGGTCACGATCTGACACAAGTGAAACAGGCATTTCATGTAATGGCACAATCTTTTCAATATAAAGCTCGGTCAATTTCTACACACTGTAGGCACCCTTAATCGGCAACAATCTAACTGTCTTCGTCAATCTATCAACCAACAGCCAGATTCCATCAAAGCCCTGCGAAGTCCGAGGTAAACCCACAACAAAATCTGTCGTGACGTAATCCCATTTCCACATAGAAATTTCCAATAGCTGAAGCAATCCACCTGGCATTTGATGTTCGGCTTTAACCTGTTGACAAGTCAAGCACTTGGAAACAAACACAGCCACATCTCTTTTCATACCTGGTCACCAGAACTGCCTTTTTAGATTCTGATACATCTTGGTGGTGCTGGGGTGAATAGCAAAACGGGACCTATGGGCTTCACTCAGAATTGCATTTCTTAATTCAGCAACAGCTGGAACATACAACCTGCCATAGAAACTGACAACCAACTCATCATCAAATTTGATGTCATGCATCATTATAAAGCGGGACAAATCAGAGTCAGCTTACTGAGCTTCCTTAATCTGTTGATAAAGAGCTAAAGTCCTAACCAGACTGGTACAAACAGTTGTCATCGGATAAATAGGAATATCTACGCTAATCGCCTTACTAGGAAGCTGTTCCCACAATTTCCATTCGCGAAGCAATTTAAAATTTAGGACAAGCACAGCATTCAGGAGGAAGGGGTCACCCATGGGTAGGACTTCGTGGTCACAGAACCACCATGCTACACACCGCATTGAGGGATGTCGTCGGACCATCACAAACAAAAGATCCCTCGCGCTCCACCATGCCATTCACGCCAAACCCCACACCGATTAGGGGACACGAGGCTAGCAAGTCTGACATCACCTCAGCCTCCACAAAACTTCCAAGGGTACAGTGCACCCGACATACTCGGCACGCGGAGAAACACATGATCTTCAACAGGAACACCACAATTAGAGCCCACTCGGGTCTAAAACTTCTTCAGCTATAGGACACCGAGCACTCCCTCCGAGAGGCACCTTACACTTCACACTTCAAATGGCAACCCCACTGCTGAGCACAATTAGCCACCGCTCCTCCGTCTGCTCCGCACCGCCAGCGACACACACTCTCAAGCTGAACGTCGCAATACCCACTGGCTAACATCGGTCCAAAAACCAATGCCCCACCAGACAACAACAATACCAAGGGCACCTTAAGAACAACCGCCAGGGCTTAACCAACTGGGAACCACCATGCCCAACAACCAAATCTTAGCACCCACGCACACGATAATCCTTGCACAGCTCCCTCTAAGCCAAGGGAATGCCACAATCTAGACAGCGGTGCCACCAGATACACCATTCCCCAAACTCTCTCAAGTCTTGTCATCGACAAGCACTCCATCCAACACCGCCACATCTCTCGATCGATCTCGAACCTCATGCCCACCAAACAACCGGCACAATAGACTGCCTCTCATCAGGGCACTTAATAATTCAGGTAACTTCTCGACTACTCATCACGGCATCCACACAGGATCTCCTTGCTAATGCCAACACCTCTCACTCCTCAGATCCACCTCTGGAACATACACACCGACCAAAGTCGGTCAACCCCCAATCTCATTCCTGAACACCAAACACTAGCGCCAAACAACTGGTCCAAAAGGCCATGACCTGCCTCAATACCATTCGCTAAGTGGCTCCACCCTAAGCCACGCCATACAATTCAAGGGAAAAATTGGCGCAACAAACCATTTCATCCGAGCACTTCACAGCCAAGCTTCCCGATTCTCAACACTGCCAGCACCGCTCAGCATGATATCATCGCCCACGTGGTGAGGACACCGGAGCTAGAGATCGGCGTGATGCGACAGAGCGTCAGTATAGGACACGTAGCACTACTCGGGACTTGCAAACGTCTTTATGGCTTAAAGATGGCATGGAGAGCTAACCAGGAGCATGGATACCGTTATGTCTTTCATTCTAGATTTTGTAGGACAATTTGAGGCCATTTGGACTTATATGGGTCACATATGTGTTTAGGGAGCTTATTAGTGGGGGTAATGGGCCAAATTGGCCATGTAAGGCCCAAGAGGGGTATTTGGCTGACCACCCTTGGCTGGGCCTAGCCCATGGCCGCCCTCCCTCTCTCTCCTAGCCCAAATGGGGCTGGGAAGGAGGGCGCCCCTCCCTTCCCACTCCTCTTAGGAATGGGTGGCCCCCTCCTCTTATCTCCTTATCTCCTTATCTCCCTTCTTTAGGACATCCAGCCACCCGTTGAAGTCTATAAACACTAAGAAGAGGGCATCAAAAGGAGTCCTAGGTGTTATCCCAAGGGACAACCCTCTAATACTTAAATTAGGACCATGGTGAGGCGAGGAACAATAGGAAACGAAAACAATGAGAGCGTGAGAGTAGAATAATCAAATCTGGGTTGGAGTGTAGTCTCTTGAGGTGCTCGTCATGTCCGACGAGTGCTCGGAGAGTGCTCTCCTGGCTGAGAACGTGCTGAGAAGCTAGCTCCTTCTAGTGTCTCTCCCTCCTCCATTGCGTGTCTAGGCGTCTCACTACATGTGTTTGTCTTCTTGTGTGTATGCATCTCTCTCTCTCTCTCTCTCTGTGTGTGTGTGTGTGTGTGTGTGTCCTTGTCATCCGATCGGAGGTCTATTTATATGAGTTCCTTCGGGAGTGGAGATCTATCCCTTAGCACGGAACGGCATAAGTCATGGAGTAATGCCTCCATGATCATGGGGAGCTCCCAGTTGTGCACCCATTTATCCTAGCTGTGCGGCCATGAGGCGAGTCTCATGGAGCTCTAGGCATGAGCTCGACCCTACTAGAGTAGAGGCCGGTGATGGCGGGAATAACATTCAGGAGTAACATTCTATAGTCGGAGAATCATCCGGCACCTGAGATGCCTGTGTCGATGTTCTTTGTAGGCTAGCAAATCTTTTGCACACCTCTATTGGGCCGTCAGGTGTGGGCTATTGGCTATCACGCAATCCACTTTGTACCCAATGAGGCCTGGGCCTATGCAGGCCTAGCGCTGGTGGGCCGCATTAGGACAGAAAGATTTCACCCTCCTCACTAGCCCCCAACTCTTGGATGCTGAGCACATTCAGGGTCCGAGAGGAAGCCCCAGTGAGCCAAACAAGGGGAGCTTCTAGGAGGGTCTCCTCGTATCATCTGGGAAGATGGGCCTCGCCACCTACCATAATTCTTGGTGCACAAGGTAACCCCTGTCGAGATGTCAGGCGACATCACTGTCATCATGGAGCGACAATTTTTTATCTGGAAAAGCTGGCGCAAATGGCTGCCTGGGTTCTGCTGCTAGCTTCGGTGGTGACAGTCACCTCTTTCTCTCATGTCTCCTCGAGGCAACCACTTTACCTTCAGACGCTAATAAGTACAGGTGCAAGGATCTCTTGGAGAAGCTTCACATGTCTCTCTCATCTCTAGCGTAGGTGTCCAGCACTTCCTCGTCATCTGTCATTTGCCCTGGTGAATATTCTTCTGTCCTTCTTCTCTTTTGTAGTCCATGGCGCCTCATGAAAGGATCCTCCGAGTTAGCCCTGAGTCTTCACTTGAGGAAGAGGCCAGTCATGTTGGCATCCTGAGCAGTTCAGGCGTCGGTCCCAGACATCCATGATCTCCTCCGTTGGTCGCCTATCAAGTGATCCACAGCCTCCGTGAGGCCTTCCAGATCCCCGTCGACTATGACATTGTCTTCTCCACCATCGAAGAGCTTCTGGGGGTTATTATCCTGGCAGTATCAGCATCACCATAGAGTCCTTCCAGGCAAGGTTCTGTCTTCCCCTACATCCTTTCATAGAGTCTGTCATTCTTTTCTTCGATTTATGCTATAGGTGAGACCAATTGAAATATTTTTTTTGGATTGGGTTGGCATGGATACCTTGTCACTTTGGATTTCACAAATTCTTCACTTCATTTAGATGTCAAGGGGCTGCATATCTTTCTATATGCATTTTTGTCTCCATGAAGCTCCTTTTTCTATTTCAATCTCAGTTATTTTGCATCTATGTTAATTTCTGATTCAAGTTTTGTGCAACAGAGGATCTGGAGAAGAGAGTGATAGTGACTGTTCTAGGGATTCAACCTCTGATGGAAGCAGTGATTGTGAACTTGAAAGGGGTTTGAAATATTCATGGGATTGGAATCACCGCCATCATGCAAGTGCTTCTACACTTAGGGTGGATAGACTGTCTTTGAGGGAGAAGCATGTGGATTCACAGGAAGGCTCTTCAAGTGATGACAGGGAAGCTGATAATTCTCAGGGTCTCTTACTCTTTGAATTTCTTGAACGTGATCTTCCTTATAGTCGTGAACCTTTAGCTGACAAGGCAAGTTTGTTATGTTATCTGATAAGTTGCTTCCATGTGTTAGCTACGCCGATTGCTTCAATCTGAGTTGATGCGAACATAATGATGCATTGGGGTTTTACTGGATGATTATGAACTTTACCAAGTTTGAAAGATTTTAATACTTAAGGGCTACTTTGATAACATGTTAGGATAAATTATCTGAGGTGAGTCTGGGTGAATTATTCCTTGGGTTTTCTCTTTTTGAGTTTGATAACTTATTCTTACCCTGAGAATAACTCATTCTATGTGAAATGGTAGAATGAGTTATTCTTAAAATAAGGGCCTTATTCCTAACACACCCCAAATAACTTAACCATGCTACCAAACTCGGTTAAGGATAAGTAGGCGGAATAACTCATCCTATTCACCCTTATTCCGTTATCAAACTGGCCCTAAGGGAGTTCGATGGAGTGTCGATGACACCATCACCTTCATCGGCAGTCAACAATGACCGCCCCTTAGAGGGAGGAGCAGCCCAGTCTGCCAATCATCAACAAGACGAAGCAAGTCCTTCGGCTTCAAGCCACGAGCAAGAGTGCTTCAAAGAATTTGAAGTCTACCAGACAAATACTGATGATGAGAGAGACTTCGTCGACCTCCAACCGACTCCACCGGAGCTTGAAGACGGTGGTCAAGCAACTGTGGACGAGTTGATCGAGATCAACCTCGGAAGCAAAGAAGATCGTCATCCCACTTTCATAAGTGCTCTCCTCTGTGAGAAAGTAAGGCAGTTGTATCGGCAGCTCCTAGAAGAGTTCAGAGATTGCTTCGCCTGGACTTATAAAGAAATGCCCGGGCTCGACCCTTCAGTGGTTGAACATGAACTGGCAATACTTCTAACAGTCAAGCCTGTCAAGCAAGCTCAAAGACGTATGCGCCACAAGCTGGAGCTGAAGGTCAATGCGGAGGTTGACAAGATGCTCGACGTGGACTTCATAGAGCCTTGCATGTATCATGTATGGCTCGCTAATATGGTCATCGCCAAGAAGAAGAACGGCCAAGTCCGAGTCTGCATCGACTTTAGGGATTTGAATAAGACATGCCCAGAAACTTAGAAACCTTCCCAGAAATGATTCCCAGAGCCCCCCAACCTTGCTATTTTTCCTAGGATTCCCTTATAAAATCATCTTCTCTGTGAGGAAACCCCAAATCACCGCGATCTAAACCTCTAGGAGCTTCTTTCTTCGTTCTGCAATCGCACAGGGATCGGCTCTTCTGCAGCTCTGAGAAGCAGACTTCCATTAACAACGTTTCTGCACCGAGGCTATCTCTACTGCTCTAGCATCCACGGATCGTCTGGTTAACTGTCCAGAGAAGAAGCTTAAAACCACGTTGCCCAGGATCAGTGAGATCAGCGGCCACGTTTGCAGGAGAATCATTCTTAATCAAGTTTGTTTCAATTTCTGTTTATTTGTGTATTTACTTCTGTTTGCACTAATCTGTTACAGCCACCTCACTGTAACTTCCCAGGGCCTTCACACTCCTTTTACCCTTGATGCCATGAGGTCTTGTTACCCAACGTCTTCCTCTTGTATTCTTTACTATCAGAGCTTTTGATTGGTGGCGTCCCCTTTTCATAGATACTTAATGCATGCCCTTTCATTCTCTTTCCTTTTACGCCTCAGCTTCTATGATGCCTCTAACTTCTCTTTCTCTTTTCTCTTCAGGACTACCCCAACATCTCGGGTGCGAGGAGGTATACCAAGAATAAATGGCTCCCACTTTTAGTGTCCAAGATCACACTCGACATGCGAGCTTATCTATCTAGGTGGCATCTCCTTGGGTTGGTCACCCATGCAAAACATTACTAGGATGTGCACTTGGACTGGGCCGTGATAGGTGCGCTTGTGGAGATATGGCATCCTGACACCCACACATTCTTATTCCCCACATTTGAAGCCACGGTGTTGCTAGAGGTAACGGAGATGCTACTCGGGCTAAAAAGACTGAAGCAAGGTGACGAAGAGAAGATGGCGAGCATGACCCAACCCATGGGCCCGACAGAGATCCTCACTGGCCTAATTCCAAGCTCAAATGTTGTGGGTCAAATCAGAGTGAACAAAGGAATCAACTTAATGAAGCTTACAGCGTGGGTGTATAAGCAGATGAGTCAAGCCAAGGAAGAAGAAATGGAGAACGTCATGAAGGCGTTCGTGATTTGCTTGGCAGGAGCCCTATTGTTCTCGACAGCTGATGATTTCCTAGAAGAAGAACAACTTAGTGCCATTAGTGAGATGTGGGAAGGAAGGAGGATAGGTCCTGCAGTCCTGGCCTACTTATACAGTGGGCTCACTTCAGCCGCTATGGGTAGACCTTTGCACGGGTCTATGCTACTTCTCACTAGCTGGGTGGATCTTCACCTCAAATTCGACCCATGTGGAGAGTCTCAATAGGTGTCCAAGATCTTTTCTAAAAGCCCACTCTACTATATGATTGGTGTTCTTGGGCTGAGTGATAGGGTGGTCAATAAGGTGCCCAAGCTGAAGAAAAGGGTGGACTGGAGGGAGAACTTCATGACCATGCCTCAGACAATGTTCACTTGTGCACCGGGCTTCCTCAAGACCCAAGACCTTCGTGCCTGACTTTCTCCAGGTGTGGAACTCCGACTTATTGGCGCCATGGACTTCTTCTCCCTCTGCAACCCAGGCTCGCCACCCCCTGCTCCGTGTGTCCACAGCCGTCCCGGAGCCGCGCAGTCGCCGCTACGCCTCCCCGTAGAGTAAGAAGTCCCGTTCTGCTGTTCTCTGCAACAAGCCTACAGCAGTGATCAAGGTTGCAGAGGGTACCCAGGCGTCCACAGTAAGAACCAGCCAAAGTGGTCTTCTATTGAGTCATTCTTCGTCGAGCCATCTTCGCTCCAGAAGTGGTCCCGCTGCATTTTGACCTCAGCTCCGATCGCGTCGCCCATTCTCGTGCAACTGCGCCAGCTTCAGGTCTGAATCTGAGCACCATTTGGTAGCAGCACCACTGCCCAACCCTGTGTGAATCAGTCAGATCTCTCTTCACAAGAGTTCTTTTCCTCCTAAGCGCCAACGAACCAGAGGTGGTCCCGCCTGCTTTCGACAATGCCTCCGCCCGGGACGTCCATTCTCCCTCAGTCGCACCAGACCTAGAGCCCCCTGTTCATCCAGGACAGACTGCTACCAAGTTGGCCCCGGCACCCCCTCCTCCTTTCAGTTTCAGGTCAAGCACTCTTCTGAAAAGTTGTGGATTTAGACGATGCTAAACCAATGCAAGTGGTTTCGTCTCATTCCAACATCAACACTGGAAGTTCCACCTTAGCCATCGTCATCCTGTCCTGTAGTTCGCCCAGGAACCTGATGCCAACTATTCAGGCGACCACGACCAGCGAAGAGATCAGACGGCCTCCATATTTTGAGGCTTCGTAGATCTCCCTGTCAGCTATGTCCACGACTTGGTCCCGTCACGTTTGGAGTTCCACAGTGCCTGTACCGACCGATGCACCACGATCGCACCATCTTGTCCGGCAAGACAGAACTGTGCAGGCCATTGGCTGCGACCATCCCCACCCTCCGGTCACCTCATAATGACGCTGGACTTTCAGAAGCACATATACACTTCTCAAGCTTCGTCTGGGCACATGCAGTGTCCTCATCAGACCCCGGAGTATAGCGTACCACTTGGATTGCTTTAGTTCTGTCCAGCAGGACAGATATTGGGCATCAGGCCCACCTCCCCTTCCCCGTGTTTCTCCCTCCTACATGAGGGTAGTGTGTTGTAATTTTGAGCCCCTCCCCTCGCTTCGCCTCCCTGCGTGGAGGTTGTCTGTGCATGTACTAGCAGGGCCGACCACAAGCTCCATCGACGTAGCGTGTTTGCCGGGTGCACACGGTCCCCGACGCGCCCTCATCTTCGAATGGTGCCGGTCTCTTCAGACTCGGCAAGGTATAGATCTGACCTTGCTCCTTGGCTTTTCTTTCCAAGTATCTGTTCAACGTTCACGTCGAAGGTGAGGAGAGCTCGTTCCAAATTTCCTGAATGTTGAGTGCTGACCGTTGCCGTGTGAGAGTGTGTCGTCATACCCGCCCTCGGGCACCAGTTCTGCCTCGGTTGAGTCGGGCAACCTTCAGACCTTAGATCTATCCTCACCCATATAACTCTTAGAGGCTCTGACCTTTTAGGCTGCCCGTGGGTCACCGTCCACCCCTCCACTGTCGGGTCACCACCCGAATTTGAGTGACGCGTGTGGTCAGGGGGCAGATTTAAGTGGTTCGAGCTGAGTGAGGATTTTCTCTAACAGGGGCCACTTGCCGTGGCTGTCCTGGGGATGCGCCCATAATGATGATAATCCTTGAGAATTGATGTGTGGAGCCCTTTTTTTGAAGATTGAAATGTCGCGCCGCTTCCCTGTGGGGTTTATAAGCGTAGCGCGCACTATCATTCCTAATCTCCGCCGTCTAGGGCTTTTTCCACCGTCTTAGTGTTCGCGAGAGGCTCATGCGCCGAGAGGTTGACCCTGAAGGGCAAAGAGTGGCGGCGGCCTTCACGGAGCTCACAGAGACTACGGCGGTGGTGATTCGCCAACTTTCACCTCCCCTGAGTCATCCAGCACAGTGTCCTCTTCTTCCTCTTCCAGCTCTCCTTGTTGTCCCATGGCGGACCAGCATCCAGAGATCGAAACGCCAGAAGTTGGGCGGGCCTCTAGGGTGCTTACGGAGCCGACGGAACATCTTCGAAGTGAGTTGACCGAGAACGAGGTGAAGCGGTTGGAGCATCGATATGGGCTGCCGTGGAAGTACCATTTCTCTTCGACAGGGCCTCCTGAGTCTAGTCTAGACACACGCTCCGGCCTCTTCTACACCTTTCTC
Organism: Amorphophallus titanum; assembly: GCA_024336825.1. Classification (NCBI taxonomy): domain Eukaryota; kingdom Viridiplantae; phylum Streptophyta; class Magnoliopsida; order Alismatales; family Araceae; genus Amorphophallus; species Amorphophallus titanum. Next base: position 608,585 of record JANBPO010003380.1, read on the forward strand.
TTGGCCTGGAAGTGTGGGTTCCGCCTTCTTCTTCACCATTTTTCCGCCGAGTTGTTTCGATTCTACCGACTGGCTCCAGTCCAGTTGGTCTCCAATTCGTACACTTTCATCTTCTCCTTCATCTTTCTTTACCGTTCATGCGGGATCGAGCCTTTGCTGGATCTCTTCCATGCTTTCTTTGAATTGAAGGAGCATACCCGCACGGGCAAGGGTTTCTTTTATCTCCAGGCGAAGAGGGGAAGGAGTTGCATAACCCTCTTCCCTAAAGACTCTTCTCACAAGGGCTGGAAGACCCATTATTTCTGGGTGGGTGCAGCTCTGGACAGCGGTGCTTAGAATTTCCTACTAATCCCCAACTTTCATCCAAACATCCCCCCGAAGTAGGCTGCAATTTCCCCGGATGTGGAGAAGAAGGCTACTCTTCTTCAGGACAATCACCGAACCACTGCCGAGTTGATGACCACGGCCAACATCGAGTAGTATCCTTCTCAGCATGTGCAGCATCCAAGTAAGGGCTTCAGCCCCCTTGCATTGATGTTGGGTCGCAAGAGTAAACTTCTTATTGACAACTCACTTGTCTCTGTCCAGATTTGAGGCGAGTGGCTGATGAAGAGGAGTTGTCGGCCGAGGTGGTGATCCTCGACGAAGGGTAGGCGTTTGCTTCTGGGGGACTTCAAGTTTCGGGGGGTTCTTCCCGTGCCCGTGACAAGGGCAAGCAGATCGCTCAAGATGGGACTTCCGAGTATCGCGGGGCCAAGCGCAAAGATCCCCTGGAGAAGGTGTTGTGGTCTTCGATGAAGGCCGCAACAGCCGAGAGAAAAAGGGCGAGAAAGGAGGAGGCTGCTCGCTCAGTTGAGGGGGGTGCCCAGTTGGCCCTCCTGTCTGTTGAATTCGAGGGGGCCACCATCGTCGAAGGGGCCGCAATCGAGGCAGGTGTGTAGTGCCCCAGAATTTATATGAATTATTTCTCACCCTCCTCAGCCCGTTCGACCTCGTCCTCCACCCCAGAACCAAGCTATACCATAAAATCCTCCAGGTCCTCAGCAATACCATCAGGTGCCTCCACCAGCCAATTATGACCCCCAACAGCCAAGAAGACCCACAGGCCCAAAGAGAGCGCACTACCCCCCATTGCCTGAGAGCCTTCCCGATATTTTTAATGCACTAATGGCCATTAACCTGCTCATCTTGCCAAAAGAAAGGACGGCATGGCCTCTGAATTTGGATACCTCTTGATATTATGTCTTCCACCGACAGCTAGGGCATAACATTGATCATTGTTTTCATTTCAAAGATTACATATATGATTTGAATGATCAGGGAGGCATTGACTGGGATGAGATGAGGAAGTTTGTTGCTGCTTTAAAGGCAAGGAGACCATCATGTCAGCAAGCACCGCAGCAGGCTCAGCAGTCAGCGCAGCAAGTTCAATAACAACAACTCCAAGTACAACAACCAGACATGGGGATTGTCCAAAACCCTCTGTCAGAGCACCAGAATCAACAGGTAAACCCCATCACCACTGTCTAAGAGGTGGAAAGAGGACAGGGGTGGCATATAGAAAGTGCCTCCATCGCTTCCATAAACCAAAATCCCAATCAGTTTCCCCGTCTATTAAGAACACCTCAGCCTTCTCCATTTCCGCAACCTTCACGACCCCTCATACGCCCTGCTAATCAACCCTCCACCACCACCAACCCCTTGCCACAAAGGCCTATTCTCATTCATCCTTCCCCCTCTTTACCTGCACTACAAACTCTATCTACGTCCACACCCCCCTTGCCATCTAGGCCACTCCTTAGCCGCCCTTCACTGGCATCTCCGTCAACCAAATATATTGCACCCCCTAGGCCTTTGTTGCTTCACCCTTCCCTGAATCCCCACACACTTACCACCACTAACCCATCACCCCAAGGGCCCCATGCAGTCCATTTTTCACCTGCCTCTTCAACTATATGCCCTTCCAAACCACTAACCGCTACACCTTCATTACCAGCCATCCCAATTCCTATCAACCCTCAGTCGGGAAGGCCCCTTATCAGGGTCCCCCAACCGGCTGCTCCGGTCCAACCTATTAATCCCGATATTCTGTCTTCTTCTACCTCCATCCACCAACAACCTAACAGAGGCGCAGGGTTCTCAAACTATGGTGCTCTGCAGTGGACGGATATTCCACCGTGTGTTCCCGCAGCAACGAGAGCAAGAGCCCATGCAAGGGCAAGAAGAGTAGTTACAGGAGCTAGAGTGCATACCAGGGACTCAATATGATCTATTGAAACATTTAGATAAAACCCCGATAATGATTTTCATTTTGGAGCTGATAAGAAGGTCGACCACCCACCAGGAAGCTCTCAAACTATACTTACAGAAAGTGATGGTCAATGAGGATATTCCGGCTGAGCAAATCACATCAGTCCTGACACCAGCAAGGGATCAGCCCGCCATTGTATTTTATGAACATGAGTTAACTCCAAATCCAGCCAGAACCTTTGCTTTATGCATCACTATGGATATTAATAAAGTGGCGGTCAGTCAGTGTTTGGTGGATACTAGGAATCCGGTATGCGTGATGACTTTATATCATTCATGTCAATCAGAGCATAAGAAAATTTGACCTTATAGACAGAGTGCGCAAATAACAAGATATTACCAAATCTAATTTATAAATTCATAATATAACCATCATTACATATATCACTTGACACATAATACTATTCCATTGATGACTAGACTCAATAAAGAGGAAATTACAATAAGGACTCAAGAAAGATGAAAAGACATGACTAGGTAGATGCTTCAATAGTCGGATGGCTTTGTACTCTTCAATCATGTCCGTTCCCATCCGAATGATCTTCGTCATCGGAGTTACCTGAAAAATATGGGAAAACACTTGATGAGCGAACGCTAAGTAAGAATTATATCTCTATTCTAGACATTACTTTAAGTAATTTAACCAATTCAATAATGTGGCATGCTCATGTATGCAAGAACACAAGAGAATAATGAGAAAGGAACATCAAGAATAAGCTAGATAAGTAAGTATTTCATATAATTCAAGTATCAAGTTCCAAGTCATGTAATATCAAGTTAAGTCATGAGATATTGGCTATTTTACTCAAGCAAGTAAATATGCATTCTCGGCCATGCAAGTCATGTCATGTATGTATCGAGTCAAGCACTTTTATAGATTGTGGAATGCCATAAATCAAGCTAGTCATGCACTTTGGTGCAATGTCACACCGTGATCAATCAACTCTCATGAGCACAAGTAATTTTGGGTGCTCCTCCCCGGATCAGATCGGGCCCTATATGCACAAGCATTGTGTCATGTAATCTTTAGACATCCACTATAGTTTTATAGCTAATGGAATTCTAAAGGAATAAGCCTTCGTAAGATAATAAGGCAGATTCACGAAATTTAGATTCCAAGGATAGAAGTTCATATAGGGATGACTCATGTAACAAATCTGGGATATGTGAAAATCTAGGAAAATGGCGTCCAGTATGGTCACCGCCAATTCCAGAATGTGCGTCCATCGTCATGGTCGCCCATTCTGGAGAAAAATTTACGCATGAAGAATTGACGTCCACTCACTAGGTCACCCATTCAAAATTAGCGTCCACTAGTCTGGACGTAAAATCCAGACAAGGACTAATTCTCAAGAGAGGCTAGAACACAGCACTTTATGAGGGCTAGTTCGTTACGTTTCTTTAGAGGGACATGGCTATGACTCAGTGTATAGGGTTTTTAGGGTACAACTAGCTCGGCTGGTTTAAGGGAATCCAAGGCCAGCATAGACTTACGGAGGTCTCATTGAAGAAAGTACTAGTCCGAAGGAAGGAATATCCCATGGAGGGTCCAATCATCACCAAGAGTTGAAATGTGTAACGTGAAACAATCGTGAGATAGGGACTTTATCCACGGACTGGGATATGAGTGCCAAGAGACCCACGATATGGGTCAAAACTCGATGAAACCATGATAGAGAAAATATACATAAATTTGTGTCTTTTTGAAGAGGTGCCAATTCTAGAATAAAATAAAATAAAATTAATTGGCATCCATGTATGGAGGCACTAATCTATTAAGTCACATCATTAATTCTTTAATTTTTTTATATTATTCTCTTTTAACTAGTATTGCCCAAGAACTACCCTAAACTCTCCCTAGATTGGCATGGCATTTCTGTCCTAGTGGAGATCTCACACCCTCAGACTCATACCTTTATGTTTTCATCTTTTGAGGTCACTATCCTGCTAGAAGAGGTAGAGACCTACTTTTTCTTTCCTAGATCCAAGGTAGGTGAGGAGGACTTAGTGTGCTACACCGTTGCCCCTGTGAATCCAGCTCTTATCTTTGGAGAGTTTATACCTGACAGCAAGGACATCCGCACCGTTGTAGGCCCACACCAGATCCATCATCTTCCCCTTAGCCAGTGGGTGATAGCGCATTGTAAGAATAGATGTGGGTGATATGAGGCCATAGCTAAGGCCGCATCCATTTGCCTGTGCGGGGCCATTCTCTTTCCTTCTGCCGACCATGTGTTAGATACTCCTATCCTCAGTACCATTAGTGGTTTGTGGCAGGGTCTATCCATTTCCCAGGCCGTCCTTGCCTACCTATACGAGGGTCTCAGCTCTGCAGCTCTAGGGGGACCACTCTTCGGCTCCATGATACTCTTAGAGTGTTGGGTGGGTGTTAGGATGAAGTTCACCTATAGGGAGGAAATCTCTTCAGTCAGCCGATTATTCGGGGGCCATCCACTATTCTTCATAGGTGGCGCCTTCAGGTTCTCTCCACAGGTCGAGTGTAGGATAGCCGACAAGAAGACTAGGGATGAGTGGCGCTTGTACATCAACACCTTGCCCCTGAATCAGTTTGTGATGTGCCCGATTTTTCTCCGTGGCACTACTCTCAGGCTTCCAAGGAGGCCTAGTCTAGACTTGAGGCTTGTGAGTGACACCGGCTTAGCGATGTACAGCCCGCACCGGTGTTTCCTACAGGTTGGGCTACCCCAGACTACACTCCCGACGCTACTGCACCTTCTCGCACTACAGGCGAGGAGGTTTGGGACAGAGGAGGATGAGCAGGCAGTCAGGAGTGCCCTGATCATGTGGGAGGTCAGCAGGGTGCACATCCTACCAGCAGAGGTGGCAGAGACTCTAAATGAGTACCAGGCATACATGAGAGAGTTGCGAGAGATTAGACCTCGCAGGGATGCCCGACTAAGGATTGAGTGATTTTCCTTTAATTTTGATGATGTATAGAGACCCGATGTTTGAAATGCTTGATTTAAATGAATGAATGGGCTGAAATGGTTTGATCGCATGAAATTTGAAGTTGGCCTTTTCTCTTTGTGTGATTTTGTGTGGAATGAGGGGGATCTCAGGATGAACGCGGCCTAATATCAGACCGCTAAATTGAATAAACGGTTAGAGTCTAACTACTTGTGATTGATAAATGGCCTCATGTAATCCGCGTACTAGACCAAAAGGAAGGAATTCAAGATAGTGGCCTTCGGGGAGGAAAACGGTCCATCGATGGGCCATGAAGGACTTGGAGTGGTTGGACATGGACTGTTCAACTGATATAAACGATCTAACTCAGACCATGAAACTCTGAACGAATAGATGAGCTACGGGGTTTGTGAGTGAATGTCCTGGATACTAAAACGGTCTGACTGAGGCCATGCATAAATTGACACGGTCATTCGGTTGACCGACCGAGCGATGTCAAAAGGAGGGATGACCCTTGATTCTGCCAATACCATCGAATGATGGGGCATTCTCTCAAAGATTACTATACATTTAAAGATGTCATCGAAGGCCTGATCAGGAGAGGTGAATTACAAATGAGCGAGTACAAGGTGGACCCACCACGCTCTCACCAGATGCCTAACTTGAAGAAGGCGGCTAATACCACTGCACCACACCAGCCAAAGAATGATATGCCCTGATGGGCATTCCAAGCACCTCGAGCTGCGACAGGAGGCCGAAAAAGAGGCTGCAAGATGTAAATGGTACCCCTTCCCGGGGGCAGATGTGTGAAATATCAGGAAGCCTATGTACGGCTACTGCCAGATGTGCCCCCCTCTTAGGGGCGATGATCACTTGTAATAGTGATGAATGAAATGATAATAGAGGCCTTTCGGGGGCCGTTCTATCGCAGATTTCTTCACTGGATATTGGCTGACGATTATAGGGGCCTATCCAAATGATGAACACCCAGATGACAATAAAAAAATAAACAATGGATGAAGAGGCGATGGAAATAATGATGAAAATCATGATGAATGATGGTGATAAAATGACCACGTGGATCATCGTGAATGATAAAAAGAAAAGAAAAAAATGATGATGAAAAATATAGATGGCACCCTATTATGAGGGGGGATGCATATCAAAAAAAAGATGAATGAATGAATGGTAATGATGATGATGAAATCATGAAGGATATAGATGGCACCCCATTCTAGGGGTAGATGTACGAAATATCAATAATGGTGTACATGACTATTGCCGGATATGTTCCCCCCTTATTAGGGGCAATGATCTCTCATAGCAGTGATGAATGAATTGGTCATATAGACTTTTCGGGGGTCGTCCTATTGTAGATCCCTACGCTGCACGCTTGTTGCGGATGTCGGGGGCGGCTATCCAAATGGTGGAGTCCCAGATAGCAATGAATGATGAACGATAAATGATGAATGAATAAAAAAATGATAGAAGTGCACCTAATCACCGATGTTCAGGTCGGAAGATGCTTGATACTATTCAAAAGAATATCAATACGCCAGTGTTTAGGCCGATGGGTGAACAATAACACTCAAAGGAGAAAATGATGAATGCATCGGTATTTAGGCTGATAGATGATCAACAATATTCTAGGATGAGGAGGATGAATGCCTCGGTACTTAAGCCGGTAGATGATCAGCAACATTCCAAGATGAGGATGATGAATGCATCGGAGCCCAAGCTGATAGATGCCTAAAATGCTTGAAAGATGCCCAACGATGTTAAAAAAAATGTTTAATATGGCCAACAACATTCAAAGATATTCAAGATGTTCAAAGATATCAAAGATGCTCAATCATTGGCGTCTGAGCTGACAGATGTTCAAAGACTCGAAGACCCCAAGATGTTCAACCGTCGGCATTTAGCCCGACAGATATTCGAAATATTCAAAGATGTTCAAGATGCTCAACCGCCAGCGTTCAGCCTGATAGATGTCTAAAGATGTTCAAGGATACCCAAGATGTCCAACCATTAGTGGCCATATCGATAGATATCCCAAGCTATTCAAATCCTCGTGCCTTCAAATTGGAGGTGACTCTAAGGTAGAGCCACTCGAAAGTCATCATCACCAAGTTGCCAACTTGGAAGTCCAAGTTGCGCTCATGAGTTTTTGCCCGCTTCTTATGACTCTCACCGCTTCTTATAAGACATATCCCCATCTTTTTGACTTCAATCTCTACAACTTTTGTGAAGAGGTGAACTTCCAAATCGAAAGTTTGAGTGTCAGTCAATGCACATTATCAGGAAACTCTATTTCTGTCCTGAGTTTTTTGAGTCTGTCAGCCAGCAACTTATAAATTTGATGAAGACTAGCTCCTGGATATTCAAAATTCTACCTCTGGCCATAGTTTGAATTACTTCAAGTCAGCTTTCCAATGGTACCTTTTTTGCGTCGATCCGACATCGGGAGTGATCGCAGCAGCTGATCTCGTCAGGTCGCGCGCTGCAAAACAAAACTTCAAATCTGTGGGCAGCAACTCCAACAAGTGGAGGTCGGTGCCGACTCGCCTTCCACAAGATGAACCAGCGTGTCGCCGTCCCAAGGAGCACCTCTCCAGGAGCCACCGTCACAACGGTACCACTCCGGGCCCACTCGGACCCGCTGACCAACATGTGGGCCCCACAACTAGTAGCTTGCGCCATCCGAACCGCGCCGACGGGGTGATCAAAGTGCTGCCCGTCAACCCAAGATCAGTCCTCCCGGGCCCACTTGTGTAGCCCTTTACCTCCCTACATGGAGTGGACAGTAGAAATCATTTCTATAAATTATTGATTGATTGTTTAACTGGGAGTCACCGTACTTGGCCAGGATTGCCTTCCCCACGCCCAGAGCATGGAGATATCATGTTCGCTACCTTACTCAGCATTTGCTTTACCCGTATAATTTTGTATATGTCGTTGCTAGAGATCATGATAGGGTAATTAGCTCGCCATATATTGTTATTCACCGCTGCGAGAGAGCGAGAGTGAATGACCCATCCCGTGACTCAATCCGAGTATACGCGAAAAAGTCGATACCCGAGACTCACTGCCAGTTTCTCAACCGCACACGGTCCAGCGTTTCCCTTGTGTAGGGATGATTGCGAGCTAGCGGCTGGGGCGATTTGGGTGACCTCCTGCACATATACGGCGGCTGGGGCGTGGGTTAAGGTAACCTGGACACTAATTTATTTACCTGTTTATGTTTACTCACATGCCTAATGAAATGAACTAGCGGTTGGGCAGGTTTAAGCAACTTGATGGCTTGTCTATGTGTCTGCACATATGTACAGTGGGTCTGATGAATCGGCAGCTAGGCTATTTGGGGACTGTTGGCACTCAAAATACACTCAGTGGCAATCAAGCTGAAAAGACAAGAATGATGCGGCCCACTGAAGTAAAGAAGCTGAAGGAAGCCGATATACCAAAGTCTTCTCAAGCTGTCAGAGCCTCAGGTCACCCGGTATGAACGCCAGGTGTTGCATCCCTGTGGTTTTGATGATGTCATACACTATAAGTCAAACATGACTAGTCTATCATCACACATTCTTCATATATTATTTTCTCATTACCTTCTCTGGTATTACTATGAAAAATGTCAACTTCTAAAGTTGAGGTTTTTATATCACATACCACATTCTCTATTTATTTGTTGGGGAAGCCGTCTCGTGTCCGTGGAGGCTTGCAAACATCAGGAGGCAAGGGCGTCACAAGGAGTCCCGAGTGTTATCCTAGGGGACAACCCTCCGATACTTAAGTCAGCAACATATTAATGAAAGGCAGAGGAGAGCGAATGAGAGAGAAAGAAAGAAGTAGTAATTGAAGGTCGAGGAGTCGAGTAGATCCTCCTGACGAGTGCTCGCCACCCCCAATGCTCAGTCGGTGAGTACTCGCTGGGTGGTAAGATCGCCAGAGGGGGAATTCCTTCTGGTGTAGACTGGCGTGGATCTCTTCTCTCCTTACTTGAGTAGCTCTATTCTCTTGAGTAGCAGTATAGTGGAATGAACCACCGTGTCCCTCCTCTCTTCTATCGATCTCCCTTTTATAGGGGGTTGTCTTGGAGCGAGGGACCTCATCCCTTGATAGGAAAGGGCCTCTGTAGTAGAGTAACGTTCTCCGCTATAGTGGCAGAAGTTTCTCGTTGGAGGGCGATTACCCCGACGTTAGCTGGTCCCGGGGCGAGTCTTACAATGCTCATGGGGCGTGGTCGCCCGTTATGGGGTCAAGGCCGACATTATGGGGGCAACGGTCGATCGCCGGAGAGTCCTCCAGTGATAACTACGCTTGGGCCGTAGCGTTTGCACACTGTAGAATCCGAAGCTCTTCTGGGTTGGGCCTCCCTTTGGTGGGCTGCGTACATGTGCCCGCCCCTTGGGAGTGCTCATTGTGAGCAATCTGGCGTGGGCCTACCGTTATTGGGCCATTCCTAGGCCAAACAGGATTTACCATCCTCACTTCCCCCCTACTCTCAGTCACCGAGCACTCTGTAGGGGGCTGAGAGTCGATCAGGAGAGAGTTTTCTGGAGTGTGAGGCCCGAAGTCGATTTCCTCGTATCATGGTCGTTGGTAACTTCGGGGCCTGCTTGGCACGTAAGGCACTTCAGACGGTGGCAGAAGCCATGCTGGTAATCATGACTTGCGTCTTGTCCTATTCTGGGAGGGGTAGCGCCGGTCCGTCGTGGGTGGTTATAAGGACTACTGCGTGGTCTTTCCGCAGACTCCATCCACGTCCCGTTGGTTGTTGCGCTCGTCGTAGGCATCCTCCTCCCTTGCCTGGTGAGGATTCTTTCTTCCCTTGCATCTTCCATCTTTCGTAGTCATGCCTCCACGTAGGAGAGTCCCCCGTGTCAGCTCTTCTTCTTCTGAAGAGGCACCTCACGGCCGAGGTGGTGTGCCGAGCACTTCGGGTGCTGCTACTAGTCGACCCAGTTCTCCGCCGTTAGTGGCGCATAGGGTGATTCATGGCCTGCGGGGAGCTTTCCAAATTCCCCCTTAGTTCGACATCATCTGTGGCGACCGGGATCCGAGTACTGGAAAGGAACCGACGCGACTCGAACCTTGGCCCACCTCTCACGAGCCCGAAGACTCGGAAGGAATAAAAGGATAGGTGTGGTGTACATAGAAATAGGAAATAAAGCAGGACAATAGATATAACAGAAATAATAACTAACTACAACAGAGTCCAGTCCAATAGAAAGTACAGTCTAAAATAGTAAAACGTACCACACGCCAAGTGAACACTCGGCCCAGCAAGCTGGCGACTAGGAATCTCCACGCAACATCCTCGAACCTCGAGGAAGAACTACCACACCTGAAAATCAGGGGTGAGCCTCCTATCACTGACTCAATAGGGATCCTGCGGAACCCCAACCGAGAAAATAATGGCGAAACGAAAAGTAGTAACTACAGAAAAGAACAACGGCAACAGTAGGAATAGTAACTACGGCGACTGGTGAAACCTCGGCTCTACAGCTACTCCTACCGTACTAGAAAATATGACCCGGTCTCCCGTCGGGGGAACAACCAAGTCACACACCCGGCATCCCGATCCCACGGTCGGGGACCACCAGACACGAACCACCCTAGCTACACTAGTAGGAAAACGCCACGACATCCCAGTCGCGGAAACCTGCCCTCATAGTAGGGCCTGAGCCGAAACTACACGGTCCGAAAACACGGTCACGACCTCACTGTCGTGAACTCTACGCTGTCTAGGGAGAACTCTCGGTGACGCTCACCGGAAACCCCAAACCTCGGCTCCGAGAACACTCCCGAAAATAACACCTGAAATCCCATCTTGCAGATGAGAAACGAAAATCGAGACAAGACAACACACGTCACGTGACAGGAGCACCGCCCACTAAAAGAATGACCGGATGCATCCCCTAACGTTTTACACCGCATCACAAGTGTCTAGCTACGACGCCCTAAGCGCGAGACTCAGACACACCAAGTAACCAGAAGTACAACAAAATAAGGACTAGTTGAGGTCACGCTCGTCAGCACGGGTCCGAACCCTCAACCTCGTGTGCACACTCAGACCATACGCCCTAGGTCTGTCCTCTAGCTGGTAATTCCCCCACCAGCCCGGACTCGGCGGTACGCGAGGGCCCTACGGTAACCAGCTTACTCACCGTCTCCCTCGGGTGCGCCATACCAGTGCTCCTAGTGGACCGATACACGCGTGCCGTGGAAGTTACGACTAGTGGATGGGTCACCGGAAGTACAGACCCTCAAGTCACGAAAAATGACTCCGAAAGCAAACAAGTACAAGAATCGCTCCTCGTACGATACCGACTCATGGTGATGTAAGCTGAAGACGTCACATCCTAGGACCCCTCACGGTGCCTCACACCTGGTCCCCACATGATGCCCAGCATGAGTCAGACTACAGGCTAGCACGTGGATCGAGGTCTGCTCACTCGGGACTCGAATCGGCATGAAAAACCACCGGCTAGGCCTTAGACGATGAACGGTCCATCATTGGCCACTCACAGATGCATGGCTGACTCACAGTCGCGCGGGGCAAATCGACGGTCCAACCTAGCCATCCGTCACTCCCAACGGAAGAAACATGAACGGTTGGACGCTAGCCGCTCAAGGGAAGGGTGGCTAGGATCCTGCCGTCCCATGGCTTGGGCTGTCCCGCTTGGGCCACTCATGTACCAACGGTCATAAGAAGATGAATGGCCAAGTCATGGCTGCTCATGGGGTCATGCGGCTATACCCTGATTGCACACCCCAGGACACTGTGTAACGGTAACGAGCAACGGTCGGAAACTCACGGGATGAGCGGTCGGTCTTGGGCTGCTCAAGAGATGTGTGGTCACTAACAGGCCGCACATGCCTTACTGCGTGCCAAGCCAAATGGCGTAAGGTGACATGCGGCCAGCCCACGGCCTCACAAAGGGTCATGCGGTCAGACCCTGGCTGCACACCCCTGTGCACTGCATAACGGTCACAAACAATGGTCAAAACCCAGGAGATGGGCGGTCGACTTGGGGCCGCACGAAGGGACATGCGGTCCCATGAAAGACCGCTCAACCCCGCTGTGCGTCGAGCCTTACTCACTGCGCGCCGAGCCGATGGGCGGCCAGGCTAGGGCAGCACAAGGGATGTGTGGTCTCTGGTGCGACCGAACATGACTCACCGATGCGAAAATGGCGAACCTCGTCGGAATCGCCCATTCCGGCCCCATATAAGCCCCACGGAGGGGGAAATGAAGGGAAGGAACCCCAAGCCCCCTAGCATGATTCTACGCCCCCAAAACCCAGAATCGTGGCTTAAAACGACGGATCGGGCGAACTCTCCCCGATGCATGCTCAACCCTTTCCGGTGCAACAAAACCCCATCTCGGCCTCACCTCGGCCTACAAACTACGGGAATGGAAAAGCAATGAGCTAGGGATCATCACCCTACCTCTGGTTCGTGACGAGACGTCAATCTGAGCTCGATCCCACGAAGAATGCCATTGAAAACTCCGCCTTCCCGCGCTTCCCATGCTCGCTGCACATCCACACGATCGTCTCGCCGTCACCCACGTCATCGCGCTATCGCCCCGCCGCCGTCTGCAGTCGGAACGGAGCTCACCGCGGTCGAATGGGCGAGAGAGAGGGAGGTCACACTGACGGGCAGGGATGATACCAGGTTCCTCAATGTTACCAGTACTTGTTGAAGACTTGGAGAGACCTGGCTTTAGTAGGGAGAGAGAAGGCTACACATACTCCCAAGGTGCCTCTGAAGGTGTGGGTCCGTCATTTCTACAATGAGCCATTTTGCTTCTACCAGGAGTTCGCACGAGATTTGACTCCTTGGGAGGAGTACACAGAGGTGGAACTATGGTTCCAGACTTACTCTAGGTACATCTATGCACCTCGAGAGGGGTGGAATCCCCATGGGCTGTCAGATGTAGCCCATCTGGTCGCCTATCTGGCTTACTGGCTGGTGACCTTCGTGGTTTCCCATGGAGAGAACAGTCTTCTGTGGGCCAAGCTACTATGGCCCGCATGCTTAATGGTAGAGGGACGAAGGCTGGCGTTGGCTCCTGCAGCGTTGGCCAACATATACCATGGGTTGGGAGCACTGTCAGCACACCCCGTGCCATGCGAGTGAAGTTTACTTCTGTCAACCCATTACCTTAGCGTGTGGGCCGATTTACTCTTTCCTGGGCTGGTGACGAGGATGACGGTAGTGAACCCGACGGTCCCTTTGCTGTTCAGCTTTAAAGGGCAGCCAGACGGAGATGCAGCAGCACAACTGGAGGGAGTTAGGAGGGCCCTATCATACTTGCCTGGCAAGGGCGAGGACAGAATCCCATTTGACGGTGCTTCGAGGGACTTTCGCCTAGTTCTGGTGCCTTCGAGTGATGGGGCGGCCTGTGCCCTACCACATGAGCAAGAGTCGGATGTTGCAGCGTACACAGAGTGGGTGATCAGCACCCGATTGGCAGGATTGGCTCTGCACCAGTCTGCTACGAGCGTCCTGGAGCCCTATTACCCGCACCGGTTTGCCAAAAACTTCGGGTATGGCTAGGCAATCCTGCCAAACCAGGAGTTTCCTTTGGCGGGGCGATTGTACAAGAGTCAGGACAGCCACTTGGTAGTGGCAGCTTGGTGGGACTTCTATTGCCTCGGGGAGCCGGAGTAGTTACCAACACTGAGGTTAGACAGTCGAGGGAGGTTCGACGTCCACTATGCCAGATGGTGGTTCGAGCACAGCCATCTGTATCACCAAAAGGCCTCGGTGATTCGAAAGGCTGAGGAGAGTCAACTTTTGTGGGAGGATCAGCCTCCCATTTTTCTTGACGATGAGTACCTGAGGACTCGTTTCTCCTGGATTCGCCAGGATGTGGAGTGACTCACGCAGTAGTAGCCCCGAGGCAGTCGTGCTCCCTTGTCATCAGGGCAAGGTTATAGTGGGGCCCCAAGCCCCTGAGGCTAGTGTAGGCAGGGCCTGCGGGTGCTGGGGCATAGTAGTCGAGGATGCCGAGGACTTGGTGGACCCAGTTCCGATCTGACTGTGGCTTTGGGAAGAAGGGTTCCCTAGATAGGGTGCTCCCGGAGGGGAGCTTTGCCGACACTATTGTCAGTTTCTGGAGGCACTCATGCGATCGGGTCTACCGGACTAGTGGAGTTCATCTCTCACATTGAGCGCACCTATACACTGCGAGGTATTAGGGAGGTAGTTGCGAAAGCTACCCAAGTCAAGTGGTCAGTGGAAAGAAATAAAAATGGGATAAATAAGCCCGTTCACCCAATATACCAAGTTAAACCAAGGCCCATTAAGCCCAAATCCAAGGAAATTTGATAGCAAGTCCAGCCAGGGAGAAAATACCCATAAAATAGGCCCAAAGAAATGTCTTGAGATGGCCTAATAAGTAATGGATGACTTGAGGCGTCAAAAGTGAGGGTAAGAAAATGACTCAACTCATAGGCAAAAATGGGTGTCAACAAATGGGAGTTAAAGAGGTTGACTAATAACCTTAGTCACCTAAGCACCAACCCTTCTAGAGAGGTGAGAGAAAGAATTCCTTTATTCACTTCACTCATCATTACTTCATTTCTCCTTATCTCCTTTTCTTCTTTTCTCTTCAAATTCTGCCTGGACCACGGCAATACTCGACTTTGAAGTGGGTGGCTCCCATGGTGCAAGGGCTCCCATAGAGGTGATCTCGATCCTGAAGACTTGGCATCTCCATCCCCTATTGGTCCTAGCCAAGAGCTACCAAAAGACTTCCCTTGATTGGCATAGTATCACCGCCTTAGTGGAACTTTGGCATTATCAAACCCATACTTTCATATTCTCATCCTTTGAGGCCACGATCCTGCTTGAGGAGGTAGTGACATACCTAGATCTCCCTAAGACTAGGGTAGGCAAAGAGGATTTAGTGTGCTTTGCCCCCATAGACCCTGGTCTCATCTTAGGGGAATTCTTACCCAATGCCCAAGATATTCGAACCATGATTAGCCCACAGCACATTCACCTGATCCCCTTATGCCAATGGGTCACTTCTCACTGCAAAAATAAATGTGGGTGGAATGAAGCTATAGCCAAGGTCATCTCTATTTGCTTATGTGGAGCCCTACTTTTCCCGACCATCGATCACCTCTTACACATACCGAACCTTAGCATCATTAGAGAGCTATGGCAAGGGCTAACCATCTCACAGGCCATCCTATCATACTTGTACGAGGACCTCAGTTCAGCTTCTCTTAGAGGTCCTCTCTTTAGATCTATGATACTCCTCGAGTGTTGGATGGGGATTAGATTGAAGTGCCTACCAAAGGATGATGCACCCTTTTTCGTGAGCCGAATCTTTGGGAGCCACCCACTGTTCTTCATTGGAGGCGCATGTAGGTTTTCTCAACAAGTCGAGTGTCGTACAGTTGATAAAAAGACCAAAGATGAATGGCAACTCTTCCTCAACACCCTACCTCCTAAAAGGTTTGTGATGCGACCACCAGCTTTGAAAGACTCCCCACTCAGGCTACCCCGAAGGTCGAGACTGGATCTACGACTGGTGGGGAACACTGCTCTGGCAATGTACAACCCCCACAGATGCTACTTGCAGGTTGGCCTACCTTGCATTACGGTCCCAGCACTATCTCACCTCCCCCCACTACAAGCAAGATAGATTGGCACCAAGGAGGATGAGCAGGTGGTTCACAGCGCCTTAATCATGTGGGAGATCAGCAAGGTTCGCCCCTTACTAGCAGAGGTAGCAAAAGAGCGAGAGGTTTACCGAGCATATCTGAAGGAGTTGCGAGAGATCCAACCTTGCGGGGATAGTCCAAGAGCTCTACCAATGAAGGCTGGTGTGAGCTTAATCACCAAGGCCTTTACAATAGTGTATTGATTGTTCTCCGCAATAGATAAATTGCTATAAAACTGATGTACCAAATTCGGAAAAACACGGCAATGTACACACATGAATATATCCAAATTCGGCTGACTACAGATGATATCCACAAGACTTGGGAAATTTCTGCTAATATTTCCAAAATCGACCACCCGAGGGCGGAGTACCTTTATGTCCAATACTTTGCTAGAGGGGTGTCCCCTTTGTGTAGATCTAAGCTCGTCATGCTTGGTTCTTCGTTCCCTTGCTGCGCTCGATTCCTCTTCTTTGTGAGAGGGACGCCTTTTTGGGGCCATCTGGGTCACAAGACAAAAAGAACCCAAGATTAGGGTTGTAGAACTCGTTGGTTCGAGAATGGAAGCCTTAGCCACGGATTAAGAAGATTCTCTACACACCAGGGCTTACCTCAGACGAGATTAGAGCCAAAAGAGAAGCTTTGAGCCGCAAGGAGGAGGGGGCCGCGAGTTGCCATCGGTGGAGCTCGCGATTAGGGCTTGACCGATTTACGGTTGCAAGAAGTGGTTTTTAGGGTAGAAGGAGGTGGTGGCTGGTCATAGAAGGGGGGTTGCAGAGGTGTTATAGGCAAGGGGGGCGTTTTAGGTCGAAAGCCCCACATTACGAACCGGTCCGGGCGCGGCGAATCCGCCGGACCGGAATGGGTCGACTCGTTTGGTCGACCCCTGAGTCTCCAAGCCCTAGACAGAACCGGGTGGTCCGAGGGTCGACCCCAAGGGTCAACCCTTCCCCTGTACTTCAACAAAACGTGATTTAAATGCAAATGAAGTCCAAGGAAGGTTAGGCTCTAATCCTCAATGATCAAAACATATGAGAATCAAGGGAAATTGAGTGTTTTGAGGGTAAAATCAATTGGGGAGGATATTTCAAGGAAATTCAAGATCACATTAAACGCTTATTATCCATCGCTCTAAAAAAAATAGATTTTGATCGATTTTGCTCCATTGGTTGGCACTTGATTGTAATCAAGGCAACATCGGCCATAGTATAGAACAATGAAAGAGTGCATACTACATAAATAGAAGGAATGCAATTCATGCACAAGATGAGTTTTCATACAAATTGATTTTATGCAGTTCAAGCATGATGATGCATATGCATGAAAAAGGAAATTCACTAATGCAACTTAATGATGCAAATGCGGGCATGACACAATGATTCTTGGTGTGATGGCAGAGTATGTTCTCACGCATAATGAATGCTTTTAGATGGACTTAATCCACCTTTCCACAATTCACCATTTTATACACCAGGAAATCTTATGCAAAATGCGAGTAAATGACTTATGCACAAAATGTAATTACATGATGCATATGATCATGACTCAGACTCCTCTATCCTACAAACCCCTAATTCTCTCCTAAATGATGTGAATTTATCTTCATTTAGAGGTTTGGTAAAGATGTCGGCAATTTGACTGTTCGTTTCAACAAATTTTATTTCGACATCACCTCTACTTACATGGTCCCTCAAAAAATGGTGCCTAATCTCAATATGATGACCTAGAAGATAAGAAAAGGATCGATTGGCCCGCCATTCGCAAGGTCATTTTATATCTTCAGAGCAAGTAGCAGCAGTAGCAAGCGTCGCCTGGGCAGTCGTCTCCTCCATTACAAGACGAGGGGCACCCCTGTGATTCTTCGTCTAGCACTGAACCCGCTCTGCCACCTGTGTCACCATCTATCCCTTTACCTTCTTCATCGCCCACTCCATCACCCATCTCATCGCCCACTCCATCACCCATTCCCTTACCTAGCCCATCTCCTACCCCACATGCTATGCCATCTCCATCACCTCCGCAAACTCAAGCCTCTACTTAGGCTCCTTCCTCCTCCTCCTTTGCTCCCATTGTTCCCATTACTTCTACTTCCCCCATTCCCGTTGTTCCCACCACTACTTCCACTCCCAATGCCGCTCGACATGTCGTGTCCATACGTCGATGGTGGACACTGTGATCCTCTCCTCCACCCTCTTTGCCCTCGTCATCTCTGTCACCTCCCTCATTACCCCCGCTACCCTTATCACCACCTCCATCTTCATCACCATCCTCATCTCTTAACCCTTCTCCATCACCATCACCTTCCACTTCACCTTCCCTACCCTGACGCCATCTCCGCTATCTCCATCTCTGCCACCTTCACCATCTTCATCTCCCTCACCACCTTGCCTATGGCCATCATCTTCACCATCTATCCTCCCAAAACCCACTATTCTATCTTCACCATCTCCATCATCTCTGCCATCTTCACCGTCTTCTCCTCCATCTCCCTCATCACACAAGCCTGAGTAAGCTCCATCTTCACCTTTATCCTCACCTACACCTAAGCCTGTCATTGCCATTCCGCCTTCAGCGTCATTGTCGGAACTTTCAAGCCCTTCATCTTCACCTTCATCTTCATCTTTACCACCACTCGACATCACCATCCCCGTTGAAGCCTCCACGCCTTCTAAGCCTATTCCTTCTACTTCTCCATCCATTCCCACCGCACGGAGCGGGTGTGTGCTACCCTTGGCGTCCCTTGGGTCTAGTCCCCAGAGAGATGATGAGCTGAGTCAGGGCAGCTCGGCCCCAGCTATACATTTCAAGCTTTAGGTTTTTATCTATCGGATGCCGCTTCTTGTCCTGGTTTCTGGTCATTTTGGGGATGATGAGTGTCCACTCCCAAAGATGGCTGCTAGGAAGAGCTCTCTCGCCATGGTGCCAGTTTCTTCAAAAGTGAGGTCGGTGGCAATCCTTTTACTTGCTGAAAATTCCACTATCAAGATTGTTATCACCTCTCATACTATTGTTGTTCAAATAACTGGTCATGAAGGGTTCTTTACCCGTGTTATGCTAACCCATACGGATGCTAAGAAAGTCATGAGTTCCATGTTCAAGGGGCAATTCACCGTATTCCAGGATTTTCAAAGGACATTCTGCACTTCTTATGCAATCTCCCTCGGTTCATCAGTAAGCCAGCCACGTCAACGCCGCACATTACCCTCCCTCAGTTTTATCCTTATCTTTTGTCAAGGGAGTTGTGCTTCAAGCTTGATTGTCAAGTGGAATTGCCAAACCTTAAGCTCTTTGTGCCGAGGGACAGCAGGGCCTGGTTCATACAAACCCAGTTCAAAGACTCTCCCATTCATTCCCTGTTTGAGGCCCAGAAACTCAAACCCGTCAGGAAATCCCAGGGCCCAATCACCGAAGGAGTCCAAACTAACGAGCAGGTGCAGGCTGTTAACCAGTCTGCTCCACCACGCTTCCAGCAACCTCCCCGCAGCCCCCAGTTCACCACTCCACCAGCTACCCAACCATCCTTCCCCGCTCATCAACAACCACCACCACCACCACAATAGTCTCAACGGCCACCGTAATACCATAATGTTCCTCCTCCAGCTGGGTATGCACCTGCTAGACCGAGTCCGAAGAGAGCCCACTACCCTCCACTTCCTGAAACTCTCCCAGATATTTTCTCAGCTTTGATGTACACTAGTGACATTCAGCTCCCTCTGGAACGTCAGAATTGGAATCCAGTCGCTGATCAGTCTAGATATTGCATATATCATCGATAGTCTGGGCACACAATCGAAAGATGTTATCAGTTCCATGATTTATTGTATGATTTGCATGAAGGGCAAAGGATTAATTGGGCCCAAATGCATAAGTTGATAGAAGACATCAAGGAAAGAAGAAGATAGGCGAGGCCGCAGCAGCCGGCGCTGCAGCAGCAGCAGCAGCAACTTTAGCAACCCCAACCCCAACCTCAGTAGCAGCAGCCTGCACCTGAACTTGAGATTCACCAAAATCCCATGCCAAACCACCCACCCGCTCTGCAACAGCAGCCGCCGACACCGGCACAAGTAAATATGGTTCACCGCCCAGCTCCCAACGCTGGGTGGTCTTATGACGATGAGACTCTTGCCCATCTCCTAGCCCTCCACCACACATATACCAACTTCCCTTCAACCTCTACCCCCGCCATCATTCGGCCCACCATCCTAACCTCTGCTACACCCACCATTCCCTCCAGTCCCCTCATTCCACCTTCTACATTACCTGCCATTCCACCAGTCTTTGTGCCTTCACCTTCCATACCCTCTGTTGTCACCCCTCCACGCAACCCTCCACTTGTCATCCCACCACCAGGGCTCGTTAGACCCACCTCCGCTATCATCACCCCCGCTTCTACCCCTTCCACTCATCCCATTGGGCCAGTCGGGAGTCTATCTAGCATCGTGCTGGCGCAAAACCTTGCCCTCCAGAGCGGGTACTTGTTTCAGAGAAATTACCCCTCTACCGGTGCACCTGCACCCAACTCTCCAATTCCTTCCTCAGCAGTTGAAGCAGAAGAAGCCGACCCCCTGCCTGGCATGAAGTACGATTTGTTACAGCACTTGGACCGGATGCCGGCCAAGATTTCTGTGTTGGAGTTAATCAAAAGGTCCACGCTACACCAAGATGCCCTAAAGGCTTCTCTACAGAAAGTCATGGTTAGTGAGGACGTGGCAGTAGACAGTTTACCGTCGGTGTTGGCCACCATTACAAGGGGGCCATCTATTTCTTTTCTGAGTCAGAGCTAGCACCCACGGAGGCACGTCAGGTGCCGCTATGCATTTCAATCACATTGAACAAAGTGGCCATTGATGCAGCTCTAGTGGACACGAGAGCCTCTATTAATGTTTGCACTGAACCTAACAAGGCTGTTAGGTTGGAAAAATTGGGCGACGATGATTCTATCTTGCATGCCGTGGTTGCCGATGGTGTCCTAACGCTGATTCGTCCAGTCTAGCAATACTATTCTCGAGTATCATGTTATTTTATCCTTTCTTTGCATTCATTTTGATGATTTCTTTTTCTTTAGCCCAGCATGGATCATATGCATCTTTGAACATTCATGTGCCCTCATCTGTCCAAAGTATCTCGGTAATGGTGGATAGATGTGTATCAATGGTCTCGAGTAAGGAGAGTCATTCCATTATGAGTTGGAAGGTTTCCTTCAGTCCATTTCCTTGGTCTGGTTAGCTGAGGATTCATGTCTAGAGTTTAGCTAATCGTCTCTTTATCTTTTTTCGCTTGCTCCAACCGCCTATCAACTGTGCGTTCCAGTGAGGAGGTTGGTCATGTTTTACTGTTCCTTAGTTGTTAGTTCCTCCAGGCATGCATCATTCAGTTTGCCGTTCCTTGTGATTCGTTTGAAATTTTTTGAAAGATTTCTATCACTCGTTGGTTGAGGATGGGTGTCGTTTGCCTTAACGCATGCTTTTCAGTCCCCTCCGCTGCATTTTTCGCTTCATCTCCAGGTTCCATGTCACCTTCGCTTCACCTTCGCTTGCTCCCCTACAAAGAGGTCGTCAAGGAGGGGCATCTGTTGACATCTATTTTGTGACCAATAAGTTAGGTCATCTCCTTATTCATCTTTATGATGTCCTGAGTTACTCACCATTTTTTGGGCCATCTTGGTCAGTTTTGAGGCTTATTTTATGGGTCACTCTCCCTGGTTGGGCCTCGCTCCTCATCTTTTAAGCTTAATGGGCTTTCATTTATTTTGCCACGCCTATGCCCCTAGCGGTCTGTCGAACAGCCACTTTCTGACGTTTGGCGGTTCCATTACGGACCGTTTGATGACGCCAAAGTCCTCATCCAGCATCCTTCCTTTCAATCTTATCCTTTACTATGTGTTGGGACCATGCGGTCTATCGTATGGCCATTAACGACTGTCTGGTGGTTTAATCCTAGACCATTTGGTAGTAGTAGAGTCCTATTCAAACACCCTTCTTTCAAAGCCTTATCCTCTTGCTAGACGACCGATCCACGTGGTCTTTACTTCGACCATTTGTGATGGTTGGCGGCCAATCATAGGACTGTTTGTGCAGACGGAGAGTCCTGCTTAAACTGTTCTTTCTCTACTATGCCGTGGACGGATTAGAGTCCTTGTTTGATGATTTCTCTCTCAATAGAGATCCTCAAAAGCTTCTGTTTATTTCTGTGGACTCTTAGGAGTATTATCTCCAAGAGTTTGCTGGGCTCTGCCCTACTTTTTAGGTGGATTCTCTCCAAATCGTCCAGAGAGTTTGAGGGTCTATAAATAAAACCCTTGACTTCATGGGTTGAGAAGGAGATTTCTGGAGCTTATGTCAAGGTGCTACTACATCCTAGAGCAAGTACCAATCAAGGAGAAGTGCTGTCTACGTCCATAAGCCTTCTAGTCCAGGGAGTACTTCGGTTTCTTTGGGTTTAGTTGTGTCTTTTCTTAGTTAGTTCTTCCCGGAAAACGACTGGGTCCGCTGGGGTATCTCTATTTTTAACCACATTTTGATGTTTTTTTTATTTTTATTCTGGGGATCGTTGTCCGTAGTATGGTGCCGTTAGGGGACGTGTCCAAAAATCGGGGAATGTAAGCAATCAGGCATGGCTTACTCCTACTCGGGGGTTTCACAAATTACGAGACTGTGGGACCAAGGGAAGTATCGCCCTGGCCAGACATAACTGGAGGTACTAGGCTATGGAATATGGGAGTGTGTAAAGACGGAGATCTAAGGTACACTGGGACCGAGTTTTGTTGGACTAGCGACTGGAATGTCGCATGGAGACTGAAATTGACTAGAGACTGGAGAAGGTGATATGAGGGATGACTGGAAAGTGTCAGGCTACTGGTCTGGAGACGTGAGTTGTTCGGTGATTGGCGCGAGAGAGTCCCACGGTCTGTTGGGAAGTAGGTGAAGACCACCCTGACTGGTGGGGGGAGAAAGATTTTTCCGTTATCGACTCTAGCACCCTTTCGGGTTTTCGCGGGAGTTGACCCCCTTTAGCTTTTTTCGATGCATCCTTGTGAGTTTTCATGTCGAGGGGTTTCCCAATTTTACTTGAGGCGCCCTTTCGGGGTTTCACCTTAGCCGGGTCGTTGGCCTTTTTGCCCCTAGTCGCCTCCTCTTGGAGGGAGATGGCTGGGTCTGTCGGGACACCTCTATTTTTAGCCCCATTTTTTTTTTGCTTACCTGGGAGTCTGATGGCTGGGCAGTGGTTGGTGCGGCGGTGCCCTCGCTCGTGTCATCACGAGGATGAAGGCGGGGGACTAGCCCCCGAGAACGTCTGACGGTGATTTTGGGAGGGCTCGGCTGACCCTGTTGCTAGACTGGAGAGAAGAGCCAGGAGAGGTGACTGGTTCGCCCTTCTGTGAGGCGAAGACCGATTCGACTGGCTGGGGTTGGGAGTGTACGCCTTAGTCGACGCGGCGTGCGAACTCATGTTCTGGTGCATGATATAGCTTCATGCGCTTGCCATTGAGAGGCGGAAAGGGTTTGTGGCCCGTGTGGTCTATGACCGTGTAGGCCCCACCCTCATAGGCATCACAAATGATGTACGGGCCTCGCCAATTCGGCTGAAGCTTGCCACTGGAACGTCCTGCCATGACTTCTCTTTCCTTAATCATGACTAGGTCACCTTACTTGAAGGCTCGTTGCTTGACGAGCTTGTCGTAGGCTCGTGCCATGCGGGCCTGGTATATCTGCAGGTGTTTGTAGGTTTCGAGCCATTTGCCTTCCAGATCGGCAAGCTCTTCCAGCCTTCTCTGGTATTCACGTTCATCAGGGCCGACCAAGCCAGTGTGTACTGCTACGCGGTAGGATGCTAACTGGATTTCGATGGGGATGATGGCTTCCGCTCCATGGACGAGGGAGAATGGCGAACATCCCATGGGGGTTTCGTAGACCATCCGGTAGGCCCATAATGTCTCAGAGACATTTTCGTCCCAGTCACATTTTCGGTGGCTAACAGTCTTAGCCAGGAGCTTGCAGAGAGTCTTGTTGAAGGCCTCGGCCAAACCGTTAGCCTGTGGGTTGTAGACCGAAGAACTACTCCTCCCTCCTTCACTTCTTTTTTTCTGGGTTGTGTCTTCAACTGCAGAAGGGATGTCCTTTTTATATGCAGCTTCACTCTGAGGACGCCCTAGAAGTGTGGAGAGCTTGTGCCCCCTTCTTTAAGAAATTTGCATGTTAGCTTCCAGGGCTCTGGGATCACGTGCCAGCCTTATCCTCATCGAGTGACGATCTGTCACAGAGCAGAAACATTAGTTCAATTGATAATATTCTGAAAGAGAAAAATATGCATGGGGTATGCACAGAGTATGAGTGAACTAACTGCGAAGAGATCTGCACGCACTTACTGCAGCTAAGGCAATCTCAGTATAGACCTACTCAGACTTGCCCTGACTAGAAAGTATGCACGGGGTATGAGATGCTCCGACTAGCAATGCCAGTAAAACAGCGTATGCTCAGACATACATTGACTTGGCATGATGCATAAACAGACATTTAAACAAGGTGAGTGCAATCGTGCACGGACTTGATTGCAAGTCATGGGCTTGAAGAAGCAATATATGCACGGATGCATGTTTCAAAGAAACATGCATGGACTTGTGTCGTGCCAAGGAAAAGACATGCATGGGGTTAAACGTGCATGGACTTGATGCGCACTTGATGCTACTCAAACTTGATGCAGGCGTGCAAGGACTTGAGAGAAAATGCATGGACTTTGACTGTTCTACAATGCATGAAGAGATGAGATATGCATGGGGTTTTATGTGCATGGAGATGAGATACTCGAGGTTTAATGTGCACGGACATGAGATGTGCATAGACTTCTATATGCTTAGACCTTGCAACAGTAGATGCAGACTTCAGATACAAAAGATGCAAGGACTTATGTTTGCACGGACTTGGAGGGTAAAACGTGCACGGACTTACGATGCAACCCAATGCCAATCAGCCTAAGTCCAAGATGTGCATGGGGTTTGATGTGCACGGACTTCAAGGATAAAATGTGCACGGACTTAATAGATCATGCAACACAACAGCAAGTTGACTAAGTCCAGAATGTGCACGGGGTTGTTTGTGCACAGACTTTGTTTTAACACAAGGCCAAAATGTGCACAGACTTGTGAGAAAGTGCACAGAGTTGTCTGTGCACGGACTTGGATAATACTATAGCATGTAGACCCAAGACGTGCACTGTTCATGCACGGACTTGGTCTGAACAGAGGTGCACAGACTTCACATGGAGTGAAACAAAGAATATGCACAGTCTTTTGTTTATAACACAAAGATAAAAATGTGCACGGACTTGTGTCTACTGGAAGGCTAAACCATGCACGGACTTTGAACGTGCACGGACTTAATGTTCAATGCAACAAGGAATGTGCACGGACTTGTAAACAAGCAGTGCATCGAGCAGGATATTTCTAAGTCCAAAACTTGCACGGACTTAACACATGCGCAGACATTCAATTATGGACTTAGCATGAAAACATGCATGGACTTTAACACGCACAAGGGCAAACGAAAGCGTGCACGGACTTGGGAAAATGACAATGAAATGTGCACGGACTATGAATGTCAAACAGTAAACTTATTTGACACAAACCAACTATGCAGATGATCTTCTCCTTAAATTCTTCTTTTTGTTCTTCTCCTGCTTTTTAGCTCGCGCTAGTTCAATGGGAGAAGGAACATCTGTCTTTGCCATAGGTTGGGAGATGTCCCAAGCATTGGAGGCATTGAAGTTGCCTTTTCTTTTTGGGGTTTTGGAGTGACCATGTTTCTTCGGGGTCACATTGACCCAGCCGGCCTCTTCTTCACGCATCCGGAATGTGGCATTAATTGCTCGACTGACTATTTCGGATGGCAATTCTTGAAATTCGGCCATGTAAAGGCCAAAGTTTTGGGATGTTGATGTCACATAGGGCTCCTTGCTCACCAACTCTTGTCTTGGTGTGAGACTTTGCTCGGGGAGGTCAGGCTTAACTTTGTCCTTTGGACTTGAGCCAAAGATTAATGTAGGGTTCTTCGGTTGAAGATTGCTCTTCTTGCTTTGCTCCACATGTAACTTGAGGCTTTCTTCACGGATCTTGCCTCTTTGGCTTTGTCCGGAGTTTAGCTTGAGATCCCCTGGCTGGGTCTGACCCTTTCGGCTTTGCCGAGTATTAGCCTTGAGGTCCTCCTGTTGAGGCTTGCTTTTTAGGCTTTGCTCGGCATTCAACTTGAGACTTTCTTGTTGAGACTTGCCTTCTTGACTTGGGCGAGAACTCTTTCCTCGTAGTTGAGGGGAATCTTGAGATTCTTTTCAAGCCACCTGGTCCTCTTTATGGACATGTGAGGTAGGTGAACCCTGCCCCTCGCTCTTGGAATTTGCTTTAGGGCGACGTTGTGAAGGATCACGCATCAAGATTTCTTTTCTGTTCAGAAGAATCTCGAGTAACCTCTAGGTTTCTTCCTTTGGAAAGGGCAAGGACTTTAAGTCCTGTCATGGTTGCCATTCGGGCCACCGCGTTGTGGGTTGCCCCGGGCTAGGACCAGCCTCTTGTGTTTCTGGCCTGGAAAACGTGCGAGAAGTCGATCCATGCATGACGTTGACTGAGAACGTCAACGGATCCTTGCTCTGGGGCACAGAGGAGTCAATCCCATCCCGATCACAAGAGACTGGGCTTTCTTCTTGGTTCCCGATTTCTGGAGGAGGCCCTCGACTTAGCACTTGTTTGACAACCTGTCGGAGGTTTTTCCTTGTCATGCTACTCTCGTGGATATCGATCTCCCTTCTTTGAATGAGGATTTAGATGCAATCTTGGACTTCTTTGCATTTCCCCGTCGGATAGGATATCCTAGAATAGTATTTGCAATAGCGAGGATGTCTTTTGTCAACCTTCATGTAAGTCGCCGGTGGGTCATGCACCATGATCCGGCCCTCCTTAAGTAGAAGGTCGAATATCTTCTTAGTATTCTCCTTCGGAAAGGATCATTGATGGGAAGGCCTCTAGCCTGGATACCACACAGTGGGTTTGGTTTGGCTGGGTCCGGCTTCTTCTGTCTCAGGCTCGGGGAATGTGAAGGCTGCCGCCATATGGTTCCCATTAATTGAATGGTGGATTATATAGGCCGACCGAGTTGGTCAATCCCATGGGGTTGTGGGAGATCCACCAAAGAGCTTTTCATTGTGATGAGGTGGTTTTGGATCATTTTCTCCACTTCAATTATCATCTTGGACCATGGGTATTATTTTTAAAATTTTAAGATAGTGATAAATTATCTAGTCTTATGTGCACTTTGTCTTTATGTCAAAAAAAAATTTCTATCGCTCTAAAGGACACAATCGATATAGACGCGTTGCAGACCCGGATATCTTCCACGCTCGGGACGTGACGAAGAGGGTGACACCCAGTAGAAGGGTGCAGACTTGGAGTATGATGAAGCAGGTCCGTTAGAGGCCGCAGTTCAAGGTGCTTCAAAGCCCAAGTGGGCAGAAGAAATGAAGCTATCTAATGTCTGAGCTGGAAGTAGGATAATGAAGCTACTTAAGATGCTTCGGGCAAGGTTCACTATCTGGGAAATACTCTCCCTGAGTGAAGAGACCTGATAGGTGATCATCACTGCCTTGCAGACGCCTGCCTAATATGAAATATGTTTATCTGAAGCATTGTCGGAAGCCAACGTGACCTTCACTCAGGAGGACATATTACTCCCCACTGTCAACCACAATAGACCACTATACATGAAGGGGTAGCTGAATGGTCGGGAGCTGAACAGAATTCTGGTAGATCCCGGAGCAGCCGTCAATATCCTGCCATACAGAATATACTAGAGGTACTACTTTAACGTGTGCATCGACAAAGTTGGAGATATACGTATCACTGGCTTCAATCAAAAGTTTGAAGTGCCACTAGGAGTGGCAGAATTCATGCTCATCATGACAGATTTTACTTCCAGGGTGTAGTTTCATGTCATCAACTCTAGCATCTCGTACAAGGCACTGCTTGGCCACCCCTGACATCATGAAAATATGGTGGTACCCTCCACACTACACCAATACATCAAATACAACCAAGAGGGGAAGGAGGAGAGGATATTTGCTGACATCCACCCATTTGAAGTGTTCGAGTGCCACCTGCTTAATGCTTCTTTGTATACGGAGCAGTCACAGAAGACTTCCAAGGCCAAGACCCCTGTCAGGGCATCAAAAAGCACCTCCGATGATGACTGGTTCCCACCACCGCCACCGGGATATGTCAATCTGAAGATAATTTCGTATATTGCCAGCACAGGAGATGTGGGCAGAGCAGCACCTCCCGCCACCTTCCCTGAAGCTAATAAAGCCAAGGTCGAACAGCACCATGACCATATTAAAATCCCAGAAGGTCTCACCATGCCAATATTCGGCCTCGATCATATCACTGTCGAGCCTTTCAAAGCATAGGAGGTTGCACAGTCTGAAGGCCCTAGCAGCTTGTTCTACACGGCTGAAGAGCACCCTGCGCAGGAAGACATCGACTGTCATTTCCCTGAAGATATAGAGAACCCGTCAGTCCCCATTCAAGGGCCGACATTCACAGCAAACCGGATGGCTGAGATGTTCCGGAACCAGCATATCCCCTCTGGCTAGCCCCGCAAGGAGAAAGAAGCATTCCAAAGACTTTGGTACTCCGCCAGCCTAGACAAAGAGCTGAGACATGTTTCCAAACATCCTGGGGTTGGGTTTCACCCTCGAAGATTATTATTACAGTGGGCACTATGAGGTGGACATCATCTCTGCTTTGTACCCAATAGCACATAGCTCACGAGGAAGCCTGAGAATCCATCCCATCATGGGCTCCCTTTGGGCCGCTTCCCTAGTTCTATCTTTGATCCCCTTAACCTCCATCGAAGTTTTTGATTACTCTTGAATCCTTGGGGGCTAACTCCTTTATAGAGTGGACCCCGGGTGACTCCCCTTAGAGGGCAAACATTAACGGCCACATGGTTTGGCAATAGTTCTAGACCACATCCCAGATTCAGGATCGTGGCATTCTTTTGGTTATTGGAATCCCTTATAGGCTAGTGCTCGAGATTTTTCATGACTAATGTGGTCTTTAGGATGTTGTCGCTTCCGTGCGCATCCTCGGGTGTTGCCGCTTCTGTATGCACCCTTTTATTTTGGATCCATCTCGGAGTTTTCTCTTTGGATGCCTACCCGATTACATCCCCCAAATGCCTTAGGTCAAGGGGAGATGCTGCTAGATAATCAAGACTGAAACCGATGGGAGAATAGAATGATAAATTGATTGAGTTCAAAGGACTCACGCAACTTTAGTAGGTTGCTCAAATCAAGATTGAATAAAAATGATATCTATTAATGAACATGCTTCTGGGGACTGTTACAAGAGAAGAAATGGAGGAAAGAAACAAAAATATATTAAGGACTAATGTTCCTATAAAAAGAAGAAACATAACCAAAATTTGAAATAATGGGTAATTGCATTTGCATTGCATGTAGGTCCTGGTGCCTTGTTGCTGTAGGGGTCGACCCCTTGATCAGCACCTCCTGTCTAGGCCACTTCTCCCCTTGTTTTGCTGTTGTGAAGGGAGCAGGTTGACTTTGCCCTTGAGCTTGTCGACATGCCCCTTGAGCAGGTCGACCTGCCTCTCTCTCTCCAGCTTTTCCCTTGGCCCCTTCCTCGTATCTACATGCATATCCATGCATAAATGAAATGTAAAATGATGGGGAATTGATCCAACAAGCATATCTAACGTTAATAAAAAATGTGTCATATGCATTTGGGCATGTTGCATACCACTCCCACATTCGCATATGTATATGCATGCCTACTCATGTAGAAGGAAAAGAGGGAAAGAAGAAAAGCATATAAAACAAAATATGGGAAAAGGCCAAGCTCTACTGGCCTGCTTGAGCAGGGTCGATGCAGCCTGCATGCTGTGTCGACGTAGCCCTTTGAGGTTGCTGACCCCTTTAGGTGAGTTTCAAGAAAAGAAGAGAGAGAGAGAGATGAGCGCTCTGGCCCTTAAGTGGAGTCGACTCCGCCTTGGGTGGAGTCAACCCCAGCCCAAGGCGAGGTCGACACTGCCTTAGGTAGGGCAAGTATGAAAAGTGAATCCCCCTTGAATTGCTCATATGAGTAACCATCCATTCTACATGATCACTAACTCTTCATGGGCCTTGAATAGGTCTGCCCTCTCACTCGTTATCCAAATGCACACACAACATGCATGCATGGTAGTTTTCCAGTCATACATTGAAACGTGATTTCAGATAGGATTCTTGTGAAATTTTTTTTTGATAAGTAATGAGATGTATTATGTAAGATAATGTACAAGAGAAATGGATGTTGACTATTGACTACACAATCTGTAGACTAGTAGCCTAATGCAGACGGCACGGGGTGACGGCGCGGCGGCGGCGGGAACGGTGTGGCAATCAAGGTGGCGTAAAGTTCGTGGGGTTTCGTGAAAGAACGAGGGTTTTCAAAGCTTTCATTGTGATTTCGGCATCGATTCGGTGGAGTATTCGCTCCATTGAGGTAGGGTGACATTCCCTAGCTTCCCGCGTTTCCTGCACCTTCGAACCTTGAGGAGGAACTGCTACACCTGAAAAATAGCGGGTGAGCTTCATCTCATTAGCTTAGTAGGGGCCCTGCCGAACCTTACCACAAAACAATGGCGGTAACAAACAATGCTAACAAGAACAACAACAGCAACAGCGGGAGTAGCAACGACAACAATGATGGCAGAAGGAACAGTCGTAACCCGAATCCCTAAACACGACAGTCGATGAAACTACGGCTCTAAAAGCTACCCCTAACGGTACTGAAAATAAACCCCAATCTCTTAGTCAGGGGGCTATCGAACTAACTGGAAAACCAAAACTTGAGTCACTTGAATTCACACGTCACGTAATGGGAGTACCTGCGCACTAGAAGCAAAGTCAGATGCATCCACTGATGACTTAGTCTGTGCCTCGGGTGTCTCCCTACTCACCCCAGGTGAACACTGAGACACAGTACAGGTAACCAGATGACAAGGGTCTAGTCGGGATCGTGCTCGTCAGCACATGTCTGAAGTCCCCGACCACATGTGCACACACTGACTAATTACGCTACATCAGACCTTCTAACTGGTTTTCCTCCCAGCCCAGAGTTGAACCGCCATAGTGGGAGGCCCTACGGTAACCAGCCTAAAATCATCACTCTCGGGTGTACCTCTCCACCTACTCCCTGGTAGGTAGGCACACACATGCCCAGGCAACTACTACTAGTGGGGGGTCACTAAACGTGAACACTCTCTGTAGAGAGGAAACACAGAAGGTCATACACACACCTATTGTGAGTAACACAGAGTACTCGATGGCTCAGGGCCACTAGACACTGGACAGTCAACTATACCTACTAAATCCAATGATCTTTGAGTCATGTGACTCGGGTCAAGACCATCGTACGAGACGTCATCATGCTGTCAATTTGCCCTACCCCTAGGGTCAGAAACCATGGTTAAAAGAACCCTCAAGACAGTTCAGAATCACTGAGTTCATTCCCTTTCCAAGGGAAACCAAGGAAACCCCTAACCCCTAGGTTGGGTTACTGAACTCACAGTTTAGGGCCATATGCATGGCCCACACGAAAATCACTTTCTAAAGAAGCCAATGATGTGCGGGGTCAACCCTCCGCACTCATACCGATACACGACGACTCGATCTAGCGAATACACAAAAGTCCAGAACACACGGGGTCACCCGGACCCTTAAAATGACATGGGCACAGTAATGGAGGTAAATGGTGTTGTGCCGGTGGAATGGCGGTCTAGACGGAGGGGGTGAATAGATCTGCCCCCAAATTCAGAATCTAATGCAAGCTTAGATAAATAATTTAAACTATGCGACTTATGCAGAATTCTAAGTGAGTGCTCTAAGTAAAATATAGATGATCTTAGGCATGCATCTAGCGGAGATCTCAAGCAATGTGGGAGAATGTGATTTAATTGTTTAATCTCCCTCCCCCTTTATGTCCCCTTGACCAAGGGTATTAGTGGTAATTAGTCTAGGTCTAGGGTTTGAACATATATCATCTCTTGTTGCATTTGGAGAAAATTAATGAAGAAATGAAATGCTAGTGGATTTGGGTGCCCCCCCTCTCTCCCCTTCTTGTTCTTGGTGTTCTTCCTCTCCTTCCCCTCTCTTCTCCGGATCTAAATCTAAATCTTCCATATCTCACTAATATCTTCCTCTTCCCTTATCCCTCTATCTATGGTGAATGTCCACTGCCGCCGCTGCCGCCGATCGTGCCGCCATCAAGCTGTCACAACCACTTCTCCGAGCTGCTATCCTAAATTCTGACTTGTAAATCTAGAACTTGAAGAGAAGGTCATAACTCCAGATCCGACCATTGGATCGAGCTGAAGTTTTGAGGGTTGGTTCCCCCATGTCTCCTACACTCCCAATTTAAATTTCATGCCAATCAGAGGACGTTTGCCCACCGTGCCAGTCAGTAGTTTGTTCCCCTCACAATCTACTTGTGAGCAGGCCAGCGTGATAGTCTGTGGTAGGTGATTTTTCCCACCCCACAAACATGGTCAGAATCTTACAAAAAAACTATTTGGGTCACTGTATCCCTCCCCTCTACTCACCATAAAATTCCAAGGTCTGAATTCCTTCATTTGATCCATGGTCAAAGCCCATAAACAGGCTGGTTCCACTCTGCCCTGTGGATTTTGAGTTTTGGGACAGAACCATCACCTAGATTGCAGAGTGTGCCATTTCCCATTCAGACTGTTGGATGGATCTGAAATTCCATTATGTCTAATCTCTTTGGGTGCTCTTCGTAACGGCGCTAACCTCATCTTGATCTGACATTGTGGCTGGGCGTACCAGCCATCCTTGTCAGGGGGCGCAGATCCAACCTGAAGCAAAGCTGCGGGACAGCCTTGGGACTTAATTCCCAAGACATCGTCTGCCTCCTCTCCGGTGATCGCTGTTCCCGGGGATTGACCCGAGACACTCCAGGAGCGCCCCCATATGTCGCTTTAGCAAGGAACCACCCCGGACATCGTCGTACCAGTAGCGGGTCCCACGTGTTGTCCTGTGAGCCCTAGTGAACAGTGCTGAATTGGCCGACCGCGTCTGCCTGAGCGCCACCGAGTGCTGCCCATCAACCCGAACTCGTTACTCCCGGGCCCCGCATGCAGCCCTTTACCTCCCTTCGTGGAGTGGGCACAAATAATCAATTTTGTAATTATTAATAATTATTATATCGGGAGTACGGGATCGGCCGGGGTCACCTTCCCCACGCCCGGAGCGTGGAGGTACACCCGTTGCCCCCTTGTCGTCGTAGTTACTTGCTTTCCTAGTATAGTTCTTACTGCTGCTGCTAGAGAGCATGCTTGGATCCTAGCTCGTACCATTCAATCACCGCTGTGAGAAAGAGAGTGAGACCCGTCCCATGACCCGACCTGGGCACGAGAGAGAGCTTGACCACCCTTGACTCATTGCCAATTTCTCAATCGTGCAGGTCCGACGCTTCCCTCGTTAAGGGACGAACACGAGCTGTGATAAATGCATATTTGTTATTATTACAGCCCATAAACCAATGCAAATGACATGAATTAAGATGGAAAAATACACACTTATCATCGATCCACATAACCATCAGCACATACTAAGGTCTGAGCAGATTTGTATCTTTGCATATGCATAGTGATCAGAGTCAAAGCATATTATGGTCTGTGCAGGCTTTCTGGTCGAACTATTGCACTTATAGTCTGTGCATCTTCTCTTATACCATAAGGCATTCTGTAGAACATCTATATGAAAGGTCTAAGCATAAGTCATCACTTCATAATTGTCTCTGTATGAATTCCTTATGCTAAGTGTTTGACAAAATGTCTTCCACTTTTGTTAACAGAGATTTAAGTTTAAAATGGCTTTAAGGCATCCTTTATCCACTACTCGTGAAAAGCTTAATAAGGCGCGTGATCCCATGAGGCTCATTATTGGGCACATGATCCAAGGAAAGTTGTAAGTGAAGATTGGCCACGTGGATAGCACATTTTTAATATTTGACACGTGTAGACCAGCGATGATTTCCTAGGTTATCTATCTAAAAAGATTGGGTGAGAACATTCCCTCCACGCGCGGAGCAACTATCTCTGAGGGGACCACTTGTATCTCAGGCACCATATAAATAGAAGACCTCTATCATCTAGAGGGATGAGAGAGAGAGAGATCACAATTTTGAGCAACCCTGAGCTAGAATATACGGCGTGATCTAGAGAAGTAGAGAAAGAGAAGAAGAAGAGAGCGGTTGTAAGAGAAAGAGTGATCTGAGAGTTAGAAAAATAGAGTACCATAGTTCCAGTGAAAGTGCGTGAAAAGAAACAGGGAGGGAGTCACATAGCAGTAAGGAAGATAGAGGAAGAAAGAGAGCAAGTTTGAGGAGAGGAGTCTGAAGATCCTGAAGATTCGTTCAACTAGTTCTTGGATCAAATCCAAACCAGATTTGCTCCTGCGTGAGCTACAGTTTTCAATTTTTATTTCCTACTTTCTATTGCTAAAATTCATCATTTGATTTTCCATTTCTAATTTCATCAAGCTGTGTGTCAGCGGTAGCCAAGCTGTAATGCTCAGCGGGCAAGGTGGATACCTCAGACAACAAGCTGTGATGCTCAACTGTTTGTAAGCAAGCTATGAAGCTCAGCGGACGTAAGCTATGGTGCACAGTAGTATGTCACACTTAGATCTGAGTGTAGGGTGGACATAGGTCTCTAGTAGAGACTGAACCACCTAAAAATCTCCATCTTGTGTGATTGTTACATTGTCTATCTCTTTCGATAGATGAATGCCTAGGAACGCTTCCGACCGAGTTTTATTGAATGCAAGATCATTCATCTGATCTAAGTGCGGCATCAATCAAAGAAGCATATAGAAAGGCATGCCAGAAAAGTAAGGTGACGCCTAACTGGACTGACATCCCTTGCTTAGAGGCTAGCCACCGCCTGGTATGAGATTTGATTGATAGACCACTTAGGTCAACTGAGTAATTCTTGTAGCACTATTTTGTTGTGCCCCTTGGGCTTTGATGATGGTGTGTTATTTTGATGATAGCAACTCTCTGAGTCACCACATAAGATTGCGTGTTTATATTATGAAAATGGTATGGTTGCACTATTGGAATATGTGATGGTTTGGCCTTTAGCGCCTTGCAAATATCTCGGCCCACAACAATTCTGCCCATACGCTGTGACGTCATCGGACACGATATGGGATCGCAGGAAGGGAGCGCCACATCCTCTCTCCATCTTCCCCTCCTAAATCCTAGGCAGACCAAACCCCACACCCAGCCCTCTCTCTCTCCTACATGTGCCCCCCTAAACCCTCCTTTAGGCAGGCTTGTACACCCCAACCCTCACACACAAACTCCATTCTCTCTCTACCTTCCCCACCTAAACCTACCCCTTTAGGCGGACCAGCCTCTCAACCCCTTAACCTTTACATGGGAATCTCACCACCCAACCACCTCTTTGCCTATAAATCACCCTGGAAGGCCAAGGGTCATAGACACAGAGATATAGAGGCAGGGAGATACAAAGGCAAGGAGGATCCAAAGGCACTTGGAGCACTCAGAGCGTAACTTGATTGTTTGCTCGTGTTCAACTTAGCACACGCCGAGGGTATGTCAAATCAACACCCCTCATATGACGTTTAGCCAAAACACACGAACATTCTCCTTTGCATATGGAGCGCCATGGTAACCACAAGAACACCCGTCCATCGGATTCACTTACGTATAACGCGCCATGGTAACGGCGTCGACACCCTCGCGTTGGGACCTCCAGTATTTCTGGATCGGTACCCGACTGCTTACTCTGAGCCAGTGACCGGTTGTCCCGCCAACAGCCCCAAGTTAATCATATCTTAGCCCGGAAGTATCATCTCCGAGGCTCGGTCCTAACTCCCGGACACATTGACACCCGACACGCATACCCTTCCCCGTCAATGTTAACGTTCTAGTATCCAGTCCAACTTGTGCCGCTTTATAGCGTCTCTAGTTCCTTCGGGGACTCTTTGTAAAATAGCGAAAAACCCGCTCTATCGAGCAATGACTCGAGAACCGATCTTTGAGACGGAGTTGTCCCGTGGCTTACTTCGTAGTGTCAAGACCTTCTAGCACCTCTCTGTAATGCCGGTTATGGCTCACTATAGTGAAGTGTACTCGAAAAACCCAATCCTTCGTTTTTCCTCAGCACGCTTTGGTGCCTTCGCTCTCTGACTCCCAGCGATGTTTGTCTCTTGGGCCAATACCTGCCTGCTCCTTGTCGAGCTAGAGTCCGTAGCCCCATCCCGGTCCACGTTCTTCCCAGTCCCACTGTCTTTTGTCCTGTTCACAGAATCCAACGGTCAGATTCGAGCTACAATACAAACTGTATCCTCCCTCTACGTTATGGCTTCCAGGGTTCTCCAGTCCTCCTTCAGTAGTAAAACAAAAGTATTCGGATTCAATCCGATGTAAAATAAACACCGACTACTTGCAGTCGGTGGGAAAGACATCTTGCACACGAATCTACGCAATCGCCTACACTCATACCAGCAAAACCTCCTCTCCACGTGTAGCCCGACATTCTGAGCCCACGTGCCGTGCTCTGGCGACACTTCTCCAGTCAAACCTTGGTTCCATAAGTAATCGTCGAGAAATCGACTGACACGCCGACATGCCATCTGAAAAAAATGAAAATTATGTGCGGTGAGAGAAAGAAGTGAGACAGTGAGAGAGAGTGGAGAGAGGGGTGTGTGTGTGTGTTGGTGAGAAGAGGGAGGTGGAGTGGACTCCGTGGGGGGGTGGAGTCGACTCCATGGTGTGTGAGTGGGGTGTGCGCATGTGCCAAAGAAGGAGGGCGGTGGTGTACGTGTGTGAGCAGTGTGGAGGTAGGGCTGCTGCGGTGGTGTGAAGGTGCAGTTAGAGAGAGAAAGAGCAGGGCGATGGTGGGGCTACCGTAGTGGCGTGGGTGAGAGCCGAAGGTGAGAGAGAGGGAGCTCGGTGCGTGTGTGTTTGGGGAGGAGAGGACGTAGAGGGAGTGAAGGTGGAGGGACAGGGCCGATGCGGCCGTGGGTGTGCAGGTTAGAGAGAAGAGATGCCGAAGGAGGGCTACGTGCATGGGGTGAGAGAGGGAGATGGGAGATAGAGGTGACGGTGTCATGTGTGCATGGCAGAGAGGGAGCAAGGTAAATGGGAAGGAGGAGGAGTGAGGCAAAGGTGGCAGGAGGCCGGTGATTGCGGTGGTCGAGCGAGCGGTGGGAGATGGTGGGGCTGTGAGCAGAGGGGACGACGCCGGTGTTGCAGTGAATGTGTATGTGTAGGGAGGAGAGAGGGGGTGGCTAGCTACGTGAAGCTTGTGTGTGTGCTGTGGAGAGGAGGTCAGAGGGAGGTGGCAGGGCGTGTGAGTGTGTGCGTCTGTGTGCAGTGTGAGGGGAGAGAGGGGTGCAGTGTTAGGGAGAATGAGAGGGGGCCGTCGGGTTGTGTATGTGTGTGAAAGAGAGAAAGGGAGAGGGGATAGGAGAGAGGTGCAGAGAGAATAGAGAGGGGAGACGGAGGGGGATGGCCGTTGTGTGTGAGTGTGTCGGAGGAGGCGACGGAGGGAGGTCGACGCAAACGTGCGACCCGAGCCTCTATTTTGAATAGGGGCGGTGGTTCCACATTATGTGTGTGCATGTGTGCGGTGAAGGGGAGCAGAGACAAAGAGAGAACGAGAGCGGGAGAGTGAGGTGCGGATGGAGAGGGTGGCTGCAGGTGAGAAGAGAGAGAGAGAGAGAGAGAGAGAGAGAGAGAGAGAGAGATGCGGGAGGAGCGAAGGAGAAGGCCGCGGTGGCTGGGCTAGAGAGAGAAAGAGAGAGGGAGAGAGATCGCGAGGGGTAGCGGAGGTGTGTGTGTGTGCGTGTGCATGGGAGAGAAGGGGTGGTGCGTGTGATTGCAAGGAACGGGAGAGACGAGGAGTGAGAGAAAGGGTCGTTGCTGGAGGCCAGTTATGGGGGGTGCAGGTGCGACGGGAGCGTCGGCCGGTGTGGTGGTTGTGGAGCCGGTGGGAAGAGGGTGGTGGCTGGCTACGTTGTGTGTGTAGAAGAGTGGAGGGAGAGAGCTGGCCGGTGGTGAGAAGAGGGCAGGGAGAGGTACGACTGGTGGGAAGGTGAGAGAGGACGGCAGAGGGGGGTCGACAATGAGAGGAGAGAGAGAGAGATAGATGGGGGGGGAATGGTGTAGAGAGAAAAGGAGAGAGAGAGAGAGAGAGGCTGGGGATAAGAGGGGGAGGGCCGGGAGGGCACGTCTAAAGATCGGGTGGAGAGAGAGAGAGAGGGGGGGCCGGGAGGGACAGAGAGTCATGTTTAAATCGCGCATTCAGAAATAGCACTGTGCACCTGGCAGTGAACAGAGAGGAAGGCACCTTGGTTTCATCGCCCACTGAGCTTATCTTCGCCCCTGTGTCAAAACAGGCTACCCGAGAATCATTTTTTTTTAATCCCACCATATCAACCTACTGAGATAATTACTTGCTGTGCCAACTTCATTCTGTGCACGCCTGTCTGCACAAATACCACACACCCATCTCCCCCCTATCCTTCTTGTGGCATTACAGTCCTCTCTTCTACTGTGCGCCGTTTGGAGAGGAGGATCTGCTGAAAGGTGCAAAAGATGGCTGACACAGTGGCAGTAAGTGGAGAAAGGAACTGTGTTCATCATCTTTATTGTTGCATGCATGTTGTGTTACAGTATCTCTGTCATTGATTTCTGCTCTAATTTCAAGAAAAAATAACTCTCCGCTCAATGTGTTCCTTCCCTCTGATCTGTGATCGTCTTGTGGTTGTGTCGAAAGATAGAAGAGGTGCTGCCGGTGAAGCAGTGCATGCGCGGGGGAGACGGAGACGAGAGATACACCCTCGATGGCTCCATCGACCGCCATGGCAACCCTGCCATCAGAGAGAAGACAGGAGGGTGGGGAGTTGGGCTCCTCCTCTTAGGTGGGTACTCCAGAAGCGCCCCAACTCTGCACACACACACACATACACAGTGAAGCTTTTTTTATTCTTGATGGTGGGTGGCCATTACACCCCTTGGCCCTCCAGGAAACTTAATGAACATGTGAGCAAAGGGATACTCTATCTCCGGCCCACAATTTTTTGATTCAATGTTCCTTTTCTCTCTGCTTCTTTTTATAACCGAGTGTTTAACCATGCGAACTAGTGACACCATTTCCCCAATTTGCTACAGAAACTAGGAACATGTGGTTCTATAAACATGATTTCCATCTAACCAATCTTCGGACTGTTGCCAGCCATTTACGGTTCTGATATCCCCCCACACCATGCACTTCCTCTGAAGACACACCGCACTTGGCTCCTTACAAGAAAGGAAAGATCGACAAACCACATGTCCAAGTGAAATGCTACTTGGTCTCACTGTCATCATCCAGTGTGGATTACTGGGGGGCTGTGCATGGTTTCATCCTAGGAATAAGTTACCATGTGCGGCAATTGATGAGAGACACATGTTCAGGGAGTATCTAAAGAGTGTACAATTAGCAACAGTATTTGAGTATTATTTGTTAATGGGAAATGCTATTTCTACTCCCTTGTCATACTCTCTTGAGATTCTCCTTGTGACTCAAACCACCTATTTTGTATCTAAGGCCTGTTCGGATGCAAGGCATAGACACGCTTAGATTTATTATAACCTCGCTTTTTGTGATAATCTCTGTTTGGATGGTTAAAAGTAGGTTTATCATTAATTCACTTGAGTACGTAGTTTACTATAAACTCAAAATCTCTCTTATAAACACTTTCCCTCACAAATCTACTCAGAGTTGGTCTTTGTTGGAGACTCTACTTGTGAGCTTATTAATTTTGGTATCATCCATTTCCAAAACTTCTTGTGATCGATTAGTGTGAGACTTTTATTGTTTCTTGCATATAACCCCATAAAAGAAGGTAAAACACTCCCAAAAAAACAAACATAGCCTCCCAAAAACTAATAAAGATATCCCCCCAAAAAGATTACAATATCAATTGTTTCCAGGCCACCCTTGAATCCTAGCCATTATGGATGATTGATGGCGTGGTAACCCCTTGACAGTAAAATGCCAATCCATTAAGTAGGTGATGCAACTCTGGATGATGTTGGACAGGTGTTTAAACTGCTCTCTAAACACCCCGCTGTTCCTTTCCCTCCAAATTGCCCAAAGCATAGCCGGGAAACACAAATCCCAAACTTCTTTTTCTTCCTTTATTGGGTTGATGAGCACCCATTCTGCACGGCAGTCCTCCAAGCATTGTTTAGTGGTCCACTGAACCCTGGTTGCTTTGAAGAACTGAGCCCACACTGTCTGAACACTGCCACAATTGAAGAAAAGATGGTCCAGCTCCTCAAAGAAACATCCACAGAAGACACATTTGGTTCTAATGCCCGGCTTGATCTTGTGTACCCTGTCCGCAGTTAAGGTTCTCCTCCAAGCGAGCTGCCATAGGAAACTTTTGATTTTGATGGGGGGCTGGGCATTCCACACTTGCTTGTACCAGGGCACTCTCCGGCCTCCTTGCATCAAGATTTTGGTTGCTGATTTGACAGAGAACTTCCCATCTTTCTCCCACTTCCAGCTTCTATAATCACTAGACCCTATTTTCAGCCTCTTCTGGTCCAATATGCCAGAGAACTGCAGGTATTCTGGCACTCTATTTCAGTAAGGTTCCTTCTGAACTCCATTGACCACCCTGGGCTCTGCTCTGGTTGCGACCAGAATTCAGAGATTTGACCCGGTCAAAGAAGCAACAGCATAAAGGTTTG
Organism: Amorphophallus titanum; assembly: GCA_024336825.1. NCBI lineage: Eukaryota > Viridiplantae > Streptophyta > Magnoliopsida > Alismatales > Araceae > Amorphophallus > Amorphophallus titanum. Next base: position 649,346 of record JANBPO010003380.1, read on the forward strand.
GGAAGGCTTCTTTGAGCTCAGTATTCAGCAGCCATGGATCTTCCCAAAACATGGTCTTGCAGAACATCTGTAAAAGTCGTTGAGAATGTTCCTCCATATCCTGGACACTTGGTTGCCAAAAGGTCCCTCTGAACACCATCCATTCCAGCTCCCCAAATACTTGGTAATCACAATCTTCTTCCACATGGCTGACTCATCCATATCATAGTAGTCCACGTGGGCGCCTAGGCGTACAGGCGCTGTTGAAGGGGCGAGGCACCTGCCCACCATTAAATATGTTAAACACACCCCCCACATTCGAGTCGTGCCCCGACTCATTTAAACAGCTGGGCTGTTTAAACGTCACATTTTTTTAACCACCCCCCTGGATGGTCAACCACTCATTTGACCAACCCCCGTCATGTTCCTTCGTCTCCCCCCTCGATCCTCCTCTTCCACTCCCAGCCCTAGGTGGCGGCATGCCGCCATTCTTCGTCGTCGCCTCGAGCATCACCCCCGGTGCCATCTTCCTCCATCGTCGTCGTCTCTTACGACACCATCGCCGTGCCGCCGCCGCATCGTCCGACGCCATCCCCTCGTCGGTCACCTCCTCCACGGCTGCGACATCCACCGCCGGCACAAGAGGACCTATCATCTCCGCCTCAGGCCCCTCGCACCTAGCCTTGTCTTTGGGGTTTGGTTGAGGTTTGTTGTTGCCCGCAGGCTTACTCGGTCGGGCTAATTGAGAGAAAATATCAACCTCTTGCTGAGCTTGTTGGAGGGTCTTCTCGACGGCCTCTTTAAGACGCCACGTTGCCATAGAGTTCCCTTGCGCATCGATCTCCCCTCTCTAGATGAGGACTTCAATGTAGTCTTGCGCTTCTGGGCATTGCCGGGTAGGGTGAGACACCCGAGTATGGTATTTGCAATAGCGGGGGTGACTTTTGGCCGTCTCATTATAGTAGGATGGCGGATCATGGTTCAATACCCGCCCATCTTCCAGAAGTTTGTCAAAAATCTTCTCAGTGTCTTCCTTGGGAAAAGAACATTGATGGGAAGGTCGCCACCCGGGATACCATAGTGTGGATTTAGGTGCCTGGGAACTAGCTCCCTGGAAACTGACTCCCTCTTCCTGCGGCTCGGGGAACTGGAAAGCTGTTGCTGCATGTATGACATTGACGGAGAAGTGAAGACTCCTCCGTGCGTGCGGCTGCGGTGGGTCGACCTGGGATTGCCCCATGTTAACCTTCCCTCGCCTGATCAGGTCTTCGACGAGGTCCTTGAATGACTGGCAATTATAGATGACGTGGCCAACCACCTCGTGATAAGGGCAATAGCCTTGATGAAAAGCGAGACCTGGTGTCTGCTCAATAGGCGACGGGGTGATCAGTCCCGCCCATTGGCATCCATAGAATATGTCGAGAGTCTTCTCGGGCGGGAAGGAGTATAACTTCTCAGGCTGCTCGCCTTCGGGTGTAGGCTCCTCGTCTTCAGATGAGTCCTCCTCGTCTTCAGATGAATCTGAGGATTCCTCAGAGAGCCAACCCCTGAGCGGAGCCCGGCCAGTGGGTGATACACCCACCTCCCGTGTGTGGGCTGGAGCTAACCCCCTGGCGAATGGGCCGAAGGGAAGGTGGCCAACTGCTGGTCAATGCTTTCCAGGAACTACAGCAGATGCCTCTGTTCCAGTTGCAACTGGCAGATCTCCCATCGGATCTTTTGGATAGTTCTCCGCAATGCTAGACACTCTGGGAGTGAAGGAGGGGCGGCTTTAGGGCCGGTGTTGGGCTGTCGGTTTGAAGGCTCGGCTTCGGAGGCGTTGGAGCTCGAAGCCATCGCCACCATGTAGACCACATTAGCCAACCGGCTCGATCGGCTCCAGGCATGGGGCTGGGGTGGGTCGACTGCATGACCCAACATATTTATCAAGCCCTTTTGAATGAGCTCTTCTGTTATATTCTTGAAAACATAGCAGTCGCCGATAGTGTGACCCAACCTTCGGTGATACACGCAATAAGTAGGGTCCTCTGTCTTGTCCACCTCTGAGGGCTTCCGCGGATCCGGCAGAGTAATGAGCTGCTCCTTCATACATAGATCAAAGATTATTTTGGTGTGCTCTTTCCTAAAGGAGTAGGGCGTCTTCATGCGCTCTGCTAAGAGAGACGCATTTGCCTTGTCATCAGGTTTTTTGCCCTTGCCTTTGGACTTTCCTTTTCCCTTATCTCCATTCATTGGGGAGAAGTCCACCGCATTCACCTCCTTGCCGCTAGCCAGACGGTTTTTGGAGGGTTTGCCTTTGGCAGAAGTTTGTGCAGGATGATCGGCGAAGAATATTTCAATCTCCGCCACCACTGTATTTAGCTGGTCGAAGCTTCTGATATTTGAGCCCAGAAGCTTTTCACTGACTTCCGCCGATAAGCCCCGACGGCAGATGGTGATCGCGTCTTCGGGTGTCAGAGGATTATCGCAGCGCATGCTGACATCCCTCCATCGCTTGATGAAGTCCAACGCTGTTTCACCTTTCTTCTGTTGGAGGGAACAGAGCTCCGCCAGGGAGACTTTGCGTTAGACCATTTGGAAACGGTCGACGAACTTCTTCTGCATATCAGCCCAATCGACTACAGAGTTGGGCTTTAGCCTTGAATACCACTGGAAGGCAGTGCCTGTCAATGATGTGGCGAAGTACCGCAGCAAGTATGCTTCTTCCAGTGCCAATTCACCCATGGCCGTCATATAGTAGGCCAGGTGTTCATGTAGAGAGCCCTGCCCGTTGAACTTCTGTAGTTTCGGGGCTTTTGGGCAGTCGAGCGAAAGCTTCTTGAACTGATGATGGAGGGGATAGGGCACGCTGTACAAATCAACGGTGGCCACACCCTCCCCATGTTAAGCAAACTTCGCCTCCACGATGCGCTCGATCATCTGCCTCTGCGCCAAAAGGCTTTATGCAACAGGGGTAGCAGATGACCGCGCATTGGCTTCATGCTGCAGGACTTCAAAGTCCACCATCAGTGGCAATTTTACGGCGGTGACGGAGGCATTAGTCACGGCTGGAATGGGGGAAGGCTGTTGTTCCACTCCAGTGGGTGCCGGCTGAGGTGGGACAGGAACCTCCTTTTCACGAAATAGCGCCTGTAAGAGATTCCTGAGTTCTTGATTCTCGCGTCGAAGCTCTTCCAACGCGGGAGCGTGTATCTCTTCCCCCAGATCGTCCTCATGCCGGGGGTGGCTATCCCCATCAACACTGTGGACGTCCTCCTGGCGCCCTTCATGCCGTGCCGGTTCTGGCTAAGACGTCCCAGCGGCTGGAGCCTGTTGTGTTTGCGCCAAGATCCGGGACACGGGCCTTGACCTTCTCAAATATTGAAGAGGTTGGTTGCGCTCCCCCGAGGTGTCCTCGGGCTGCTTGTCGCCGGAGGTGGCGTAGCAGGTGAACACCTTGACAGAATTATTTGTCACCTGGACCACCCGCTTCTTCCTGGGTTGTTGTCGATCCGACTTGGGCGACATCCCTAGTCTGTCAAAGACAGAGACTCGGGATGTAGAAGCTTGCGGGGAGCGATCCTCCTCCGTGTGCGTGGAGCTGGCCCACGGGGAAGTCGGCCGAAGCTTTTTGTCAGCTCCTCGGCGCTTTTGCCCCCGTAGGGGCTAAGTTGTAGACCTCAGAGATGTCGAGGCATCAGTGCTTGTCGGACTCCGCATTTGCTGAAGATCCGACATGTGGAAGGGCGCCTCCGCCCTTGCACGCCTTATGATTCGGGCCTCCTCCTTGGTGACCCATATCTTCCTCAAATGGAGCTGGCACTCCTCCACTAGGTTGCCCCCCGTCCTTGGCCGGGGAGCTCGTGGCTTGGGCCGTTGCAGGGGACCCTGAGTTGTCGCCGGTACGGTACGGCAGGCTTCTTCTTCTTCGCTCCGTTTTCCCGAACTTGCCGCAGGAGCTCGAAGCGATTGGAGGTGGGGATGGTTGGGACGTGACGGTCCCGTCGTAGGATCGGCGCGCCTCCATCGAGCCGGATGCAGATGTCTCCGACAATTACAGTCTTGCCGGAGCGAGATGCTACCGCTGCAGGCCGTGTACCCTTACGGCTACGGCGCTGCCCCAGTTGAGCAGGAGCGGCGATGGCGACGCCTGCCGTAGGCCTGGCGTCATTGTGGCGGCGACGCTGCCCTCGTTGTGCAGGAGCGGCGCCAACGGTAATCTGGTTGACCGAGAAGACTCGGCCATTTGATGGGACAAAGGGTCTGCCACCCCTAGTCCGTGACGAAGTGGCCGGGCGAACCCGACCAATAGTTGAAGCCGAGGGCCTGACACCCCCGACAATTGGTTTGTTGGCCGGACTGACCGGGCCAGCTGCTGGGGCCGAGGGCCTAACACCCCCGACCGCTGTCTTCTTGATCGGGCAGAGCAGGCCAGTTGCTGAAATGGAGGGCCTGACACCCTCAGTGGTTGTTGCTGCAGGCGCGGCTGAGCTGGGGCCTAGTCCACGGAGCGGTCTTGGAGTAGCCGCTCTACGAGCCAAACGGACGAATGGAAGACCGTCCTATTACGCCAACTTCTAAGTCGTGGTTCTCTACCTCCACCCTTTTCGACCGGCCAGAAAGGATGGGCCTCGTGCCGAGGGGTTGCTGACCTGCAAAACAACAGTGTAGATCACAAAAATGAACCCATGTAGATGTTTATTGCGCTCTAATTATATTGTTAGCTTGAGACGTATTGTCAGCTGTTCACATTCCCGATTTAATTTCGCTACATATCTCGGGACGTGACAATTAAGTTGGTATCAGAGCCTAGGCATAAGTAAGTCCTAAGGAAATGTCATGTCATAGGTTAGGTCCAAAGCTTAAGGGCCCACACCTATGAACTAGGAAGAAATTTCCAAAGTCATGTGAGAATTGGGTAGAGCCCGGGATGAGATAGCTTATTTACAAATTCATCTATAAGTTAACTCCCTTAATTTCATAGGAAAATAGTAAATTATTTATTTTCTCAGGCACCTCATTCTCATCATGGCCGCTAACAGTGCAAATTGGGATGCGATGCAACAAACTATTGCGGGTCTTACCCAGGCCCTTCAAACCGAGGCACAAGCTGGTGCACGGGCTGGCACCGACGATTTACATCGTAATTTTTGGAGCATGAACCCTCTGCGATTCTCTGGATCAGCTAATCCCAACGAAGCAAAGAATTGGATTGATGAAATGGAGCAGATATTCAATGTTATGTAATGCTCAGACCAGGAAAAGGTCCTATTAGCCACATTTCAACTCAACAAAGATGTGCGCGTATGGTGGAAGGCTACTTCGGCCCACCTTCAAAATGGGCAAATCACTTGGGCAGAATTTCTCAAATTCTTCCATGCCAAATATTTCTCTGAGCATGTCAAGAAGAGGAAGGCAACGAAATTTGCCTCTCTTCGCCAAGGCATGATGTCTGTAGCGGAGTACAAACTCTAATTCTCCAAGCTGGCACCATATGCTCCTCACTTGGTGGCTACGGAGGTTCTTAAAGCAAATCGCTTCATGGATGGCCTAAGGCCGATCTTCATAAATCAACTTGGACCTCAAAATATCCGTACATATACGGAGATGGTCCACAGGGCTCATTTATGTGAAAGGACCTTGGAGAAGGTCAAGAAGTTTAAAGGTAAGGGCAAGGAGTCTAGCCACAAGTTTGACAAGTGCAGATGAAAAGAAGACAAATTTAGCATCATGGGTACCTACAAGTCTCATGATAAAAAGAAGTGATCCTATAATGGCAACGGGAATGGTAAGAATAAGAAGGTCAAGGAAGAGGAAAAGTAGGTCATGACGGCTTGCTCATTCTATGAGAAGGTCGGCCACTCGGTCGAAGAGTGCTGGAAGTGTTTAGGCGCTTCTTTATGTTGTGGAAGCCGGGAGCATCGGATGCCCAATTGCCCCCTCATGAAGGAACAAACTTCCAATGGCGGGCATAGGCGTCAAGCTCGTCTTAATGTCATGCTAGATGAGGAAGCGTCCAAAGATGATGGGTTGATGGAAGGTACCATTCAAATTTATTCCCATCCTGCTTTTGTACTATTGGATATTGGTGCTTCTCATTCCTTTATATCTACTACTTTTACAAAAATCTTGCCAGTTTCACCTGTTCCTCTGCCTTCAGACCTAGCTATCACAACACCCTTAGGTCCTGAAACTAAACTTACAACCCACTACCCAAATAGTGAGGTAACAATAGAAGGTCATAATCTTACCACAAATCTTGTATGCCTTGATTCTCTTTTTTCTTCTTCTTCTTTTTTTTCGAAGGGATATTGCATGACCTCAAGGGAGGTCTGAGAAACATTCTTGCTCTGCGTGATGTGCGAGGTTTAATTGTTCATCAAATTGAGGGAGTGTTGCGTAATACAGCTTTAAATGCTTGCCATTATGGGGTGAGAATTGAGTCTCCCCCCTATGGTTGACAATTACATACATACCTCCTTCGTAGGCCTTTTGGACAACATAAGGCCCAAGCCAATTTTCATTCAGCTAGGATTGGCAGCCATGACCTCTCTTCTTTTGACCATCACGAGGTCATCTTTCTTGAATTCATGTCCCTTGGCAAGCTTGTCAAAGGCGCGGGCTATGCGGGCCTAGTAGACCTGTATGTTCTGCTGGGCCAAGAGTCACCTCCCTTCTAAGTCGGAGAGCTCCTCCAATCTTCACTCGGCATTTGTTCAGTCATCTTTGACCAATTCATGTTGGATTGTGACCCGAAGTGAGGGTACCTCTAATTCAATGGGGATGACTGCTTCTGAGCTGTACACCAAAGAGAAGGGCGAACAGCCTATTGGGGTTTTATAGTTGGTACGGTATGCCCAGAGTGTCTCGTACATCTTATCTTTTCAGTCCCTTTTGTTGGAACTGACCGTCTTCGCCAGGAGGATCCACAGTGTTTTATTGAAAGTCTCTGCTAGCCCATTGGCCTGCGGATTATATGGAGTGGATGTTCTCTAGTCAATTTTATACTTTTTGACCAATCTGTAGACCTTTTGATTTCGAAAATGGCTTCTGTTGACAATCTGGTTGGGGATGCCAAAACGAAATATTACACTTCACCGGATAAGCTGGGCCACAATTTCTTCTGTCACTTCTTTCAGGGCTACAGCCTCCGCCCAGTGGGAGAAGTAGTCTATTATTGCCAGGATATACCTGCATCCTGAAGAGGATGGGGGCAATGGGCCCACGACATCTGTTCCCCATTGGGCAAATGGCCAACTGGGTGTTGTTGGATGTAGCTGTGTTGGAGGTTGCCTAGGGACCGTTGCATGCTCTTGGCACTTTTGATACGACTTGGCATGCTTTCAGCAGTCGTCGAACATTGTCAACCAATAGTATTCCAATTTTCTAATTTCAATCTTCATCTTCGGCCCGGCTTGGTGTGCTCCAACTGACCCGGCATGCATTTCTTTCATAACCCTCCGGGCTTCTTTCATAGAGAGGTATCAAAGGAGTATTTTCTTGTTGGTGTCCGCCATAATTCGAAATAGAATTCCATTTTTGAGTTCATAGGAGCCTTTTATTTAGATTAGCCTGATCTTCCCTTCCCTTTGCTTGGGCAACTACTGGTGTTTAAACCATTGTATGAGGGGTTCATGCTAGTCGAGTGAGCTGACCACTTCCGTAGAAGCTACTTTAGGCTCTTCTTCACTTGGCTCTTCTTCTATCATGCTGGGGACTTGCCACCAGTTGATCACCCGTATGTTGAGTGACTCATCAGGCGGGGTTGCCAGTGAGCTTACTAGCTTTGCTAATGCATCAGCCTATGCATTTTGACCTCGACTGACGTGGTTTATTTCAATCAAGTAGAATTTCTCGTGTTTTTGAAGGGTTTTTAGAAGGGCTTTGTGGTGTTTTTGCTGTTGTTTCCTTTGAGTATATGTTGGGAGTGATTTACTTTGACGGTAAGATTTTTGAGCTAATCTTTTCATCTGTTGCAAGAAGAAGAGGAGGGCAATGCCACCATCTGGAGGAGGAAGAGGAAGATTAGGAGGACGCCATCAACATGGGATATCTGTCGATTTGATCTCATCTTTGAACGCCATAACTGAACCTTCTTCTATGGGAATCTCCTGCGGTTTCGACCGGCTTCCACTTCGCGGATGACTACTTCCAGCGCACCCATCCATCTCATCTACCGATTTCACTACGGAAATGAGGGGGATTTCTTCTTCTCTCATTTCCATCCTTTCATCTGAGCATAGATTAATGTTTCAGCGGTCATTGTACATCCTTTCATTTTATTGAATATGAAATACTATTGTGTGTGGGTGGAGCTGTGTCTCCGAATGTATGGTTTTATTGCAGGGCAAGGTTCCCCTAGTTTGTGAGTGTAGACGGAGCTGCGTCTCCATGTGGTTTTCGAGTCCGAGGTGTGTTCCCTGACGTTGTGTGTGTAAGTGCTGCAGTAGCAACGTCTTGGGACAAGGCCCCATGTGTGCATTGCTGCGGAAGCAGCGTGTGTGGTGTTGAGGTTCATCCCCGTGTTGCTACGTAAGTAGCGAGTAGTGAAGCCTCACTAGGCTTCGGTGAGGGGTGGACGTAGGGAGCCCGTCGTGGTCCCGAACCACCTAAAAATATTTGTGTCTCGTGTGAATGCCTGTGTGATTTTTCATTTCATCTATCTCCCTTCTCAGGTCAAACTAATAGATTTTTACTCACTGCACCACTGCACATTGCTGCATCTGCTATCTATTATTAGTCATTGCTCAATGTGTATTGGGTTGAATGCTCGTGTGAGATCGAAAAGGTTGAGTGTTTGTTAATCTCACTTAAGGTCAGTCTAGGCTAATTAAGGTAGTTAATTCTAATTTCGCTGTGTCTAGTTCAGACTATTTTTTAAAATCTGTCATCTCGACTAGGGGGCAATTCAACCCCCCTTCTTGTCTGCCATCTACTCTGGGCCAACAATTGGTATCAGAGCAAGGCTCTGTTGTCCCTAGATCAAATGATCTACAAAGTGATCCCAGTGTAGACTACAATCATGAATTTTTCTGTTAATCATACTCTGATGAGTTGCTTACCTATTTTTGATGGCAATGATTTTGATTCATGGTTAGGCAAGATGTGTGGGCTGATTAACTCTGTTAATCCTAAACTCTAAAAATTGATATATTATGGTCCTAACAAATTATAGCTGGATGGGACCGCATGGTCTGAAGAGGATGAGTTGAAAACCATGAAAATATTACAATTCTCAGTTTACTAAAGGCTGTTGTGAATACTAATACATTTTTATTTGTTTCCTCATGCACAATTGCAAAGGAAATCATGGATGGATTGATGAAGGCTCAAAAGGAAAATGCAGACAGTCTGTGTCTTATGGTTGACAAGCTAGACACATCAAGCAACAATACCTCCGAGGTAAATTCTGACTGTGAGGATACTTCTTTTGAGGAACTGCCCCACCGACCACCCTCCCCATTTAATAAAAAAAAATAGAAATGAGAGCACCTACCTCCGATCGTCGATCCTCGCCGCCCAGAGCTGTTGTCCACCGCCGCTGACCGCCGTCCAGCGCCGCTCTGCACCGCTGCACGCCATGATCAGATGGTTGCAGAAGTGCCTCGGCCCGGCCCGTTAAATGGGTGAACCAGCATGAGCGCACCGACCCGCACGTACCAGACCGCGCCCGCCTCGGACCGGTCTGATATGCAGCGGGACGACGGGACCATGTTGTCCATTGTGTCTCTGCCACGACCCCCAGCCCGTACATCCCGCCGCCCGCCTGGGTCGAGTCGGGTCGTGCAGGTCGGGGCGACCCGGTGCGAGACGGCAAAGCATTGATAGGTAGACCCTAATTAATCCCCGAGTAAGACTTTTGTTCATTTAAATGCGTTGGAAGAAGGCATCCAACCTTATTTTAGGGATTGTTAGAGCTAATTTGTAATAAAAATATTTTTAAAATTAAGAAAAAAAGGTGAGAAATTATATGGTAATTATCAGAACTAAACCATCTGATGTCTTGAACCAAGAGATTGGATATGAAGCAGTGCCTCGCGCGTCCATCCATCTGGCCGAGCATAACAGGCCATATATTCCCACCCCCTGCTCCTCACCTCCTCGATCCCTCAGTCCTCCTCCTCTCTGATCACCTTCTGTGTCGACGTAGGGGCCCCCCCTCTCTCTCATCACCTTCGTCCCGAGCTTCCAAACCCTGTTCCTTCCGGCCAGTACGTGGGCTTGTGGAGGGGGTGGGGGTGAAAATAGAGAAGTGGCGCCCCTGCCAACAGGGATAAGTGAGGGGGGATGGGCATTGGAGTGTTGTGAGAGAGGGGAAAGGTGAGGTAGGGAGAGGAGTAAGAGTGAGGTCGTTTGGCATCGTCTACCCATTCGCATAGACGAATGGGAGACCGGGTCATACCTGGAGTCCTACGCCAGGTAACCCAGTCCCTAATAACTGTTTTATCTCCGCAACATCAGCACACGCATGCATGCGATCACCGTGCGAAGTGTGCATGGATACTATGACCCCAAAAAAAAAAGTGCATGGCTATATATGTGCGTCCATGTGAGCATGACGGGCGCCTATATTTCTTTCATGTTACCCAGGGGAAAACGTACATCCAGATGGGTAGGTGACCGACAGATTTTTCATTTTATATTACGGATGCTCCACCTTCAGACGCGCCCATGATGACCATGCTTATGTTACAGAAGTTCCCAGACGAGAAGTGTTCGGTATTGGAACTTGGGACTTGTTGAGACATCGTTCCTGTGTAAATATTGAAGTAATATTTGTTGCTCACTATGGTGGGATGGAAATCACATAAGACTACTGGCTCACATGATTGCACTTCTATCGCATGGCCATGTTGCCCGTGTGGATCAATTAGAGTCTGGTGTACGTCAGGCTAAAACAAGTCCCCAAATGATGGTTTCTTTTTTCACCTAGGGGTGTGCCCCCATTTATTACACACCAATATGTCCAATGAACCTGTTTCGTTCATTTATCAGTTCGATTCCAATAGTAGTGTCTAGAAAAGTCTTCCGCGTAGCGGAACGTGTCGGACTGAGCCAACACACTGGCTGCGGAGCCTATGTGCATGTATACCGTATATTTTCGGTTACAACAGACGTCCACGGAAGGATCCCACCCCTGCTCTCTGCCTAGTATCACTGATGACTTCTGTCCTAAACACGTGCAGTACGCAACCTCATGGGCCACCAATTCAAATCCTAATCATGCAGTGCAGCCAAGGGTTTGGGGGAAGGACAAGAAACAGGAAAGCTCTCTCTCTCTCTCCACTGAAAATTTTTGCACTTGTGAAGGACACTTGAGCAGAGAACAAATTGCCTATCAGCATCTCCGTAAGATGGAGCATTAGGTCATTATTCTTTCTCCATTGGGTGACTGCATTGGATACTGATTTTTTGGAAGGTGGTATTAAACCACATTTCATTGAAATAGATGAAGCGTTACATCTCCAATGTGACACCACAAACCCAAACAACACCCAAAAACAAAAACACCATCAAGACACAAAATACAAGTTCTACCATGAGGGTAGAACAGCCTATAGAATCCCACCCCACAAAAAAAGGAGAGATTACAATGTGCAATTTTTCCACCCCATTAATCTGAACAGGAGAGTTGATTGGTGACACGAAATCCCTTTCACTGTGAAGTGCCAATCCATCAAGCAGTTGATGCAGCTTTGGATGATGGTAGACAGGTGCTTGAACTCCTCTCTAAAAATTTTATTGTTCCTTTCCCTCCATATAGCCCAGAGCATGGCTGGGAAGCACATACCCCATAATTACTTCTCTTCTTTAAGGGGGTTAAGAAACCCCCGTTCTGCCAATTGACTCTTTGTCTGCCACTGCACTCTGATAGTTATGAAAATTTGCTCCCAGACTGTCCGAATGATCCCACAGTTGAAGAAAAGGTGATCCAAGCTTTCTTTGTAGCTGCCAGCCTGCCACAGAAAATACAGTAGGTCCTTATATCATGCTTGAACTTATGGACTCTATCAGCAATAGATAGTCTCCTCCGAGCCACTTTCCAGAAGAAAATCTTTATTCTAATGGGTAGTTTGTTGTTCCACACTTGCTTTGTGCCAAGGAACTCTCCTACCTCCCTACCTCAAAATAATAGTAGCAGACCTAACAGAAAATCTCCCTGTCCCCTCCCATCTCCACACCCTAGTATCTCTTAGTTCTGAAAATGATTTTTGGTTGTCTAGTAGGTTAGAGAACTTCAAATACTATTGCCATTCAGCATCATTAAGATTCCTTCTGAACTAGATATTCCACCCCGGGCTGTCATGAAGCTCCGACTAGTCTTCAGCCACCTTAACACCTGGCCTGGTAGTAATGGCATACAGGTTGGGGAATGAGTCAAAGAGAGGATTATTCAACAGCCAGGGGTCTTCTCAAAACCTAGTCTTCCTACCATCCCTTAGACAAATGAGGGATGAGCATTTGTAGAAGTCCTACACCTCATAATATTTCTCCAAATACTGGACGTGTGGTGGCTGATGAGTACTTCAGAAAACCATCCATCCCGATCACCCAAATATTTGTTCTCATAATAGTTCTCCATAGAGATGGCTCATCCATGTCAGCTTCTCCACATCTTATTAATACGGAGAGGATGAAGGTTAAGTGATTCATGAATGGGCTAAGGCACCTACTTGATCTACCGACGTGACTTCTCCTCCCATTCCCGCGCACACTTTGTTCCATTCCCGCCCACGCGCAGGTTGGCCACTGGCCATGGCTGGCTCGGGGGGAGGCCAGGCGCCTCCCCCCTCCTCTCTTTGCGCTCCTCCCCCTTTGTTGATCCCTACCTCGGTCGGTGCCCCTCTGTCTGCCACCATGGCCTCCTCTCCCACTACTGGGGGTGCCTATGCCACTACTGTCATCTCCACCGCTAGCTACTGTGGGTGGTCCTGCGGCCTTGTTGTCATCTTCTACTACTCCGCTGGCTTCCTCTGGTGGTCCTTGCGTTGGTGTTCTACCCGTGCCCTCCCATGGTGGTGCTCCGACTTCACCCAAATGTGCTGGTCTCCTGCCCTCTCTTGGTGTTCTGCCCTCGACCTTCCCCACTGCCGGTGTCGCATGTCTTGCCTCTACTTCTCTCATTTATCCGGGCCCTGGTGCCCCCCCTTCGCATCTGTGGTTGCTATCGGGTCCGTGCTGATAGCAGTTGTTTGTGCCACTGCAGTTGGGCTTGCGTCGACCTCCACCTCACTACCAGGTGCCGGAGGGCCTAGCTCTGGGGCCTCCCTTCCGTCATTTGCGGTTGCTGCTTCCTTGCCAGCCATGTCTCCGTCCCCCTAGGTTGGTGGAGCATGCTCACATGCACTTGTTGGGAGTGGCAACGCTTAGCCTATTTTGGGTGTGCTGGCTGCTCCTCCTGGTGTGGCTGGTCCTTCGTTCGCCCAGGTGGTTCTTCAGTCTATTGCCCCTCCGGCTCTTCCTTTGTCTGCCTACACCCCCGCCTTCACCGACTTTGGTGACCCTACAACTTTCTTCTTCGTTGAAGAAGTCAAGGTGTCGTGCCAGCCGCTGGACTTCGCTATTATTGCCAAGACACCCCTGGGTCGCTCGCCCTTCCAGGAGATCAGATCCCACTTTGCCCAGCAGTTCCAGTTTCTGTAGGATTTCTCATCAGTACCATGGACTGGTGCCACTTGTTGCTCCACTTCCAAAACAAGGATGACTACTTGTAGGTCATGCTCAAGGAATCCCTTTTTGTTAAGGGCGGGTCATTTCTATTCTTCAAATGGATGTCGGCATTTTCCCTCGATGAAGATTTGCCACTTGTTCCCGTCTAGCTTGAAATGCCAGGTCTCCGAGTAAACTTCTTTAACGAAGCTATGATCCTTTCAATTGCAGGGAGCATTGGCCCGACGTTAAAGGTCAATTGGAGCACTCTTTGTCTAACCCATTTGCATGTTGCTCGTGTCTGTGTTCAGCTGGACATCTTTAAGAAGCTCCCTCATCGGGTTTGGGTTAGCATTGGGGCCAGCTGCTTCTGGCAATCATTGGTTTACCTTGAAACCCCTGTTCTGTTCCTCTTGTAAGCGTCTCGACCACTTCGCTCTCAAATGTAAGAAGGCCTATGTTGGGCCACCTGTGGATGGTCCACCTAGGCCAGCTCCTCCTCCGGCTACTGTGGTCGCTTTTGCCCAGCCCTGCCCTATTGCTACTACTTTTACCGAGTAGCGTCCTGAACTCCAGCATGCTGATCCCCCAGTTTCCTCCCAGGCCGTAGTATTGAAGCCGGGTGGTGCTGCACCTTCCATGGAGTCCGAGCGACTGTCTGCCTGTCCGTCTACGTGTCTGAGCGCCCGAGTGTCCCAATGGCTGAGCTCCCGAGCACTCGAGCAGACGTCTAGTGCTGTGGAGGCTACTGCCTCGGTGCTACGTGGGCCCCCTACTTCTTCTTCCCCCTGCCCGTCGAGTGCCCTAGAGCCCCGTACCTTGGTGTCGGCCCGGCCTGCTAACCTCCAGGTCGGCGCATTGGTGCCTGCTTTGGGTATCGTGGATCCCCCTACCGTGGTGCTGGGCTGGCTTGCTGGTCCACAGGGTGACGCATTGAAGCTTGTTAGTGCTGCTAATATAACTCCAGTTAATGCTGCTAATGTAACTGGCTTGGTGCTGGGCTTGCCTGCTGACCCCCTCATCTTTTCCCCGCCAGCCACCTCCGTGTCCATTGATGCTACTTCGTCTATGGCTCCGGACAGATTGCTGTAGTTGACGCCCTCCCTTCTAAGACGATTGGTCTAGAACAAGCTGCTAATGCCTTCACACTTAATGTTGCTGCTCCCTCTTGGTCTCCTACACCTACTCCCTCTATCCGTTTGGGCCCCCGTGCACATGGTGGTGTTGTCTCTCCGGCGGATGTCGTTGCCCATGGGTTGGAAGGCTCTAGTCAATAGTCTGCCCCTGTCGCTGCACCTGTTGCTCCCCGTCTCCCTTTTGCTCATGCTATGCGTCAGGCGATTAAATCTTCCATTCGTGGTCTACCCATCCCCTCTGTCCCTCGCGCTCCGCCGGATGCGGGTAGATCTCTTCCTTCCTTTTCGACCGGCCCTTCCCATTCGTTCTTTCTACCCTTCAAGGTGGTAGCTCTCCCGTCGATGGAACCGGTCTCCCATGTGAAGGATCTCCTTGCTTCCCACGTCAACTTTGTGGGTAAGGGCCATCCGGCCCCTATGGGGGCTAACAGTGTCACTACCCGCAGTGGCTTGCATAGGAGCACTTCGGCTAGCGTCCCCGATCTCCAATGACATTGAAGGTTGCTCGGGTTCTTCGCTCGGTCTCCTGTGCCATGTAGCTTGGAAGATGCTCAGCATTTAAGCCTCTCTGACCTCCTCTGCCTTCGCCTGGGCTCCTGTGATGTCCATCTTGGAGTTGCTCGGGCGCTGGGTCGATTACTGCCTTCTTCGCTCAGATTTTGGTGCCATTAAGCTCAGCGTTTGCTTGGTCTTCATGCCTTCCTGACCTCCACTATCGTTTAAGGATGCTCGGGTGCTAGGTCAACCCTTGACATCTTCGCTCAGTTTCCTGGGCCATCATGCTTAGTGTTTACTTGGTCTTCTTGTAGCCAGCGCTCGGGGGCAGCGCCATCCTTGTGGCCATCCTATCGGAGTAGGAGCACTTTAGCTAGCCTCTCTGACCTCCACTACCAATGAAGGTTGCTAAGGTGCTAGGTCATCCCCTGCCATCGTCGCTCAGACTCGTATGCCTTCACGCTCAGAGCCTGCTTGGTTTTCATGTTGCTTGTGCTCAGAAGCAGCGCCATTCTCGGAGCGGTCCTATTGGCCAGTTTTGGGTGTTTTTCTGTCTTCTCCTTTTTGTTGGGCTTCTTGGACTGAGCTTCCCACTGATGTAATAGGTCCCTATCATCTTGTTAAGATAGTGTGTCCTTATCTCAAGCCCTAGCTATCTTTTGTATTCCCTCCATTTGCTATAATACAATGATATTCCCTATCTTGCAGTTGGGGGTGGAGCGGACTTTCCCTTCCTTGATGGGGAGCACGCTCTCCCTCTTCTTACCTTACAGGTATTGGCCGGATTGAAAAAAAATGGGCTAAGGCCCAAATATATTCCCCAACTGGCGCCTATGGACATCCAAACATATGCCAGGATGATCCGGAAGGCCCAACTATTAGAAGATGCCATGGAGATGATGGAAAGAATTAAAGGAAGAGTCATGAAAGAGCAAGCCATTGGAGTTGAAAACTTGAAACCAACATTTGAAAAGAAGAGGCCAAACGAAGGAAGAACTCCTCAATAAGATGAAAGGCCTCGAGATGAAAATAGGCAAGCCATTCCTATTGCATCTTCATCATCATCAAAAGATATGTGTAAGTATTGTGACAAGGCTAGTCGCAAGACTGAAGAGTGCTATAGAAATAAGGGAGCATGCTTGCGTTGTGGAAGTAGGGATCATCATATTTACAATTGTCCCCGTATGAAGGAATCTCCATCGGAGAAGAAAAGTCAAGAAGGACCAAGGCGTCAAGGAAGACTCCAAGCTCTAATAGAACCTACACCTACTGAAGAAGGAGGAGTGGTGGAAGGTACTCTCACCATCAATTCTAGAACTACTTTTGTTCTAATCAGCTTGGTGGCTTGTGAGCTACCTTGAGAACCATGCTTCTGTGTTTTCTGCGTGGGTCGTGTGTGTGGCCTATGGGCTGTGAGTCCCATTTACTAGTCTGGAGCTAGAGGTTTTCTTGGTTCCCTTTTTGAGGGAATGGTCTCGACAGTCGTAAACTGCCCGTGAGTCATCGTGTCGAGGTTTCTGATCCTAGGGTTAGGGCAGATTGACGGCATGGCACCATTCGGTGCAACGATCTTGACCTCGAGTCTTGTGACTCAAGGACTGTTGGATTTAGTGAGTCTAGAGGACTGTACAGAGTCCAGTGGCTTAGCGCCACTTGGTTCTTTGTGACTTTCATGTAGGGTACGTGCGTGGTTCTCAGAGTTTCTCCTCGGAGAGTGGTCGCATCAGTGACTCCCCACTAGTCGTAGCATTCCGACACACGTGTGGTCCCACCAAGGAGTGGTGGCAAGGCTACCCGAGAGAGATGACTTTAGGCTGGTTGTTGTGGGCCTCCTACTGTGGCAGCTCGAGTCCGGGCTGGGAGGAAGAACCAACTAGAGGGCCTGACGTAGCGGAGTCTATCAATGTATGCACACGTGGTCGGGGACTTCAGATGCGTGCTAACGAGCACGGCCCCGACAAGACCCTTGTCAGCGTTACTTGTATGTGTGTCTCAGTTTCTGCCTGGGGCGAGTAAGGAGACACTGCGACGCGGTGTAAGTCATCAGGGGGCGCGTCTGGCTGTGCTTCTAGTGGGTCGGTACTCCTGTCACGTGAGTCGTGACTCTCCTACTTCTGGGTTCCAATTTTTATCTGCGAGACGTGGCTTCTGAACCGTTCCAATGTGTTTTCCTGAGGTGGTGGCCAGAGGTGCTTGGTAGGGATTACTGAGGCCTTGCCGGGCTAGTGTGAGACTATATAGTCTCGGTTGGTCATGCTTGTGTGGGTAGGCTTCCGCGACAGGGTTGTCGTGAGTGTTTCCTCGATAGGTCTAGTGTTAGAGTGGTCCGATTCCTGGTTGTGAGATAGAGATTTTCCCTTTCTGTTGCCAATAGGAGTAGCTGCAGTGCCGAGTTTTGACCGACCACCGGTTCGTTGTTCCTGCTGTAGTTGTTTATCTAGTGTTGCCTTCCTTTCCACTGTTATTTTTCTCGATTAAGGTTCCGCGGGGCCCCTACTGAGTCTCTATTTGGAGACTCATCCCTACTTTTCAAGTGTGGTGGTTCGTCCTCGAGGTTCGAGGGAGTTGCATGGAGATCCTTAGCTGGCAGCTCGCCGGTTCGAGTGTTCATTTGGCTTGTGGTACGTTTTACTATTTTAGACTATACTTTCTGTTGGACTAGACTCTGTTATAGTTAGTTACTTATTCCTGTTAATTGTTGAATTATCCTACTTTATTTTCTATTTCTTTGTACCTCTACACTCCTTTTAGGCCTTCCGAGCCTCTGGCTCGTGGGCGGCGGGCCAGGATTCAAATAGTATCGGGCTCCTCCCGGTATCCTGATCTTAGGTCGTTACAGTTGGTATCAGAGAGTGGTTGTGGACGTACATAGGAATTCGAGATATTGCAGTGATCAGAGTCCATAAGGTCCAGTAACAGAATGTACACCGACCTTATAATGTTGAAACCAAAACATGCGTCGACCTTAATATGATGTGCACCGACCTTTGTCCTTGAATAGTGATATGCATCAACCTTTGTTATGGGATTATGGCTCTGCACTGACCTAACTGCATGGACTTTTGTGAACCAGTTGCCTAGATTTCTGTGCACCCAGTATTATCATCTGTCTTGATTTCTGTGCATCCAATTGCCTCGATTTCTATGCAACCATGCATCTTGAATTTAGCCTTGATTTTTGTGCAACCTAAAGGATATCAAAAATACCATTAGAAGGATAATGACTCACAGTATTGGACAGCATCAAAATCATAGGGACACAACAGCTCTCCCATTATCCTTTGGCCTAGCTGGCCTGCTTCCCCAATGTTGGCTTGTCCAGCCTACTTTTCGATACCCTTTGGCCTACTCGGCCTGCTTCCCCGATGATTGGCTTATGCAGCCTACTTTCCTATTGTCCTTTGGCTTATCTAAGCTTCTCTCTCGATGGTGGCTCATACAACCTGCTTACTCATCCCACTCCCCCTAATTTTGACTTACGAGTCCGCCTTCCTACTCCCCTTCGTCCCATCGGGATTCACCCAAATATTTTAAAAAAAATCTCTTGTATGCTCGTGTTGTTGAATATGTCCTTCCCCTACTTGCATGTATGCCTAAAATATAACTTAACGCATTTCCTTTGGACTTTCTAGGGCCTTGTTTCCTTGCTAAATAATGATGCCCGATTCCAGGTGCATGTGTGTTATGGTCCATGCTAAGGGAGAAAACCCAGTGATGGTGGTGTGTGCGTCAAGGGGAAGAGTCATAGCTGAGTCATTAGTGTAACTCATAAGATATACCCGAGACAACACTCCCATACTTTGCACACAATGTGTTCAATGGTCTTCGATCATAGGGATTACGGACCTTCTTCTCGGCACTCTTTGGATGCTTAAATTCCTGCACTCGCATGAAAGGTAATCGGGAGGAAAAAGTTACCTGCCCCTCTCTTCAAAAAAAAGATATGGATAATGTGAATCCGAGTAGCCAGAAATCTCCACTGAAACAAATGAGGAGACGCGCGCGAAATAGTGAAGTAAATTCTGATGTGGATGGATCCTAGTAGCCGAAAATTCCCATTGAGACATATGAGAAAACTCACGCCGAATGGTAAAGTCCAGAATTCAAAATACATGAGGGGGTTGTGTGAAGCTACCAAAGTCGAAAGTCTGAAACGCATGTGTGGGCGCTAGAGTAATTCTCGAGTGTTACTTAGAAAGCCTGCATATCTCTATATTTGAGACTCTTTGCTCATATACCTGCATTCTCACACCACGGCGGAGTTGTCTTGGGTGTGGATTATGCTATAAGCTACGCGCATAGGCTATGCGATATCCTCTTGGCGAATGCACTTCCCCTTTAGTTGTGCTTCGTGAGTCACACTTTACCTATGAAACATGGGCACTGTTCTTATCCTGTCCCCGATAGAGGGGAGCTATGCTTTACATATACTTCTGTGTGCCCGTTATCAATGGACGCCTGCATGCTTGAATAAAAGATAATAACAAAAAGAAACAAACTCACAACAACCGAGTATTTCACCAAGTGGGCAGAAGCTGAAGTATATGCCGAGATCAAAGCAACCACAGTCTGCCGCTTCATCATGAAGAATATTATTTCACGGTTTGGGGTGCCAAGCGACATCGTCACCGATAATGGGTCTCAATTTATTTCACAAGAACTCCAGGACCTCTATAAGAAGTTACACATTTCTTTGCATCATTCATCACCTTATTACCCTCAAGACAATGGCCAAGCCGAGGCCACGGACAAAACCCTTCTTAAAATCATTAAGAAAACTTGCGAGTCGCACCGATATGCTGATTGGGTCGACAAACTGACAGAAGCTCTATGGGCTTATCGCACCTCCGTCCACACTCCCACAGGGCAGACTCCATTTTGTCTCACTTATGGGATGGAGGCGATACTCTCGTATGAGATTCTGATCCCTTCCCTAAGAGTACAACTCGACAAAGAAATTAATCTCGACGAACGTCGGGAGGCGTTGCTAGTCCAGTTGGAACTCTTGGATGAGAAGAGACTGAACGTGGCCAATCATGTCTCTGTGTATCAAAAATGTGTCTCGCGCCATTTCCAAAAGAAGGTAATTGAACGAAAATTTTAAGTGGGCAACATGGTTTTGAAACATAAATTTATTCGAACAAGTGGTCCATGGTCCAAGCTGCAACCTAACTAGGAAGGGTCGTTTGTAGTAAAGGAAGTATATCCGGGGAACGCCTATCTGCTTGTTAACGCTGAGGGAGCAGAACTGTCACACACACGAAATGGGCTTTATTTGAAGCGCTTCTACCCTTAAATAGAGTCCGGCTAATGATGGCTGAGTGATGAGGTAGCCTTTTCCCTTATCATCAGGGATGGTCCCTTGGCACAGCGTCCTCACACACTACACGATGCCCCTTTGGTTAGGGTCTCCCTTTTGTGTAACACCGTTTCTCCTTCGGCCATGCTTGGGGAAGGTGATGGTCCTTTGCTCCCTCCTTTCGGCTAAGCGTAGGGGCAAGAGATTGATGGGGTGGACAACCGACCTGGGGTACTCCCCAATATGAGAGCAGTCTCAAATAAGGGTAGTCCTAAAAGAAAAGAGAAGAATCAAAGAAAAAAGAAAAATCCCATGAAAAATACCTCTGATCCTAGTAACCGGGCCTACTTCTCCTAAAAAGGGTTGAGGTTCACGTAAAACAGTGAAGGGTAGTGTAGAATCATGGAAGAATCATGATCTAAGAAGCACGACAAGAGGGCAAAGTCCCCACGGGTTGACCAACCCAGACGTATGCGTGCAAAGCTAAAACCCCAGTCATAATACACCGACTCTTTGAGGGGAAGTGCCTTGAGAGGGAGTCAAACCTAGATATCCTGCGTCCCTGCGCTAGGCTTGCCTCTATGTTTCTTTAATTTTCCTCCCTCAAGGACTAAGTCCAACCCTAGGTATGGCCCAAGGAGGGGCAACGCTACGTGGATCGGGTCTCTGGCCAAGGGGTCGTCACCTTGAGCACACACTGTGCTTTCGAAGATTTCCTGTAGTTTGGGTTAAGGCCCTCGTTTACTCAGCTTAAGTTAGTCACCAAAAATCCAAAAAATCAAAAGCATCATTTTTTGAGAGATCATGTAGGCAAAGGAGATTTTGAGTTAAAATTTATTGATACACACAATCAATTAGCTGACATCTTCACAAAACCACTAAACCAAGATCAGTTCAATAAAATCAGAAGAGAACTTGGCATGTGCAAATGTGAGAGCATACATACCTAGGTCTGCACTAGGTTGAGTGTTGCACTTGCAAAAAAGTCAGAAGCATGAAGGGTAGATTGTGTGAAATGCATGCATACTTTGTGTGTATTATATTTAAATGCATGTATGATACCGCCTTATATGCTTGACTGTATTTATGCATATATAGCCCCTTTTTGAAAAGCTTCTAAGATCAAATAATCCTTGGTAAATAAATGTGGACTTAGTGACCTGGGGATCAGAGGCATTTTTTGAGGGGGTGAGTCAACGGGACTTCTAAACTAGTGCTATCTCAGAATGCCCCATTTTGATTCTTAACTCCTTAACTCAAACCCATTCCCTTTTGTAGACAAAGAAAAAGGAGAAGGATGAAACAAAAAAAGGAGAAAAGAATGAAACAAAATGGAGGAGTGGAAATGAAAAATAAAGAGGAATGCAAAAAAAAAATTCTGACCAGTTTGGTCGACTGATCGAAACTTTTGGTTGACCGAAACCAGCGAACTGGCCCAGCCAAACCTGCATGTGAACTCTTTTTTAAAGGGGCCTTCACCCCATTTATCTCATTCTATCACACCCATTCACTTCTACAACATTTCTACAACCCTAAAACACCATAAAACCCCTCTCTTAAACCCTAGAACTCCATCTTTCATCCATCCACACAAGATCCAATTTCTTCGACGCCATTCGACATGAAATCTGTGCAGCAGCTTGTGCGGCTTCAAAGCTCCCTCTTCGGCTTCCATCTTGTGGGGAAGTTCTTTCCACCACCTTTGGTGTGTCCTAATGTGTCTTTCTACTCCCAAGGGAAGAGATCGGTCCCTTCAAGGGTTTCTACAGTGGATTTCTTGTCTAGATGGCGTCTAGAAGAAGCACTTGACGTCTCACCCAGGGGGAATCTAGTGCCAGGAGAAGTGAGAGCCAAGCTCCTCCATCACAGTGGGCAGCCCCACCTCCACGGGCACCACCGATGGGCCCACGGCCCATTCTTGACCCTCGTCCTGTCGACTTCGATGAGATGCATGAGTTCTTCCTTGATTTGAGTGCTATTTTTGAAGTTCTGGATGGTTGGATAGATTTTATGACAAGGTACACCAAATACTATCCCAACCTTGTACAATAATTCAATGGCAATCTCACAATGAGAAATGGGCATCTGTACACTGTGGTCAAAGGGGTTCAGATTCACATCGATTCGGAGTTATTTGCAAGGGCCCTAGGAGTTTCAGCTAGGGGTGCAGACATGGTTTTTGGTCATGACCTCCTTGAGGACACTTTTATAATCATGACCTGCAGCGAATAAGTGCATGGAGTCAGCAATCTGATCATGCTAAATTCCTACTACTTCCCTCCACTGCAATGTATTTTGCATCACATGTTTACTACACTCATCTACCCAAAAGGAGGAAGCCGTAATGAGGTCACAGAAGTACATAGATTTTGTACATTACTGTCAGATTGCAATAGTCAGGCAAAGAGATTGGGCATTGTCGATTCGCCCAAGTGTTTTGATTTTCAAGAAGGGGAACACCATGTTCCTAGAACCTTATTACCCCTTCTGCTTCGATTGCAACTTTGTGCATGACCAGCACATACCCACACATGCCGCTCAATTTCATTTGCCGGCTTAGATACTGCAAGGTGCACTCACAGCAGAGCAGGCTCGCAGCTGGTGGGACTTCTTCCACCGGCGGGATGCTTCAACTTTCAGAGTACTAGCCCTCGGGAGTTTCCCTCGCGTGACTCCAACATATATTAAGTGGTGGAACGCCCAGACTGGGTTTTATTGGGCGAGCAAACTAGACTGTTGGGATGCAGTTGGGCGAAAATTCCTGAGCAAGCAGAAGTCAACTATTTTTGATATAGATGCAGACCATCTACTTAGGCTGAAGTCCAATAGAAGCAAGGATGTCCAGGAATACATTTCAGCCCGCAAGTCAGCAAAGAAGCTTAGACCCAAGTCGAGCCCTGAATTGCCAAAAATTTCTGTTGATGATTTTATGAAGTCTCTTTAGAGCTTAAGCCGGGTGGGGATGGCCCGACTGGAACTAATGAATTTACCTTTCCCAACTGAAGACAGCGTTGCTCCTTCTCGGATTTGGCACCTCGAGGTGGACAGTTCTTACCCCTTCTGCACTTTCACGAAGGAGGATAGAGAGCCCAGGTATTATCAACACACGACCTGACTATTCATCCTTCTCCAGGTCCACGGGCTTACAATTGAGGAGCAAGCTGAGGCCATATTAGACCGGAGCTTCAACTTGTCTTTCCACTATGTAGATGGGTGGGGGATGGACCACCTCAGTCTGTATCACTACCTCTCTTCCTGCAATCACCTCGATCTGGACAATCTGATCGATCACTATCTTAAGATTGGGGATGTATGCTGGCTAGTTAAGGAGGAAGCTTCCAGGGACAAGGAGGCGTCCCTGGCCTATTGGCCTCTCTCCCGCCTTTATAATGGGCAAGCAGGTAAAATGCTTTTTCTCTTTCTGGTTTATATTCAGGTCATTAGGCTGTAAATGATGGCGTTTTGGTACTCATCATTTGTTATATTCACTTTTGTGTAGACAAGCCTACCAACCATAGAATCAACAACTATCAACGGCTACTTTCGGCGGCAGGCAAACCATCCCATTTTGCCGAGCCGGCAAAAGCCCCAACAACCACTCCATTGCCATCAGGTAGTAAGCATGCGAGGCACGCTCATCGGTGAAGGATGCAATTTCTCAGGCTAAGAGAGGCTTGATGTAATGCCCCAGATTTTTTTCAGATATTTATGTATATTTTTCTCAGATGATCCTTCGGATCACTGTGCAGGGTGAACTGTGGAGTTCTCCGATTCCGAGACGTGATCAGTGCATTGTGCTCTTTCCGAGGATCGCGGAGGTAATTTTTTCATATTTTTCATATCTTTCAAAATTTTTAGATTTTCCATATAACCCCCCCTCTCTCTTTCTCTCATTCTCTCTTCCTCACTCTCTCTCTTCTCACGCTCTCCCTTTCTCTCCCTCTCTTCTCCGCACGCTTCCCTCGCTAAGGGACATTTGCGAGCTCGTCTAGAGTCCTAGGTCGAGTCCGTGGGTCCGTCCCACATCAGTGAGCCAATGTCGAGCATTTGACTGGTCAAGGTTGAGTCACTGACTGTGAGGTCACTGCCTTTTCGGCAATTGAGATGGTGGTTTTCCTTTCAGTCAAGACTGAGGTTTTCCCGACAGTGAGGTCGTGGTCCTCCCAAGGGTGGAGGTAGCACTTCTTGACCAAGTAGAGATGTCGTGGGTTCCTGATGACTTAGTCCTTTTGCTGGTTAATTCCAGGTTCTTCAATCGTGGAGGTCAAGGTTTCCTTGTTAAGCATAGGAATACTTTAGAGTATTGTGTTTCATCGCCTGCTATTGCTATTATTATTGTTGTTACTATTTACTACTATTGTGTTGTGGTAGGGGATTCACAGGACCCCACTGACCCAATGAGATGGGGCACACCCCTTATTTTTTAAGTGTGGCAGCTACTCCATGAGGTTCGGAGGATAGGTGTGGCACTTGCGGCAGTTCTTAGTGCCAGCTTGCTAGAGCTGGGGTATTCCTCGTGTCAACGTACGTTTCCTTTTCTAGTTGACTGTACTTTGTGGGTTGGGCTCTGTAATGTATCTATGTAATTGTAAAATGTTAATTTTAGTTCTGTTATTTAATTAATAAATTATGTAGTTGATTCATACAATTAGTTTACATTCGGATGCACTCCCACAATGTTAATCTAACTCTTCTAAGCTATGTGGATCGTGGGTGATGGTCAAGATTTAAGTCGCACCGGTTACTTTCATGTACTCAGATCTTGGGTTGTTACAGTTGGTATCAGAGAGAGGTTGTGGATATGCGTGAA
This sequence comes from Amorphophallus titanum, assembly GCA_024336825.1. Lineage (NCBI taxonomy): Eukaryota > Viridiplantae > Streptophyta > Magnoliopsida > Alismatales > Araceae > Amorphophallus > Amorphophallus titanum. Next base: position 674,694 of record JANBPO010003380.1, read on the forward strand.
AATTTGAGATAATTGCAGTGTCCAAAGAGTTCAAAGTGTTCAGTACAGTCGGCAGCTGGCCTACGGTATTTTGTTTTATTTACCGTACTATTTTTAAGATTGTGTTAGAACAAGGGAGATGGCGTCATGAAGGCAAACCAGACCCTTGTCAGAGTTGTCAGTCGGGGTGTAGGATGTTGTCCCTAGATGCACGCGAGGACAAGAAGGGGGGTTGAATTGTCCCCGCCAAGCTCAATGATAGTTTTTAAATTTTATGTAGTAGAATAAAAATAACTACCAACACGAAACATAGTGAAATGGAATTCCGCTCTACAAGAACAAGTTTTCTCGAACTCTCTACTCTCATACAATTGAAATGAACAAGATAAACAAGTAAACCATAATCACACAAGATGTGAGATGAATTTTTTAGGTGGTTCGGGACCACGATAGGCTCCCTGCATCCACCCCTCTCCAAATCGGCGAGGATCCACTCGCGTCGAGCTGAAGCGCACGGAGCTTACGCTCCAAACACAAGGAGATGTCGTCTCCTACATGATTTAACCATGGATCAAAACACACACACACTAGCTGCAACAACCGTAGCACAATAAACCCACAACCGTATGCAGACAGTTCAACACATACAGATTCAGAGTTCAAAAAGATGAAGATATGTTCAATATGTGCTCATGCTCAGAACAAATTGAGGAAGAATCATCAAAATAGACTAAGGAATGTTGGATTACAAATTTCCTAAGGATCCTTCAATAATCTGTCTAGATTTCTGACTCGTTGAGTTCATGGGCCCCAATTGTACTCAATTGGGCCGATGCCCAATTGATGGTCATAACAGGCCCCCAGGGGAGAGTTTGCCCCCACCTAGGCATAGCAACGCCTGGGGCGAACTCCCCCCCAGGGTGAGCCATTGTCATGGGGGTTTGTCTCAGAGGCCTTTCACCATCATTTGGCATTATCCTTTGAAGGACTCGAGCCTCCAAGGTGTTGGGATTGGCTCGTGGGGGTCAATCGCTTGATGTCGTTGTTGCCGCTAGCAAAGTTTTTGGGGAAATTCTTGATACACTCCGAGTTGTCGAATGGCACAGGTAACTAGCTAGTGGGCCTTAGATTTGGCCCTGAGACATGGGTAACAGCCCATTGGAACTGAGGGAAGGTGTCTTGGGCGTGTGATCCCAGCCTTGGTGAGGTATGCCATGTTGCACGGCGGGTTGACGGGCAGCCCCAGGTTGGCCCAGGTGCTAAAAGTGAATTGCTCATTGCCATGTGTCTGAGGGTCGGAGGTGGACCCAACTTGTTGGAGGGTTGTCGTATGATATAGCTAGTGTGTCCAAGCCATGGGTCGGCCCCGGCTTGTTGTAGAATGGTTGGAATATATGCGTCCACGAGGTGCTCTAGGAAATTCCCGATACGAGATTACGGGTCGTATAAGTGTGTTAAGGGCTCTCGAAGCCCGTGGTTGACTGGAAAAAGTATTCCTTTGGCTTCAGAACGTTGAAGGGAGGCATTTTAGGGATGAATCCTAGCCTCAGTACTGGGTGCCATGTGTCATGGCTTGTTGTCAGGGTGCCCCCCAGTTGGCCCAGGCGGCTCAATTGAAGGTGGGCAAAACTACATGCTGGGTGATTGGGGGTGGCCCCATCAATTGTTAATGTCACCGTGAGTCACAGCCAGTTGGCTAGGACCCTTGGTTGGGCCCGGCATGTCATAGAAGGGGCTGGGTAGTCGACGTCTTGAAGGTGTTCAGGGAAATTCCTGAGTCCTTGTTTCTTATTATTTTTTCTGGGAAAATGTTTGGGTACAACAATGTCCTTCCGGGTCAACTTGGTCATCGGAGCAACAATTTGAGCGAAGTCTTGAATGAACCTCCTGTAATAACCTGCCAAGCCCAAAAAGCTTCTAATCTCTGTCACCGACCATGATCTTAGCCACCAGACCACTTCCTCTACTTTAGCTAGGTCAACAGAAATACCATCACTTGATATTACATGCCCAAGAAAATGCACCTCCCATAGCCAAAATTTGCACTTGTTGAATTTGGCATACAATTGGTGTTCCCGCAATGTCTACAACACAATCCTTAGGTGATGAACATGTTCCTCCACGGACTAGAAATAAACAAGGATAATACCACAACGAATTGGTCCAAATAAGGATGGAACACCCTGTGCATCAAGTCCATGAACGTTGCAAGAGCATTCGTGAGCCCAAAAGGCATCACCAAGAATCTCTACATCTGACTCTCTAATCCGCAGCTGATAATACCCAAACTGTAAATCAATCCTTGAAAACACCCAGGCTAACTGAAGCTGGTCAAATAAATCATCTATGCGAGGCAATGGATACTTGTTCTTAATAGTCATCTTGTTCAGCTGCCTATAAGCAATGCACAATCTTAAGCTGCCATTCTTCTTCTTTACAAATAATACAGGCGCACCCCATGGGAAAGTTAGGACGAATATAACCCTTATCAAGTAACTCCTGTAACTGAGCTCTCAGCTCCCTTAACTCTATCGGTGCCATGTGATAAGGTGCCTTGGACAAAGGCATCGTGCTAGGCACAATCTCAATGGTGAAATCAATTTCCCTCTACAGAGGTAGTCCCGGTAATTCCTCAGGAAAGACATCAGGGAATTCACACACAATAGGCACATCCTCTACCCTTTGCTAACCTTGGTCAACTAGCACCACTGAAGTAAAAAATCATTGACATCCAGTATCAAGTAGTCTACAGGCCTTAATGGCTGAAATAAGAAAACGTGGTGAAGAAGACCAAATACCTTGAAAATAAAATGAGGGTCTCCAAGGCCGCTGAAACTACACCCTCTTCGAACCACAATCCACTACGGCACCATGGGCCTCAGGCCAATCCATACCCAAAATCACATCATAATCTTTCAACTGTAATGCATAGAGTCTAGCTAGCATATTCTTCCCTTCAATCCAAACAGGCACCCTCTCTAAACAATTGATCATCAAGTCACCCGTCGGCAACTCCATTGCCTAGTCACAAGACATCTCCATCGTAGACTCCTCAACACAAGCAATGAAATTCTTAGATATGAAAGATTGAGAAGCACTAGAATCAAATAAAACTTAGGCCGCATACTCTAGAATCATGACCATACCTTCCACCAACTAGGATGCCTCTGACTCTGCACGTGTCATATGCATCACGTGCCCTCAAGATCTCTACCTCTCTAGACTAGCTGACCGGGGCAAGGGTGAAATCTGCATCTACTGTTGTGGCTGCTACTGGGGGTGGAACTACTGAGGTTAGAACTGCACCTGCTGAAATTGATGGGGTCTCTATGGCCTCTTAGGGCAATCACAAGCCATGTGCCCCACCTGATCACACTGGAAGCACGTCACAAGCATCTGACATGGTCTGCCGGTGTGAGAGCCACCACACCATGGACACGATCCCTATTGTCACTCACCAAACCCCGGCACTGAAATGGCAATGGCTACTACACATTGCCCACTGAACTCTGCCTCTAATTTTGCCAATTGTGACGTCTCCTACCAAAATTGGCCTTCCAAAACTTCCTCTTAATCTTTGAGCTGAAAGATGCTGAACCCACAGCAGAGGTCACTGAAGGAGATGGTCCTGACCTACCTGAGCCCTATTGAAATGTACTCTACTACTGAATAGAACTCTGCTGACTGTGGCTTGTCTGCTCCTACCCCATCTTGGCCTGCTCCTCAGTCCTTGCCAATTCTTCCTCCAAATCTGCGGCTGCTTGATAAGCTGCCACCATATCAACCATACGGGTAGCAACCATCACGTGCCTGAGCTCAGCCCTCAAGCCTCTAATGAAATGTCGAGTCTTCATCCTCTTATTAGCCATAATGTAAGGCACATAACAGCCCAACTTAATGAACCTAGAGTGATACTGCATCACAGACATATCTCCTTGAGTTAGCTCCATAAACTGGTACATCTTCTTAGATCTATCATGCTCGGGGATGAAAATATGCTCAAATGCTTCAAGAAATTCCGCCATGAAATCTGTCGAAGAGGGTGGGACTGAAATGCTGACTCACATTCTATAGTCCACCATGACAAAGTTGGGCCCTATAGCTGATAGCTAGCCATTAACGCCTTCTCATCTTCCACACATTCCATGGAGCGGAACAACCTTTCCATAGCATCAGTACAAGCTCTTACCGCATCCGGGTCTGGTTGTCCTGTGAATTGAGGTGGATGGAACTATAGAAACTCCTTCAATGCCCGCCCATGGCCTGTTTCAGATGAAGAACCCTCTCCGGCCTCCCTACCATACTGTCGGAGGTAGAACTAAAACATGCCTTTGATGAATTCCTCACGTCCTTGAGCTCCTACCACTACTGCTCCGGCCACAATCGATGCTCTACTCTGACCCTTTTGGTCCTCAGCTGACTGCCCATGCTGGGAGCAAGTCCTCCTCCTAGGCATCATGATCTTCTAATACACAAGAAAAGGAAACAATAGAATCAACAAAACAGGAGGGGTCCTCTACCAGTTGCCAACAATACTACATATTTTGGACATTCTGGACTGCTACAATCAACTTAGATTCCGATACACCCCCACAACTATGCTCTGATACCATCTGTAACGACCCAAGATCTTAATACCGAGAAAGACTATTCTTGGATCCTGACCCGCCACCCATGAGTCAGGGGCTTGGAAGGGTTTAATCGCCCCAAGACCTTAAAGTGTCTAGTTCCTCGAGCCCTAAGCTTAGAGTCTTATCCTTTGTTTTATTATTGGTTTCTTTTTATATACACATGTACATATATATGGCAGGGGTGTTGAACTATAAGTGTGTTTGATAGGTTTAATATTAATGGTTGATTGGTATTAGTGGGATGGTTAGTGTCAGATGGGTGAATTGATGTTTAGAGTGTTTTGTCGTATTTGGGTGTAATCATGTGTTTTGTGCTTGTTATGTGCTATTTTTTTTAGTTGAGAATTATGTATGGCGTGTGTTGTGAATGTGTGTGTTACGTGACCAGTGAAAATGGCGGGGAGAGATGTAAGATGTTAAAACGGGGTGGTGGTTGCGTTGTTAAAATGGCGTGCGAAATAAAGCCTTAAGACGATGGGGTTGCAGTTAAACCAGCATGGGGAACAATTTATTAAAATTCGGCGTAGTTGAACGTAGGAAAAGATCTAATTCGGTGCCACCTAACGTAGGAATAGGGGGTTAATATGGCACGGTGGTGCTTGGGGCGCGCCGGATTAAGGCGCGCCGATTCAACGCCGCACCGGATTAGAAGAAATTTGCGGAGTTTGGTTTGTTTGGAGTTTATTGAGATATTTTAGGGTATTTCCGGGGTTAATTGGGTCAATTATTTAATGGATTGGGGCCCCAGGTCTTCCAGGAGCGGAGTCATCAGCTCGTGCGAGGTTAGTACTCAAGCACGACGTCCATTCTTAGTAGAACAAGTCCATTAAGTCTGAGTTATTGAATGGGGGCTTTATTAGCTTATTCGTGACGAAATTTGGGCAGCATCTCCCCATCTCAGAGGATTACGGGGGAGAAGCGGGGATATACTCACGTAGTGGAGTAAACCCCTTAGGGCCGGGTGGCACAACGGCGACCGGCAGACCCGAACGGATAGGAAATCTCGAGGGCTAGCCTACTAGGGGCACCATGGTCTGTGGGTTGAAACGAGCGGATAAGGCGACTAATGAGGGAGGCAAGGACCCCGAGGGCTAGCCTACAAGGGGCACACGACCTGTAGTCAACGCTACATCCGAACAAGGGATGACTAATAGGGAACGAAACCCCGAGGGCTAGCCTACGAGGGGCACGCATCCCTTAGCCACCACAGGGTCCCTAAGGTCTGTGGGTTTGAATTGTTGGACTGAAGCCCCTGTTGATATTCACCCTATGGCCCATGGGGGATATCCATCACTCACAGATGGAACCCTCTTGACCAATGGGGGTTCTGATGAAACAATGGGGGATGTCCCCCTCCCCGGATTATTAGGACGAAGCTAATGGAATTAGCCCAACCTGATGACTACAAATCACAAGCGGGATGGGAAGAGATGCACGACAAGAGATGCATTCAATTGATTGACAGGTTGGCATTCACAGAGTTAACATATTAATGCTCACGGGGTGAGGGGTTTAACATAACACTCACAGAAAGGGGATGGTTGCTGTGTAAATTAAGGGACAAGGGCAAGAGTAGATTGACATCTAGAAAAGCTACTGGGGTTAGCCTGAGTCAAGATACAGAAGATGCAGAAGAGGCCCTTGTAACGACTGGCATAGCCTACCTATTTCGGCCATGGAGGTGGCTCCTTTTACCCCCGGGCCGGTCAGTGGGGAGAGGTCCAGCACCCGAACCCAAATCGTCTGATACGATGCGCACCCACGGAATTATCCTCTGTACCAGGGGAATGCTTCTTTTCATAAAGAGCATAAGCGTACATTTTTACAAAATGTGCCAATCCTATTTTTCCCCCGAGAAAAATAAATTTCGTGACCAACACGTACTTAATAAACTGAATAAACCAAGAATGAAAAGATCCATAAAAACGATAAAAAAGGATGATCGTGTATCAGAGTGCGTCCAACGGGTAGCCCTGTTTCACCTCACAGCAGAGAAAGTCTTGCCACGCTGTCGCCACTAAGTGCACGTCCCTGTGCCTGTATAGTCTAAGGGCTAGAGGGAACTCTGCACTTGAAGGAATGCCCTGATCATACCGAAAGTTTTGGGCAAACCGGTGTGGGTAGTGGGGCTCAAGATTAGCTATGCTAGAGCGCCGATAGACTAATACACTTGGGCGGATGCATATAACCCACTCAGTTAAGCCGTGGGAAGAGAGCAAAACATGTGAAGACAACAATGCGTTGATCAATGCACTCAATGCGACTTTCATCCGTGTCTCTGGCCCTCGGCCTCCTCGTCCAACTATTTCCGCTGCTGCGAGCCATGCCTGCAAACGCAGAGATATAAAAGCAGGAGGTACAAAGAAAGGAGCAAAGTTAGACCAAACATTCCAGGACAGCACCACAAACATTAAATGTAGTCCTACAAAGTCCAAAGTCTATTCAAGAGACGCATGGTGACCATTCCCCTTAAAGGGCACGGGCCGTCCGCCCCCGCCTCCGACTATGACGGATGTCCTGTGGGGGGCATTTGTTGCACCCATAATTCTCTCGAAATACTTCGAGAATTTTATCTCACAACAACCAACAGAAAATACGACCTAGCGTTGATACCATCATTTCACGGAGTACCTCCGCGATTTAGCTCGTCCACATATTATTGCAAGTAGCGTCACAGCAAGGGAAATTAGGGGGAAAATATATATGCATATCGGTCAAGGTGGTCGAATAATTGTGTATCACACAACACGAATATATGCAAAAACTCCTCCCCGGCATAAGCAAACAACAAACAAACAATCCTTTGCTCCCGCATGGTTCTCTATCAACGTGTTGCTGCCACGCAGCAGGAGTGGACCTCGGAGGGCAATAAATGTAGGGCGGCGGCTTCTCCTCCACCTAGGGCGATGAAAAATCGTGAAAAATATGCGTAAAGGGGCTACAAGGCCACCCCGGGGACAAATGACCCCGCTGGGCCCCCAGCAGGATCCACCGACTTCGTGGGGTCACGTCCCCGTTGGGCCCCAACAGGTCGACTGAGCCCCGCGGGGGTCGTGTCACTAGTCAAATGACCTTGTGTGGGGCCGGTTGACCTCACTGGACCCCAGTGGGGTCAACGTGACCCCTCCGGGGTCACCTGACCCCACTGGGTCCTGCCCACCGGCCAGTGCCCCGGGGATGGGTTTTCATAAAAAAAAGAAGGAAAAGAGAAAAGAGGAGGGGCTACCCCACCTTGTCAGAATTGGGGTTAAAACCATTCCTTTTGTCAAAATTAAGGCAAATCTTC